>CM027833.1:29890441-30490441 GCA_016097485.1 Eucalyptus sideroxylon x Eucalyptus melliodora
TTTTGCATTATTATTAAACACGAATTTTTATTCAGAAAATCATACAAAAAAAATAAAATTATTTTTCTTTTAAAAATCAATTTTTGATGACAATGATTATCATTCGCATCATTAATCTAAATTCTTTGAAGGGGGGAAGTTGACACCTTTGTGTTAGCAATATGTACATAATGTATGCGTGGGGCCCAATGGAGTAAGAAGGACAGTGGAAAAGAAAAGGAAAGGATTTGGCTTTTTTCCATGGCGAAAACGGGCCGGTCGAGAGGAGGGATGCACGCCCTCTCTTTGTTGGAAGACATAGCGATTCTATTTGATTACTCACTTTACGCTTTATTGTAGCCGTACCGTTAGCTTGGAAATGGGCAGTCAACCCTCGACCACACATTTTCCACGTGAGAGATTTGTGTTTTGCTTGGAAATTTCCACTCACTCTTGTCGGAAAAAAGGAGATTTTTGTTGCCGTCTATTGACGGCTAAGACGTCAGACGGTAAGGCTAGCATAACCTTCAACAAATTTCCAAAATACCAAGTTGTATTATATTCCTTTCAATTTAGCAACCGAGTTTCCTAACAAGTTTTGCATTTGATCAATCTGGAACGGGTGCATGACAAATCCGATCTCATGCACTAGACTTTGTTCCCCACAGTCAATCTCATGGACAGACGTGCGAGAATGATGGTGCGTTTTCATCAAACAGCAGCAACCGGGAAGGTCACAAGAGTACATAGAAAGTACTGCGCATCGAAATTTTGATTACTCATCAAAATGGGAAACTGCTAACTTTCTATTGGGATAGATAAAGAATCCGTAGCAAGAGCCCCAGCTTACAACTTCTACTACGCTTCTACATACTAATGTTTCTTTTACTGATAAAAATTGGTGAAAAATAAATTTTAGCAAATTGGGTTGCGCTTAGGAATTGGTGAGTAAGAAAGATAGAGAATTACAAAAAAAAATCCTAAACCTATTGCAATTATGCCAATTCAGTTATAAACTTTTTTTTTTTTGCTAATTTAGTCATAAACCTTTTATAATTATGTCAATTCAATCCATCCGGCCAAACTAGCTGGCACTGACGTGGACGCCAGCCGAATACAGTTGACCGACGAATGCTGATATAGCAATTTTTTATATTTTTTTCAAATTTTTTAATATTTTTGGAATTTTTGAATTTCTTTTTCTTTTTTTTCCCACCTTTTCCTTTCTCTAGCCGGCTGGCGCCGACCAAAGGCGAAGGCTAGCGAGGTTAGCCTAACCGGCCATTGGCAAAGGCAAGCCTCACCCGCCATTGGCAAAGGCAAGCCTCGCCGACCACCGGGAGGTCAACCCTCGCCATGATCCGGTGAGGGTCAACCTCGCTAGTGGATAGCAAGGCTCCTCACCTAGGGACAGCGAGGCTCAACCTCACCAAATGTGGCAATGATGGCCTCGTCTTCGCCAATGGCCGACGGGGGCGAGCCTCGCCTGTGGCTAGCAAGGCTGACCTTGCCAGCCCTTGCCTTTGGCTGGTGCTGGCCAACCAAAGGAAGGAGCAAGTGGGGAAAAAAACAAAAAAAAAGAATTCAAAAATTCAAAAAGAATATTGAAAATTTCAAAAAAATAAAATATATATTTAAAAATTGTCACATCAGCGTTTGCTAGCCAACTGTCCCTGGCCGGCGTCCACGTCAGTGTTGGCTAGCCAATTTTGGCCGAATGGACTGAATTGGCACAATTATAAAAAGTTTAGGACTAAATTGGCAAAAAAAGAAAAAGTTTATGACTGAATTGGCACAATTGCAATAAGTTTAAGACTTTTTTGGTAATTCTCCCATAAGAAAGATTCTGGCGTGACCACCCGTGGTGGCGGCGTAGTTGGTTGAGCACTTGTTCCTTTCGTGAGAGGTCCAGTGTTCGACTCCCTGCGTCGTCTGCCTTGTTGGAAAGTAATTCATGACTTACCCGGCAGGCAAGGGTGGTGATGACTCTACCTACTCTAGGGTTTACCTCATTGGGCTGCCGGCTTACGGGGGTTCCCTAGGCTACCAAAAGAAAGATTCTGGTGCGTTAACCTAAACCTTGGTTGTAAGTCTCCTACGGCCAATTTTGCTACAAATATTTAATGAATGTTTCAAATTGATTGAAGACTCCAGTACTGCTTTTTCTTTCCAATTGTAATTTTTGTCTTTTGTTGTAACAATAAATTGATAAAAACTGATTCCAAATAATCTTTTCCCACAACAGGGATTTCTCTCTCTCTCTCTCTAGATCTGGCCCTTATGTCGTAAATCTGGATACCCGGCTGATCAATCTCACTGTTTTATCTTCTCATTCTCCTAACGTATTGAAACTTTTGGAAAATCATCCGGACAGTCTCAAACTTGTTTTAGAGTTTCTATCCTCAAATCAAGTTGCCCAGCCTGCCACAACTCTGCCGAATCCCTCCATCATATTACAACTCTGCCGAATCCCATTACAACATTTGTGCCCAATCCTTGATTTGATCTCTGTAAATTTTATATCTTCCGTACTTTACTTTTCGTCACCTTCCATGTTCCACCTTCTAGGTTTGCCCCCATCTCTCTTCGTTGGAAAATCCCTAGGCCTTCGACCTTTTTAAATGTTTTTCTCAATGGGGGCAACACCTATTGTTCCTTCGAATACGTTTATCCATGCTTTATCATTTGTCGTAAGCCTGCCCATTCGAAGAAGTATTCACATCTCCATCGCACTCATTTTATTTACATGTCGATGTTTAATCGCCTGTCAATCTGCATTATAAAGGTAGCGTTGGCCTCATTGCTTTCCCATAGAATTTTCCCTTAAGCCGAATCGGTACTCGACGGTTGCACAAAATGCCAGGGGCACCGGCGTCTATGGTCACGACTCATCCTAACTCATTCGATCCTGGGGTGGTCTAAAGCAGTTCCTTTTGCTAGGATTTGAATTAATCAATTTCTCAATATGTAGTTTGATCTTGAGTCTTAACTAAATCGACAAGATCATGGCTTTGTCACAATAGAATTGTTCTTTGCTTGGTGGTCGTTATTTTAGTTTCAGTCTAGATGGAATTAGATCTACAACCCTGGTATAAAAGATGAATAAACGCCCAATTGCCTGTCCTAACATGGTCCGGACCATAATGCGCTCGGACCGCAAAAAGAGGATGGAGATTGTAAGTGGACCGGACCAGTCGATGTTGCAGAGGTAGACATCTAGTTCGTAAGAAAATTAAAATATGACCCAATTCGCTAGACGGGACAATTATCTTATCGTATTTTCAACTGTCAAAACGAGCACTACAACTTTCATGAGGTGTTTGGCAAGTACCGCACAGTCGCAACACCTCCAAAACCACAGTAGCTTACATCAATTATTAATAAGGTGCATCGCTTATTTCGAAAATGTGGGTACGACTAAGCATACATTCAAGTCACGACTATACCGAATGAGTTTGTGCACGGGATGTGGGGTAGGCATGGGTTTCCGGAAAAGGGTTGCACTTGCGATTGTCGAGCGCAAATGGCTAAGAATTTCGAGGAAGATTGTTGTGTTAGGAGTTGGACTAATTCAACATAAAATGGGTATTGAATGAGAAATATCCCCGGTTACTAATTCGGGTTCCTTCCTTCCTTGACGCCAAACGGTTAAGCAAACATATGTTCTAAAAAATGTTCTGACAAGATAGAAACTTTCACTGTTAATCAACGGTTTAATTAAACAGCACTGGGTGATTATCGTTGGGTGTTCCAAGCGGGCAAACAGATTAAGGCGTAGAGGCCAAGAAGGAGACAATTGAAATTGTCTTAATTAGAAGTAGACAGCACCAGGTGATTATCGTTTGGTGTTCCTAACAAGTTTTGCATTTAATCAATCTAGAAGAGGTGCCTAACGAATTCGATCTCATGCACGAGACTTTGCTCCCCACAGTCAATCTCATAGACAAATTCTTGGCTCAACAATTTGGGGTGAAAAAGAAGCTCCAGTTGGTGGGGCTAGTAGCCGTGTATCTTGCCCCATATTGATTTGGCATCTTTTTCCCCCTTAATGCAGAAAATGTGCAAGAAAGACCGCGCGTTTCCATCTAACAGCAGGAACAGGGGAAGCTCCCAGGAGTGCATAGAAAGTACTGCGCATCGAAATTTGGTCACACATGGAAATGTGAACCTGCTAACTTTCTGTTAGGAGAAATGAAGAATCCGTAGCAGGCGCCCCAGTTTACACTTTGGGTGTGCATGTTTTTGTTTCTCGGATCTGTTTAAAAACAGATTTTGTATTTTTTTTGTTCCCGGGAACAAAAAAAGAACAGAAACACATTTGTTTGCGTTTCTGTTCTTTTTCTATTTTTTTGTTCCCGGAACAAAATTGAAATAAAAAAGAAGAAACAAAGAAAAAACTTAAGAAACAAAAAGAAACTTACTTCTGGAATCCAGAAACACTTCTTAAAGGCCTAAAAAGAACAAAGATAAAATAACAAAACCGGAACACTTTTGGAGGTGGGTTCGTTCGTGCCCGAAGGCTTTCGTTCGTGCTCTCCCTTTTCTAGCATCTCTCCCTTCTCTCCGGCGCCTCCCACTCAGCTGACTCTCCGGCACCTCCCCACTCGGCTAACTCTCCAGTGCCGACAGGTGGTGCTCCTTCACCGGCTGAAGCTTCCGAATCTAGGTAAGTTTCTGCTGCTCCTCCTTCTCCGTTCAAAGAGGGCTTCGGCAAGAGCCACCCCTTGCAAATCTGGGTGATGGCTGCTTAGGGCTCGAGCGCGACAGCTCGCTCAAGCCCCGAGCGAGCGTTGCACGCCCAAATCTGTGGCAACGTCTGCTCGCTCACCCAGATCTACTGCTCTGCTCGCGACGCTCGCTCGAGTGAGCATCGCGAGCAGCAACGTTCTGCTCGCTCGAGCAAGCGTCGCTACTCTGCTCAAGTGAGCATCGCGAGCAGAGTAGCTGCTGCTCGCTCTTGCCCATGTCGCGGCCTTACCCTGTTCGTCTCCTCACCAAAAATGGGCTAACGTTGTCCCCTCTCTCTCTTTCTTGGATGCAAGAAGAACAAGAGGATCTCGAAGGGGAAGAAGGGTGGGAAGAAGAAGGCGTGAGTGCTCAATTCCGCCTCGACTTTGTGGAAATCGATTCCTGTTTTGGGGTGCTGGTTCTGCTGTGGTTTGATCTTTTTTCTTGTCTGGTATGGGGGAACATGCATTGGATTATGATGTGATAGACAAATTGTTGTAATCATGGATGAAATTGCATTGCCTTTCTCCATGTCTTGTTGTACCAATGTTCTAAGAGCTTGGAGTTAGTTTTGCTACATAGTGAAGAGTCGGGTTCACCACTTCATCTTCTATTTGTCTCCCCCTTGATATATCGAAAGCATGTAGAATTTCTGCTAGTGCATATAGGAAAGAGGACATAGAGTTTTCTATCTGCTATAACCTTGGCTGCTTAGTGCTTGGATGTTCTGCAAATTACACATCTAAAAAGAGCATCTAATGGCAAGTGGTATCTGATGATTGGCACATAATCTGTTGGAGCATGTGCATTTGCATGTCGAGGGAAGCAAGATTGATCTATTCAGTATGAACTGGTTATGGGGGATGCCGCCAATTCTGGATTCTTGTGCAAGTTGATGAGTGTTGTCTGATGCGGCATAGATTTAGTTCATTTATTGGTCTTGTGAAGTGGATTGATCCGTAAAGGAGCACATTAGATGAAATTAATACTTGACAGTGGAGCTGAAAGTGTTAAGGGCTAACAGTGCACATCTATCTGTCATATCTTATGCTATAAGAAGTTAGAAAAAGGGTAAAGATGGCTATGTATGATGCTGAAGAATTACAAGTTACTAGAATGATTTGTAGATAATTAGATAAGGCTAAAATTCAGTAGGCAGTGCAAAACCTTACGTATAGTTTTGATGATACATCAAAACCATGCCAAAGTGGCGAGTCAATTGTCTTTTGGTGCTTGCCATGCACAAATACTAAAACGGCCCATGCTTGCATAGGGAGTTCACTCATTCCAATCATGCTTATGGATTATGGCATCTTCTTTCTCATATCAATTTTCTGTTCATTATTACGGCCTTTAAATCCTTTTTTTTTCGGGGGTGAGTCTAGGTAGATCGAGGTGTTACTCTGAGTGAGGCTCTTCTTAGCCATGACAAATGGCTTGAAAAGAAGGGCATAAAGAACACAAATTTCGCTGTTGTTACCTGGTCCAACTGGGATTGCTGGGTGATGTTGGAATCCAAGTGTCAATATAAGAAAATTCAAAAGCCTTCTTACTTCAACAGGTGAGTTGATGATATGTAATTAGCATGCAGACTTAGATTCTGTGATACTTAATTCTGACAATTTCTCTCTCTTCCTTTCACTAGATGGATTAACCTAAAAGTCCCATTCCAGGAAGTTTTCGGAGGTCTAAGATGTAATCTTAAGGAGGTGGTTGAGATGGCTGGCTTGACCTGGCTCGGGCATGCTCATTGTGGTTTAGATGATGCAAAAAACACAGCTTGCTTGCTTATGGTTCTTTTGTGCAGGGAAATCAGATTTTCCATCACCAACTCTCTGACATTGTATGACAATGACCATACTCTGATATCAAAGCACTCGCCTCCCCATCAGCCGCACACACAGAAGGATTTGCGGGGTCCTCAATCACAGTATAATCCTTATTGTTTCTGTGGCATCAAGAGCAGCGTAGGCTTTGTTCGGAACCCAAGTACAAAGCAAGGGACCTTCTTCTTTTGGTGTGGCAATTGGGCTGCTGCGAGAGGTTGCGGATGCTGTTATTTTCAGTGGGTGGCTTCTTGACTGGATGTAACTTTCTTGGTTGACATCTTCGGCTTTCTTAGATGCTCCCTATCATGTTAGGTAGGAACCGCATCGGGAGCTTCCATTTAAATTAGTTGAATGACTTTATGATAGTTTTTTTAACTTGATTGAAAGAAAAACAAATTGAGTTGGCACACTGCAGTTGAAAGATTGTGATACTGATACATAAGAAAACTGTCATCTATTGTTGAAGAACTCTTCTCTGTAAAGCTGACATCTTGTTGACTTGTGAAATACATTAAGGAGTTGGTACAGCTGATATGATTTTTTGGTAACTAGCATGATGAAGAATGGAAATCTATTGCTGCCGGTCCTCTTCGCTCCTGTTACGTTGCTTGGTAGGCATCTATAGCTAAGTATGTTGGTGAGGGCTACGCTGATGCTAGCTATGCATAAGCTAAAACGCGAGGTGAACCTGTTAACTTTCTTTTGCAGAGGCTTTTTAAATCAAGATCTGTCAGATACATCTTCACTTTGAATGTCCCAATCACAATCACAACCTCATGAAGGCCTCCAGGATAACCGACACATCAATAACAACAGATCACATCAAATCTGAAGACACCAAGTATGCCATATGATCATGTTCAGAATGTTTGTCTTCACTCACCATGAACAAAATTAAATTAATAAGCATTTTATGAGAATGAGAATTCAATATCAAGTTTGAATTTTATTTTTTTTTTAAAAAGAGTATTTTTTGAAAAATTTGAAACAGAAATTTTGTACAGTTACAAAACGTGTTTCTGTTCTTTTTCTATTCTAGGAATATAAATTGAGTGCAGTTACCAAACGTGTTTCTGTTCTTTTTTTATTTCAAGAACAAAATTTTTTACACTTACCAAACGCGTTTTTTTGTTCAAAAACTGTTCCCCGAAACAGAAACATTTTTTTTTATTTCTGTTCCCTGGAACAATTTTTGAACAGAAACGTTACCAAATGCGCCCTTTATTGCTTCTTTTGCGCTTCTACACACTTACATTTCTTTTACTGAGAAGAATTGGGTGAAAAATAAATTTTAGTAACTTGGGCTGCACTTAGGACTTGGTAAACAAGAAAGATTCTAGTGTTAACCCTAACTCTCAGTTGTAAGTCTCCTACAGCCAATTTTGTTTCAAATATATAGTCAATGTTTTTGATTGATTGAAGAATACTAGACTAGTGCTTTTCCTTTTCAATTGTAATTCTTATCTTTTGTTGTAACGATAAACATTAATAGATACTAATTCCAAATAGTCTTCTCCCCCAACAAGAATCTCTCTCTATCCTTAACTCAGGTTGCCCAGTCTGTGACAGCTCTACCGAATCCCTCCATCACATTCTCTTTGAGGAAATCCTAGTTGGCCTCTTCGACCTGACCCTTTTCTCCAGCCGGGCATATAGAAGATTTGTCTCTTTCACATCCTTGACCCCATCTCTTGCTCCCAAACATCTCACCACCTCGGCTGAGGAAGCTCAAGCTCTTGCTCCACGACTTTAGGTTCATCTTGCCTTAGGCTCAAGAGCCACTAATGTACTTTTTTTTCTAAGGGAGACTGTCTCAACGTTGTCCCATATGTCAACTGGAGCTCTTCCATTCCCAGTTGGTCCACTGCTCATCTTATTTCCAATGCGATTCTCAATTCATCGTTTTTGAATAGTTGATCTGTCACTTGTTCTCTCGAGAAATCGAAATGTCACGGCTCACGAACGTGCCAAGTGGGCCGCTTTGTCTACCTCTTATAGGCTTGTTAGATGGAATTCCTATGACCCGCTTCCCATGAAGTTTCCATTCCCATTCCGACTTTAAATAGTAGTAACTGTTGAGCGATATGAACTGCCAACGACAGCGTTGAAGATCGACATCTTCTAAAAACGATGTTCGAATTTCTTTTGCATTCCATTGTTTTCTAGCCTCTGTACTCTTCCCATTGTTCCATGTTCCTTCCAAGCAACAAAGACCCTTTCACTAGTTGATGAAAATGAACATCACATACATTATATGGACAAAATGCTTCATGACTCATCCTTTCCTCTTTACGTTTTGTATTATCCAAATCTAATTTGTCGCCTAGCAAATTGTCAAATGATTAAACATGCGTAAAGTTATATTAAGGGCGGCCTCAAAAGTTTATATGCATGTATATATATTGGGAACTCCTCTACACACCATATTATGGTTGTGCTTGTTATTGTCAAAGTTTCCATTCCCAGTCCGACATTAAACTACAGTAACTGTAGAGCGACATGGACTGCCAACAACAACATTGACGATCAACATTCTCCTAAAAATGATGTTGGAATTTTTTTTTTTTGCATTCACTTGTTTTCTAGCCTCTGTACTCTTCCTAGTGTCCCATGTTCCTTCCGAGCAACAACGACCCTTTCACTACTTGATGGAAATGAACATCACATACATTATACGGACAAAATGCCTCATGACTCATCCTTTCCTTTTTGCAATTTGTATTATCCGATTCTAATTTGTCGCCTATCAGATCATCAAAATGATTAAACATGCATGAAGTTCAATTAAGTGCTACCTCAGAAGTATATACGCATGTATATATATGTTGGAAACTCCTCTGCACACCATATTATGGTCGTGCTCTTGATTATCAAACCCAAATCGACCATCAATTTCGAGGAAGGTCAGTTTGGTCAACGAGCTGTCCTAATTCAACCGAAAACAATTGGATCGACCATCAATTTCGAGGAAGGTCAGTTTGGTCAACGAGCTGTCCCAATTCAACCGAAAACAATTGGCATGAATCCGCGAGACATCCCCGTCTTTCGATTACGCGTACATTTATTCCAGCATCCGCTCTAATGAGATGGGGTTTCGACCCTTAATCAAGGGTTTCGTTAAGCAGCAAGAGGTGATTAATGGGATGTTCCAAGGGAGCAGCTGGACCAGACAGACACACTGGCCTAAACGAAGGAGACGAAAGGAGCAACTTGAGAGTTGGGGCCCGAGTTCTTGCGGAAACTTCGGAAGTTAGCAAAAGGTCGAGGTTACGGGAAAAGCATGTGGGCCTGAGAGAGAGGTGCGTGCGGTACCGGACATAGGGCGTTGACCGTCGGTTTCAATCGTCCAAGTCGTCGCGCCTGTTTGGGCTCCCAAATTCCACGCGTTGTTGACAATTGGACCTGCGCAATCCATGGAAGGATAGTATGGGCACAACTTTGAAGGTGAAAGGATCCCGTCATCCGTTTCTTGATGGGGCAGTCTTTGATAGGCGTGCCCGTTCGTGCCCACTCATCTCATTTTTTCTTTTCTTTATTTCCCTTTTCCTTCAGCGACCACAAGCCTGCCGGGCTAACAAGTTTGTCCGAAGCCATTCGGGCCGTCGCCGGTGGCTAGAGTTACCCGCCGTGCTGATGATGTCTCGTGTTCTGTGGCCATAGGGGGTTGAGAAGGAGGGGTTGGTGGTCTAGGGTTGGCGACGATTTCGAACATCAAGATTTCATTCATTTCATTATAAGATAGCAACTTAAGATGTAAATGACAACCTTTCTACTCCAGAAATCAATTTCTAACTAGTAATTTCTTTTTTCTATTTAAAAATTTAATATATGAGTTTTTAAGCAAAAATACGCTTTTAATAACAATACAAAATTTTTATTCCTAAAACACAGTTTCTTCCTTCCAAGCAGCCAGCAGCGAGTGGTGACGAGGATAAAAGATGAGAAGAGTTTTTATTTATTAATTCTGTTTTAAAAATATAAAAGTAAAAAAAAAAAATATTTCTCATTTCAATTCTAAACATATTTTTGGATTAAAAATTTATTCCAAAAATAAATAAAAAAATGAAATAAAGTTACCAAATGAATTTTTATCTCAAATTTATTTTCAAAAATAAAAAATAGAGAAATAGAAGAATAAAATAACTATCGACAATAATATATAATCGCAATAAGTTATCTAGAGGGTCAATGATGAGGAAGGAACGGGGAAGAGACGTAGGAGTAGTGCCGTTGTTTCCTGAGTTGACCCCCACTTCTGCCTCATTCCACGAAACTTTGTGTTCCAATAAAGAAGAAGATTATTCCGATGTAATAATAGAGTTTAGACCAACTTTCATGGGAGAATATAACAAGTGGAGGAAAGAAAGGACTCGAAAATGAAATATTTTTTGGAGATTCTTAGTGCGAAAGTGAGATCCCCACTCCAAGCTCTCCAAGCTTATCGTTTCAAGTTGGAAAAGTCAACCATCCTCATCCTTATAATATGACGCCGTTGAACCACTCGCTTCGATCCATGCTCTTCCTTTTCGAGATCTATCGATGATGGTCTAGATAAATCTCGCGACCGAACTATAGTGTAGTGGAGGTAACTCGCCACGTAGCATTTTATCTAGACATGTTGTAAGGTCATCCTTCATGGGCGTAGCACTTAGTTCTCGAACTTTCAATCGATGGGTCGTTTTGGCTGTATCATTTTATAACGACAGATTAGGTACACATCTATTAAACCTCTCTCTCAAACATGATTTACGATAGATCTGTCAAACAAGTAGATTAGATCGAAAATGATTCAATTTAGATCGACACATTTAATCCATTTTTAACTTATTTCCATCCAATACAAATTTAGTGACTCATCCAACTTGATTCATACCTAACTCAGACTCAACCTTATTATATTATTTTTAATCCAATGTAAAAAAAAAAAAAAATTCATATCCAAAGCGAAGTGAGAGCATGGAACAAGCACACATGAGATCGAATGAGGAAGGGAGAGTGAAGAAAGAGTTATATAATCCAATACAAATTTAGTGACTCGTCCAACTTGATTCATACCTAACTCAAACTCAACCTTATTATATTATTTGTAATCCAATGTAAAAAATATTCATATCCAAATCCAAGTGAGAGCATGGAACGGGCACACATGAGATTGAATGAGGAAGAGAGAGTGAAGAAAGAGTTATATAATCAAATACAAATTTAGTGACTCATCCAACTTAATTCATACCTAACTCATACTCAACCTTATTGTATTATTTTTAATCCAATGTAAAAAAAATCATACCCAAATCGAAGTGAGAGCATGGAACAAGCACACATGAGATTGAATGAGGAAGAGAGAGTGAAGAACAAGTTATATAAGTGAGTTGGGTTTAAATAAATCGTAAACCTATTTGACATTCATATTATCTTGAGTTTTACCATTTTAGGTCCATTTATCACTCATTTACCATATAACAAATATGAGTTAAGAAATGGGTCAGTAACCCATTTTGACAAATTCAATTTGTGGGACGTAATAAGAATTCTGATGATTGTGTTTGGTCCGCGGCCCGCTAATGTGAACCACATGATATTCTCCTAATATCTGATTTGCGGACGTAACGAAAGACTTTCTCGTCCGAGGTTGTCACGTAAATCCACAGGCCAAAATGTACAAAACAGAGAGGACAAAGCGACCGGGAAAAGGACCAAAATATGTCAAAATTCGTCCTACATTCATTCTGCACTCCCAATCAAAACTTAAGGTTAATGCTCTCCTTATCACGGCGTTAATTAACGTTAGTTATTACTCTCTATTTAAAATTAATTTTCGCAGAAAACGTACACTTAAAAAAAAAAATCTTAAGTCATCATATTTCCTAATATGTTATTATTAACTATGTGGTGATTTTCATGATAAGAAAAATGAGAGAAACTTCACATACTTCCACCCGCAACTCACGCAAGCAACCTAACCACGTTATGGCACGATTGAGCGAGCAATTTACGTCTATAAATACAAAAACAAAAAATTCGAAATTCTTAAGCTTGCGATTGAAAAAAGAAATAGAGAAAGTCAAACGGTTGAGGGAATCATGTGGAATGGCGTGATGATTTATTAGATGAGCATGTGCAATGATAATTCAATCTTATCACACCAAATCTGTGGGTTAGTGAAATAATAATGATAATAATAATAATAATAATAATAATAATAATAATAATAATAATAATAATAATAATAATAATAATAATAATAATAATAATAATAATAATAATAAATAATAATAATAATAATAATAATAATAATAATAATAATAATAATAATAATAATAATAATAATAATAATAATAATAATAATAATAATAATAATAATAATAATAATAATAATAATAATAATAATAATAATAATAATAATAATAATAATAATAATAATAATAATAATAATAATAATAATAATAATAATAATAATAATAATAATAATAATAATAATAATAATAATAATAATAATAATAATAATAATAATAATAATAATAATAATAATAATAATAATAATAATAATAAGTAGTAGTAGTAGTAGTAGTAGTAGTAGTAGTAGTAGTAGTAGTAATAATGACCTTCCCCAAAAAACATTGCTATTTATTATTATTCTTAAAAGGAGGCATTAAAAACTGCAAAATGAAATTGACAAAATTATTATTATTTTTTTATTGTCCAACACGACGATTTTTTTTTTGGGGGGGGGAACCAATACTTAAGCAACAAATAATGAACTTAGAAGAATTAGAAAAGTAGCTAGTTTTCCGACCATCAATTCCCTGAAAATGCGGTGTTTTGATTACCCTAAACTATGAATATTCATTTCGTTGACTGCAACAATGGATTCCATTAGATTCCAATTATCTTTTGCGGGTGAATCCAATGGAGTATCTGAACATCTCCATTGAATTGGCTCGACTAATTTTATAAATCGTTCTTTCTGTGTGTATCGATCGGATAAGACTCTTCTTGCAAGGCGACATTGCCGTGCCATCAAGATTCCATTGAATGGGAAAACCCTTTGTTTTGAACGTAGAATTTGTCGCATTCAAGAATAAGCTTTCAACCGCTCAACGTTGGAAAGATTCTAATTATCTTTTGGGCTCGTAATGTGAATTGAGCAATTGATTGTTGCCAAAGACACGTTATCCTTCTCCGTCTTTGTCGTTACATTGGATTTGGCCAAGGATTTGATAAACGAAACTCTATTTTGTAAGCTGTGGAGTAATTGCGCAAGATTAATTTGTGATTATGATCCATTGCGTTAAGTGCATAGATTGAGTTCATATGATGCACATCCAATTGTAGACAAAGGGAAGGCGTGCATGCACAACCAATTGGAATGTGGTATCCGATCATGTCCAATGTATGAAATTGGGAAAATTATTGAAATGGTCCCGAATTTATTGTATAGATATCAATTTAGCAATAAAACTTTTTAATTATGTCAATTTCCATGGCCGGCGGGACTAAGCAACCATGTCAGAGATTTTGATGATAATTGACCAAAATAACTATATTGAAATTTTGCGTAAAGGTTTAGGACTAAATTGACAAAATTTAAAAAAATTAGCATTGAACTAGCATTCATATAATACATTTGAGACTTTTTGGTAATTTTCCCCATACGGAACTTATTTCTTTGACTTCTTAAATCTATCTCATTTCTAAAACTACCTTAAATCGATACAAACAAAACGAGATCAAAGCATGCAATGCGATCAAATCACAACCATAGTAGCTCCCCAAATTACATGGCCCTTTGTCAGCATACATCATAAGGGGGCCTTATCTGAGTTAGGTTTAACTCTATTTCAAATGAATCGTCCTATTCAGATGTTAATTTAGTGACGGATCTTCACTCGTCATTGATGTTCACTCACGGAAACTCAACGATCCCCCATTGTCCAACATCATGGCAATGCGGATGCGTCGGAGATTCAGGAATTTGGAGAGCCGGACGGGATCAAGATGACGTCGCAATCACTATTTTAAATTGGATCCCCTTCACTTAAAAAACCTCCCAGCCGTATCAACCTCACTGTATATATTCTAAATGCTCACGAAAATCTATCCTTGACGTATCAAAAAAAAAAAATTGTCTATGATGTCCAATAGGGTCATTACTCATTACTTATGGTGCCTTTGGAATTGGCTTTGCAAAGGGACTTTGGGCAACCACTGGGGTTCGCCCTAGTGGCCACCCTTTCAACATGGAAGGGGGAGGTGAAGGGTTCAAATCCCCACCTTCTCAGGGGGGGACGGGGATAGGGACGCGTAAATTTCGAGAGTGGGTTGCGACTCCCACGCCCTGCAAGAGGCAGGGCACAAGTCTGCGAGTGAGTGTAGAATAGGAATAGAGTAGGACTGACAAAAAAAATAAATAAATAAATAAAAAAGGGACTTTGGGCTTCTAAAGATACTTAGGTCAAAGTTGGGGTGTTTGGGAACCACTTTGCAATTCCCATTAGGCTAAAGTTGGCCTTCTGAAGGCTGAAAGCCCAAGGCAGGTGCAAGGGTGCCTTGGGCTTTCAGCTTTCTCGGCATACAAGTTACACTGTTCATCATTTTATTTTTTTTCAAAACCATCCTATTATATTGTTCATCTTCTTCTCTATTGAAGGACTTGCTGCTCAAAGCTTCGCCGATGGCTCGGCATGGTCGCGGTGGCCCAGGAGACCGTCGCTGGGGAGGGGTGCGACCGTCGCCGAGGAGTGGTGCGTGTCTGGGGTGCGGCGATCACTGTGGGTTGCAGTGGGGTCGCGCAACCTCGCCGCCCCCGGATCTAGGTCAGCGAGGTCGCGCAACCTCCCCCGACCTTGCCGACCCAGATCCGGGGACGGCGAGGTTGCACGACCCCACCGCGACCCAGATCAGGGGGCGACGAGGTCCTCCCGCGACCTCACCGCCCCAGATCTGGGTCACGGCGGGTCACCCGACGTCCAGCAGCCTCCCGCTGAGGTCGCGGGACCTTGCCACCCCAAATTTGGGTCACGACAGGTCGCCCGACGTCTGGCTTCCCTTGTCGAGGGTCGCCCGACGTCCAGCAACCCTCGCCGAGGTTCGCCCGACGTCTGGCTTCCCTCGCCGGGAGTTATCTAAGTTAGGTTTAACTCTATTTCAAATGAATCGTCCTATTCAGATGTTAATTTAGTGACGGATCTTCACTTGTCATCAATGTTCACTCACGAAAACTCAACGATCCCCCATTGTCCAACATCATGGCAATGCGGATGCGTCGGAGATTCAGGAATCTGGAGAGCCGGACGAGATCAAGATGACGTCGCGATCACTATTTTTAATCGGATACCCTTCACTTAAAAAACCTCCCAGCCGTATTAACCTCACTGTATATTTCTAAATGCTCAGGACAAATCTATCCTCAACGTATCAAAAGAAAAAAAAAATGTCTATGATATCCAATAGGGTCATTACTCATCACTCAAATCGATGTGTGTTGGGGGACGAAATCAAAATTAATTTAATCGGGTCGTATCCATCTTCCTGGATATTTCCACGGATCCAGCTAGAAACAGATGCCGGCTGGTCGAAGGTGACTCGCCAAAGTCAAACAAAAAAACGTCACCTTCAATCTCTCTCTCTCTCTCTCTCTCTCTCTCCTCTCCCTCGCCCTCCCTCGCCTGGTCCGCTTGTATAACTTGTGTTCCGTCACACTATGAAACCCGTTTCTTCTTCCCTTTTAAATACGCAGAGCGAATCACGCATTCTCTGCGACTCTGCGCCCCACCCCCTCCCCCCTCCTCTCTCCTTCTCTCTCTATCTCTCTCTCTCTCTCTGCACTGGAGTTGAGCTGAGTTTCGTGCTGCTTCCCGGGTGCAAATCGTCCGCCACATCGCCGCCGCCGAGGCCGCGCAGCAGGAAGCCGCCATGGGAACGTACGACAACAGTCACTACGTGAGTCCTCTCTCTCTCTCTCTATCGCCTTCATACGTTGGTGAATGCTCTCTCTCTGTGAGATGGTGAATGAGGGGCCACGACGAGTACGTGGCTCTGCTTCTGCCCATGTCCTCGGCTCTCATTCTCAACCTCAAAATCTATAGCCGATCTTATTTCTCGTAACCCGCCTACCGAAAGTAAAATTTAAAAAAAAAAAAAATTTCCTTAATTTTTGCAAATTATCAGCTTTCGATTTCTCGCCGCCCGCGGGGGGAGGGACGGACTTCCGTGGTGCGCCGCCTCCGTTCTGAATTTTAATGTGGGCGCTGAGGTTGATTCACGAGATTCACCCGTAGATCTACGCGTCGAGTTTTGATTGGGCGCGTGAGTTGACTCGGGGTAGCTTTCAATGCTCGTTCGGTGCTCTCTCGCTTTTTTCAATGCTCGTTCGGTGCTCTCTCGCTTGACCGAGCAAACGGATTTACACGAGTACGTCCCCACTGCTTTGGCTTAAAAAAAGAAGCCAAAACTTAGTTTCCGCTATTTTGTCAAAACTTCAAGAAAATACAATTCAAGATTTCAAAAATTATGAATTTTCTTTTCTTGGGCCCGGGGGGGGGGGGGGGGGGGGGATAATCTCCACGCCAATATACGCATATTTTTTTATAAAAAAAGCTTTTTGCAGTTCACATTAAGAATATATTAAATTTATATTCTCGAAATCATAAAACCTCCACTTTTCATGAAAAATTAATAATTTAGAATATTTTTCCTAAAATTGATCACTTACATAGTTGGAAATAATTTGTTAATGAAAAATAGTTTCATTGTCAATAACAATTTATATCTCAAAATTTTAGTAGACAATGATAATATCTTTCGTTTCTCTATTTTTGTAAGCTAATCAAGCTATCGTTTTTAAAGAAAAAAATATTTTCCAAATCTTTTATTTGTCACAAAACAAACAGATCCTCAGTTAAGCGCTCACTCATGGCTCATAGAAAGCACAAAAAATGTAAATCATAGGAAAAAGAAGTCTTTAGAATCACCCCCTTGTTGCAGTTTTACAAAGTACGACGACATCAATACAAATCCAAAACTCTGCTAGCTCATAGAAAAGCCATGGGGCATGACTCTTGCACTATTGGTACTATGTACTCTTCAAATTGTGACAGTACCATCACGGTCTGTCCAAATAATTAATTCTTCACGTGGCTTCGAGTGCGGAAATAATTTCGTAAAAGGATATTGTAATTGTTGTACTTTTTGGTATGAAATTATCTATCAATCACCCGATTGTCATTATTCTTTTAATTGATCATTTAAGTATCATAACTTTTCAAAAAAAAGTTCACCACAGGTGGTATGACTTATATTTTGCATTTGAAGTAAGGTTTTTTGTTTTCATAAATAAGTGATCGATTGAAAAATCGTCAAAGTAAGCGTGGTATAAAAATAATGGCATTTTTTGTGTCTTCTTCCCAAATGAATTTTAACATAGCATGTTGCGTTGCATGTCTTTAAACCCAAGCTTTTTCCTTCTTCTTTTAATGTTACGTATGTTGCCTATAGTTAAAGATTTTAGATTATATTAATGAGAGAAATATGTGAGGTTCACTCCTCGACGTGGCTTAGTTGTCGTAATCCAGTCGACCTTTGGACACATGGTTGACAACTTTCTTTATTTCTTTTCATTATTTTTTTGAATATCCGATCTTTACTTCAACGCACGTTACCCAACGTGGTCCATCATCAGATTTACGATTTGTTTAATTTAGATTCGAAACGATAAAGATCAAGGGTCTCCAATTTTTCGGAAAATTGTTCGAATTCAATAAATCGTTTGAAAAGAGAATGCCATTTTTAAAAAGGCCGCTCTTGCCTTTTGCTTTGACCGTGTGACTTCATAGTCGTGACCACCACGACGAATAATTATTAGGCACCTCGATTATGTGCATGTCATCGATCCTAAGACAATTACGTGTTGCTGGCTAACATCAGCAAAAATTGTCCAAAAAATTGTGAATCTATCGGACGAAGGCCAATTCAATACTAATTTTTTTTCATTTTTCCAATTTGGTCTTAAATCTTTTAGCAATTCACCAATATAATACTTTTGGCCGATTTTGACTAAAAATTGCCGATGTGGAAGTTGACCATCCACTATGGATCGGCTGACCAACACTGAAGTATCCATATCAGCGATTTTAGGGAAAAATTTGTCGAAATGACTAAATTGAAAACTTATAAAAAGACAAAATTGAAAATTTTTGGATTTGAACTAATCGCCATATAATAGGTTTAAGACTCCGGCTAACACCATGTGAACATCCCACCATTGGGAAATCCGATCAAAAAACTTATAATTATAGGTAGAGAGAGATTATATGTATATGAAAAGAATATAACCCCATAGTTAATGGACATGAAAATCGGATTAGAAGTGGTATATAAAATTTGACTAGCAAGGTGGATGCATACACGAAAGGGTAAAACCTTTGGTACCGTATAAAAAAGTTCGACCCAAAAAGCTTAAGTTTATAAGTCAAGAGAAATCACGTGCATAAAAAACATATGCACTCTATTAATAAGGAAAGTGAGATATTTTGATATGCACGATGTTGATTTTAGGGTTCAATTAAAATGCTATGATTGGTGGGGTCGTTTGCGAATATATTGTTGTTACTTTGGGAGCAAAATGTTGCTACTTTCTTGTTTAGGGATTCTAGTTTTTGGTAAATGCAAATGAGACAGCAATTTTTTTCATTCTAAGGCAAGATCTAAAGTTTGGACAAATGCTTCATGATTAATCACACAGATTGAGGAGAAACTAGCGAAGCAGAAGGAAATCGATAACTGGCTTCCCATCACCTCTTCGAGGAACGCGAAATGGTGGTACTCGGCCTTCCACAATGTCACGGCCATGGTCGGAGCCGGCGTCCTCAGCCTCCCCTACGCCATGTCGGAACTCGGATGGTATGCCAAACTTCCCAAGCAAGAAATCATTTCGGTCATTTCGAATCTATCATAGTGTGGAAGAAGTTGGTCCTGAATCAGTCTAGTCCTTGGTTATATTTCTCCTCTAGCCAGTTCGGCTGTCCTGAGTCCACCATCTTTTTCTTTCCCTGTGCCTAATTTAGTGCAAGTAGCGTTTTGGGCAAATTTGATGACTAAATTTGCCTACCGGTTACTGAGTCAATCCCACGTTGCAGTGTAGTAGCTATCAGTTTGCGGATTGAACAAATGAGTCGTCCTGTCTTATGTAACTTGGCTGCTTTGTGTGTTTCTTTGATTTTCTCTAGGGGTCCTGGTGTAGCTGTGCTAGTCCTCTCATGGGTCATCACCCTGTACACGTTGTGGCAAATGGTCGAGATGCACGAGATGGTCCCTGGAAAAAGGTTCGATCGGTACCATGAGCTCGGGCAGTACGCATTTGGCGAGAAGCTTGGACTCTATATCGTGGTCCCTCAGCAGCTGGTCGTTGAGGTTGGTGTCAACATTGTGTACATGGTCACCGGAGGGAAGTCGCTGCAGAAGTTCCACGACACCGTGTGCCCGGACTGCAAGAAATTGAAGACCACCTACTTCATCATGATCTTTGCCTCTGTCCACTTTGTCCTCTCCCATCTCCCCAACTTCAACTCCATCGCCGGCGTCTCCCTCGCTGCAGCCGTTATGTCTCTGAGGTAATATTCTTCTATTCTAGCTCTTGTGAATTCGCTTCCTCATAATCGGTACAATTAAAGTCAAAACATGATTCGGGATGACATTTCATAATCTTCATTTTTCAGTTACTCAACCATAGCTTGGGGAGCTTCCGTAGAGAAGGGCGTTCAGCCAGGCGTGAAGTACAGTTATAGGTCATCGACCACGGCTGGGAAGGTATTCGACTTCTTCAGTGCCTTGGGCGATGTGGCTTTCGCCTATGCAGGGCACAATGTGGTCCTGGAGATTCAGGCGACCATCCCCTCCACTCCTGAGAAGCCGTCCAAGGGCCCGATGTGGAGAGGAGTCATTGTCGCCTACATTGTCGTGGCTCTCTGCTACTTTCCAGTCGCTCTAATTGGTTACTGGGTGTTTGGGAAATCGGTCGAGGACAATATCCTCATGTCCCTGAACAAACCGAGGTGGCTCATTGCAATGGCAAACATGTTTGTCGTCATCCATGTTATTGGAAGTTACCAGGTAATGTACAAGCTCCTCCTCGTGTCTTTCAATGTTCTTTGTGGCGATGGTGTCTTTCTAGCCTGTGACTTAAATTTATCTTCATGGTTTGGTGCAGATTTACGCAATGCCAGTGTTTGACATGATAGAGACTGTATTGGTGAAAAAATTGCACTTCAAGCCAACTGGAATGCTTCGTTTTGTGGCTCGCACTGTTTACGTGGGTAAGTATGATGCCCAGTCTCTTGTTGCTTGCTTGGATATTTTGGTCTAGGTCGTGATGTTTGTAAGTTCGGTCCCTGCTTTTCCTTTCTTTCCTTTTTGTCTATATTATTGACGTCCCATTGGCATCGCAGCGTTCACAATGTTCATCGCCATCACTTTCCCATTCTTCGGCGGCCTTCTTTCGTTTTTCGGAGGGTTTGCTTTTGCCCCGACGACATACTTTGTAAGCAACCTCCTGCTAATAAACTGATTTGAAATTTGCCATTGTAAAAGTTCGTTTATTGAAATGCTTGGATGGACTTTCTGGTTCAGATGAATCCTAATGTCTCTTCTCCTTTCTGCTGTTTTTTTTTCAGCTTCCTTGCATAATGTGGCTCGCAATCTACAAGCCGAGGAGGTTTAGCCTATCCTGGTGGTCAAACTGGGTATGTTACACTCATTCTCCTTCTATGGTAACTCATCCGCAATCAAGCCTCGTGTTCGTTATTCAGTTCATCTGATATGGGTTTTGCTTATTCCAGATTTGCATCATATTGGGGCTTCTGTTGATGATCTTAGCACCCATCGGAGGACTCCGGCAAATCATCCTCGCGGCCAAGACATACAAATTCTATTCTTAGACTCGCAAGGAAGTGAATCCGGTTTGTCTACGATGCGGACTGATTCAAATTTCGAGTGCTCATCAAGAAAGATCATAACTCATGGTGGGCAAGACTAAATGTTCAAGCAGGAATACGTCTGGCAATCGTTGATCGAGTCTAGTAGGTTATTCATGAAGTATTAAGTGCATCGTTTATCTGTGATGTGCAATTTGTGACCCAGGAACTAGGGAAAGAGAAAACACACTCAAACCCAACTTCTCTATGCTTTTGTTTCTTTCTTTCCTGTGTGCATATATCTTGTCTAGCTGTGTAATTCTTCTTGAGCATCGATAAATAAAGAATGTGGACTTTAATTATCTTTCATTTAGTTCGATGAGTACATATGGTGACCACAAGTCGGCACTTATGCCGCGAAGTGACACAATCCGTACACTTTGGAAAACATGCTTTCTCGAAGAATTGAGGGTATGATGAAGGGTCGCGTGATTGATCTCACTTAACGTGGCTGGAGTTTCTGAATCAACATCGTGAATTAGCCTAAGATGATCACTTGCGGTGAAGAATTCACGGGGAAATTTCGCGGTTAGATACTGCATCATTAGTTGAACTAAAACTGGACTTTGCAGCATTTTAACGAAAATAATCCAAATAGAACAGAATCGTAAAGAAAAAACAAATCAAAGAATGTCCTGCTATGGGCGGTTCGGTTCAGTATTTATAAAACCCTTTAAGTCCCCAAAAACCCAAGGGCAAATGTAATTACCATTTGGCAAAAATTCTGGATTTCTTTGAGAGATGCAATTGCATTCCAAGTCAAGTTTGAAGATATTTTGGAATGTTATACTTCCAAAATGCAAATAGACCTTTTTTCCTTCCAACTTTGCCCTCATTCAACTTCATAATTCCATAAATGTCTGCGAAAATACTAACTTTGCCTTAGCCACTGAAGTGCCATCAATGAGCGACCGGCAACCAATCAGCATGCCATCGACGAGCGGCCGATGGCCAATTTGGCTCGCAGCGGTGGCTGAGTTCCATCCCCAAATAATTTGAAATTTTTTAATAAAAAAATCAACATAAATCTTTTACAAAGTGTAGTTTTTTACCTAATGGAATATACATCAAAGTTATTTTTAAATATGTTTTTAAAATATACTTTATCAAATATTACTCACATTTTGAAAAATCCTTTTAGCTCAATGGGCATTGCATTTTCTAAAAGACATACCCAAAATCCTTTTGTAAGTGAAGTGGTTCTTTTTCCCATGTGGACTCAGAAAGCATACAGTACCGATAGACTGGAAAATGCAGTGGGCTCAATCTGTTCAGTGTCTATTCGCTTGTGGCTAGATTCGGGTCAAACGTGCTTCTTCGGTATTCTCTTTGCTGACTTAAGCCATTTGGACAGGTCAGAGCCAACTAGTAAGTCAACCACAAGCCCAGTCATTTCCAAAGGATCGAGCTCGCCTATTTCATAGTACTTTCCAAAGAAAGGATCACTTTTGCAGACATTCGAAGCCACTCTGCACGACTCCATCAAGAGATTCTGAAGATTTTGGAGAAGTGGAAATGGATCGAACAGGGCCCGCAAGAGCCATCGTTAACTTTAAATACATGGTAATGAGATCATAAACTGAGATCATCAAGAGACCTCACCACAAACTAATTCGCAAATTGTCAGTAGCTCCAGAAAGAGTACCTGAATGTCTGCTGTACGTTCAGACTTGTGAAGCCACCCGTTCCTCAACATACGCAATAATTCTGTGACTTTACCATAATTATAATTCACGCTTGACGGGTCAGTCGAAAGTAGAGGATCTACGCAGCTTTTCCAATTCCTTCGAAAGATCAATCCACCTTCGTTATTCAAGTCCTGAAGAAAAGCGGAATTGGGATGGCGCACCTTTAACCATCGTGCTCTATCGGACAAGTCACAGAGAAAGTTCATCCTCTTCTCTGGACTCCGAATGTACAACCTTGTCTGCTGCCGTTGTCCTGCCCGCAATCACAATCAAAAGCATTAGTATATTAGCTCAACATGCTGAAAGAAATGGTTGCAATCTCTATAACAGCGTTGGTTCAATGAGAGATGACATCACTCTCACCTCAACGTAGGATCCGGCTTAGCAAACCCAAGATGAGATGATAAGCTTCTTTAGGACACGTATTGTAATGTTTCTATTACTAGAAATAATTTATGTTCAAAAATAATTTTTTCTATTTTTCTTTCTTGGACAAGTTTTTGAATAGAAAAACACGTTTAATAGCTACGCAAAATTTTTATTTCCAAAATAAAAATGTGTTCAATACGATCCCAAATTTTTTTGTTAATTAGATTTTTTTTAATTTTATAATAATTCTATTACATTTTTTTCGTTTTTCTTTTTTTTTTTCATTTTCTTCTTCTTCCTCTAACCAGCGAGGTCATCGGTCTCGAGGGAGCCTCCCCTTGGCTAGGCGAGGCTAAGCTCGCCCAACTACCGGTGAGGCTCGACCCCATCTAGCCATCGCAAGGTAGGCGTTGCCCAACTAGGCAAGCTCGGTCTCGCTTGATCTGGGCAAGGTCGAGCCTCACCCAGCCACCATGAGACTCAGAGCAACCTTGCCAATGGCTGGCAAGGCTCCAACTAGGTCGCTAGGTCTCCTCTAGCCAGTCATTGGCCATGGCCTAGGTTGGCAACCGACTAGGGGAAGAAGAGGAGGAAGAGAAAAAGAAAGAAAAGAAAAGAGGAAAAAAAAGAATATAATTTGAGTTTGATTCTTGCGTTGTTCCCAAGAATAAAAAAGTAATTTTTTCGACTTCTAGATTCTGTTCCAAATTGATTCCGAGGAACAAAAACATATACAAACAGATTTCTATTCCGGAAGGAAAAAAAAAATAGAGAAATACGAGCATTACCAAACGCGCCCTTATTGATCCACTAGCAATACCTTCGTTCTAAAATTCTTTATATTCATGTCACGTTCTGGAACGTCACCAAATGGATGACTTCCCTGAGTGACAACACAATAGAATAAAGAGACAGCCAACACCGAGCTTGTCACTAGAGGTTCTAGGGCACTGATCAGGATAAAAGAGTTCTAGCGCTTGATATCCGGAGGCAAGCCTTTTTGCCAGAGAAGATTGATGCCTATGGAGGCATTTAGGGAGCCCAACATCGGATATCTTGGCACATGGATATTTAAAATCGACAATCAATACATTTTCGGGCCATTTGATTTGATTTAATTCATATTCCGAACAAAAAATTTATTTCTTAAAAGGATTCAATCCTTCACCTCTCAACAAAGGATTTGAAGAAAAATATACATTCTTGTGATTTGAGTCCAATGGTCAATTAAAAATTGGAAAATTAGATTATTTAATTGCAAAATATAATATTTTTTTAAATTGGATTCATACTCCCAATTTAATGAGTATTAGTAAAGGATCCATGAATAAATATAGAAAAGCGTAAATCATAACTAAATCTTCCATTTTTTTTTCTTTTTCAATAGGAAAGATTAAAGCAAAATAGCTATAAATTAATAAAATTAAAGGATGATTTTAATTTACACATATTATATTTTTTAGCTCAGTGGATGAACCATATGACACGCATGTAAATGATAGACTCCAAGTAGCATATGCTTGTATCACGAATTACAAGGTAACATTTTGATTCAAATCTAAGCCATATTTTGACTATGAATACATGGATCACCATCAGCATTCCAAACATTCCACATTATATCTCTAAGTGATCACCGCTTATGATGTGGGGAGAATTACTAAAAAAGTCCTAAACCTATTACAATTGTGCCAATTCAGTCCTAAATTTTTTTTTTTAGCTAATTTAGTCCTAAACCTTTTACAATTGTACAAGTTTAGTCCATCCGGCCAAAATTGGCCGACCAGCGCTGACGTGGACACCAGTCGTCCGGCGAAAGCTGACATGACAATTTTTTTTTTCGAATTTTAAATATTTTTTGAATTTTTGAATTTTTTTTTCAGCTTCTACTTCCTCTGGCCGGTCGGCACCGACTAGAGGCGAGGGCCGGCGAGGTTTGGCCCCGCCCAGCAATGGCGAGGGCCAAGCTTGCCAATGCAACAGTCGACCTCGCTATCCCTAGGTGAGGTCGACCGCTGTTGCGCAACCACCAAGAATCAACGCTTTCCGTCCGCTGCTCCACGTTTTCGACGGCTCTAGCTTCCGCGGTTTGTTGCTGCGGATCCAATTCGTGGCTCACCCAGGGACGGCGAGGTCGACCATCGCCTTGGCTGGGCGAGGCCGACCCTCACCTTGGATCTGGCAAGGCTCAGCCCCGCCCAGCCATGGCGAGGGTCGATCTCACCAGTGTCGGCAAGCTTGGCCCTCGCCAGATCTGGCGGGGCCTCGCCATTGGCTGGCAAGGTTGGCCTCGCCGACACCAACCAGAGGAAGGAGAAGCTAAAAGAAAAAAGAAAAGAATTAAAAAATTCGAAAAATATTTAAAAATTCGAAAAAAATAAATAAAAAAAAATTGCCATGTCAACTTTCGCCGGACGGCCGGTGTCCACGTCAGTGCCGGCCGGTCAATTTTGGCCGGATGGACTAATCTGGCACACTTATAAAAGGTTTATGACTAAATTAGCTATAAAAAAAATTATGACTAAATTGGCACAATTGCAATAAGTTTATGACTTTTTTGGTAATTTTCCCCGTATCAATAGAAAGGAAAAGCTCAACCAGTACATAAATGGAATCAGTTGAGAGAATACAATGCGATGGTTAATCCAAATAGTGCAGAACTCGTGAAGAAAGAAAATCAAAGACTGCGTGACTAAGTGTAGCGGTTCAGTATCCCAAATGAACACAAAAACTATGAAGTACTGAAGTTCTCACGCGTGACCAATTGCCACGGTCGAATCGGGAATCTTCAAAATCGAATCCTTATAATTTTACTGCCCTATTTTGTCTCCACGAGAGGCTGGATTCCCATTTAGGAAGTTGAAATGGTCAAATTTCGGAATCTCCCAACTGTTGGCTGCCAACCAAAATTGCCAAAAGCGCCAGGCCAACAGCTTTTCCTTCCTTATCCTACGTCACGGAATTATATGAGTGGGGACTCGAGAATCAAACATCATAAAAGAGTTGACCCCAATTTCTGCAGATCCCTATAGATGGCAGTAAATCGGCCTCAATCTCCAAAAAACTAGGATGACATTAAAGAGGAATCCGCTCATGTCCATCAGAATTGGAGCCCCCAGCTGTACCAAACAGACGTGTTGCCCTCAAATGCAAATCCGCCCAAAACAAGTTATTGGGTTGGAATTTTATTTCCATACTCATAGGAACCATCGACTGCCTAGGATAGACCAACCCATTGGGCATATAACCTTCCTTCATCTGTTTATGGCGGTGCTTCATCTTTCTCATCCTCCTCCGGTGAAGTTCTGCCAGTGATTCGCGTCGTTCCAATGGGGACTCAGCGCAACGACGGCAATGTAAGTCTGCTGCTGATTTATTTGGTCCTAGTGACGAGTGATTCGGTCGGGATCGTCTTATCTGTAGAAGGAATCGTTGCTGGCTTTCATGATTAATGGTTAATTTGTTATGTGGTTTTATCGAGGACAGAATGTCGACGCGAAGCAGAAGGAAATCGATGATTGGCTTCCGATCACCTCTTCCAGGAATGCGAAATGGTGGTCCTCGACCTTTCACAACGTCACTGCCATGGTTGGAGCTGGTGTCCTGAGTCTCCCTTATGCCATGGCACATCTTGGATGGTAACGACTCTAAATCGAACCTAATATTTCGAATCAAAACTATGCAAAGCCGAACCAATTCATACAAAAAGATTAGAGGCTCAAATCAAAGTACCGTCTTTATCTCAGAAGAACATCGAAATCTTTCCTCGAACCATGTATAGAGCAGTTCCATAACTTAGCACAAAATCTTTTTGACTCGTATTGTACTCAGGGGTCCTGGTGTGGTAATATTGGTACTGTCATGGATCATCACTCTGTACACCCTGTGGCAAATGGTGGAGATGCACGAGATGGTCCCCGGGAAGCGGTTTGACAGGTACCACGAGCTTGGTCAGTACGCATTCGGCGAGAAGCTCGGCCTCTATATCGTGATCCCTCAGCAGCTGGTTGTTGAGGTCGGCGTCGACATCGTGTACATGGTCACTGGAGGGAAATCGCTGCAGAAGATTTACAACTTGGCCCAACCGAATGGCAAATCTATCAAGACGACATATTTCATCATGATCTTCGCTTCGGCTCAGTTTGTTCTCGCTCATCTCCCAAATTTTAACTCCATATCCATGGTTTCTTTGGCAGCAGCCGTCATGTCCTTAAGGTATTCGACATCTTCTGTTCGTTCCCCACCTCTCATAGAGTCACTTCTGGCTCCAAGAAGTGCAGAGCTGTTGAAATTGATTTGGAAAGTTGGAAGAACATAAACTTAGTCTTACAGTCAATCGCAAAAGAAAGGGAATTTCAAATTATTTATAAGCTTTATTATACGCACGTCAGCTGGATGTCGTCCTTGCAGCTACTCTATTATTGCCTCGGGGGCCTCCATCAGTAAGGGGGTCGAAGATAACGTCGACTATGGCCCTCCCTCCTCCACCGCCCCTGGAAAGGTATTCGGCTTCCTCACTGCCCTAGGCGATGTTGCATTCGCATATGCAGGCCACAATGTGGTGTTGGAGATCCAAGCCACCATCCCTTCAACCCCAGAGAAGCCATCCAAGGGCCCAATGTGGAAAGGAGTGGTGTTCGCCTACATTGTCGTGGCGCTGTGTTACTTTCCTGTTGCACTGATTGGGTACTGGGTGTTCGGGAATAAGGTCGAGGACAATATTCTCATTTCGCTTGAAAAGCCCACGTGGTTGATCATCGTGGCCAATGCATTCGTCGTCATCCACGTCATTGGTAGCTATCAGGTACAAACTCCTGCACAAACAATGTTTGTTTAATTGCATTGCGCAAAGAGGTCAAAAGAGCGGCAATCAATCGATTTATACGGTATGTTATGACTTGCTGTTCTCTGATATGCAAATGCTCTGGTCTAATTCTCCACGCTACATATATGTCCTCATTCAGCAATGATATGAAATTCGAGAACCTAGACATCCCCCCCTTACAGAAAAATGACTGGAGTGGTTTTGCACCCAAAAAAAAAAAAAAAAAAAGAACGCAAGCTTCTTTTGGATGATGCGATAGCCGATTGAACTAAAGAGTTACTCAGGTTCATTCACAGAAATTCACTGTGCAATGTTTCTAATCATGTGGAATGCAGCTCTATGCAATGCCAGTGTTTGACATGATAGAGACTGTCCTGGTGAAGAAACTCCACTTCAAGCCCTCAAGGATGCTCCGTTTCGTATCACGCAATCTATACGTGGGTAAGTTTTCTCACTCAACATTCACCCATGGAAAGCTTCATCAATCCAGGCTGGCTTCCGCTTAGAAACATTTTGTTAAACTCAGTCGTACTTGGTTTCGATCTCAGCTTTCACCATGTTTGTGGGCATTACCTTCCCTTTCTTCGGAGGTCTCCTGGGATTCTTCGGAGGATTCGCTTTTGCCCCAACAACATATTTCGTAAGTCTCATTGGCTCAAGTCCCCCCGTGAATAAATCTGTATATATATGCTCATGGAGTTGGTTCAGGCCTCTCTGACTTTTGCGTACAATTTTGTTCAGCTACCATGCGTCATGTGGCTGGCAATCTACAAGCCCAGAAGGTTTAGTCTGTCCTGGTACGCCAACTGGGTGAGTTATCATTCAGGGTTTATTTTGTTTTTGCCAGGGCAAATAGTCACCGCAAAAGTCTTCTAACAGAGTTTACTCATGAAATTTCAGATATGCATCGTGTTGGGTGTCCTCCTGGTGATTCTAGCACCGATCGGGGCGTTAAGGTCGATCATAATGAACGCAAAGACCTACAAATTCTACTCTTAGGAAGGAAGCTCCACCAACTGAAGACTTGTCTTTGCATTTCCCACATATCAAGTTTCTCTTACGTTCTAGTATTATGTTTATTTGCAAGCCACCCAGTTCGAGATATCTTTGAACATGACTATATTGCTGCTTCTTTTCCATCCGTCCATAAATTCAATAAATGGCTACGCCAGGTTTATAATTGTTTATCTTACTCAGCATCGAGTATATCTGGCATCAGACGGCCAGTCTGATAAATAGTCTTGACAGTGAAACGTTACTTGCCATTGCAAACCCGCCAGTGTTGGAAAGATTAACAAAACATGACCCCGACCATTTTGCCCTTCGGAACAGCACATCTCGCTCAATCTAGTTTTGTTGGACAAGATTCACAGAAATTTTCAATCGACTGGTGAACACGAATCACTTCTAGATACAGCCGACCTTACCCCAAGGTCAGTTCCAAAGAACCATGGAACTTCAACATTTCCAAACTTTATTAGGTACAATATCAAAATGGATGCAGCAGCCAGAACTCTGATAAGATGTTCCATTTTATCTCCTAATCCCACAAATGATATGCACGCCTGAAGACCTAATGTAAAACATCAACTTATATATGCTCAAGCACACATCCCAGTGTCCCTAATTATTTGGATTTCCAATCCAAGAATCCATAGACAGAACCAACCTACTGAACCATAAAGCTAGCAATCTAACAATGGTATAACTTCAAATCTGATCATGCCAGCTCAGATTTTCAGCTCATGTGCTACAAGTTATGGGGTAGCTTTAATGAGAATATGACTAATGGATCATTGAACTTGGGAAGGGATCACATAATCTCTCCAGCTGTTTAAATTGTCGGTGAAAGCAGTATAAGCAAGCCCAAGACATTCAACAAATGCATCATGAGCGCGAGTCAACTCATTATGGAATCAACATCCCATATAGGTGTATACAAATTAAAGCTTCTTTGGAGCTACTTTATTCATGAATTAAAGATTTCCTCATTTTCTCCTTCCAAACAGCATATTGTTAGAAGTCACCACACTTAATAACAAGTTATGAAATGAGAGCTCAGCTATCATAAGTAGCCCATCAAGCTGACTAGCTGGAAAAACAAAGCTTTACATATTTTAGCATCTCGATTTACAAGCATAATAAGCTTGGCAGGAAGGCCATAGAACAGACATTACTTATGAAGAAGAAAACCAAATGCATAACCCAACAAAAAGAAGCAAACATGACCAGACATGTGAAATGAATATATAAAGACAGTTGAAAGGCATATGAATTGGTGCTGTAGAAGCATGAGTAAAGCCTTGCGGAGATATTCATGTATTTCTTTTATATCCTTCCAATGACACAAACCTATAACTGATAACACCCTTCTAATATATCACCCCCGATCGACGCCCCAACCCAAACCCCCAGAGAAAAGATCCACAATTCACCTTCGAAACTGTTCATTCAGACATCCGGGGAGGAATATAAATGACCTGAGCTTTTATCTTCTCTAACATGTGTACCATAAAATACATTATCATTACAACAAGAGAACAATGAGAGAAGACTATCTCGACTTTTTCTTCAGTCTACCTCTGCTTCTTTCACTGAAGAGTTCGACCCAAAGATTGGAGACCCACAAAATGCTAACACCAATGGCAAGTGAAACCACGACCAGCCAAGAAACCCAAACCCACCTTGGAATCACACCTTCTGCCCCACCACTCGCATAGAACACCCCCATTTTATACAGAAACAGTGGACCAAAAAGCCCCCTGACGACGGAATAAAATGAATAGAAAGGTGCGGACAAAGCATCAAACACCTTAGCGGCAAGAGCGGAGTCTCTCCTCCGCACGCCGGACAACGTCCACGCGTTTTGGCAAGCGCTCGTGACCTCCGCGAGGATCAACAGTACCAAGATAGCGAAAGCCCCGTGGCGGACCAAGTACCTGCAAGGAAAAATTGGAAATTTATACACGACACTATGAACGCATCAACGTCACGAATAACTCCAAACTGGCATCACAGGAAGAAATAAAAATCGAATCTTTTTCTCTGTCGCATCGATCGAGTAAGATTCTAGCTCCAATTTAGCGGAACGCCACGGGACGAGAAAGTCACTAGGCGCTACTCCGACGCGACGAGACGAAACGAAACGGCGATGATACCTGCAGGTGAGGAAGACGAAGAGAGTGGCCAAGTGGTGGCCGATGAAGAGGAGATCCTTGGGGTAGAACACGAGGTAGTGCACGAGATCGGCCAGGAAGTAGGCAATGCTGTACTCGAGGACGACGTCCTGGGGGCGGTGTTGCGGGCCGCGAAGCCGCGGGAGGGGTCGGAGAGCAGGGCGAAGGAGGCGAGGGCGACGGCGGGGGTGCCGTGGGCGAGGGAGATCAGGCAGCTGGAGGCCTCGGGGCGGGCCTTGGGGCTCCAGCCGCGGAACACGACGAAGCGCCCGGCGAGGTAGACGGCGAGGAACATGGCGAGGAAGATGGGCAGGGGCGGAGGGAGGGAGGCGCCGTCGAGGAGGGCGGGGTCGGCGGCGGCCATGGGGGGGCGGTCGATCGTGATCGATAGGTGATCGACGAATTGACGGAGAGAGCGGGGGGCGTGATTCTTCAGCGGAGCGGAGCGGAGCGGGAGAAGAAATAGGAGGCGGGGGGGAGTGTCGAAGAAGGAAGGAAAAGGGAGGGAGGGAGAGGCGTGCGAAGTGAATTTGAGGGGTGGGAGGGGTTTAGGTTTGACCCGTGGGATGTGGAAACGGGGGATGGATAGGATAGAGATAGAGATAGAGAGAGGATCTTTTTGCCAATGATTTTGGTCACTGAGAATCGGTGATGTAAGAAGGAAGACGGAGGAAGGAAGGGAGGTAGATTCGGAGATTATATGCTTTTTCTGCCTTTTTGGTTTTCCGGAAAGACGACCTGCTTTCCCCCCCCCGCGTTGATGGAAATCCGGGTCCCCTTGAACCCGGGAACGACAGTATGACGAGACACCCATGTCGTCGTCGTCGTCGAATTTAATAACGGATTAACTCTCGGTATCGCTATATGTCTTAAAAGTCGGTGAAACTTTTTGTCTTGGGATTGTATTCACGGCGCTCTTTTGTCGATGATTGAGGTCATTGCAAATCGGTAATGAAGGAAGGAGGAAGGAAGATAGATTCGGAGATATATGCTTTTTGGCCTTTTTGTTTTCCGAAAGAGATGACTTGCTTTCCCTGGAATCTGGTCCCTCCCTCTAAGTCCCTACTTGATTGAACCCTGGAACGACAATATGACGAGACATCGATGTTGTCATCGTCAAATTTACTAATTGGTTAGTTCTTAGTGTTGCTATAATGTCCTAAGAGTCGATGAAACTTTTTGTCTTGGGATTGTATTCACGGCGCTCTTTTGTCAATGATTTAGGTCATTGCGAATCGGTAATGGAAGAAGGAAGGAGGAAGGAAGATAGATTCAGAGATATATGCTTTTTGGCCTTTTTGTTTTCTGAAAAGAATGACTTGCTTTCCCCTGTGTTGATGGAATCAGGTCTCTTCCCTTGAGTCCCTACTTGATTGAACCCTAGTTAGTTCTCGGTGTCGCTATAATGTCTTAAGAGTCGATGAAACTTTTTATCTCGTGATTGTATCCGATGATTTTCGCATTATAATATTTTAAAACAAAATAAGATCAATTATCTCTTAAGTCGACACGTGAAACTTCAGATTTTTTGTAACTTTTTTTGTCAGGATTACATCTTTCGTCATCGGCCCGAGCGGGACGGGGAAAAGGACCTCCGGCTTTTCTTAAATTTCACACGACACTTCGGGATGGCGCCGGCGGATTAGCTGTGTGGCCCCAAAAGCACCATTTATGGGATAAGGTAAAGAAAGGGAATATGCCTTTTGGATAGGGCGACGGAGGGGGGCAGGAGCTCGTGTTGTTTTAAGTGAGATTGGGAAAGGCGTCGGTCACTATCATTCATTAGGAGATGGCGACGGTGTCGAGGGAAGTTCGTTTTGCAAGAAGGAGGCTTCATGGTTGAGGCATATGCTGGGACAGAAAAAGCTAGGAGATGTCTAAGGTTTCAACCCAATTTGTCTAACGTGGAATTGGTTTCGACCATATAAAAACGGGGAGCACGGTGCTCAAATGGGACAAAGGAAGAGGGAGAGAGATGCACATGTAAGCGATCCATCATCCAACACGGCTTAATAGTTGGAGACATGAAATGAGGCCGGGCGGCAGCAGCCCTCGCTTTTTCGTATGTCAGCATGTCATGTCGTATTATGGTTGTGCAGCGGAAGAAGCTGGAGTAGGTCCGCAGGGGCTCACGGGTGCTACTATTCTAAGGCCCGGCCCGAGTAGGCCCAGAATATTTTGGACCATCTGAAGGCCCGGCCCAAGTAGGCCCGGAAACTTTCTCGCCGCGGAAATGGGAGTCTCTCTCTCTCTCTCTCTCTCTCTAGAGGTCGCGGCGTTGCTGATTCTGAATTCCAAGTTCCTCGTCTTCTTCTTCTTCTTCGTTTCGATCTTTCATCTCAGCTTCCGTCCAGCCATCGCCGCGTCGGAATCCCGTAAGTAGTTTCTCTCCCAAATTCCAGTTCCTCTAGCGAACTGTGCTAGGGTTTATCGGCGGCGATTCCCGCGAACTTGGAAATCGTCTCCATCTCCATCTCTGTCCGCGCCTGCCGCGACGACGACGAATTCGTCCGCCTGTTGCGAATGTACGGCTCGGATGGGATCGAATTGACGTCATTGCTCGCTCGTTAGCTCTCCGTGTTCGGCCGGTGTCTCTTATCTGGGATTGATCGTTTTTCTCGATGAACTCGGCGAGTGCGTGTAAATGGTTGTGCGGGCCTTGCAATTTGTGTTCTTGTGGTTTTCATGTTCCGTGCGAGATAAGATAGTGAGATAGAGGGCCGTATGTACACTGTCCCTGTTCTTGCTTGCGTGATGACCGCGCTGTCGCCGGCGTTGCGAGGGATAATGGCATTCTTTGGACTCGTGAGGCTTTGGAATGTAGTAGATACTTGTGATGGAATGTGAAGTGTTTAACAAACTATGTATCCGCAATATCTAATTGGGAGAGTTCCGAGAAGTGACAATCTGGATGATGGAGATCTTCGGGTCCATCGTTCATAGTACTTCTATAGAGGTGCAAAGCTATTTATTATTTGGTCATACATATGGTGAGAGTTAAACAAGTGCTTTCTGGAGTTTTTCTGGTGTATGAAAATCTTCTATGGGTCCCTTGGCTTTTTTTTTTTTTTTTATCCTTTTTGGGTGAACTGGGTCCATTGATGTGCTGGTTTTTCTCTCTAATTCTTTCTTTCATTGCGTAGAAAATGGACAGACTTTCATTACCCTGCACTATGTATATAAGTTCGATCTCCCCGAACCCCTTAGTGTTGCTACTTGCTGGTATTTGAATTGAGTACTGAGCTTGTGCATCTTGTTCCTCCATTTTGCGGATTGTGCTTTCCTTTTGGGATTTGAGGCAATCAGGGAACTCATCTGACCTGAAATGGCTGGGGGAGGATTTGTTCACCAGCTTTTGAGGAGAAAACTTCAGTCTCACTTCAAGGTGATTTTTGCTGTTTTGTACTCAAGAGAGTTGCAGATGCATGATTATGTCTTATGTGTCTTTTTTAATAAATGAATGTCACATGGAGGCTGGGAAGTTCTTGTTCATTCTTCTATCTGAATGGGATAGTTCATTTCCTGTGGATCCCATGAATGTCTTTCTTCATCTGTCGTATAATTGGGTCTTCTTCCGTAAATTCACTGAAGTGGATTTCCCCCTTTTCAATCTAAGGTGACATAGTAAATATTGGACTAGGATGCATCTTCTCTTTGGTTATCAGCATGGTAAATGCATTATTGGGATTGATAACGAAATTGACTCAGTGATATGGATATGTTATATTTTCAGGCTTCTACATTGTTGGCCCCGCTTTTCTCAAAGGAAAGTGAAATTAATGCTGGAGGTGTAAGAGCATTGAGAGCGTTTGCATTGCTCGGGGCAGGTGTTTCAGGATTTTTGAGCTTTGCGACGCTTGCATCTGCTGATGAGGCAGAACATGGGTTAGAGTGTCCAAGCTATCCCTGGCCTCACAAAGGCATACTCAGTTCTTATGACCATGCATCGTGAGTTTGTGGTTTTATCTCTGTTGCACTGTTTTCTTCTTGACTTTGCAATTCAACTCATGGAAGTATAGTGGGCTTGATCTTTTTAAGCTTTAGAAAGAGAGATTGTTTATGCTTTATGGAGCTATCCTGCAATCAAATCACTGGCCTTCCCCTCTTTGGACCGAGTAAATCCACATCTTTTCTTTTATGCATTCCTTGCCATTTTTAGTGTCCTCATGTGGTAATTTGCCAAACTTAATGTACAAGGCCTTGTTTCATGAAAAAAAGTATGGGAATTGCCATTCGACCAAGCTATTTACCTTTTCTCTTTCAGCTAGGGATTTATTGCTACTGCTGCTTAATAACTGAATTAAGTGTTTTGGGTTAATATGCTGCTAAAAGGTTTCCACATGAACTGTAATTTTATTATATGATAGTTCAGCCGATTTTTTATTTCTTATGAAGTCTTCTACATGAATGCTTTACATGAACAGGATCCGCCGTGGTCACCAGGTTTACCAGCAAGTCTGTGCATCTTGTCATTCGATGTCTCTTATATCGTATCGTGATCTTGTGGGAGTTGCTTACACAGAAGAGGAGGTGAAAGCTATGGCAGCTGAGATTGAGGTGGTTGATGGGCCTAACGATGAGGGTGAGATGTTTACTCGTCCTGGGAAGCTAAGCGATCGATTTCCTCAGCCCTATGCTAATGAAGCAGCAGCTAGATTTGCTAATGGAGGGGCCTATCCTCCTGATTTAAGTCTAATCACTAAAGTAATTCCTCTTTTCTAGTTTTGTTTATTTTTCTTATGATACCTGGTCATGGAAAGATGATTATTTTGAAATTTTGTTATTTCAGGCTCGTCACAATGGTCAAAATTATGTATTTTCACTTCTGACCGGTTACCGTGATCCTCCAGCTGGCATTGCAGTACGTGGTGTTCCGTCATATCTAGGCGCACTTGTTTTTGTTATAATTTTTTTCCTCTAATTTTACTGGGGTTGGGAGATATGAGGAAAGGAGTTTAAAGTAATATTTCATTGTTCATAGAAAAGAATCATAGCAGACCTGATCCAAGAGTTAGCTGCTTTACAAATCCTGTCCATCTCATCTTGCACGATGGAGGTTTTCCTTTTCATTAGTCATAGATGATGCTTTGTTTTCTTTGGCTTCTTATTTCGAGTTATGTTATTATTCTAGATAAGAGAGGGATTGCACTACAATCCATATTTTCCTGGTGGAGCAATTGCAATGCCGCAAATGCTTATTGATGGTGCCGTCGAGTACGAAGATGGGACCCCAGCAACAGAAGCTCAGGTCTGATTCTTCTATTGAGCTCATTGCTTATGCGTAATATAGGCTCTCTAGGTTTGGTCCTTGTTTTTTTATGATCATTCTCAGGTAAAGCTTAAGTCTTCACTTTGTTATGCTGCAGATGGGGAAAGATGTCGTAACATTCTTATCATGGGCTGCAGAACCTGAAATGGAAGAAAGAAAGCTGGTAAAGTTAATTCTCCGATCTTTCTTTACTCAGTTTTTTTCTTCTTCACCATATATCCTTTCTCGGATGATATTATGTGCACATTTGAGAACTTCTGATGCAATGTTTCTCTATGTCCAGATGGGATTCAAATGGATATTTGTATTGTCACTGGCGCTGCTACAAGCTGCTTATTATAGGCGCTTGAGGTGGTCAGTGCTCAAATCACGGAAATTGGTTTTGGATGTTGTCAACTAGCATCCTTCCTGAAAAATGGCCATCATGCTCGTCGGCAGACTGGACATCGAATAACTGTCCCGTGGAATGGCTTTCTTTCCTCCTTTTCGATGTGAAATTTTGTTTAATTAGTAGTTTGATTTTTGTCATGGAGCGGGATGTTAATGTCTAGTCCCCAGTTTGGAAATAAGCCCCCTGGATACATTTGAGCTTTCGGGAGGCATCAACTTTGGATAACTCCCCATTATCATTCTTTTTCAAATGCTAGGGCCAAAATGTTGGGAAGCAAATTGGCTGTCAAATTGGGAATCATCAGGAATTGCTGAGCGATCTGTGCAGCGAGTGTGCGAAGTCTTGACCCTTCTTGTGCTTTAATTTGCGTTAGTTACCGAGTTTTTACGGGCCTCTCTTTGTTCACTTATGCCTTGGGACTGTTGTTGCTTTATTAAGTTCCATCCCTCGAGTTATTTAGAGCTTGACAAGTAAAGTAGCAAATAGGGAAGGCCATTGATGTGTGCTCTTTTGTCCTTCGTGATTTAACTTTATCCATCCTAAACTGTAATTCTCAAGCTTTTTCAGTTGGCTTAATTGGCTTTCTAAATTTCTTGGCCCATGTATAATACTTTTCTTGAACTTTCAATTGATTTGTAATCCTTGAACATGCATATGCCAAGAAAATTCAAGGCTAAGCAATTGAAAATTGAGGGATGACATTGCAAATCACATAAGTTAAAGGGACTTAATTTTTAAGGCTACGTTTGGTCGTCGGGATAATAATCAAGATAAGATAAGATAAAGTAGGATATTAAATCCTCTAGATAATAAAGGTGGACATATCTAATCCTATCAAGTGTTTGGCACACTTCAGGATAAGATTAAAAAATAAATATGATATTCAATTAAATTGAAAATTTTAAAAATAGAAAATCCAATTAATTAAATGCCATGGAAAAGTTGTGGCCACCTTTGTAGTGGCCACCATTGAAAACAACGATCACCAACATTGCCGTGCAACGGCAACGCAAATCGGTAAATCTTAGACCACGACAGAGGGGGGTGGGGGAATTTTAGGCGACCACCGAAGTAGTCTTTGCTTTGCCTCAAATTGATTGAGATCCCAAATTGTCAACAATACCAAAGATTTACAGCTGCTTCATCACCATCACCATCTTCCCCTCTCCCTTTGAGACGTCCAACGTACTTGGTCATCAGATTTAGCAAGTCCATGATCCAAAGGAAGGGGCACCCAATTGCTAGCGTACGAGAAGCGAAGATGGGAGAAGAAGTGGAAGAAGAGGGCGGACAATGAATCGATGTAGATACTTATGATATCTTCTCTTTTTGTTAAGTTCTTTCTTTCCTTAAAAAAAAAAAATTATCCAATCTGGGCTTATCCCACCCCCTCCCTCGGATTTTTTATCTGGCGTTTTATCTAGATGTATTCGGGTTTGTTCGATCCAGTAAACATTCCCAAACATCGGATAGGATAACAAATTATCCTATTCAGACTCAAATTCGGACTGCCAAACGCAGCCTAAGGGTCTAATTTGTTAAAAAAAATCAAATTTTGGGTCTACTTTCAATTTTACTTTGAATTTTATTTATTTCATAAAAAATCTTAAATCAGTGTAATTTCAAAGTTGCCCAAACGTCAAGAGATCATCAATAATTTACTTAAAATTAACGATATCCGAACCAGTTAAAAGTTTATTATTAGAATAAATGTTTTAATCAACATCCTCGCCTTATAAGAAATAAAATCAGCCTTATGATATTAATTATATTAAAGAAATCAACAGCGATTTTTAGATATGCAAGTATATTTAGAATCAAAGTGAAAGTTGATGTTTTTAATAAGACAAAAAAGTTTAAAATAGAATTGAAAGAGCACTTAAAGTTTACAATTTTTTAGGGGATTATCCTTGATCTTATGCCATCAAATCATGGATCTTACATCAACGCCGTCCGTCCGATTGATGAGAAGTGATGAGAAGTTCGACGGTCGAGATTGCATAAATAGCCGGATAAAACAAGCAAGTGGGCCCCAAAAACGGACGCCGAATCGTCTCTTTCTTTTTACTGGGTGGTCCGGGACCGCCACGTCAGCGTGGTCCCGGATCACTCGTATGACGCGACGTATGGGGGGAGGGGGACAAAAGAGAGAAAGAGGAGAAAGAGCGTCAGAAAAGTGGGTCCCGATTTTTGTCCTTGTCTGGCTTCCCATACACGTGGCGTCGTGTGAGTGGTCCGGGACCACGCTGACGTGGCGGTCCCGGACCACCCAATATTTTTTCTTTACTGTCGTTGCTCTTCATCGCACTGTCGATGGCTCGATTTCGGATCAGTCGGATTTTGGATTTCGCACCGCTTGCTTCGATGGAAAACGGCATGGCGGGACCCGAGTTGGGGTTAGCATTTTGTGCCCAGTTGCTCTGGCTCGTGCTTGTTCTTGCTTCGGTTTTCAATCTGGGGTATGTTTGTTACAGTTTTTGCTGTTTGATTGGAAAATTACTGATCTTCTCGTGGGGTTGGGCTGATACATTTATGCTGCCTTATCTTTGATGCGCGTTTTCTTTTAGCTGATCCTGCAAGTAATTTTTTTGCCTTTGAATTTCATTTGATATAAAGGAAAATGGAGATTCGTTTTATGATATTTTTGGCAACTTTAAGCAAATTATCGTATGCGTGCTATGGCGAGCTTAAGTTGTAAGTGGAACGCGCGAATTTCTCTTTCTATGAGGAATTTTTAGCTTCGGATGCACCGGGTTTTTTTCCAATCGTATAGTTTGGGTAAAATTTCAAGGGGGGAAGAAAGTAAATTCGTGGAAATGGTTTTTTTTTTTTTTTTTTTTGTTTTTTTTTTTTTTTTTTTTCTGAGGATGTGATATGTCATATGGTGTTATTGCTGGGGGAGAGAAAGGACATGTTCATGGATTCTTAGTCCAGTCGGTGATGTTGTCGTATGATTATCAACATGCAGAGGTCATTCGTTGTTGAGGATCCAAGACTCTTTCAGAGCTACCTTGATACAAAGGGAATTCGAAAGAACACTTGTATAAAGTGTTGGGGAGGATGACGGTTGAAAATGTAAGGCTGCCCAGAGACTATGCTCGTTCACTGCAGCTGGTGAATATGAGGGATCTGGTACTTCAGGACATATTGACATGGAGTTTACTGTGTTAGAGGATCCTAGTGGTCCAGCCAAGAAATGCATCAACTTGAAATAGAGAGGATTGGTTTTTTGTAACCTTAGATGTCCTTCCTCTATCAAACATGTCACCTTCTGAAAAGATTTGATACATAGGTTGAGGCTAGAACTTGAACAGATCCGAATTCTTGAGAAGAAAATTGAGTCCCAGAGAGCAACCGGGGCTACATTTTTGTCGTCTAGTGATATTCTAAGATGCAGCAATGGGTTGCTGGCTGCTGCTGCTGCTAGGAAATCACCTGAGACTTCTGGGCTGGGAAGTAAATGCACCTGATGAAAAGGTCCGTGGTTGGAATCGCGGTGCAACAGGAAAGTTTGAGTCAGCGAAGCAGGCTCCAGCTCCAAGGGTTGCCAATGCAACGTTGATGAAAGATTGTGAGACCCTTTTAAATCATCTGATGTCCCATCTGTATGGTTGGGTTTTTAATAAACCTGTTGATGTGAAGGCATTGAACATTCCCGACTATTTCATTGTGAAAGGAAACTTGTGGTCGGTGGACCACAACCATCATCAACAAAATCAGCTCCCCACCTGAGGAGGTAAAAGCAGCCAAGTCGACATCTCTTCATAGAAAGAGGAAAATTTCGAGTCAACAAGAAGTTATGCCTACAGCTTTTCTGCAGTAAATGACAGATGAGGAGAAGCATAAACTAAGCCAGGAATTGGAGTCTTTGCTGGGAGAAATGCCTGAAAACATTATTGATTTCTTGAGAGAGCATAGTTCAAATGGAAGGGAATCTGTAGAGGAGGAGATTGAGATTGACACAGATGATCTCAGCAATGATGTTCTTTCCACATTAAGGAATCTGCTAGATGAGTATCTGCAAGAGAAACAGAAGAAGCAGGCATGCGCTGAACCGTATGAAATAGAGGTGAACTTTTGTTGCCTCCTCCGATATTCTTCATTATTTGCCTTTTTTTATGTACTGGAATCTTCTTTTCTCAACTTGTGCAGATGTCAAATGAATCTGGATTTAGTAATTCATCTATGCAACCATGTACAAGTTTTTTTTTTTTTTTGGTTCATGTTGTTATATTTCATTTAACTCTTAGTTATATTTGTAATACTTCTATAGAGGTGCAAAGCTATTTGGTTATGCAAATAGTGAGAGTTTTGCAGAATTTCACTATGGCATGAAAATCTTCTATGGTCCCTTGGCTTATTTTTTTCCATTTTGGTTAAACTGGGTCCATCAATGCACTTAGGGATGAAGGGTTGTGGGTCCATTAATGCACTTAGGGGTGAGTATCGGTCCAGGTCCAGGTCCAATTCCCAGGGGAACTACACCGGTGCATAGTCCCGGGGCTTTAGGGTTGGTGCAAGTCGGACCAACCCTGCAAATATTTTTCCAAACCCTGGGTATATATTATAACTCTCTCTTCTTCTGCCGTTTTCCTCTCTCAGAGTCTCACTCTTTCTCTTCCTCAATCTCAAATTAACTCTGAAATCTTTCATTTCCATCTCTTCAGGTGCAGTCTCTTCATTTTCTCTCCACTCGTTTGAACTCAGTAATTGATTCTCTTCCCCTTCCTTTTGCACTTGTGCATTTGGTGATTGAATTGGCTTGACCTCAGGTGCCACAAGTGTGTCCCTGATTCTTTTCACTGTTTCATTTCTTTTATTTATTTATTTTTTTTTTTTTGGGTGGCCAATTTATGTAGTACGAGGCTTTGTGGATGATGGGCTTAGTTTTGTTGGAATGGAGTGTTTTGCTTGGTTGTGATTGGCGGCGGGAGATGTCTCTCCATTTTTCGGATAAGTTAGCCTCAAGGTTTTAGTGGTTTTCTCTTTTGGGTATAGTGAATTCAAGGGTTGTAGACAACAAGGCAATTATGAGTTGTTGATTTGGTTATAGCAATGGCTACGCCACATTACTTTCGCTTGAAGTAGGGAGGACAGCCCTGTGGTTTGGGATGGGGCCATGTGAGGGCTTGGTGCTGGCCTGCTAGGTGGGGAAATATGTGAAGCTCAAGGCAGGGAAGTTGAGGGGTCTTCTGTACTGTGTATGGTGTGTGTATTACTAGATGAATTTTGTTGAGACACTGTTCTGGAGGCTTTTTAATATTCCCAAATGTGTATTTGAATGAAAATTTTCCAAGGGACTGTGGTTCATGTTCAACATGTTGATTAGCCTGCCTGTGCTTGGGCAACATGATGTTTGGATTGAGAGAATAGGAGTGTGGTACCTTTATAGTTGGCTTTATAATTGATATGAGTGCCGTGCGTTGGAAATTAGCAAATACTATCTTGTCGTACCGTCAGTCAACACTGAGAATGTTCTCTTTGTGCCATGTTGCTTGGAGTACGTTTGTCCGATCAAGGAATGCAAAAAATGAAACCCAGGCTCAATAGGGCCAGTCCTGGTCCCACAAATTGGGGCCCAACACTATGCACGTTGGTCCCTGAGTCAGGTGCCGAACCAGCCCCACGACCGTGCTCACCCCATGCACTGGTTTTTTTCACTAATTCCTTCTTTCAGTTCATAGATAATAGAGGAACTTTCATTATACTGCACAAATATAAGTTTGATCTCCCCGAAACCCTTAGTGTTGCTACTTGTGAATCGAGTACTAAGCTTGTTTGTCTTGTGCCCACATTTTGCAGATTGTGCTTTTCTTCTGGGATTTGAGACAAGCAGGAAACTTATCTGACCTGAAATGGCTGGGGGAGGATTTGTTCACCAGCTTTTGAGGAGAAAACTTCAGTCTCACTTCAAGGTAATTTTTACTGTTTTTTACTCAAGAGAGCCGCAGATGCATGATTATTTGCAGTTCTTTGTCTTTTTTGATGAATGAATGTCACATGGGGACTTGCAAGTTCCTACTCATTGTTTTATCTGATGGGATAGTTCATTTCCTGTGGATCTCAGTGAAGCTAATTTATCCCCTTTTCAATCTGAGGCGGCATAGTAAATATTGCACTAGGATGCATCTTTTCTGGTTATCAGCATGGTAGATGTATAATTTGGATTGATAACAGTATTGAATTAGTGATATGGATATATATTTTCAGGCTTCTATGTCATTGGCCCAGCGTTTCTCAAAGGAAAGTGCAATTAATGCTGGAGGTGTAAGCGCATTGAGAGCATTTGCATTGCTCGGCGCAGGTGTTTCAGGATTATTGAGCTTCACAACACTTGCTGCGTCTGCTGATGAGGCAGAACATGGTTTAGAGTGTCCAAGCTATCCCTGGCCTCACAAAGGCATTCTGAGTTCTTATGACCATGCATCGTGAGTTTTTGGTTTTTTTTTGTTGCACTGTTTTCTTCATGACTATGCAGCTCAACTTGTGAAACTAAAATTGGCTTGATCTTCTTAGCTTTAGAAAGAGAGATTGCTTATGCTTTATAGAGCCATCCTGCAATCAAATTTCTGGCCTTCCCCCCTTTGGACAGAGTAAATCCACCTATTTTCTTTTATGTGTTTCTTGCCATTTTTAGTGTCCTCTTGTGTTAATTTGCCAACTTAACGTACAAGGCCTCGTTTCATGAAAAAAGGTATGGGAATTGCCATTCGACCAAGCCATTTACCTTTTCTCTTCCAGCTGGGGTTTATTGCTACTCCTGCATAATTACTGAATTAAGTGTTTGGGGTTAATGTGCTGCTTCCACATGAACCGTAACTTTTTATTATATGGTAGTTCAGCCAATACTTTATGTCTTATGGAGTCTTCTACATGAATGCTTTACATGAGCAGGATCCGCCGTGGTCACCAGGTTTTCCAGCAAGCCTGTGCATCTTGTCATTCGATGTCTCTTGTATCATTTCGTGATCGTGTGGGAGTTGCTTATGCGAAAGAGGAGGTCAAAGCTATGGCAGCTGAGATCATGGTAGTTGATGGGCCTAATAATGAGGGTGAGATGTTTACTCGTCCTGGGAAGCAAAGTGATCAATTTCCTCAGCCCTATGCAAATGAAGCAGCAGCTAGATCTGCTAATGGAGGGGCCTATCCTCCTGATTTAAGCCTAATCACTAAAGTAATTGCTCTTTTCTACTTTCCTTTATGTTCTGATGATACTCAGTCCTTGAAAGATGATTATTTTGAAATTTTGCTATTTCAGGCTCGTCGCAACAGTCAAAATTATGTATTTTCACTGGCTGGTTACTGTGATCCTCCAGCTGGCATTGCCGTAAGTGGTGTTCCATCATATTGTGGCGCTCTTGTTTTTACTGGATTTTTCCTTTAGTTTTACTGGGGTTGGGAGATATGAGGAAAGGAGTTTAAAGTAATATTTTGAGGTTCATAGGAAAAATTCTTAGCAGACTTGGTCCAGGAGTTAGTTGCCTTACAAATCCTGCGCGTCTTATCTTGCATGGGGGAGGTTATTTTTTCTCACTAGTCATGGATGATTCTTTGTTTTTATGGCTTCTTATTTCTGAGTTATGTTGTGTTATTATACTAGATAAGAGAGGGGCTGCACTACAATCCCTATTTTCCTGGTGGAGCGATTGCAATGCCGAAAATACTCAATGATGGTGCTGTCGAGCATGAAGATGGTACCCCAGCAACAGAATCTCAGGTCTGATAATTCTATAGCACTCATTGCATATGCATAGTTTAGGTTTGTCGATTTGGTCCTTGTTATTGATGGTCATTCTCTGATAAAGCTTTAAGTTTTCACTTGGTCATGCTGCAGATGGGGAAAGATGTTCTGACATTCTTGTCATGGGCTGCAGAACCTGAAATGGAAGAGAGAAATCTGGTAAAGTTCCAATCTTTGCTTACATTAATTGTTTTCTTCTTAGACATATTTTTCCTATCTCGGATGATATTATGCACAAAATGTAGAACTTCTGACACTAATGCTACGTTTCTCTGTATCCACAGGTGGGATTCAAGTGGATATTGGTATTGTCATTGGCACTGCTACAGGCTGCTAATTGTAGGCGCTTGAAGTGGCCGGTGCTCAAATCGCGGAAATTGGTTATGGATGTGGTCAATTAGCACCTGTCCTCATAAATGGCTATCCTGCTTGTCTCGGCGGGCTGAACATCGAATAAATGTCCCATCGAATGGTTTCTTCCCTTCTTTTTGATTCGAATTTTTGTCAAATTGATAATTTAATCTTTGTCATGGAGCTAGATGCGAATGTCTAGCACCCAGTTTGGAAATAAGCTCATCCTGGATACTTTGAGGTTTTGAGAGGTATCGACTTTCCTATTCTCATTTACTGCTAGAAAGCAAATTGGCTTGCTGTCGAGTTGGGAATCATCAAGTCATATGAGAGAAAATTCGAGTGCTTTTAACCATAGAAAATTGAGGGATGACATTGCAACTCACATGAGTTAAAAGGGACTTCTTATAAGCCAAGGATCTCTCTTTGGTATTTTGGACATCAAGTTAAGAAAGGTAATAGAATCAATTCAAAATATGAGGCCCCGTAGCATACTGAACAGAAGATTGGATAAATAGTAGTGTCGTTCTTACCGTACCATATCAGATTGTAAACTATGGAAGTTTGGGTTTCAGAAAGTCTACAAAACGAGATTAAAAGGCATCACCAAAAAAGAAAGAAAAAAGGCATAGGCAAGGTGTCTGAGGATTTATAGGAGGAGGAGGAGGAGGACGAGAGATTAATTCATTTCACGGATTTCTTTATTTTCACGAGCGTAACATTTTTCAGAATTTTATTTGGTTTAAGTATCTATGTATCTCTCTTTATTTCATATTTATCTATATCAAGAGTGCCATTTGTCGTAGTTTTTACTATTTTAAAAACACCAATATAATTATCCATCTTTTTTTTTATACATAATTACACCAATGATTCATGAATTTTGATGCAATATACAATATTATTTTTAATTTTTTTAATTTAATCTATATGATTTTTAAACTTTTGCTACGTATTTAATCGAATAATGTAACTTTTGAATTATCTAATTCATGAACTAAATTGAATATAAAAAAAAAAACTCAGGATCATATAAATTAAATTAAAAGTTCGTAAATCGCATTTATATTTAACCAAAATTTAAAAACTATTTATGTCGATTTCCTTTTTTTCTTAGGCACAGCCACCTCTTTGTCGGAAGCTTCATAAGTGCCGACATTACCTAACACTTCCTTGCCACAACGAAAGATTTCGACATACTGTTAAGGTCATTATAAAAAAATTTGGAATAGCCTATGCATTTATATACGACGATCGTCATCTTATCCTTTGGGACTAAGCCAAAAATGGGCACGTCACTAATCGTCATTAATCATTTAACACGTGAGTCAGGTGCGCCAGCTTTTCCTTGTCATTTCTCAGATCACGTGACAGGCCCCACCCTTTTGTGTCCCGTTCCTTCAGAGGACGCGATCCCATGCGGAGCGGTGCAGCCGACCGCGCCCCTCGCGCCAATCAAATCACTCCGCGCTGTCCCGTCACGCGCGCCTAAAATCTCAGCTGCTCGGATGATTGGACGGTCACCTCGCATGACGGCACCGCCAGTGACCCCATCCTCGCACTTCCGCCGAAGCACGGAAAAGCCCCTCGGTCGCGCACGAAGGTTGACCGCGACGAGCGCATCTCGTCCGTCGAATCCTAGACGGTCGGCTGATGACCGATCCCCACGCCATCCGTCCGATTGATAAGGACCGAGAGGCGACGGTCAGGATCTCGCGCGAGCAGGCTTGTAAAAGAAGGAAAGCGGGCCTAAAATCAGAAGCAGAGGGCCGAAACCCCTCTCTCTCTTCTTTCTCTCTCTTCGGCAAAAAGCTTCGACGCGGTTTCTTCTTCGCCGACTTCGCACTGGCAGTGGCTCGGCAGCTTCGGATCAGTCGGATTTAGGGTTTCGCTCGCCGGGGATCGATTAGGGTTAGCATTTTCTGGCCACTTGCTTTGGTGCTCGTGATTGTTCTAGCTGCGGTTTTCGATCTAGGGTTTGTTCGTTGCGCTGGTGAAGTTTTCGCTGTTTGATTTGAATGTTACGGATCTTCTCGAGGGTTGGGTGGGGAGTATTGGGGTTGGGCTGATATTTTTTGCTACCTTATGTCTTCGATGCGTGTATTCCTTTAGCTGATTCGGCAAATCTTGCTTTTCGATTGAGCTTTTTCGATATTAGGGAAATTGGAGATTCGTTTTTATCTTATTTGGCGACTAAATGCTAATTATCGTATGCGTACTGTGGTGAGCTTAAGTTTTTTGAATGTAACGCTCGAATTTCTCTTTTTGTCAGGAATTTTTAGCGTCGTATGAGCCGATATTTTTCCGATAGTTTAGTTTAAAGAGAATCCCGAGGGGGGAGAAAGTAAATTTATGGAAATGGATATGTTTTGAGGATGTACGTCGTCGTATAGTGTTGTTACTGTGCGAGAGAAAGCACATCCTCATAAATTCTTAGTCCAGGTGGTGATGTCGTACTTATGATTGTCGATGTGCAGAGGTCATTTATCGTTGGTACTACAACAGCTCTTTCGGGGGTACCTTGTTACTGAGGGAATTCAAAAGAACACTCGTATAAGGTGTTGAGGAGGATGATGGTTGAAAATGCAAGGCTGCCCGGAGACTATTTCCGTAGCTCATTCGCCGCAGCTGGTGAATCTGAGGGATCTGGTAGTTCAGGACGTATCGACACGGAGTTTACTGTTTCGGAGGATTCTAGTGCTCCAGCCAAGAAATGCATCAACTTGAATGCGAATAGAGGGGTTCGGTTTTTTGTGCCTTCAGAAGTCCTTCCCCTATCAAAGATATCACCTTCTGAAAGAAAAGATTTGATACATAGGTTGAGGCTAGAACTTGAACAGATCCGGATTCTTCAGAAGAAAATTGAGTCCCAGAGAGCAACTGCAGCTACATTGTCATCGTCTAGTGATATTCTAAGTTGCAGCAATGGGCAAAATGGGTTGCATGCCGCTGCTGCTAAGAAATCATCTGCGAAGACTTCTGGGCTGGAAAAGAAAGTAAATACATCTGATGGAAAGGTCCGTGCTTGGAAACGTGGTGCAACAGGAAAGTTTGAGTCAGTAAAGCAGGCTTCAGCTCCAAGGCCTGCCAATGCAACAATGATGAAAGATTGTGAGACCCTTTTAAGTCGTCTGATGTCCCATCAGTATGGTTGGGTTTTTAATAAACCTGTCGATGTGAAGGCTTTGAACATTCCCGACTATTTCGAGGTGATTAAGCATCCTATGGATTTGGGAACTGTAAAGGGCAAATTAAGATCTGGTGCTTATCCAAGCCCATTAGAGTTTCACAATGACGTGAGACTTACCTTCAGCAATGCGATGACCTATAATCCTCCCAGCAATGATGTCCACTTGATGGCTGATACTCTCAACAAATTTTTTGAAATTAGGTGGAAAACCATCGAAAAGAAACTTGTTGTCGGTGGACCACAACCATCATCAGCAAAATCAGCTCCACCTGAGGAGCTAAAAGCGGCCAAGTCAACAGCTCTTCCTAAAAAGAGGAAAATGTCGAGTCAACAAGAAGTTATGCCTGCACCTCTTCTGCGGGTAATGACAGATGAGGAGAAGCATAAACTAAGCCAGGAATTGGAGTCTTTGCCGGGAGAGATGCCTGAAAATATTATTGATTTTTTGAGAGAGCGTAGTTCAAATGGAAGGGAATCTGTAGATGAGGAGATCGAGATTGACATAGATGATCTCAGCAATGATGTTCTTTTCACATTGAGGAATCTGCTAGATGAGTATTTGCAAGAGAAACAGAAGAAGCTAGCATCTGCTGAACCTTGTGAAATAGAGGTGAACTCTCGTTGTCTCCTCCATTTATTGAGGAGAAAGTTCAAGACAATACAGATATTCTTGTGTTTGCCTTTATTAATTATTACTGAACTGTTCTTTTCTTATCTTGTGCAGATGTTGAATGAATCTGGCTTTAGTAATTCATCTATGCAACCATGTAGAGGTTGCTCTTTTATGAAGTTTTTTATTTTGTTATATGTCATTTGTCTTAGTTTTATTCTAATGTTAGTTATGCACACATGTATATTGCAGGAAATAATGCGGGCGATGAAGAAGTTGATATTGGAGGAAATGAACCTCCTGTATCAAGCCATTCACCGATGGAAATAGAGAAGGGTAGGCACCATACGATTGGTAATTATGTTATAGTTCAGATAGCTCCAGCTGTAAATGGATTAGAAGAATTTTGTAGTGACACTGCCTACTCAAGCCTTCTATGTAGTCTTATATTGAAAAATGGAGTTCACATGAAAAGTCAGTATCTTAAAGCAGTTCTCAAAGATTATATCTGTTTTAGGACACGAAAAGGTAGAAAGGACAACAAAAGGAGAGCCTTGGCATTGCCTGGCCATAGTCAATTAGAAGTAATTGTATTTTTTCATTTTGCTTCTGTAAAATTTTAACTAGATTTAAAATTTGTGGCATGTTTCTTATGCTTCTGACCTAATTAGTGACAATTTGATCCATTTTGTCCATCACTTTACTTTTTTAGTTTTCCCTGTAGCTACATTCTTTTAATGAAGTTGCATTTGTTTGTTAGATAGGAATAAGTTATACTCATTTTTTTACTATTGTGTTTCATGGTATGCAGATTCAGGTCATAACAGTTGCTCTGAGAGTGGAATTGATAATGTCAAGGCTTCAGACACTGAAAAAGTGACAGAGGTATGTAGTGGCCTTTTCTGGGGATTTGCTGGATTTTGCTTGTGTCGAGAAGTGTTCATTCCTCTAATTCTGCTGTGCTTTGTGACACTTAAACTAATTTTTCTTCAGGCTAGGGAAATTGCCGATACCGAAGGCCAACTGGATGAAAAGACTAGGAGCAGTGAACTGATTGATATTAATCGTGAGTTTGTTGCCTTATCTGCATTGTCTGTGTTGTGGACCATGAAAGGATTTTTCTTGTGCACTTTGGTTGATAATGAAATCTGAAGTAGGATGTCTACATTGCAAAAGCGTGTTAGGAGTGTGTAAACTCAATTTTCTGTTGAGATACAAAGCCTTAAGTTTTTAATCCCAATACTGTGCTAGACTGTCTGCTAATTTCCTTTTCCTAGGATGTCTAGGATATCTGTTGCCATGCATTTCATGTGGCTTCTGTGAAGTAGCAGTCAGTACCTTGTGATATGTTTTCCACTGATGTGTTGCAAGCTCTTTTGTGGTGATTTTAGTGATATCTTTTATTGGTGGTTTGGTCTAAAGTTTGCTTGCTTAGGGAAAATTGGCACCGACATTCTTTACACATGGACGGGTTGGTTCTAAGTGCAGTGCTAATATTGGTCATTACTATATGGTTTTACATTTATTAGAGAAGACATAACAGTGTACCTTTGGGCAATGCTTTTAAGTAATTCTTCCCACGGAATATATCTTACAAAGTGAAGATCAATTATTTATCTCAATCTTACCATGAAAACTTGAAATTTATTACTGAAGATGGAAGAATTTTAGGGTGAAAAGGTTCCTGCAAGAGTATTACGTTTTTCTACAGGTCTTTATCATTTCCTTTTTCCTTTAAAGTTACTTTGTGGTTGAATTTACTCTTGAGAACTTGTATATGGAACCCAAATTTTACTGGAAGACAATGGCTGGCCAGCAGCTAGGATATTGAGTGCCCTGAACATTACTAAACTACCTTTGAAATTAACGAAAATAACTGAATTGCCAATAGAGGGAACTTGAATGTTTTCAGACTGCCTTTTTGATCAGTGTAATGGTACTCCATCTTTGACTCAGTCAAAGTGATTTTTGTCACACCTTTGTTGTTCTGACTGTACATGAGTAAGTACTCCAAGGGATGACCGAGGATGAATTGATGGTAATATCATTATTTGGACTGGGAAAGGTGAAAAAAAAGTGTTTTGACTCTCTGAGATATGCGGATATATGCTTTACTCAAGTCAATTGTATTTCCATAGTTTTTGTGCTGTTGAAGGTCTTAAAAATGGCAATTTTACATTGTATGTGCCTAAGATCTGTTATAAATGTTTATATTCTTGTTTACTAGTCACTGCTGTTCTGATCCTCGTGTACTCCTTGTGCTTGATTGGCAAGACCCTCTCTATTTTAATGAGTTTTCTCCAAGCATGCTATTGATGGAGATTTCACTGTGTGTGTGTTCTCCGTTTCTCAATCCTGCTCGTGCATGATTTGTTCTCTATGTATGGAGATGTCGCCATCTGTTTTCTCTGTGTCGCTTATGAATTCTGTCTTTGCAGGATCTCTCAGTGTGTTGGACCAACCTGAGCAGACTTCCATGCTTAAGGCAGGCTCTGTTGACTCAGATAGCTTCCAAGACGGTAAGTTGGCTGGAAGAACTGCTCGAACTTTCAGGAGGTTTAAACAAATCTGATAAATTTAATCGAACATCATAGGGGAAAGTGCTCCTATCGAGAGGCAGGTCTCTCCAGAGAAGCTATATCGAGCAGCTTTGTTGAAGAATAGATTCGCTGATACAATCTTAAAGGCTCGAGAGAAGACACTCACACAGGTTGGTTGGATAATTGGGCTAATTTATCTGTAGGGGTGTTTACATTGGGAACTGTCTTATAATCTCATTTGACAGGGTGACAAGGGTGATCCTGAGAAACTTCGCCGCGAGAGAGAGGAGCTTGAAGTGCAGCGAAGGAAGGGTATTGAACGTTTGCTTCTTTGTTAAAGACACTTCCCTTCAGTGTGGAGTTGATTTTAAAGATGGTTTTTTCGCAATGTTACCAGAAAAAGCGCGATTGCAAGCAGAAGCAAAAGCTGCTGAAGAAGCTCGAAGGCGAGCTGAAGCTGAAGCTCTTGCTGAGGCTAAGCGGAAAAGGGAACTGGAGAGAGAAGCTGCTCGACAGGCATTGCTCAAGGTGAATGAGTACACATTAAATTCGCTATTTTCTAGTTTCCCTTTCATATTGGGAAAGCATGAAACTTGAGTATTGCGTTGTACTCATCTTAGATGGAGAAGACGGTGGAGATAAATGAGAATTCTCGGTTCCTTGAAGACTTGGAAATGCTCAGGACTGCTCCAGGAGAGCACTTACCTAGCTCTGCTGATGAGACAAGCCCAGATCATAATCTGGAACCACTGGGAAGCTTCAAGCTTGGGGGTAGTAACCCCTTAGAACAACTCGGCCTGTTCATGAAAGCGGATGAGGAGGAGGAAGAAGCCGAACCGCCTGCTTTTTCTAATCACGAAGATGTTGAGGAAGGGGAAATCGATTGAGATGCAGAGAAGTTGAAGATAAATCGACTTTTGCTGCCTTCTGGATCAATGAACAAACAAATCCATGGACAGTGGCTGCCTCTCTGAATCTTTATAACCAAAAAAAGTAAAGCAACATCAGGAAAGGAAAAAAGCATATATGCAGGGGGGTGTGTTGGAGCTTTTTGACTCAGTGTTGGTTTGTGAGACGCCGTCAATGGGTAGATTTTCCAAAATGCTGTGACCGTGTACTGAATATCACCTATCTAGATATGTGAAGTGGAGACGGATATGTGCTGAGTAGCGTTCCGCCCGAATGTTGTGTGCTGCTTAAAGTGAACTTAGATCTCACGCAATGTTTGTGCTGGTGATGGAGTCAGGGTCTTGCGGTCGCCTGGTGACCGGATGCGCAGACTGAAGAGAAGGCTGGTTTTTAGGGGGCCTTCTTGGTTACGGGTGGAGCTTAGAAGAGAAAGAAAGGGACATCAGCTGCGGTTGTCTATGTTGTTGGATTCTGTGTATGTGATGATGTATGAAATTGGAATGTTGCTGAAGTGGAGCACTGCAAAAAGCCCACCTGCTCGTCCCGGACCAACTCTCTTAACGTAGCAAGTGTGTTCCCCACTTTTGCCTCAGTAGTTTTGTGGAAGGCTGAGTAACGCGCCTGAGATTAAAATTAGCCACGTGACGTCCGATCTGTCAAACGAATAATGATGTGGCCGACCTCCGACCGGGGCATAGCCAGCATAGCTGAGATTTAATTTAACCCGAACGATGCGTCTCGTCCCTCTCGTTTCAATATGAAACGACCCGTTCAAATCAAACCCCGAAGTCACCCAAAGCAGCGATCATTCCTCTTTCAGGATGAGGGAATTTAAGCCCTCACGTTTTCCCTATACGATAACAAGCTAACCAAATTGCTTTCTGGATGAAACAACGAGCCTACAACATCATTAAAGTCTTGCTCCTTGGTTCCTCTGATTACTCAGTGCATTATTCCCAAACCTCGTTAGATTTTCGTCAAAAGAAAAGGCAAAATTCGCATCTTTTTTTCTTTCAAAATTTGAAAGCTAAAAAGATAATTTGAAGTTTTGAAATTATGAGCCCATATTTCCAAATTTGCATATTGCAATTTATACGAAAATGGTGGCGGCCACAAGAACATGAAAAAAAAAGAAATAAAAAGGCCAAGACCTAATTAAAAACATTGAGAATGTTTCATGAGCTCATGCTAGCCATCTAGCCACACAGTATCCCATTGATCGACACATCGAATCCCACAAACCACAAGTGAATTCTATTATTGGCGGCAAGTTGTTAAGCTTGATTTATATGCTATATCAAATGATATTTAATCTCCTTGCAATTATTTATGATCGGATGATAGAATAATTATACAAATATAAATCACCAAGTAGGATTTAACAATCAATAAGAGACAATACCTTATCAGTTGCTCTAACTAATGATTTTCTTCCAAGTAGGAATTTACAATCAATAACAAACAACACCTTATCGGTTGCTCTAACTAATGGTTTTCTTGAACTTTTATATCAACTCCATTTATTTCACAAAAACTAAATGATTTTAAATATTTTATTAAAAAATGGTTTTATATCCCTTATTAAATGAATGAAAAATATTTTCATCATAATTGAATATTTTTAAATATAAATTATTATTATTGATAATATAAATATTTTTATTAATTAATTATTTCAAGAGAATAAAAAAGCTGAAAAAGAAAAAGAAATGACATGTACCAAAAGCTTCCTCTCGCATTTTCTAGTACAAAACTGAGAACTTTCCCGACAGAGAGAGAGAAGCGACCGCCCGGCGAGAGAGATCGCAGCAATGGCGGATTACCACTTCGTGTACAAGGACCTGGAGGGAGCGTCGACGCAGTGGGACGACATCCAGCGGAAGCTCGGCAACCTGCCGGAGAAGCCGCCGCCGTTCAAGCCCCCGCCGTTCGCCCCGCCGCCCGATCCGGATTCGCTGCCCAAGGACAAGTCCTGGGTCGATGGGAAGACCCCGGAGGAGCTCGAGGACCTCGAGGACGATCCGGACCTCGACGACGACCGCTTCCTCGAAGACTACAGGTCCGTCGAACTTTCCTGTCCTGGGTAGTGGCTTGAGAATCGTGAATCGCCGCGATCTGTGAGTGATTGATGATGGGACTGATGAGGATTGTGATATTGTGGATGGTTTTGGTTTGGAGTTGGAAAGGAAGGATTTTGACGAGATTGCGCCAACTGGGTTTGCGGCGGGTTGTTAAAGGAGAGAACTTGATGGAACATACGGAGTTTCGGGTGTTATTTGTTGGAATTTTGGCTTGCCTTTTATCCCTGAATTTTTTTTTGAATGGTGTGTTTTCCGTGTGTATATATCCTAGCTAAAAGAAACAGAAATGAGAATTTTATGATGGGTTTGTTTGGTTTTTCGTTTGTTCAGAGGAATTCTCTCATTTGCGGTGTGAATTTGTTGACAGAAAGAAGAGGCTGGCCGAGATGAGGGAAGCAGCTAAGGTCATAAGGTACGGATCGGTGATTCCCATCTCGGGATCGGATTTCGTGCGAGAGGTTTCGCAAGCTCCTCCTGAAGTTTGGGTCGTCGTCATTCTCTACAAAGACGGGTACCGTGCTTGCCACCTGCAATTGCTATGCTCAAGCCGCTGAATTGTGATGTGTTCTAGATTGGTTTACTGACGTTGCGTTTGGTTGACAGAATTGCAGAGTGTGGGGTGCTCATGAATTGTCTGGAAGAATTGGCAGTGAAATATCCTGCAACGAAGTTTGTTAAGATTATATCTACTGATTGCATCCCAAACTACCCTGATCGGAATGTACCCACTATACTGGTGTACAACAATGGTGCAGTGAAGGCTAATTATGTGGGCTTGCATAGTTTTGGCCGCAGATGCACACCCGAAGGTATCATTTCAAATTGCAGCTGTTGTCACCATGCTCTTTGTTTCCAAGGAACACGAGCATTTTATGCTTTTCTTAGTAGGGGAGTTCCAATATTTGCTCTGTTTCACATTATGCTGCTTTGCAGCTGTCATTGTTAATTTGTTCGACATCACAAATTCTCAAGGACCTGAAACTTACATTAATTCATGGAATTTACATTGGTTGAATGGCATCTTGCATATCATGAAGGGAACCTCAATTGAACTTAGAAGTATGTAAAACATGTATTGAGTCAAGACTCTATTGTATTGAAGGGCACTGAGATCTCATAACGGCATCTAAAACATCTCGCTGGATCTGATCTGTACTTGTGCTTAGTTTATTATGTTTCTCCTTCATTAGTTTAGGGGCCTGATTTATATTGAAAATACTTTCAGAAACTTTAGTGGGCATAGCCCTGGCATTTATAAAGGTTTGAGCATGTTTACATTCTTATTAAAGAATGCTGTATTCATATCAAAATTTCTTTAATTCTTTGCTGGACCATCTTGATGCAATTTAGTCTGGCTTTTATGCTACTGCATGCCTTGTCCTCTAATTGCTGTAGCATTCTTGTGATCCCTCAGTTTCACGTTTTTCATCTTGACCTTTTCCTCTAGGTGTTGCACTAGTTCTCTGCCAATCAGACCCCGTGCTAAATGATGGGCAGAGCAAAGGTGATGCATCAAGACAAGCTGTCATTGATGGAGTTCGTAAAAAGTTCATAGAGAAAGTTGTGGCAGAACATGAAGATGATGACGATGGATCATCAAGTGATTAGTATCCAATAGTCTCTGTTTCTCTTTCTTTCCGCGTTCAAGCTGAAGGTGCAGATGTTTCATTAACATGGAGGACTCGATAGTATACTTAATTCCTCTTGCTTAAGGCTCGCAAATTTTCTTTTCTTTCACTTTCAATATCCGTAAGTTGGTGAAGAGAGATGCTGCTTGTGAATTCCAAGCTGACTTCGGAATTGATTTTGTGCATTTAGTAAATGGCTCAGGCCCAAGCCAGATAGTTGTAACTGCAATTTTCTGACAATTGCTTTCTAAGTTAATTTTAGTGTCTGTTAATGGAAAGCAGTTCGTTCCTGTTGGTGTAATCCTCTTCGTTTTTCGCCTGAATTGCCACGAATGCCATTCAGCCTAAAATCTCTGGCAAGCAAGTTCGTCATCGTTTTTATGTTCATGATCATTTTTCAGTTTTGCCACAGTAGGACGCTATTGTTGAAAATTTGAAGTCATTCATTACTTTTTTCTTGGTCAGAAAAGTCATTCATAGCTTGCTTAGTAAGATTCTTAACGAATACTGAAGTTCGTGGAGGACCAAGAGGCATGGGAGTTGAGTGGATGTCGCTTCTCCACATGTACAGTTCATTTGAATACCTATTTGCTTTCGTACTGTCTCTGGGATCTAATTGGAAATACAATTTCCATTCCATGTCCGTTCGAATGTATTAGCGGGTTGACAACTAGTCATATTGACTAAGCAACTCCAACCACAGTAAAAGCATCCAGCACCGGCCCAGATTTGTAGCTAAAATTTTTATTAACCTCGACAAGCGTCTCAGGGTGAAGCTAGCGAGTTCAAAGATATTGTGCTGCAAAAGGCTTGATCCCCCCTATAACTTCATACCTCCAGTTGTCACTCGCATGGCAAGCCATGCAAGGCACTGCTTAGAGATGACAGTCACTATAGAGTCTCAAGATAATATACATGCGCGCACGTATGTTTGTACACGACTGTCCCTAGGGAGACAACAGGTTCAGGGAACTGCAAAGGGAAAACAAGATTAAGATCGAAGACAGAAGCTGGTTCCACTGCCACCGTCACCAAAAGAATGTCTCGGAAAATTAACACATTTGTAAACCACTGAAGCTCTCAGCACACATCTAAACTACAGTCAATTCTTTTGCCCAATTCCCTTATTGCATAAAGTAGGACCCATCCCCGCAAAATTTTCACAGCAATCCAATTGATCTGCCTAGAGAAGCGTATAGACAAGCCCCAGAATTCCATATTAGACAAAAGAGGATGCAAAGGCGATGTCGCATGGATCACACATCCAAATGTACACACATAGGCAATGAAATGCAACAGCTCTAGACGAGTTTTATCTTCATTCACTGTCTTCTAGGGTCTTCTCTCTCTTCTTACCCTTCTTTGTGTCAGGGCTTTCCTGGTGTTGTTGCTCAGCCTTTTTCTGAGCTCGAATCATAGCACGTCTTGCACGAGGTCGCATTTCTCGTACTCGTCTAGGAGGCATCACATAAGACTCAAGAGGACGGTCAGCAAAAGGGTGTTCGCTACCAGTAAATATTCTGAGTTTTCTGTCTCTATCCTGCATCCATAACAAGGAACAGCCTTTAATTAGATTCAAACATAAGCCAGAATAATAGATGGAAATTCAACAAGTCCAATAACCTGTATCGAATTCTTTCGATTCAACAGAATTGGACAGATGTGTGGGGATTTTTTAATGTCGAATCAGGATCAACTAGGACAGAAATAAAGCATTGGGTCGAACTCTTCTTTTAATTGAACCATCATTTTAAGAACAGAAAGTTGAATGAACTGAATTGCCAATCAGGGAGGTACAAGCAGATACCTCCAATGTACCAGCTTAGCTTCCTTCCACCAGAATTCTGAATGAACTCAATTAACCACATAATAGGAATACTCATGAATGCTGACTACAAATTGTGTCATAGGCTTTCATTGTTGTTTTCCTTTTAAAATTTCAGCTATTGTTGTTTGGCTAGAACACCAATGCTTTGTGCAAGATGGAAAGAAGAATCTATCAATAAGAATTACACAAAGCCTGCCTCTTGTGTCATACTTTCATTTTAAAGCAATTTTAGTAATGCCTCCGCACAAAAGCAACAAAACAAATCTAAAATAAATATTTCATCCATATGATCATGAAACCCTGCAGTCAACAGGGCCAGAAGCGGTCTGCATAGACTAAACATGATAAGATGCAATAAGCCAGTTGCACACTCTTTCAGTTTTTGTACTGAGTAATTCCCGAATTCCAACAGGCATCAAAGATGAAATGTCCACAAAAAAATTTTCAGATGCAGTTTTAGAGGAGAGTACTTATTGGGCCTGCATATCTTTGTATCAGAACAATCAAGACACCATAAGTGGACCAAAAACAAAAAAAGTCACATTTAAAGACAGGGAACTCATCAGAAGAAAATCAGCCCTTCGCTTACATCACGCAATTTGTTTCTCGGAAGCATGCGGAGAACTGCTTTCCTAATGACTTCCGTGGGGTCCTTCGCCATTTGGTCCTTTAAGGTCCTTTCCTTGAGGTGACCCACATACCTGAATGCCGGGTATAATTAGAAAAGACAGAGAGAAGAGATTAAGGAAACGCATCTTAAGACTCAAGGCAGTTCATGCATAGATGTAAGAGAAAAATATTGAGTCAAAGCAGCAGAACTGTCAGTTATAGACAGCGAAATTGCACATGATTCTGTAGCTGAAAATAATTGTAAATATTATTCTTGAAATGACAAAACAAAAACCATTATGTAAGAAGAGCCTTCATGGCAAGCTTTCAATATTCAACGAAGAGGGCCTCCGCAAACCTCCTCACGGAGACTTAAGCGAATCAACTTAAGCATTACATTATATGGTACCACACAAATAGTGCACCTGAGCAAATGTGTGTGCCACCCATGTGCAGGCACATATGAGCATACTACACATGCTCTTAAACAACAGTTACCTTAGCACGCACACAGAGAGAGAGAGAGAGAGAGAGAGACTTACCCAGTATGCCAGTAATAAACTTTATCTGTCATCTTTCTCCCTGTGACACAAACATCCTTTGCATTAAGCACAATGCACATGTCCCCATCATCCCGATTAGGAGCGTATGTGGGCTTATCCTTGCCTTGGACCACGGTTGCTATTTGAGAAGCTAGTCTCCCAAGAACCTAAGAAATTAAAGAGAGAGAGAGAGAGAGAGAGAGAGGGGAAAATAATAAAAATATAAGTAAACAAAAATGAAGTAGAAGAACCCAGATTTCAGATGAACAAATTCAAACTTGAAAAGGATCTTTCTAATTCTCGAAGAATGAGGGGCAATGAGATTGATCGAGAAAGATCTCTTGTTCTTATGCAAGATGAGCCTACAAGAGTGCCAATCAACCGAGCCAACAGGCAGAATACTGGGCCATGTCTGCAGCCACTAGTGAAGTGGTTCGGTTATACAGGCTTCTATCTGATCTGGGGATTCATCCCACCGCTGCAACGCTTCTTTTGGAAAGTTCTTTTATTATTCCTTTTAAAAATAGAATGGTTATGTAGAAAGGGATCAGTCTCTAACCATCCGAATACTCACGTAGGCTACCAAGTAACCGCTTTTCCTACCCCTATTGAATAGAATATGCAACCCTGCCCTACTAGGACATTAAATTAACAATTTCATTTCCTTGCCTTTAGAAAGGATTTTGGTGTTACACAAATGCAAACTTTACCATGTTATTTAAGCTAGTGCAATCAAAATGGAACATTGAGCACAAAATTTTTTCCCTGAACAACAGTCCTATTGTGCCGAACAATTAGCATACACAGATCTCCGCCACATGAACAGACAAAAATTCACAGAAAATCTGAGGCTGTACAATATCAAAGAAAGACAGCACAATCAAGATCCTCCAACCTGGCCTTTCGCATCAAACACTTTCCATCGCAGTCCTTCCAGATTGATACGTCTCAAGCCAGCAAGCGCTTTCTGCAAGAACATGAAAAAGTGCCATTTGTCGATTCAGCTATAATGTCGAGAACAAAGAGGCACGCCAACTTTCTTTCTTATCGATGATGTTAATATCCCCGTCCCAACCCAATGAATGTGCATTCGAATTCAAAAACCACACACTACTAAAATGCGCTACCCATCCAATCAAACAACATGAACCATCGCGTGGCCCGGTCAAATACACGCGCAATACGCACCACGCATCAACCATCAAACCAATCACAAAGCAATCTCTCTCTCTCTCTCTCTCTCTCTCTCTCTCTCTCTCTCAGTAAATATCACAAACACTTGGGGGGCGCTTCCTCTTATGGACCTCAGACTTGAGAACCGAGCTGAACTGACGCATTTAGCACCGTATACCGTAGGCAAACACATCTCCACGGGTCCAGAAATTACGAAGCAAGGTAGAAGCTCAGCTCACCTTCATGTTGCCATTAAATGTAGCGGCTTGAGTCGCCATGCCTCCAAGAAGCTTGACGGCCACGAAAATGGAGAAGGGCTTCCGGGAGCGGCGAAGGGAGTTAGGGTTCCGGCGAACGAGGCTCGATTCGGTGCAGTTGCAGGGGATCGCGTGGAGTGGGTCTCCACTTCGAGTTCGCTCCGATGGCGCGACGTCGCGCCGAAACCACTCGACTCAGTGAAGAGAGAGAGAGAGGGTTAACGGGCTAGGTTTTCTGTTGGGCTTCAAACTTCAAAGTACTTGTTTCCCGGAAAATGCTTTCTCTAGAAAATTATGAGATTTTCGCTTTAGTTCGTTTTCCATGATGACTTTCTCGGCTTAATTAATGAAAGAACTTCACGACTTTTGAGCATTATTACGAGATTAATACCAACTTCGAAACCGCTCGAAAAATAATTTGCCCCAGTGGCCACCCTTCCAACATGAAAAGGGGGGTGAGGTTCAAATCTCCATCTTCTCGGGGTTGAAATGGAAACGAATTAGTTTCAAGTATGGATTTCGACTCTCATGTTCTGTAAAGAGGTAAGACAAAAATCTGAAAGTGAGAGTTAGAGCAGGAATAGAATAGAACCAATCAAAAAAAAAAAAAAAAACTCGAAAAATGCACTATCTTACACCATCGTTGAAAAGTTAACACCTAACTTTCAATCGTAAGAGAAATATACAACATTTTTACGATGATGGTTAGTCTAGCATTCGATAATCCATCTATTGCAGTTGTCATCTCTTACACGAATTAGACATGAATGGACGAGAATTTGGTATACACAATTTCAATGTAGCATAATTAATGAAATTGAAAGCATTGAATTTTTCAATGACATGACTTGATTTTGACATGATTACAAAATTCAAACACAATACGTGAACACGAATTGCCAGCACTAATTCTATCGTTTTCTGCTATAAAAAGTAAGGGTGCGTTTGGTTGGACTTTTGGGGAAAGCTATTAGGAAAATGCAAAGGACTTTAGGTTAAAGAGACTTTTCAGAATACAAATTGTGTTTGATAAATTACAATTTAAAAGTTCATTGTGAAGTATTTTTGAGTAAAATGGTGTTTGGGGGAATTATACTTACAAAGAACTTTTGTGATAAAAAAAGTAACCGGCAAGGGCAAAGGTCGGGAGACCCCCGGCGAGGGTTGCCGAACATCAGGCAAACCCCGGCGAGGGCTGCCGGACGTCGGGCGACCCCCAGCAAGGGAAGCCAGACATCGGGTGACCCCCGGCAAGGGCTGTCGGACGTCAGGCGACCTCGCTGCAACTCGGATCTAGGGCGACGAGGTCCTGCGACCCATATCTAAGGCGGCGAGGTCGGGTTGCAACGAGGTCGCGCAACCTCCGGTGATCGCCGCGACCCAAATTTGGGGCGGTGAAGTCGTAGGAGGACCTCGTCGCCCCCAGATCTTGGTCGCGACGAGGTTGCGCGACCCCCGCCGCGACCCACGGCGATTGCCACGTCCCAAACATGCACCACTCCCAGCGACGGTCTTCTGGGCCACCGCGACCATGCCGAGCCGTCGGCAAAGCTTTGAGCAACAAGTCCTTCAACGGAGAAGAAGATGAATAGTACAATAAGATGGTTTTGGAAGAAAATAAAATGATGAATAGTGTCACTTGTATGCCGAGAAAGCTAAAAGCCCAAGGCACCCTAACACCTGCCTTGGGCTTTCAGCCTTCAGAAGGCCAACTTTGGCTTAATGGGAATTGCAAAGTGGTTCCCAAACATCCCAACTTTGACCTAAGTATCTTTAGAAGCCCAAAGCCCCTTTGCAAAGCCAATTCCAAACGCACCCTAACTTTAGCTCACAAAAGCCCCGCCATTGATTCATCGTCGTTGGCCCAAACCCTCAAATACCTTTTTTTTTTTTTTTTTGGGGTCAGTACCCTCAAATACCTTTGATATCTAGTCTTCTTTAGCCCTAATGTGTAATTTGGTTTTGCTAGGAAGAGGCTGCAACCTAAAAGATAGTTACACAACAATAATAACCGTGTCTTCGTCGGAATAGTAACATAATGCTAAATTTGCAACAGTGGTAAAAGGTTGTGCAACTTTTAAAACGTTTGAAAATTCATGGTGATTTACAGCTATGGTAAATAGTTTGAGATCTTTGCTAATTTATAACTATTCATGGTGATTTACAGCTATGGTAAATAGTTTGAGATAATCTTTGCTAATTTATAACTATCAAAATTCTTGGTGACTTTCCAACTGTAACTTTAAAAAAGGCTGCATAATATTTGCCAGTTGGCCTAACTTTTTGCGTCAATGATGGGAGGGAAAAAGATTATTTTAGTAAGCTTTTGTTTCTTTATATTATCATGATTTGGGCACAAAAATTTGTTTAGAACGACATTGAGAATGACAGACACAGCAGCAAAACAAGACAATCCATGGTGGTGATGACGGACTAAAAAGAAATGGCAAAACATTCATGAGATGAGGTCTCCTCATTCATAGTCCCTGCCAAATCCTGTAGCAATGCAAATAATACACAAATGGCTTTTGATCGAATAATCAAGTAAGAACAGAATATCCACTGCAATGCGAGGCATGACCCGACGACAAGCCTCGGCGATGCGATTCTTAAAACTTCTACAACTGTGCAAATAAGAGAACCCGGAACTGCTCGGGCTAAACCAACTCGAAATGTCATGTACATGTACAGATTTGCTGCTAAACTAAAATCCTGAACCTAACCTGCGATCTGACTGTACACTGTGAAGAAAGCTCAAAATTTTATGTGCATTGATCCGATCCCGCCCAAAAGTTTAATCTTGAGGTACCCTCCAATCTTACTCATGGGCCATTGGCTCCAAAAGCTTGTTCCCATTTGGGAAGCCGCCTCATGAGAATGTCGCCATGAGCCTCCTCTTGCTCTACTTCGATGTATCCCTTGCTTTTCAGCACCTGTGGAAATGTTTACAATCGTGAATGTCGGACGAAGATTCAACCATACTCGATGCCATGCCCAAATGATTTATGCTTCAAGGACAAAGTCTAAAGAGAATAAAGTTAGGCTTCAGTCTGCTTCAGTCTTTTCTGATTGTCACCATATAACATCAGTGATGGAGAAGAGGGAAAAGGCAATCCCCGACGTATTACTAACCATATTGGCACCCTTCACTTGTCGCAATTATATATTTGTAGGATCGAAGGACATAACATAATCCTAGGGAAAACAAAAATGACGCATCCGAGTACTACTAGTTGATGCTCACGTGAAAGCCCAGACCTGTGAAAATCAAGAGCTATGCATACCAGTATTTCATAGAAGAGCCTTGCACTTTCCTTTTTTGTTTTCCCCTGTGAAACTTGCGACAAGCGAAGCAAATCTTCCTCTCCCCCTTTTCTTTGTTTATGGGATAACCTTTGCAAGTGTCTTGCCACAATTCTGTGACAAAAAACTGTGATATTAAATCATGACGAAGTCTTAAATAGTCACAAATTCAATTGAATTACGAGTTGATATCTACACAAACAGATTCAGCCAAGTTTTAATTTATCTTGCCTTGTTCTCCCCGTCCATCCACCTGACAATCAAGAAATGAGCCACATAAGAAAATGATGCAAACAACACTGCATTATTAGTCAACAGAGAGAAACCAAGAAAGGTCCCGATATTAACTCTCACATTCATTGTGGTTATGTCCTGCAGATGAGATCATTTCCTGGCAAAAACAAATAACGGTATTGGCTGATTCAGTATTGCTCAATACATGCAGAGAAGCATTAATGTAGCAAATAGCACTCTGATAAGTCCATCCAAGCAATGAAAGGCTACATGTTGACTGGTGATTTTATACAGGGGACAAATAAGTTCCATGTCTCCCATTCGCAAAGACCAAAAAATACATCAAAGTCAAATTGTTATATAATCACCAAAAAGCAAGAAAACTGAATTGTTCTATATCTTTAAGCAAAGTCTGCTTCCTTGAGGTCAAATTGAATAATGACTTACCTCATTCATCAGACTAAAACCAAGGTCTTGATCCTCAACAATGGGCAGGTCTTGACCCAAACTTGCAATTTCATTAAATTTTCCGGGCTTTGTTCCATCTGGACTAACATTTGGGCTTTCAAAGGGTCTCCTTGATGATGAGCTTCGGACTGGTGTTTCTGGGGCTATTCCCAACTCAACCATGTTATCATCAGTAGAAACTTCCAGTAACTTGCCCTCTTCACAAACTCCCGCAGCTTCCTGAGGTACCAAACTCTCTGGTCCATCACCCTTTTCACAAACTTCAGCAGCTTCCTGAGGTACCGAAAATTCAACATCTTTCCTAAGAAAGAGATTTCTGAGGTCTGCCGAAATACCTGCTGAAACTTGGCTGATTAGTCTCACAGATGAGTCAGAAGCAAGAGGACATATGTATACCATACTCACAAGGAAGGAGGGGCTCAAAGAACCTAACGGTTGCATTGGATAATCTAGTGGCTTTCCACACAGCATAAGCCTTGTGAGGAACCTTCCTTCGTTTGCACACCAAATCGCTTGCATCACAAATGCTTTTCCTGATGACCCTGTAAAAGTTGAGAACATTAAGTTTTGTGAGGAATTTTTAATGTCGTAACCACTTCTCAGGTTCCATCCACCTAATAACAATTGTTGGTGATGCATTGATTTTGATTTCATTTGTTTCATTCTGGGAAGCATTCCCACTGTAAACTAAGCTGACAAATGCAAATGCCAAGCATTCTAGAAAAATAGGATGGTGGAAATGGTTCTTGAAGAGACCACAATTTGACAATTTGAAGGATAAATATAAAACAGGAAATAGTAGATCATCCAAGGGAAAAGGCTGTTGGGGGAGTCCTCTGGTGCTGGATGTTATACTACTGTGCACCCTATTCTCGGTGTATCCATACATTTTTGTCACAATGTTCCCAACTTGCGTGACACTCCCACCCTTTTTGGATTAAGTAAATAGCATTTGTCATTCAACTTGATTTCTTTGGTGTAGATAATACTCAAGTGATGTCATAAGGACCTCAACTTCTACACTTCTACAGCAGCCAAACACTTCTCTTGGACAGGAAGCTACTTGGCAAATTGACATCTTAATTCCCATGTAAAAAAATGTCACTGAATCATTTTTTTTTTAAAAATGACTGACGTTCACGCATCCCCATCTTGTAATTTATATAAATTATCAATGTGGCTGTTTTCTCATACAGCTGTACAGATAATAGCTTCAAGGCAGTTCTAACCTAGTACCAGGCACTTGTTTCTTATACTCATCAAACATGAACAGATTGTCACTTACGCATTAGGCAGCACAATTAGATCATCACATAGGCACTTCCGTTTCCTCTTTGTCCGCAGCCGCTCCTTGGGGGTTGGTGTAGGAATAAGCATGAAATCAGGTGTGGGAGCACCTACAGATGGAAAGAAAAAGAAAAAGAAAATGTTAATTGGTCAAGGCGAGTTTTTGGTTATGTAATCTCAGGATGGTATTAAGAGCCCTCCTTTATCAATCAATAGTGCCAACCAAAAGACAAAGGACGCATAAAAATGTACCAAGAGGAAACATTAGACTCGTAATTTTCAATCTCAATCCTTGCTAATGACCATAATTGATAGGGTAAGATACCAACTGTTTTACAAATAGCTACGTGAATGGAAATAGTAATATGAACAAATTGCACCTTGAACATCTTGCTTTTCTGGTGTTTTGAGAACCTCATGCTCTCCGGTTTCAGTTAACAGCAGTTCAGGAAGCTTGAGTATCTGTGGATGGGAAAAAGGCTCCTCCACAAATGTGTCAATTAGTGCCGAAGGTTCCGAGCCAGTCCCATCTGTCACAGAATTTTTCTTTGGTTTCTGAAGATCTATATCATCCTGAAGCTTCTCACCACTGGCTGGTGACACCTCTGCATGGCTCATCTGCTGCTCATCAGCTTGATTATCTTCACCAAACCACCAGTCAGGATCTAAAGAACTTCCTCCAATGCCGAGAAAAGTGAGAGAACCTGGGCATTCTTCTTCAAATCTATCATCTCGAAGCCTCTCCACGCTGGTGTAATTCTGATTATCTGATGCGCCCATTCTGTGATCAGTGTCCATTCCATGAGAATGAGATAGAAGATCTCAGAAACACAGTAAAGATGAGAATTTTCATATATGCTTAGACAATAATGAGATACTCTTTAAAGCAGACTGAGATTTTGAGCATACCCTTTCACTGTGGCATTGTCAGAGGAGGAAGTGTCATAATGACCAGTTCCTTCTTCCCGATGACGCTGTAGCATTGAATCGGCAATTAGCACCAACTCAGCACACCCGAATTCCCAAGTAGCCAATCAAATTGAATATAACACATCTGGTTTAGCTGAAGAAAAAGGTTTAATGGATATACAACCCAAGTATCATTTAATGACGCCAAAGTAGCTGCCTCACTGCAACTATAAAAGCTACTGTTTTCCAATAGGTATCTCTAGAAGCTACCGTTATCTACCAAAATGAACAGGCTTATAAATCCACGGACATCGGCTATCCTACTTGTACCTTCTTTAGAGAGGACTTGGCTATTTCCTTATTTCTCCACATATCATCTGCAACACAACAACATTTATGAGTGAGAATAAACTAGATGAAAAACAGATCATCTAGAATAATCCAGTAACCTCGAAGGGTGATCTCTTCCGGTGGCACCAGATTACCACTGTCAAGTACAATTAAAAAGTATTATGCAATGAGTTATCAGATAATAGAAAGACTTGATTACAAGAAGTTGATACAACAAACTTGCATACCCAATAACATCTTCAACGATCTCCAGATCAAAAGCATCAAGTTCGAATCTCTTTGGGAGACTGATCAAGGTACGAGGAGCACCCAGTATATCGGTACACGAGTCATGTTTTCCATTCTCGCTTACCACAAATTCCTTCACTTTGATAAGCACCTTATGGCAGTCGTCAAACAAATACTCCACCTTCTTCGAGTATATCCTCACAACCCCGAGAAGAAAGTAGCCTAACACTCTATACGTGACGACATTTAATTCATCCTGCAAAATCTTATCTGCAAAAGAAGAAAAGAAGAACAAACAAATAAATGTAAGACAAACAGAATCGGCTATAGACTGTAAGTAGTCAAAGACAAAGCCGCGCTCTTCGAATCGTGACGCCACAAACCAGACTCCATTTAATTTAGCCAACTCAAACCACCACAAGAAAATTGTACCTAACACGTGTATTTTACTCTACCCTCTTGCCTAGTCTATCCACAACAGAAGATACTAACACATCACCATTTTTCCAAATCAAAAGTATAGGCACTGATAACTGATTCGGCATGCCACTCGAAGCAGACCATGGAAGAAAGACTTCCCGAACGACAGAGCGAAAGCACATAGCCGGAAAACTCACGAACCAGGGTCGGCGAAATGAACGCAAAGCAAAGCAAAATGGGACTGTAAGAAATTCCTGAGCCGTTGACGTGCATCCCAGAAAGGTACTACGTTAACGTCGCCATTCCTGCACAAGCCCCACAAATTAAACAATCCTACGGCCACCCTCGTCGACAGATTTTCTCTCGCGATTCCTTAACCGCCCAGAAAAACAACAAAAGAGAACCAACCAGCCACGGCGGTTCGAAAAGTTCTTTCTTTTACGTCTTAAAACCATCGAACTCTTATTTCTCGCCCGACCCAGATGAACAACGGGCCCGAATTTTGCCTCCAGACATGGGAGAGAGGAAGAGGGAGAGAGGTACGAACCGACGGAGATGGGAATGTCGGTCTCGGCGACCTGCGCTTTCTTGAGGCGCTTGTAGCAATAGGCAGCGACCCAGACCGAGCCCAGAGGTCCCTTCGTCGAGAGGCTCAGCGAATGGAACATGACGAGCCACCTCCTCCTTCTCCTCCTCTTCTTCTTCTTCTTCTGCCTGTGCTCTGCTCGGGAATGGAGGTTACTTGCGAGTCTTTCGCTTCTGGAGAAAGACGTGCCCGAGGGGAGAGGCTCTTTTGTAGGGAGGAAAACGGTCGACTTAGAGAGAGAAGTGTGCAGGGGAAGCCTGGAAGCTCTGTTTTTTTTTTTTTTTTTTTTTTTTTTTTTTTTTTTTTTTTTAGAACAATGTCTACTGTGTATTATCAAAAGGCTTAATGCTGATTAGTGACTGATTGGTGAAATTGGGAGGTTGATCTTGGCTTCTGGAAAGGCTGGAAGAAGGTGAGTCAGATTTATCTGGGCCCCCCAACAAAAGGCAAGTGTCATATATATTTTATTTGGTATTATTTCAGTCTTGTAGTTTTGGTAAGTAATTTAAGTAATTTACTTATGGTAATGTCTTGGTGATGTACAGCAGCGAGTGAGGATATATCTGACATTAATGGCCTTTCTTGTTATTCATCAATGTTAGTCCTATTTTCGGTGGCTGCTACTTGCTAGTACTCTAGGCATGTGCTACTCAGGTACAAAAGGAGAATTGCGAATGCTGTGGAGTACGATCTGAGTAGCAAAATATGTATGAATTGTAGTGAAATTATATAATGATTCAGAATTGTCTCTAAGTGATTGATTTATTATAGTGGCATTGGATATGGATTGAGTGTCATTACTTTTTTTTATTATAAATTAATGATTTCGTCTCTTGAATTTCTTTAATAACCCTCTTCGATCGATTGATTGTTTAATGTGTAAATTGCTATAATTGTAATTTGACAACATCTACTTCTTCCACCGCTCTCTGCACAATCAATACTCTCTCATCCCTTCTATTCTTGCACTCATTAAAAACTTTTTTTAAATCCCGTTTAGATTGACACTTATTTTTTTACCTTAAACACAATCAAAATATCGCCACTCGCACATTTTGACAATTTTTTAAACTTAAAACTCTTAAAACTTTCATAATATTTAAATTTAGACATACCGAGTTGAATATCATTTTTTCGTAATTTTTTATATTTTTAATAGTTCTTTAAATATTAGCAGGAAAGCAAAAACGTACTTTTTGCTTTTGTTAAGTTCAAACAAAACAAACGAGTCGTTGATTAATATTTCATTAACAATAGTAAATGCATACTACTTAATACATAATGGTGAAAATCTTTTCTTTAAACTTATGTGTGTATGACAAAAATGATAATGATAATGGATAATTCTAGACATATAAATTTCGGAAGCAAAATTGATAGATGAATGTTTATTAAGATGGGATAATTCCATTTCTCTTGCTAAAATTTATGACCATTTCGCATCCAATTTTTCCAATCAAGAAGTGGAGTCCTTAAACTTGTGCAATTTGTGTGATTAAGTCATTTTGTTAAAATTGTCGAACCAATCCAAATGATGCATAATACTCCCATCTCAATTTTTTTCACTAATGCCATGTGAAGATTCTTTCCATTATTAAAATCTACCATAGTAATTTCACTGATCTTGTTATTACTTCACTATAAATTAAGGCTATAGGGAACAAAAATGCAATGACAATGTGAATGATCTGGGGAACTCTCTCTTTTTCTTTTTTTGGTATATGATCTTATCCTATATCCATTTTACAAGTTACTATATATACTATTTGCTGTGGATGTTGCAAAAATCCTAGTCCCTCACTTATGCGTCTTCATTTTCTAATATAGTTAAATCATTTTCATTACTTATTCTTCTCTTTTGCTTGCCTTGAAAAAGGGGTTTCCCACCATTTCACTTGGGAAGGGGGGTTGAAAGCTCCCGTGTGTACCTTTTTTTTTTTTATAAAGTGAATTGAAAATTAAAACATAGGGGTTCAATTTGTAAAATTGACTTTGGCAAGAGTATACTTGGAAGAGGTATTAGCAAAAAGCTGACGAAGACTAAGGGTTTAATTAATATTTAACCGACAATGAAATGGCAGACAACGGAATTGAAAAGGACAAGATGGTTAAAATGTTTTTCTTTTCTTTTATTTTTCCCGCATTTTTTCATCTTTATCTCCCTCTCCCCCCTCTCTTTTTAGGTTTGAACTTTGAATTGCCAGATACACGTGTCGCTCACTTGCCCAGAGAATTTGCGATCCTGAGTTAATTTTTTATTAGTTAATTACCCACGCCGCCTTTGGCACGAAACGTAAAATCTGAGAATTTGTAATTGACCCTTTTCGTGCATGAACTTTCTAGTTTCTAGGAAGAGTTGACTTATGAGGACACGTTATTCATTTGGATTAAAAGAATACATATTAGACGAATTAGAACAGTGTATGCTGTGGATTATCAAAAGGCTTAATGCTGATTGTGACTGGAATTGTCCTCTCCTTTTCTTTTTTGGGTGAAATTGGAAGGTTGATGTTGGCTTCTGGAAAGCCTGGAAGAAGGTGAGTCAGATTTATTTGCGCCCCCCCCCCCCCCCAAAAAAAATGCAAGTGACGTGTCTTTTTACATTTCCCATCTTGTAATTTTGGTAAGTAATTTAATCATGGTAATGTCTTGGTGATGTATAGTATGAGTGAGCATATATCTGACATTAATGGCCTTTCTTGTTATACTATTTTCAATGGCTACTAGTACTCTAGAGACATGGTACTCATGTACAAAATGAGAATCGTGAATAATGTGAACTTGTAAATAGTATGAAATGTGATATGAATAGCAAAATGTGTATAAATTATAGTGAAATTACATAATTATTTGGACTTGTTTTTAAAATGATTGACTTATTATAGTGGGATTGGATATCAATTGTTTGTTGTTACTTTTTAATTATAAATCAACGATTTTGTCTATCGAGTTTCCTTAACAACCCTTTAACTAATTGATTGTTTTATGTATAAGTGGCTATAATTGTAATTCGACAACGTCTACTTCTTCCACCACTCTCTACACAATCAACACTCTCACCCCTTCTATTCTTGCACTTACTAAAAGCTTTTACCTTAACATAATCAAAATATTGCCACTCATGCATTTTGATGTCTTTAAGATTTGAAGTTCCTAAAACTTTCGTAAAATTCAATCATTGACATGCTTATTGGAATATCATTTTGTCATAGTTTTTTAAAATTTGAATAATTCTTTAGATATTAGCGGGAAAGCAAAAACATACTTTTTGTTTTTGCTAAGTGCAAACAAACAAGTCCTTGATTAATACTCATTAACAATAGTAACCGCGCACTACTTAATAGATAGTGGTGGAAAATCTTTTGTTTAAATTTATTTTACATGACAAAAATAATAATGGTAATGGATAATTCATGACATATTAATTCAGAAGGCAATAAATTGATAGACGAATGAGTATCGAGAATGGGATAATTCCATTTCTCATGCTAAAATTTATGCCCATTTTGCATCAAGTTTTTCAAATCGAGTTTGTATGATTTATGCAATTCAGTCGATGCATTATAATCGCAGACCAATCAAAATGATGCATAATACTCTCATCTCAATTTTTTCGCTCATGCTACATAAAAAATTCTTTCAATTATTAAAATTTGTGATTAATTCCACTGATCTTGCTATTACTTCGCTATATATTAAGGTTATAGGGAAGATAAATGCAATGACAATGTGAGTGATCGGGAATCCTTTTTCTGGTCCGATCCTAAATTTATTTTACAAGTTACTACCTGTGTTAGGTGTTGTGCTGATTGTGAAAATTTTATTTCCTTATTCGCGTATCTCCACTCAACCCTAAGAAGGTGGGAATCGAACTCCTTACCTCTCTCTTTTTCTTTTTTTCTTTTTTGTCGAAAGGAAGCACTTTTATTTATATTAAACTGGTCCAGCAACCCTCAAGAATGGGGAATCGAACTCCTCACCTCCCTCTTTTCAAGTGAAATGGTTGAGAAACACTTTTTCAAGGCAAGCAAAAGAAAATAATAAATAATAGAAACAATTTAATTATATTAGAAGTAATATAAATCTTTTTTTTTTTTTTTTTTTTTTTTGGAGAGTGATCTGAAAATCAAAAGATAAAGGGTCAATTTGTAAATTGGAGTTTGGCAAGAATATACTCAGAAGAGGTATTAGCAAAAAGATGGCGAAGATTAAGGGTTTAATTATTTAATAGACAGTGAAATAGCAGCCATCGTCCAGTGAATAAGATAAGAGCGGTTAAAAAGTTCTTCTTCTTTTTTTTCCTTTTTTTCCCCCAATTTTTCATCTTTATCTCTCCATCCCTCTCTTTTTAGCTTCATACTTTGAATTGCGAGCTACACGTGTCACTCACTCGCCCAGATAATTCGGGATTGCGATCATGAAATTAATTTAATTTTTACTAGTTTTTTTTTTTTTTTGGCTTTTTACTAGTTAATCACCCACACCGCCTTTGGCACGAAATATAAAAATTTGAGAATTTATAATTGACCCTTTTCGTCCATAAACTTTCTAGTAAAAGCTAACTCATGAAGACACGTTATTCATTTGTATTAAAAGAACATATATTAGATGCAAAAATAACCTAATTTCAGAATAATGTCCAATGCCTACTCAGGTTATTAGCTTGCAAGAATTCAAAAGAATCGTAGTTTAGCATTCATTGCATATAGTAATGATGTAAATTTCACATGTCATGTGATGTGAATATGAACGGATACCTTATATTATACTATATTTAATATTTCATATATGTTGTTCAATTGAGGGTTAATATCATAAAAAACCCTAAATTTGTACACATATGATAAATTTATTCCAAATTAATTTTTTGATCACAAAAAAACTCAAACTAGTACACTTGTGACAAATTTACCTTAAATGATCACAAAAACCCTAAATCGATACATTTATAACAAATTTACCCAAAACTAATTTGTTTGATATATTTGTGACAAATATGCCATCCATTAAATTGAATTAATATCATAAAAAATCACAAAAAGGATACAATTGTGACATAGAAATAGTAAAATCTCAAACTAATATATCAGTCAACTGTCACATATAATGTAACTTAATAACTTAACGGTAAAATTTTAATGGAAATTAACAGAGGATAAATTTGTTACAAATGTATTAATTTGAGGTAAATTTATCACATGTATATTAATTTAGGGTTTTTCAGAATATCAGCCATCAATTTAAGGCAACATGATTGATGAATTGACATTTCAAGATCTCATTGAGATTGGCTGCATAATTTCGCAATGCACCCACTATATTAAACTCGGTGTGGAATACAGTATGTACTCTTATATTGTTTTGAAATTAATAACTGCGCCTGTAATGAAAATGTTGAATATAAGCGTGAAAACAACAGTATTTTCAATTACAACTATAATAAATGCAAGTTAGTTGATTCTATGCGAGATTAAATGCTACTACTTTGCTATGCATCGTACCATGTCAAGACTCTTTGAAAATACAAAATAAATGCTCATTTTTTTACATGATTACAATTCAAAAGAAACGGAGGAGTGTAGATGCTTAAAATGAAAAGAGAAAAATTGAAGTAGTTGAGAGAAAGAGGGTAAGGGTAATTCTCTCCTTTGTGAAGTCTTTTAAAAACCAACCATCCAAGTTTCGTTCATCAGATTATTATGTGATTAGCTGAAGAGGCAGGGTGAATGAGCAAGACCATCAGGTTTGAGACGTGGGTTTCATTTAGCATATCGCCACACCACAAATGCAAACCAAAATTACTGAAAATTAGTCATTTTTGGGGCAATAACTGACCTATGACGATAAATATTTCAAAACTAGCTCTGCATATTAGCCCATTTCCATGTATCGAGCAGGAATCGATAGGTTCACGAATGACCTTGAAACATGAACTCTACAGTGTCGTTTTGTGTTGATGTGGGATTAGTAGAAATGTATTTAGGGATGTTCTTCGACATACTAGTGTCGATGGGGATTCTTCTCCGTCCAGCCAAACAACGCACTGTATGATTGGCCTGGTAGATCTGAAGAGGCCTCGGTGATAATGTGTACAGGAGAACGTATTTGAAAACAAGTTCATACGGAGCTCAACATATTGTCATTTCCCAAAGCACTTGCTTAGAAATTAGAACAGGCTATGTCGACAGATGGAATGACTTGGAAATGGAATTAGCTGTGGGGATTTTGCAGTGAGGAGTGGATATTCTTGGGATGGGCATCGTTTCTTTTTGGGAAGGGAATCTTTTTAAATAACTTCAACCACATCTGCACACAGATATATAGTTAGACCCAATCAGATCCACGTGAATCCAATTCATTATTGTCATTGATCATGTGGACCACACATGTAAATTTAATGTGATCAACTATGGTGATGATTTCAGTCAATGGATCTGAGTAAAGGCAAGAGCTTTTTAAGTCGTTGGTTTTGGCACTCGAGCTTTAATGATGGAGACAAGATTAGATATGACAATACCACAGCCATCCACTCGAGAAACTTTTGCATACTCACTGGCATCAATTTTACCGAGTGCTCCAAAGGCAATGTCAAGCAATCAATCAAGAAAACTTCATAAATTTGAATGCACTTATTGTCCTCGTGTTATCCACAATTAGTATCTTGAAAATCGAGTTATTCTGATAAAACATGCATTTGTCAGCAAGACTCATGCATATAAGTACTAAGAATTTCACTACCTAAAGAGAAGGGACTCTGCTTGTCCACAAATAACAACAGTTTCGGTAAAAGCAACAAGAACTTACATCTAACTATCTGGACCTCTCTTGAAGCAAGAAAGCGAATTAACAGAACCAGACACAAATCAGAGCAAGATGTTGTAAGACGACACGGGTATTCCATCCTGTTCAGTGTATAGAGCTCGATCCGATAATATAAGCGAATTGGAACTCACCACAGAATTGCCCTTAGTATGCATGTATCAACTCCAGCATGCTGTGAGCCAAACATGCATGAAAATGAGGCAACACCATACAGAGAGTTCAAATATTTCTCCTGAGAATCCTAGTCACAAAATTGGATGGTGAAACCTTACTTTCACCCTGACCCAATTCATTAAGGTTAATCTTAGAAGCCGTCCAGTTGAATGGATGATGGCTCGGTAATAGTCCTGCAATAGGCATAGAGACGAGAATCCTCCAGCATCGGAAACTATAAATGAAAGCATCATTATTCAACATCGAAGCAGATCACTTCTTCAGAAGACATATAATAGAATACGACAAAGAAACAGTTTATATTCATTGACTTGTTGGTGAGGAGTTCAGCATTTTAAGGAACGTGGACATTGCATATGATGAATTGGAACAATATACAACATCATTTTCATGCCTTTTCTTTATTGGCAAAGTCTGGCCCTAAATACCTGCTCAAAAAAAAAAAAAAAAGTCTGGCCCTAAATCACCTGCAGTCAAATCTGTCCTCAGGAGAGATCTGTGATTTTTCGTCAATGATGTCCCACTTCTATGCAAATCTGATTGCGGCCTCAGCCTGGGTGAGAAAGACCTTCCCACACAGTCAAACTTTAAGCTCATTTAAGATACATAAATACACCACTGTAGCACTTGCTTCTTGCGTGCATCTATTATTATCGAAGATTGAATGATCTGCATGAACAATTGCTACTAGTTGTTTCACCAGCTGATTTGCTTGCCACAAAATCGGAGTCCTGAGCAAGTCCACAATCCATACAAATATCTCATCATTCAAGTGACGCTCAGTTCATCGTTCTCATTAACTGCTACATGCAACAAATTCAGGCTTCAGCGTCGTCAGGAAGCGCTTTGCCCATTTTCTTCGTCAAAGCCTTTTCAAAATCTTGAGCAGACAATGACAACACCTGGTTCAGCAGCAACTGAACTCCGCACTCCTTCATACGAGCATATCTCGGTTTAATTCTCTCTTCCAAACTATAGCCGAAATACTGAGGGAACTTGATCAGCTCTGATTGTGGATAGTCCGTGGTCAAGAAGAAGTCCCATTTTGGTATCAAATTCTCAGCCAAGCTGAAAGTGTATAAAGCTCCATACCTGGATATCATAGTCTTAACGTCTTCCATACTGTATCCTCTCTCCAAGAAAAATTCCGTAATGGGTTTCAAGTGAGCCTCGATACTAAGGCCAAAAGTCTGAGGTGAACGGTGAAAAAGAACAGCCACATCAACCCCCATTGAGTGGAAGTATTCAGCTGTTGGTCGTAGCTTGTCCTCCACACTGTAACTTATAATATTTGGGCAGTGAGTTAGAATCTTCCCTATGCTCTTCTCTGAGAGACCCATCTCATAAAGGAAATCAACCGTTGCCTTAACCTTCTGCCTGCTGTAAGTGAGGAACGCAGGAAAGCGGTATATAACTTTAGCCCATCGTTTCTTATCCACGCCCAAGTTCTCCAGGAATGTCATTGTGGGGATTAAATTCTCTGAGAGACTAATTCCACATAACTGCGGCCTTTTGTTGAGGATAATTGGAATTTCATTCTTTGGTACCCCAAGATCAAGAAGGAACTCAACCACCGGCTTGATTTTCCCCTCCAAACTATAGTAAGCAAAAGCAGGGAATCTGCGCGTAATTCCCTTGATCTGCTCAAGAGTCATACCAAGTTCTAATAGGTAAACAATATGAGGAGGAAGCTTCCCAGCAGGATTAGCCTGGCTCACTCTGGAGACAGCTTTTAGCTTTTTATTGTCCAGGCTTGAAGGAGATGGAAGAGGTGGAGGACTAGGTGCAACTACCTTCTCTTTAAGAGGTGGATCAGGAAAATTCTCCACCACATCTACCAGGATGTTTCCATGCTCCTCGAGAAGGGACTCGAGGTAAGGAATTAACGCATCCCTTATTTCAAGAGTTGTGAGCTCTCGGCCTGCCATGTCATGTTACAATTAGATTAACATTAAGTCATTCCATCCTAATTCAAATCATGGAAGTATTAACAAATTGCAATCGAACCTACTAGATACCGAGACTTGTGAACATAATGAAGCCTTGATACAAGATGCTCAATGAAAAGATCGGACTTGTTGATAGTCCTCGCAGCTACCGTATTGCTTAAACCTTGTTTTTTCAAGAACAAGGTTAAGACGGCCTTGGCTTCTTCTTTTTCTGCTGCCAATAGGGTTGGAGACACCACTCTCAAACTGACAGAACCATCTAGCCCAGAATCAGCAGCTGGAGTATTGAAAGCTCAAAAGTTAGTTCATAAATAGTTTGGATCACAATGACATATCTGCAAGATTCTGCCATTTGCCAATTAAGAAATTACATGGAAATTACACTATGGGACACGGTAACGATCACTTACCATACTTAGCTTGGCAGGAAAAGAGTTTCACTGGAAAAGAAAGCTGCACCCTGAGAAAAGGACCAACATCAATATTCTACACTTCAACTGTAACAAATGAGGGGCGACAGATAGAGAACAAGGATATTATTGTGCTGATACAACTGATTTCTGACGCCTCAACTATGATGCTTTCTTTAATTGAAAGACAGATGACTTGTTACAACTTGATAGCACAACCCTCGCAATTTTCATAACAAACTCTTAGCATCGTCTCCATAGCATGATGTCATAAGAGCAAACAGAAATTCCATCGATGGGACTGCACAATCAAGTGGAAGGAGGGAAATAAACTGGTAGACATCTATCTATCCTTGCTAAAACCTGTCGAGATGCCATAATTTCATGGAAGTTTTAGTTATGGATTCATGTCCACCAACGAGACTGATTTGCTTTTGCTACTTCAAAAGAAACATAAACTGAGTGAGAGGTAGCAGCTATCAGAATTCGCAATGAGCCAAAGGTTCTTGAAATTTGAAGAAGGCAATATCAAGTCCCCTTTAATCCAGAGAACAATAAACTACAGAATTTCACACCGGACGTAATCATCGCCAAGATTCTCACGTATTCTACTCATCAATTTTTTATGTCATTCATCTACTTGAATTCTTCTTTTATTCCCAGTGAAATGTGTATAGCTTTTTTCAGATTACCATGTCACTGGAAATTAAAATGACGAATTTTCCACCTTTCCCTGAAATTTCACTGGCATAATAAACACATTCAACTAGCGAAACAGGAAAAAGAAAAAAAGATATCTTCTCATCACTACATTTGACTGAGCTCGAGCATAACACCTTCTCCATTTCAGATTCTGACAAAAACCCACCACGCGATTGGTTCTCTAAGTACGACAGAAACGAATTTTTCAGCAAAACTCGATGTGGGTCATATTCAACTCGCGCTCGAGTCAACACACGGATGCAAGCTATATACTCGAGGTGGGGATGGAAACAAATTCCAAAAGCCTGCCCCTCGAATCCCAAACTTTTCATGGGTGGGAACGCGAGATTTCAAGAGGGGTGTTGTACCTGGAGGAAAAGAGGGGTCTTGAAAGGAGCGAGAGCTGAGAGACGCGAACTGCGCAGAAAGCTCTCATCTTGTAGCGGCGCTCTGGAAGTCCCCGTGTCGCTTGCTTCAGACAATGCGCATTGAAGTGGGAAAGAGACAAAAAAGAAAACTCAGAGAAAAATGAGAAAGTAAGGATGATTTGTGAAGCTTTCTCCTGTCTTCGACTTCGTCTTCTCCGAGGTCGAAGCGAAGAGGGAAGGAGAGGTTCTTATGGGGTTGGGATAATATCAGCAGTGGTGGCGGATTCAGAGCGGCTTCAGCATCACTCCAAGATTTACAAGCAGAAGAAGACACAGTTTGTTTGTTCTTTTTTTCTTTTCACTTTCTTCTTCTTTTTTATTTTTTTTTTTGGCTCAGCAATGCCTATATTTCTAATATTTCCATTTATTTATTATTATTATTTTGAAATAGCGGTCTAGTTTCTGGACTGGTTTTTTTTTTTTCATCACGTCTTTTTCCACCTTGTTCAGACTTGTCCGCCTTGTTTAATATCTTATTCCCAAAACATTTCCAATAAGACATAAAGCCCAAGATGCTTTTATTTATGATTCTTTTAAACCTCCACTTATTTTATAAAGAATTTAATCCACCTTGACTTGATGTATTTAAGATTCTACTTTGAAATTTCTTTTAACAAGATTTGAATCGACTATCATAAGACTTTTTAACATGTTTAGAAGGGGAAAAAGAGTCAAGTTAGGATCTTTGCTAAAAGGGTTCATTTACATGACCTCATTAGCAAAAAAGAGTTTTGATTTCCAGTATTATTATTGCTCAAAAATACGAAAGCAGCTGAGTTTTTATATCTTATTCCCAAAATGTTTGCAATAAGACATAAACCCCAAGATGCATTTATTTATGATTCTTTTAAACATCAACCTATTTTATAAGGAATTTAATCCACCTTGTCCTAGTGTATTTAATATTTTACTTTGGAATTTCTTTCAACAAGATTCAAACCCACAATCATAAGATTTTTTAACATATTTAGAAGAGGAAAAAAAGTCGAGGTAGGATCTTTACTAAAAGGGCCTCATTTACATGACCTTATTAACAACAGAAAGTTTTGATTTCTAACTTTATTGTGCCTCAAAAATATGAAAGCAGCTAAGTTTTAATATCTTATTCTCAAAATGTTTCTAGTAAGACATAAAGCCCAAGATACTTTCATTTATGATTCTTTTAAACATCCACTTATTTTATAAGGAATTTAATCCACCTCGACATGGTATATTTAATGTTTTACTTTGGAATTTCTTTTAACAAGATTCGAACTCACGATCATAAGATTTTTTAACATATTTAGAAGGGAAAAAAAAATTCGAGGTAGGATCTTTATTAAATGGGCTCATTTACATTACTGCCAGTTTTGATTTCTAGCATTATTGTTTCTCAAAAATATGAAAACAGCTGATGTGATTTATATTCTCAGGAATTATGAAAAGATAACACACCACATTATATGTCACTACGTGCTATTAAATTTAAAGTAAAAGTCAAACAACGAATTCCATAAAATTAATGAAATTCATTCCATCAAGATTCAAGACAAGGCTGTGATGAACGGAAGAGACAAGAACTCGACCGGCTCGAAGGTTGGCCCATGACCGGATCGATGATCTGTTCGTGGAATACTAGGACCGTTGATGGGCCGAATCCTGCTCATGAACTCTGGTCTGCACGACCACCACCACCACCATCATCATCTCTCTCTATCTCCATCGGAAAACCAGAGCAGCGTGGAGCGCACGGACAGCAAAGACATGCGAAGATGAGTTCGGCCACAGGAGCAGACATTTCGAGTAAAACTCTCTACGCTCTTTCTTCATCACAGTCAACGCAGTAAGCTCGATACAGGGTCGGCAATTTAATAGGGAATTCACTGAAAAATGGAATAAAAATTCGACCTGGTTGATTACGAGCTGTGGCGTAGATGACCCATTTCGTTTTTTGGCATCTCGAGCTGAACTGCGGAAGAAATTGATGAGTTTCATGGAGCGCATTCGTGTTTGAGGCCTGCGTCTCTCCCGATTTTCTCCGGTGCCTGCTCACGGTCAACGCCTTTGACCGAGTGATTTTGTTGTTTGTAGGTCCTGCAAAGAGAGTTGCAGTCGTCGGTGCTGGCGTTAGGTACGCGATTCATGTCCGCTTTTTTGCAGTTCTTGATCTTCCGAAGAGTCTGTCTAGCTTAATAGTTGCGAAACATGAGACTTTGCAAGATTGCAAGGAGGGACTACTCAGCCCTCAACTGATTGTGGAGATGGAGTTGTAATTTTTTTTTTTGGGGGGGGGGGGGGGGGTGAGGATGTTGTTGTTTAGCATTTGCAATGTGATAGATGGTGTATCCTGACATGCCCGTATTATGTTGACCTTTTCGTTAATCCACTGGAATGCTGTCACAGTGGACTTGCTGCAGCGCACAAGTTGAAGTCAAATGGTGTGGATGTTACTGTATATGAAGCTGAAGGGCGAATTGGAGGGAAGCTGAGGAGTGTCTCACAAGGTGGTCTAATTTGGGATGAAGGAGCAAATACCATGGTAATATCACTAGTAACGAGAACTTGTGGCCTCACCATTCAACTTACTGAATAACCCAATGAATATGCATCTTTTGAGTAATGCATCATAGGCCTGTGGTAACTAAGCCCCGGTGCATTCGTTCGTTAAAACTTTCATTTATTTGCATTTTGCAGACTGAGAGTGAAGAGGAGGTCAGAAATCTGCTTGATGAGCTTGGAATTCAAGAAAAGCAGCAATATGTAAGAGTTTATTTTTGTCATCCCTTATGTTACTTGAGTGTTGTGCCTTGGGGTTGCTAAACTGCCAATGTAGGGTAGGTGGTTGCAGCTTCTCCTCTGATGTTGCTCTATGGCCTTCTGCTCAGCATTTTGTGGTAGTAGTTCTTTTTCCTGGATTATTTATCTAATCGATCATATACTGGTACAGCCACTTTCACAGCACAAAAGATATATAGTCAGAAATGGAATGCCTGTGCTGGTGAGTTCTTGTTGTTGGACCGGATTTCTTTCAATATTAGGACCTATATACCATGGCAAGGGACGTTTCAGTTCCTTTCCTCCTTGCAATTGTGGATGTCAAATGTGTATCATGAGCATGACCTGCACTACACTTTTTTGCGTCAGGTTCCAACTAATCCCATTGCACTGATCAAGAGCAACATACTTTCTACTCAGTCGAAGGTTCGTCTCCTATAATAAGGCTTTTGCCACATTTAGTTCATGTAAACAATTGAGATTTTTGCCTTTTTTGTTCATTAATTAGGTAAACAGATGTCTCATTTTTGTATTGGGCACATAGGTCAATTGGACTCTGTTCTTCTCTAAGACTGATTGTCTTGCTGTTATGCAGAAACTCTGCACTTTCTCTCTATGTATGATATCTCTGAAAAGTCATCTAAGGGAATGGTGATGTGGATTTTCAAGAAAGTAAAGTCCTATAATTTTTGCTTAGGTTATGAAAGGCATACTATCTAATTACTTGGTGGTTTGTGGACAGTTAAATTAGTCATGTAGATGCTTCAGCTGTTGATTAAGAATATTGGCCCCATTTTCGTCTTAAAAAGGTTTACTGGTTCTCATTTCTAACCTTAATTTGCTTGAACGTGTGATGAGATACACATTTCCTGTAATCTCTTAATGAACTATTTCTGACTACTGCAGTTTAAGATTATTCTGGAGCCCCTTCTGTGGAAGAAAAGAAATAATTCACTAACGTCTGGTGATGGGCAAGAAAGGTGGCTTAGGCTTGCGATATCTTTTATTTTATTTTATTAAAGATAAGTGCATTGAAAGTCCTAAAACTTGTCATGAAACTGCAATTGAGTCCTAAAATTCTCAAAAAGTACAACCAAGTCCTAAAACTTGTCAAATTGGTCAAATTGAGTCCTTCCATTGATTGTGCATTCGAAAGTAATAGGACTGGATTGTACTTTCATTACAAATTTTAGGAATTGATTGCACCTTCATGACAAGTTTTAGGACTCGGTTGCACTTTGGTGACAAGTTTTAGGACTTCCAATGCACTTATCCTCTTTTTTCAGCATCTTTGGATTTTTCTTGGCCCTTTCTCTGTTTTTCATCCTTGAACAATTGATCTTAGCATTCTATTTTCTCCTTCTGTTCGTCAATGCAGTGTAGGCGGGTTTTTCGAGCGTCATTTTGGCAGAGAGGTAGAATTTATTCATATTTTATCTTTGATTCCTATTTTAACATGATTCCCAGAGATTACAAAGCAGTAGCTTCAAGATTATTTTGACTTTGTGGCTTTTACGGTTGGAAGGTTGTTGATTACCTCATCGACCCAGTTGTTGCTGGTACAAGTGGTGGTGATCCTGAATCTCTTTCTGTAAGTAACTTCCCTGAGGATGTGAACTGACCTGTAAATGTACAGCTTTAAGTCATGGCAATGTTCTAGATGTTATTCTGTTATTCTGATGAAACATGGGGCCCCACCATCTAGTGGGTACACGTGAGGGTTTGCGTGCATCCATAGATTTTAGTCGAGCCAAAGGTCAATATACCATGTTATAAGAAAATCATTCTAGATGTTGCTTCATAAAGACACAGGGCATATATTAAAACCTAATGGAATGAGGAATACAGTGAAGAAATTCCAAGAGCTTAATATCTATAAGTACCTGCTCTGTTTAGTCTATGCTAGTATTTATTAATGATTAATTGGAATAGAAATTCAGGTCTGCTTTCCATGATGGTGTTGATTATATGTTACTTGGGATCTCACATAGTCTATCCTGTCGTCCAATTAATTGTTGCCATCTCTTCTGCATGTTTCATGAAATTTCTGATTGCTTTTTGCTGTTTTGAACAGATGCGCCATGCTTTTCCAGAGTTATGGAATTTAGAGGAACGGTACATGTTCTGTTGATCTTTACACTTGTAAGCTTGTGGCAAGATGCAAGAGTTTCCATTCATTATAGTGTGCAGAATTTGCTTAGTTTGTTATAGTACATTGATGTTTTAGCTGCTGTATAAATGAGCTTTTGTCTTGTTGAGCAATGATCTAATCCTAATTATCCACAGCTGTACGAATGCAGCAATTCGTGTAGGTATAAGTGGTTATATTGATTCTTGTCAGGTTTGGTTCCATTTTTGCTGGGGCAATTAAATCGAGGCTATCAGCCAAAAGAGAGAAAAAAGGAGAACTAAAGAGCTCTCCTGAGAAAAAAAAGCGTCAAAGAGGTTCATTTTCTTTTCAGGGTGGAATGCAGGTCTGTCCAATGTCTTAGCTTTTCTTATTATGCAAGCTCAAAATACTTATATTGATATACCTGTAGTTGAATGCAATTTGTCTACTCTTTGGGAAAAGACTGCTTAGCACTTACAGTGGGCCACTGTAGGGAGTGTTGTATTCCATTTTTCAGCTCAGAGAAGCCCATCTTAATGTGTTGTAGCATCCAATCTTTATGCATTAAACTCAGCATGTCCCTCTCCATTGTGCAGACACTTGCCAACATGTTGTGTCAGAAGCTTGGCCAGGATGACCTTAAATTGAAATCAAAGGTTTTGTCGTTGTCGTACAGTCATGATGGTGTACCTGCAGCAGGGGATTGGTCAGTTTCTTACTCTTCGGACCATACCAAGCATTTACAAGACTCAACATTTGATGCTGTGATCATGACGGTTTGTCATCTTTGTTCTAACTGAGATATGGCTTTGCTGTATAATTTGAGTGCTTTTATTTGTAGTGTCTAGACCTTCAACGTCTGTTGCCTTTTGCATAAACATATAGTGTGGATCTTTAAAATTCTTTTCAGACCTGTCATGGCATACTTGTCCATACTTAAAAAAGAGAGTTGCTGGCTTCCTGCATAGCTTAGCTGCAGGTGAAGAACTACAATGCTATTAAGTATCAGACAGAAATCCTATGGGTTTACAAGGAGGGCTGCATTCTGCTTACATCTGTGGTGACATGTGCATACTTATATTTGTTGTGCAAGAGCATCCAGTATATTATATGCCGTCAACCCAATGCCTCTTTTCTTATTTTTCTCACTCTTGCTTCTTTATTCTTTATGCCCGGTAAAACTGTAGTTATCTATTAATTACTTGTCAATAATGTTGTAGGCTCCGTTATGCAATGTTAAGGAATTGAAGATTACAAAAAGGGGAAACCTCTTTCCGCTTAACTTCATTCCTGAGGTGTGTAATCATAAAAGCTCGAATCAAACCGTAGCTGCAGTTTCTTTTTTTGAGCAAATCTTCTACTTTTGGACCTGCACTTACAATTTGTATAGAGGGAGAGAGAGAAAGAGAGCAAATCCTTGCTTTTGGTTTTCTTGTCAAAGCTAGACATTTGCTGGTTTCCACTTCCAATTTGGTAGAAAATTAGGCAGTTTAGTTGTGCATGCTCACCAAAGTTGTAATGAGCAGTTAAGTAAGGCCTTCACTTCCTGAAAGTGTTGGACAAAGAGCAAATTTTTTTAAGTAAAACTATTGACTTGATCTTGCTGATTTTTCAATCCTCAACATCTGCAGGAAAAGTTTTGTAAAGGTTATTGAGGAACTAATTAGGATCAATAATTTGTGTTTGTGACACAAGGAATGAATGTTCTCATGCGTCATTGATTCCCTTTTTGGGAATGCTGTATTCTTGTAACAGTAGCTTGTTTTATCTATCTAGTCAAGTGATTTTCTTTTGTTATGGATCTCACATAGGTTCCCTTTTGGCTTATTGTCAGTCCTTGGAATCTACATTCCTATTTTACCTAGATCACAATTTAATTGTATGAGGGAAACATTTTCGTGCTGTTACCCTCAGCACCTTGGAACTAGAGGCAGTCATCTTGCCTCACCATATTCCCTCATCAATGTTATAGCAGATTCCCTTTTTTTGACATGCATTGTGTGATGTAGATAACTTACGCGCCACTGTCAGTCATGATTACTACCTTCAGGAAGGAGAACGTGAAGAGACCACTTGAGGGATTTGGAGTTCTTGTTCCCTCAGCGGAGCAGAAAAATGGATTGAGGACTCTTGGTAATGCTTGTCTGTGGCAAGACATCTGGATAATGCACACCACTCTCCTTTATACCCGGGATAATTGTATATCTTTCTTTTGGCAGGAACACTCTTTTCCTCCATGATGTTTCCAGACCGTGCACCTACTGACCTGTACCTATACACAACCTTTATTGGGGGAAGTCGAAACAGAGAACTTGCAAAAGCTTCGAAGTAGGAGCTGATGAGATGCTTGAATACTTTAATTTGCAAAGCAGTCATGTTATTCTAATTTACTTTTGGCTTCATTTCTGACTGAGCCCTTGTTTATTTATGATTGTCCTACTGTATTGCAACACTTATGGTTTCCCGTCTTTTGATGTTTCTAGAGATGAGTTAAAGCAGATAGTTACTTCTGATCTAAGCCAGTTGCTGGGAGCTGAGGGAGAGCCCACATTTGTGAAGTAAGCGAATGATTACAAACTCAAGAACTTTTTCTTTCTTAAATAACTCTATGTTCATTTATGTAAATGCCTCTTATTAACTTGTGCACTTGATTGCAGCCACTTTTACTGGAGTAAAGCATTCCCCTCGTATGGGCGGAACTATGACTTGGTTCTGCAAGCAATCAAGAAGTTGGAAGAAGATCTTCCTGGATTCTTCTATGCAGGTAATTTTTTCAGTACCAACTTCCTACAAGAATAGGACTTTCTTCTTTTTAATATAAGAAAAATAGGTCCCTAATTTGTAGAGTTGAATAATCAAATTTTTAAGTACAGTCATATCTCATGACATCGATAACTGTCAAGCAAACAGTCTGAGTTAGATTCACTGGGTTAACATTAAAAGATCCACAATGGCGGGTGTGAGATTCATATCATGCTAACAGCCTAATCTCAATCATCTGTCCTTTTAAGTCCCGTTCTTAATCTGACCACTGATGACATGAAATTGTTGAAGATAGATCTTTCCGACTTATCCCAACCAAGTTCCCAGCCTGAGTGGTGGTATGAGAATGTACCTTTGTTGTGATGGACATTGCTAATTATGGAATTTCCAGGTAACCACAAGGATGGGCTGTCTGTTGGCAAATCTATGGTGTCGGGCTGCAGAGCAGCTGATCTTGTGATATCCTATCTCAACTCTTCTTCAGATGCGATCGAGAACCCCGGTGAAGATTGAGATATCTAGAAATAGTACCATGCTCTGTATACCCTTGGCGATTCACACTCTTTTTTTGTTTTCCTTGTTTTCTACCTGGAAAGTGAGCTTACTGACTTCTCGCCCCTACACAGATGAGATACGGTACCAACTACTGCCATATGCAACTTTTCTCTTCTCGGGTAGCTATAATTCAGTGTCCCTGATATAAGTTGCCATGGTGAGAAGTATGGGGCCGCTTTCTTTTCGAATTCTTCAAATTCCTTCAAAAGAGGATAAGAGTATGAAAACTGCTCGTGCCGGTGTATGCCTTCATATGCTTCCATTGGTTTTTATTTCCTGAAAGCTAATTCTTCTACACTTAGCTTGCTGAAAACTGATTTCTGTTAAATGTATTGTTGTAATGTATCCCTGAATGAATAGACATGAGTATCTTTTCCTTCAAGCTTCTTTAGCCAACAGGTCTCTGGCTGATACCCTATTTGCCCTGGTCACCTCCTGTTTGTCTGGTTCTCTGTTCCATGTTTCTCTCTGAAGTTACATTCCTCTCACTCAAAGGTGTTGATTCCTTAGAGTTCAAGTGCACATCCCACTTTGCTGGAGGGATTAGGCAGAGAGGAAGGCGTGCAGGCATGAACTGCTCAGCCTACGCTTAGTGCAACTTAGAGCCGTTTGGTGATTGTGATGGTTGGTCAGTCCTTCTCCCTGCTTAACTGCTTATGGCTTTAATTGGGTCTCATGTCATGTCCAAACTGACTTTGGTGAAGTGGAGAAGTTGGGGGACTGACGACGCCTGAACATTCTTCTTTTCTACGTCGATTAAGTTAAAATAAACATCCTTACCAAAAAAAAAAAGAAGTTAAAATAAACTTTGATTTGGGTATTGTCTAGGGACCTTTGATAAACTTTAGGGGCAAATTTCGGACTTTCCACACTAGGTGATGACGGCAGAGGGGCTCCATCCAATTAATAACTTTTCGCTTTTGAGGACCTTAGATTTAAAGGGAATTGCAGATGGGCCCCAGCGACGCGTCGGCAGTCGCCACCGGCCAATGAGGAAGGCTGACCGATGCTTTAACCCTCAAACGAATTACTGGACAAGTCAATAAGAAAAAGACAATTTAACTTTGAGAAAATGGGATGATTTGCTAAAATTTAATAAAATATGCAAATTTACCTATTTAAATAAAAGGGTATAAGAGAATGGGAGCCATAATGACGATGCCATGATAAAAAACAGTTTTTTTAATATCTTATTTTGCTTCACGATGAAGAGTTTTCATAAAACACGCGTTTTATTAAGTCATTAGATTAGATATATCAACTTGATAATCATAAAATTGATGTGTTAAATGCATACACATTTGATCTTTCAAGATAGCTCTCATTGAAAATATCATCTGGAAAAAAATACATATCATTCGGTCGGATTAATAGGAGTAAATTAAGATCTTAAAAATTGAAAATCCCCATGAACAAGGCCAACTCAATTTGACTGCCTCGGAATTGTGCACCGACCGGGATGTCATGTCACTGTCCACCGACTAGAAAACGACACGGAGCTCGCGAAACGACGGCGCTTGGCTCGGTGAAATACTGTAATTCTTTAACTATCCTTCAAGTTACTTACCTAGGAAAAATAGCGAGGTTACGAATTTTTTATTAATTTATGGAAATTCTTGCGTGTCTTTTTTACCTCCAATTTCCGCATTTTCATTTAAAAAAAAAATTTCTGTGTATTATATTGAGGCCATTGTCCTTGTCTCCCTACCTCCATTCCTTTTCACTTCACTCACACTCTCTCTCTTGCGGCTTCCGAACTTGGAAGTTCAGACATTGCGGTCGGGAGCGGAGCAAGAAGCCGACAGCCGACAACCCTTTAACGTTTCGGTTTCCCGGTTGCTGATTCCGCAGGTGAGTGTCGGTTTGGAGTCTTGCGGTGGTTTTTTTCTTTTCATTTTTAAGCTGAGATATCGTCTTGCTTTGCGTCGATTGGTTCTGGCATTCTGGTGATCGGAGTCTTGGGGTTCTAGTTCGAGCTTGGGAATGATGGAATTCGGCTTTGTGGGTTGTGGCGTTTCTGGGTTCTTTTGATCTGAGCTCAGTTGGTGAAATGAACGTGTAAAGCTTGCTTTTTTCGGGTGTAGGCGCTGCGACATTGCCAACGTAAAGATCTGCTTGTGATTTTGGAGCTTTTGTGCGTTGATGCAGTCATTGTGGTTTCTGTTCTTGCACTTTGCGTATCCAAATTAAGTTCCTTTTGATTTCTTTTCTTTGCCCCTGAAGGTGTTTATTTTTAGGACAGAGAGCTTTCTGAGCTTATACTTGATGTTTCCTTATTTATGGGTCGAATTTTGTATCTTTCGTATTTGTTGGGTTGATGACATTGGACGATCTTTCTCCATGACTGCAGAGTTAGTTATCCCGGTATAGCATTTGCCTTGAAGACGATAGAAAATGGTTCTTGGCCCAGGGGCGAGCGCTAGAAAGAGCGCCTCAGTTCAACTTGATTATATAATCCATGTTCAGGAGATCGCGCCTTGGCCTCCATCACCAACGCTCAGATCCCTCCGCTCTGTCCTGATACAGTGGCAGAATGGGGAAAGGACTTCCGGTGCTACTAAACCTGTCGTTCCGTTTCTTGGTTCTAATGTTGGCGAGGGAAAAATAGAATTCAATGAGTCCTTCAGATTATCCGCAACCCTGCTGAAGGAAATCAAGGTCAAAGCTGGGAATGGTGGTGCGTTCCAGAAAAATTACTTGGAGTTTAACCTGTATGAGCCTCGAAGGGACAATATCATGAAGGGGCAGCTGATAGGCACTGCAATGATAAACTTGGCGGACTATGGTGTGATTGACGAGCCCCTGAATATAAGTGCTGCCATGAACTGCAAAAGGAACTTTAGGAATATGGCTCAACCTATTTTGTATGTCAAGATTCAGCCTGTTGATAAGGGGAGGACTGGTTCAATGTTGAGGGGAAGTAGTCTCTCGAAAGAGGTGTCTCTAGGTACAAATGACTGTGAATCTGTTGTGGATTCAGTTAATGAAGAATTTGCAGAGGAAGCAGAGATTACATTCTCCACTGATGATGATGGTTCTTCCCACTCTTCTGCGACTGCTTCTTCTCCTGTGGAGCATAATGATGGTTCGGCACATAGAATGCAGCCGGTAGTCATCTGTTTCTTCGACTTCATCCTTTTCCTTCTGTAGCCATCCTGATTATCATGTGGTTACACTGAATTTTTTATTTTGTGTTGACATTCTAGAGATGCTACAAATCCCTTTTTGTTAATATTGATTGTATTAGGCATAAAAATAGTGTGTGCACTTACGCAAATGAAATGAGGTGTCCATCAGGGAAATTCATCTAGATATAGATGGCAGGATTTAATGTTCCTTTGGACGAACAAAAGGACAATTTTTCACTTCATGCTTTTCCTGCTGCAACCATCTTTTTTCTGACTATCTTATGGTTGCAGTGAACTTTTTGTTTTGTTGACATTCTAGTGATGCTACAAGTCCCTCTTTGCTAATATTGATTGTGATAGGCATACTAATGGATGCTTTGTGCGTATTTTTGCGCATGAGATGAGGTGTCGGGGAACTCATCTATATATAAATGGTAGGCTTAGAGTGTCCTCTGGCTGAGCTAATGGATAATGCACCTGAATAGAAGACACATGCAAAGGCCGGAAAAATCATGGCAAGAAAATCCATTCGATCATTAGTTTTTCTTTTAGAAATATACTTTACACAATTACCTCATTGGATATAAGTTAGTGAATGTCTTAAATCTTCTGTGTTTGTGCTGACTTCTGTTACAGTATGTTTTCACATGTTATGACAGTACTAAATGAGAATAATTTATGTTGATTGCCAGAGTGGAGTGGGTGTTATGGATAACAATTTAGAAAGCAATGGAAAGGAGCATATCTTAGATTCTAAATCTGGGCATAAAAGATTGAACATGATGCCAGGCATCAGTTTGCATGGTAAGTTCTCTCAATTGCCCTGACTTTCATTGTCAGTTGAGTTGTCCTTTGAGGTGGGGAGGCCGGAAAAATGATACTGCTTCTTTTGACTCCTCTCAGCCTAGTTTGACGCCCTTCCCAAAAAAATTTCCATCAGGCTAATTCGTATTATCTACTTCTAGGTACTAACGGAGTAGAAGCCGATTCCATCCCAAGAAGAACTGGGAAAGTAGGTTCTGCGCAGGAAGTTCACTGGAAAGTTTCCTATGAAAGAACTGAAAGTAGAAGCAATAACCCAACAAATGCTGAGAATGGCATGTTACCCTGTTATTCTGCCAATGAAGTTTCATCCGATGAGATGCAGGGATTTGATGACTATGCTGGCAGTGAGGCCAACGACGAGAAGAGGTTAACTTCTAAAACTGCTACCATTTTCCTAGGGAGCAGAAATGAGTATTGCATAACAGAGGAAGAAAAAGAAAGAGGTCCTGTGCGGGATACAGGGGGAGCAAGATACCACAGTGGCTGTGACATAAAAGTGGACAAAGTATATCCTAAGGATACAAAACGCACACTTATGGATGCCAAGCTCCAACGGCTGGAGAACAAAATTCAAATGCTGGAGGGAGAGTTGAGAGAAACTGCTGCCGTTGAAGTTGCTTTATATTCGGTGGTCGCTGAGCATGGTGGTTCCATGAGCAAGTTTCATGCTCCAGCTAGGCGCCTTTCTCGATTTTATCGCTATGCTTTTGGAGAGCTTCCTCAGGCAAGCAGAGCTAATGCAGGAAGGAGTATAGTTGCAGGATTATTTGTAGTGGCAAGAGCATGTGGAAGTGATGTCCCAAGGTGCATTTTTTATCACTGTTTCTTTCTTCTGCTTGTCGAAATTTCTTTTTTCACATTCCTATCATCATTGTTTTGGTGTATTTTGTTTACCAAACATCATATTCTCCATTAACAGTATGTCATTGTTCATGTATTTAATGTAAATAAGTTTATTATAACTTTTTGCCTGCATGTGTAAGCAAATATATTATATGCCTGTTTTAGTTGATGAGGAAGGGTACCAGAGTCTGGCTGCAATTACTATGGGAAACAGGTATTAGCTTATGTTGATCTGGGGATTTTAAGATAACATCGTTTTGGTGAAATTGAGTGGGGATGCTAGAGTTTTGGTCTTGTCATTGTACTCCTTTGCCTGCATTGCCTGTTGCATGTGGGAAACATTTTTGAGTAGAAATAGTTTTTGAACAGCTTTTATTCAGTTACATTGTTATTACAGGTTAACTTATTGGTTATCAAATTCTGTGGTGCTAAGAGCAATTATAAGCCAGATGATACCAAATGGAAATATTGGAGTACCATTATCTTCAAAATCAAAAGAGTCCTACCCCAGAAAGAAGGGAAATAAGAATGCCAGAACAGATGATGACAGTGAGAATGTGCATGAGCTCATATCTGAATTGGAAAAAGTTGAAGCTTGGATCTTCTCCCGCATTGTTGAGTCTCTGTGGTGGCAGGTTTATAAATTGGCCTTCTCTCATCTACCCAAGTTCCTCTACTTTTCTCCAACTGAAATTTCTACCTTCCTGCTGTCAATATAATTGCAAATGTTTTGACTGATTGACCTGATGGGCATCTCCTGTTTTGTGTTTCAGTCTCTGACTCCGTACATGCAGTCTAGTGCTGCAAAGTTGCTTGGTAGCGCCAAGGGATCTAGCTCTATAAAAAACAACAGAAAAGTGACATATGCTGAAGATCAAGAGCAAGGCAACATTTCAGTGGATCTCTGGAAGAAAGCATTTACAGACGCATGCGAGAGACTTTGTCCTGTCAGAGGTGGAGGCCATGAGTGTGGTTGTTTGCCCGTGCTTGCTAAATTGGTATTTCTCTGAATTGCCATTATCACCTTTCTGGCTGGATTAGCATAAGAGACATTGACGATTGCGAATATCATGTGTAATGGTAAATAGGTCATTAGAAAATAGAACATGAAAAAGTATAGAACTTCTCTAGCATTTGGAATGGTGGTGGATTCTTGCCTTCTTGATGATGTGGAGTTACGCTTGATACAAAGAGAGGGAAATAACTGATTGATGATTTTCATTGGTCAAAAATGGCAAATATTGGGGTGCATCATTAGTCAATTGAATAGCTGTTGCCCATCTATTCTCTCAGCCTGTGCTTGCCAAAGTAATAACTCTATGAATTGCCATAATTCACCTTTCTGGTTGGATTAGCGTAATAGACATTGGAGATTGAGAACACCATGTGCAATAGCAAATTGAAGGTCATTAGTAAATAGAACGCAGAAAGTACAGATTTTCTCTACTGTGGAATGGTGGCGAATCCTTGCCTGCTTGACGACGTGGAATAATGCTTGATTAGAAAGAGAGGGGTGATAACTGATTGATGATCTTCAGCAGTCAAAAAGGGTCAAATAGTGGGGTGTATCAATAGTCAATTCAATAGCCATTGCCCATGTATTCTCTCAGCTGGGAATTGTCAGATCCTGTTCATGCATATTACGCATATTATATAGCACTTCATTGCAAACCATAGCTAATTGTGTTCCATGCAACATTAAGAAGTTCACTCATGAAAAGAAGGTGATAGACAAAGGAGGATTTTGGTCTTGGCCTCATTATTAGATCATTAAGAGTCTTGGTCGCACATTAGGGTGTCACTGTTTGAAAACTCTAAACTTATTGATTCCAAATGGTTTAATATATTATTATACTTTATTTGGGTAAAGATATGCCTTTTATTATACAATGGGAAAGTCTAGAATACTACAGAGAGCATGACCATCTCAGTGTAGGGATACTGGAATTTTTTTCCAAGTTTTACTTACTACCTTGTTGATTTGATGTTGATCACCACCCTAATTTGTTGGTGCTTGCTCCAATTTCCTATTTTCAGATGTATAAAGTCTTCACTTTTCATTTTAGTCCTATGAAACTGAAGTTAGTAATCTCTGTGCAGTTAATGGAGCATTGCGTGGCTAGGTTAGATGTAGCCATGTTTAATGCCATTCTTCGGGAATCTGCAAATGAGATTCCAACAGATCCGGTGTCTGACCCCATTAGTGATCCCAAGGTTCTCCCAATACCTGCAGGAAGGTCAAGCTTCCATGCTGGTGTTCAACTGAAAAATGCTGTAAGTGATATTCAATTTCTAGTTCTTAAGTTTATGCAATGCATTGGCCTTCTTTTTCCTGTCTATGAAGTCAAATTGCACTGCGATAGGATCAAAAGCACAAGCTACACATCATTACTCAAACAGAAAAATGATTGCTTTAACCAATATCGTGTAACCTGCCTTTGCCATTTCTTCAGAGCATTACAGTAGGAATCATGTTGCAAATCAGATAGCACAGAAGAGATGCATTTTGTTTTGCTTAAATAAGAACAGAAGAGGAAGGGGAATGGTCATCATGATCTTTATTGATTTGACTAGATCTGAACCAATCATGTATCACATATAATTTGGCCCTTGCATGTTTAAGTTGTGCTCTTTCTTTTCTTGTTTGGCATGTCAGATTGGGAACTGGTCTAGGTGGCTGACTGACCTATTTGGCTTGGATGATGATGATTTGCATGGAGACGAGAACAAAATTGTGGATGAGGATGAAACACGAGAAGCTACCTTCAAATCATTCTATCTCCTTAATGCTTTGAGTGATCTTATGATGCTTCCAAAAGACATGCTTTTTAGTAGATCGACCAGGAAAGAGGTATAGTTTTAAGTTCTATATCATTTCCACTATTGTCCCAGAGAAATGGTGTTGTTGAGTATACTCTTTTTGCCCCATGAAGGTATGCCCTACATTTGGTGCATCTCTGATTAAGAGGGTTCTCGATAATTTCTCTCCGGATGAGTTTTGCCCTGATCCGGTCCCAAAGGCCGTGCTAGAGGCCTTGGCCTCTGAGGTTAGTGATTGCATCCACCTGATAGTATTAATGATCCTTCAAAAGCACACCTTGGCACTTCTTTTCCTGACTAATCATTCGAAGTAGACAGAAGCCCCATTACTGTTCTCAATGATGCAGGACCCTTTCGAAGTCGGGGAGGAATTAGTCACCAGCTACCCGTACATTGCAGCCAACCCAGTCTATCCACCACCCTCGGCAGGTTCTGTGGCAGGATTCCTTGGTGAGCTCGGCAACCGATCTCAATTGAGAAGAAGTAGGTCCTCTGTGCTCGAGAAAGCGCAAAATAGCGACGACGAACTTGATGAACTGAATTCACCATTAACATCAATCTTCCTCAATGAGTCCTCTTCATCCACATCCGGGAGCCCATCCAGATGAACGGCAAAGGACACCGCCGACAACCTCTTAGGTATCAGCTTCTGCGGGAGGTCTGGATGAACTGTGAGTAGCTGTAGAAAGTTACTCCGTGATCAAGAAAGGATTGCCACTCCCTCCTCCTCCTCCTCCTCCTCCTGGCTATACTGTGGTGTAAATATGCTATCCGATCTTGTTGCTACCGGTATCTTTGAGCTCCTGTATAGAAAGAATATGGCAAAAGCTAAACGTGTGAACCGCTTTGAAGAGTCACTTGGTTTTGTGCAAATAAAAGAAAGATGGAAAGAATGATTAGAATAAAGTGACAATGGAGAAATTTGTGAAAAAGAGATATTATTATAATGAACAAAGCAAGTACGCTAAGGTGAGAACATCACTGATTTACTGCTACCATCGGCTCTGGGAACCGTCCTTGACTATGGCGCGGCTGTGGTTGGGACACGCGAGCAACTCCGGCTGCGTGTGTCCTTGCTGCTCTCTCTTGGGTCGATCTTCGAGCGATGAGAGGGGTCGGAATAGTTCTCGTATAGCGCCGGAGATGATGACGACCACCGCATGGGTGGTACACAGGCCTTTCGGGAAGGTGACAGGAGGGGTGTGTTGTCGATCCTTGATGGCAGTTAAGATTGAACACAAAAGCTCGAAAGCTTTGTTGGGTCCTGCTTGCCAACTAATCTTTGTGGTTTGAGATGATTGCTTTTTTTCATTTTAACTTGTTGGTATTCACATGCCTCAACCTCCAATTGGAAAGAAATATTTTTTCTTCCCCCTCAGTAAAATATATTTGAATTTTATGTCACAGAGTTCAGACGTAGTAATTTAAGGACATATTACGGTCCACAATGGTTGTGGATTGATATATTTTTTTTTCAAAATTTTAGTTTTTTAATATGTTGAAACTTCATATCTAATCTAATTCTGTATTTTCTTTCGCCTATGCCAAAGTAACAAACATGAAGGTGGTGGCAGATGCGAAGGGGACGGTTGTAGGGGGTTGAGGGGTGACAATGGAGGGTAGAGTCCAAATATGAGTCGTTTCAATCGAAATATCTAGATGTCTGATTTAATTATTATGTATATAATTTCTTCTTAATTTTTATAACCTCCTAAATTTATGAACAAATATCTTTTATTGAGGGATTTATAATGGGCTCAATTCACTGAGCGTTCTCAAATGGATTGGTATTGGAATCCACAATGTCCTTGACTTACCTCCTAACGTTTTTGAATGAGTTTAGTATCGACTCATGTCCTCTTAGTACATAGCAACTTCGTATGGACTAATATTTTTCTTAAACAGCGGCAATCGATCATTGGCCTATACCTCCATGACATGCGGGAACGCATCCTCCATCAATTTCTAGAAGTACACAAGAATTGCCACCCGGCACAATCGCGTCCATTAGTCAACGCAACTCTCAATATATATGCTTCACCAGTCCATTTCTAGACGGGTGCAAATGTCGACACTCCTTGTTCTACGGGCTCTTTGACTTTTGCACTTTTAAACTTCGGTTCCCCCTTGACAAAAAAAACTTCGGTTCCCCTACTCGGCGCGCCAGGGATATCCTTGGGCCCTCCATGACACCAGGCACTAGTGTTGTTTCTTCGTGAACGCTTTTACCCAAGAAATTCTGGAAACCTCCTTGCATACTGAGTGAAAACTAACTTGGTCCACTATTTTTGACACCTATAAATTGATGACGCTGGTCACAATATATTTTCATTTCCTATTCCAAATTGTATCAATAGTCATCATCAGAATTCATTTATTTTTTGTAGCCTTCACATATTCAGCTTCATAAATCCAAAAAGTCAGCGCACCATCATGATCAACACAAAAGAAAACATCTTAAGCATTTTTTATATCATATAATTTTTTATTGAGAGTTAGCTTGCTGTGATGTCCAAATATATTAAACTTCCATCCACCGTCTAGTCGTCATTGAGGACGGCATAGCTCATGAGGTTCCATGCGATGGAAGCGCGGAGACACACCTAAATGAAGATAGAAGGACTCGTGATATCGAAATAGAAGGACAGCATCATTTGGTTCCAACTTTTGCCCCAAAAGCCCAGAGATTATTTGGTTCCAAGAAATAGAATTCGGTAAACATGGCCTTGCAATTTAAACAGAGCCTTGCGTTTACTCGTTCGCGAAGTAGAGAAAAGTTTGAAGACTGCAGAGAATAGTGCTCTTCTCAGTGCTACAAGATTCATGCACCTGTATATGCTCTTAGATTAACAAACAAAAATTAAATCATCCCAAGAATGAAACTATTAAAATGTAAATGGCACGTACTGGAGCCAGCTTGCGCTATTCTTTTTTTGAGTTTCTACGGCGACCATGGCTTGGACGTCATCATAGAAATTTCAGACCTGGATGATGATTTCTTAAAGCTATAACTACAGGATTTTTGTTATTGTTGCTACGCTAGAAAGGTACAGAATAGTTAATTTGAACTTGACGTTCTTCCGCTTCCCTATGTTGAACATGTGCATCTCTTTCAATTGAAATTATTAAGATCAATTCAGAGAAACTAAAAGCCAAGAATAGAATTTGAGAAAGTCACAAGTGAACATGGGACGTCACTGAAATTGAAGAAAAACTACGGTCAAGACTAGAACTCTATAATCTACAGTCCCTGATATATTGTAATCTTTGCCAAAGAAGACAACCCCGTACTTCGTCAATGAACGGACCCAATAGCAACTCCGATGAAAAGAAAAAAGAAGGAGATCAGACACAATAAGAACAAATTATTTCAATCACGAGATATATGAACATGCTCTCATATAATGGTCATACATGCCAGTACTTTCTGTTCTTCAATCTCTTCTCACATGGAAAAACACAACACACTGCACCTCAACTTGGATTGATGCCTCCAAAACTAATACAAAATTGGAATACTTGCCAGAACTCAACTCGCTCTAGACTCGTATATATTTACGATATGCCGGGTTGTGATCGGGGAAATGCTTCCACGAATCACCTACGAATAGACTCATGCAGTCAGCTTTTGGGAAGAGTCGACAGCATTCACATGCTGAAGCTGTAGTGCCACCAACAGCCCACGCCAGGTTTCTCCAGGCGCACTTGCAACTTGGAAGTTAAGAAGTTTCTTTTGTTTCTGATAATACTCTTCCAGCAGCTTAGTCTGTTGAAAATAGAAGACAAATGAGCGAATCATTCTTTCCTCTACTTACAATATGTATGACGGATCAACCAGAGGCCTAAAGAAGCATCTTAAGCGCATGCATAATAGCACTGGATGGAACCCCACACATATAGAAGGATAAAACTGAGACAAGCCAGCGCCTTGGAAGCTATTTCCCAGAAGAAGGAAAAAGCACATTGAAATAAGAGAAAGAAAACTGGTTCGAATCTCACATATAAGACTTCAGAATTATATTCGAGAGTACACCCCCTACCTGTTCTGCATACACAGTCAAGTTTTCCTTCCAGGCACTGTTAACATCAGCAGAAACCAGTTGCTCTCCTGATGACCTTAAACCAGGTTTGGAACCAGGTAAGTGCAAATTGGTAGAGTCCAGGGACGGAGGAAATGCTCTGGTCCCTAAATTCTTTGCTAGAGGGTCTTGCTCTGTGGACTTGAAGTTCAAAACTAGATCAATGTCGGCAAATTGGTCGAGGATCTCCTGCAAGAAAGGACCGACATTCATGAGAACTACACATTAACAGTCCTCTGTCAAAGATTCCGTCCAAGCATAAAAAATTCAAATGCATGACTCAACAGCCATGTGAATTCGCATTATTATCATCAGGTAGATTCAGCCCCAAAAGCTCATTAAGGGCGGCATGGAGAGCTATTCCACTTACAGCTTGGACCCTTGTCCTGGGGATACCCTCGAGAATGAACCCTGTTTCTCCTCTGTAATATCCTTCCTCTAACCTCCTGGACAACAGTGCGAAAATCACTTCCTCTGGTACAAGCTTTCTCTCATTCAGAGCACTCGCAATCTGTCAGATAAACGAAAACGGAGAAAAGCTTTAATTTTTCAAAACAAAATTGAAAAGAAAATCCACCAGATATTACATGAGGCTAGAACAGAGCGACACGCTTCAAAATTAATCCACTTCCCCAAATTCACTCAAATAATAAATGAATACATAAAGATCCTTTGGATGCTTGCAAAAGAACATTCTTTCGTCTCTTGGAATGAAGATACACGAATTCGCTAAGTTTCCACAATCGCACATAAGCAACGAAAAAGACTTAGAAAAATCACGCGGTTCTTCATCCGAATCAGGGACGCCGGCAGATGACAATTCATAAACAAGCCCGCTAATTCTCCTCCTAAAGAGCAAACTTCCGATAACACCAAGAAAAAAAGGAGAATCAAAATCAACAAGACCTGCTTGTACAGCGAAGAGCGAGGGTTGAGCTCCTGGCGCACGAGCGAGCCCATGGAAATGTGAGGGACCTCCAGAAGCTTCGCGAGCATCTCGGCGTACACGTGCTTCTTCGCGCCCCGGTCCCCCATCACCACCCACTGCACCCCTCTCTCCGGCACGAGCTTCTGCGAGCCGGCCCTCGGCGGCGGCCCCGCGGCCTCGCGCGGCCCGCCGAGCTCCTCCTCCTCCTCCGAGTAGTAGTCGCAGAGGGCCGCGCCGGCCGACGATCCGTACGCCCGGCCCGCGGGGACGCGCAGCCGCTCCGGCAGCCTCCGCGCGGCGGCCGCGAGGTGGCGGCTCAGTCCGGCCATGGCGGCGAGGCGGGAGCCGAATTAGGGTTTTAGATGGAAGATGGAAATGGCGGACGGTGGGGGAAAAGGCCTTCGGTAAAGAACGAGAAAGAAGTGAGGTTTTAGAGACCCTCGGGAAATGAGGCGCGATCCCATGGATTTCGGTGCAGCGGAACATCTCCACGGGCAATGGGCCGAAGTGCCACGTGTCTCTAGATCATTGGGGGAGGTCCCGGAATATGGAGGCCAAAAGGCCCGGGGATCGGCTAGGGCGCGACGCAGGACAGCGTGGCTCGGGGGTGCTCGGGGCGTCCACAAGCCTTTGATAGAGGAGATCGGTCTGATGTGCGACGCGTGGACGGTCGAGAGATGTTCGAAGGTTCGAAGACGCATTCCTTGCCAACCTACGTGCTGGCCCAATAAAAAGCCAGAGCTGGCCGGCTACGGCCTCTTTACTTACTACTAAAATAGAAAAGGATTTGACGATGATCGTCGTGGGATAAGGATTCCTCAAATTAAGTAAATCCTACTTTAATTGTTAGCCTATTTATACGTAAGTTAGGGTTGTGTTTTCGCCACATGAAATACTTATCTTCTCACTGTAATAGAAAATTCGCAATTTACATTTTATACTAAGAAATTGAAAATCATTTTTTGATTCTACGCTACGAAAAACCTCAAAATGGTTGTGCATATATCATTGGTAATTGATAGGAAATCTTATGTTGAAATTGCATGATCATTTTAAAAAGGGTAACTTGATATGGCTATTGAGGAGAAAAATATATGGTCATTAATTTCATAAAGAGTCCCATTTGGACTATTTGGCACCATGAAAATCTTTACATATTGGTTGTATAGGGAAGAGTCACCTCTTCGCTATTCATATACAAGTTGAATATGAATTGAATTGAAAATGGTTGCAATCGCCCCTCCTCTTTTCTCTCTCTCTCTCTCTCGATTTTACAAACATGAAAATTATGCTTTCAATATCTACTAGAACTAGCGCATTCCTAGTTTCAATGCCTCCAATGAAATATATTTTTATTAAAAGAAAGAAAATTTGATTGTGGAGACACAAGATTTGAATATCCCCACTTCCAAGATAAGTAAATGGCAGCTCATCCGACTTAATTGATCATTTCTATACTTAATTGGCCAGATTTATATATATATATATATACCAGCCATAAATTAACATATAGGAAATCATAATGGATGGTCAAACCTTTCTTTCTTAATACACCACATTAATTAAATATGTCGATAGTGTGTGTGTGTGAGTGAAAAGTGGGGGAGGTTTTGTCTATGTTCAACGAGAGAAGGGGACAAAGAGGGGATCCATACTTTGTCAGAAATTGATTCACCTAGAGGTGCAATTTGCTATTGGACAATTGGGGACCAAAGAAGCAATTGGCATTAGGCACAAAATCCTAAGACAAACCCAAAAAGAATCAACGCAACCCGTGAACCAGTAAAGTACTCTTGTCATTGGTGATTCCTAACTCTTGTTTCATTTTCGACCATGACATCCATTTTCCCAAACTAGTAGGTTAGTCTCCTATGAATATCACGTTATGCCTTCGTACTTCAATGTGAAAAGTACCTAATTTTCTTTTGTTCGTATGAGAACTTTGTCTTCTCTGGACACTTTTATAAATACAAAGGGGAAAGAATAGAGGTCAACAAAAGAGACCGACCTACCGAATCTAAGAATCTTTTCTCGCATTCACTCGAGGAGAAGGGAAATTACATTTTTCCTTAAGAATTTGGTTGCACCTCCCAAGAGCCTAATTGATCGGATTCAACCCAAGAAACCTATTTAGGCTAATGCATCTCAAGAGGAAAATAATTGGGATTAGACACCCGGTATCGCATCATTCTAATTGAGAAGTAACTAGACTTATGGACCCATTTAGGTATTATCCAGATCACCCCACTCACTCGTGCTTCATTCTCCGCCACGACATCCATTTTCCCAAACTAGTAGGTTAGCCTCCCATGGGTGTCAAGTTGTAGCCTTGCAATTCAATGTGAAATGTGCCGAATTCTCTTTTGTCCTTATGAGAACTTTATCTCTATAGAACACTTTCACATATGATAAAGGGGAATGGATAGAAATCAATGAAAGAGATCGATCAATCGAGTCTAAGAATCTTTTCTCACGTTTGCTCGTGGAGAAGAGAAATAACATCTTTCCTTAAGAATTCGGTTGCACCTCTTGGGAGCCTAATTGATTGGATTGAATCCAACAAACCTATCTTGGCCGAATCGTCTCAAGAGGAAAATAATTGGATTGGACACTTGATAACGTATCGTTCCAATCGAGAAGTAAGTAGACTTATGGGCTCATTCGGGTTTCATCCAGATCAGCCCTCCAAATGGGCACTATGGCAACTTCATAAAACTTGGAAACAAGTCGAGCGCGTCATGGATTGAACTTATCCAACGATCATCTCTACTCGCAATCGCACGTTCTTGGGAAGGTTCCCCTGTATTAAACGGGAATGTACATATATAGATTCCACCTCCGAGGGAAACTTCTAGCTCTCCCGCCCTATCTCGCGGTCGCGGAAAAAGTTCACATGTTCACTCCTCTCTTTAACACCAAATGTAGAGAGAACTGTAATTTAGGGTTAGAAAATCTCCCTCATTTCTGGGTGAGTTGGGGGTGTTCTTGGTAATTACCGTCCCTCCCTTGTTGACCGTTTTTGTCGTGCGTGACGCATGGTTTCCTCTCCTAGAATGCTCTCCCTCCAAGGGTTTCTGACCTTGACAGAGGAGATCGATCCGATGGGAGACACGTGGACGGTCGAGAGATGTTCGAAGGTTCGAAGACTGCATTCTGCGCCAGCCAGCGTACGTGCGGCGCTGGCCAGCCACGGCGTCTTTACTTATTGCTGAAATGGAAAAGTATTTGACAATGACCCTCGTGGGATTCATCAAATTAAGCAAATCCTAATTTCATTCATAGAATCATAGCCTATTTACAAGTTGAATATGGTTTGAATTTAAAATGGTTCCCCCCACCCCCTCTCTCTCTCTCTCTCTTAAACATTGAAAATTACATGTTTAATATCTCTATAAATGACACATGTGTTCCTAATTTTAACGTCTCCAATGAAATATTTTTTTAATTAAAAAAAATAAAATTTGACCAGGAGATGTGGGAATCGAATATCCCCATCTCAAAGATAAGTAAGTAAATGGCATTGTCATTTCTATACTTAACTGGCAAGCTTAATATATATATATATATATAAGAATAAGTAAGCACTAGACTCATCGACCAAAAATTAACTTATAAGACATCATGGTGGATACTCCAGCCTTTCTTTCTAAGTACACCACATTCCTTGCTGGCCTCTTTACTTATTACTAAAATAGAAAAGGATTTGACAATGATCGTTGTGGGATAAGGATTCCTCAAATTAAGTAAATCCTATTTTAATCATTAGCCTATTTTTACGTAAGTTTAGGTTGTGTTTTCGCCACATGAAATACTTATCTTCTCATTGTAATAGCTAATTCGCAATTTACATTTTGTACCTAGGAAATTGAAAATCATTTTTTGATTCTACGCGATGAAAAACCTCATAATGTCTATGCATATATCGTTGGTAATTGATAGGAAATCTTATGTTGAAATTGCATGATCATTTAAAAAAGGGTAACTTGATATGGCTATTGAGGAGAAAAATATATGGTCATTAATTTCATAAAGAGTAGAATTTGGACTATTTGGCACCATGAAAATCTTTACAAATTGGTTGTATCTCTATGCTATTCGTATACAAATTGAATATGAATCGAATTGAAAATGGTTGCAACCGCCCCTCCTCTCTCTCTCTCTCTCTCGATTTTACAAACATGAAAATTACACTTTCATTATCTACTAGAACTAGCGCATTCCTAGTTTTGATGCCTCCAATGAAATATATTTTTATTAAAAGAAAGGAAATTTGATTGTGGAGACACAAGATTTGAATATTCCCACCTCCAAGATAAGTAAATGGCGCTCAGCCGACTTAATTGATCATTTCTATACTTAATTGGCCAGATTTATATATATATATAGCGCAAGACGCAACCATAAATTAATATATATATATATATATATATATATATATATATATATATACCATAAATTTATATATATATATATATAATCATGGTGGATGGTCAAACCTTTCTTTCTTAATACACCATATTAAATAAATATGTTGATAGCGAGTGTGTGTGTGAGTGAAAAGGTGGAAGGTGTTGTCTATGTTCAACGAGAGAAGGGGACAAAGAGAGGATCCATACTTTGTCAGCAATTGATTCACCTAAAGGTGCAATTTGCTATTGGACAATTGGGGACCAAAGAAGCAATTGGCATTAGGCACAAAATCCCAAGACAAACCCAAAAAGAATCAACACAACCCATGAACCAGTAAAGTACTCTTGTCATTGGTGATTCCTAACTCGTGCTTCATTTTCGACCATGACATCCATTTTTCCAAACTAGTAGGTCAGTCTCCCATGGGTGTCACGTTATGCCTTCGTACTTCAATGTGAAAGGTACCTAATTTTCTTTTATCCGTATGAGAACTTTGTCTTCCCAGGACACTTTTATAGATACAAAGGGGAAATAATAGAGGTCAACGAAAGAGACCGACCTACCGAATCTAAGAATCTTTTCTTGCATTCACTCGAGGAGAAGGGAAATTACATTTTTCCTTAAGAATTTGGTTGCACCTCCTAAGAGCCTAATTGATCGGATTCGACCCAAGAAACCTATTTAGGCTAAAGCATCTCAAGAGAAAATGGATGTTGTGGCGGAGAATGAAGCATGAGTGAGGGGGGTGATCTGGATAATACCTAAATGGGTCCATAAGTCTAGTTAATTCTCAATTAGTTCGATATATGTATAGACACACACTTGAGAGAGAGGTTTTTCCAAGACACCAATCTTTAGATGTTCAACAGGAAAAATGGACAGAGAGGATCAAAATGGACAAAGAGAGGATCCATGCTTTGTCAACAATTGATTCTGCTAAAGGTGCACTTTGCTGGACGATTGGGCTCAAGAGAAATTAGCAGAAGAAGCAAAGTTGGCGTTTTGGCACAAAGTCCCGAGTCAAACCCAAAAAGAATCAACACGACCCCGCAAGCCAGTAAAGTACTATTGTCATGGGCAATTCATACTGGTGCTTCATTCTCGGCCACAACATCCATTTGCCAAACTAGTAAGTCAGCCTGCCATGCATGTCACGTTATAACCTCACACTTCAGTATGAAATGTACCTAATCATCTTTTGTCCCTATGAGAACTTTATCTTCCCAAGACACTTCTTACAAATGACGGGGAAAGAACATAAATTAATGAAAGAGATCGATTTATCGAATCTAAGAATCTTTTCTTGCATCTACTCAGGGAGAAGAGAGATCACATTTTTCCTTAAGAATTTAGTCGCACCTCTTGAGAGTCTAATTGATTGGATTCAACCCAAGTAACCTATTCAGGCCTAATCATCTCAAGAGGGAAATAATTGGGATTGGATGCTGGGTAACACATTGTTCTAATTGAAAAGTAACTAGACTTATGGGCCCATCTACTACTCGTGTTTCATTCTATGCCATGACATCCACTTTCCCAAGCTAGTAGGTCAGCTTCCCATGCGCGTCACGTTTTAGCCTTGCACTTCAATTTGAAATGTGCCTAATTCTCTTTTGTCCTTACAAGAACTTTATCTTTATAGGACACTTTCACAAACGATAAAGGGGAAAGAATAGAAATCAATGAAAGAGATCGATCAATTGAGTCTAGGAATCTTGCTCGCATTCACTCGTGGAGAAGAGAAATTACATCTTTTCTTAAGAATTCAATCACACCTCTCGAGAGCCTAATCATCTTAAGAGGAAAATAATTGGATTGGACACTTGGTGACAGATCAAATCCAATCAAGAAGTAACTAGACTTACTAGCCCATTCGGGTATTAATGTGGTCTTACATCGGTTATGAAATGGGTTGGTGGTTACTTTATAAGTGCAAAAAAAAAAAAAAACTTACAATTTTAGCTAACTTTTTGGGTGAGAGAGGTTAGAGATGACTTAACATTGAGTTCATCTAGATCGACCTCCAAAAAAACACAACATATATTATAGGCAAGTCCGGAGAACAAATTAAGCAATAGTGTGAATCAAACTCGTCCATCGATCACTTCCCCTCGCAATCGCACATTCTAAGGAAGGTTGCCCCTATGATATAGGAATGTACATACGCATATTCCATCCTCAAGGGAATCAACGAATCTTCCCGCCCCATCTCGCCGTCACGAAAAAGGGTCATACGTTCACTCCCCCTTTCAACGCCAACCGTAGAGAGAGATTCCATTAGAGAAGTGAAGTTTAGGGCTAGAAAATCCCTCATTTCTTGGTGGGTTAGGGGGTTGTTCTTGGAAACTCCTGTCCCCGTCCATTGTTGACTTCCACGAAAATGGGAGGCCCCTTCCTCTCCTCCGGTGGAGCTTCATCCGTCGGCACAACAATCCGAGGGTCAAAAAGTTGCTTTGCCCGCTTTTTCTTGTTTTACGGGCGCTCGTCTTGTCCGTTCCGTACGGCTTCTTTCGGTCGTGCGTGACCCATGGTTTCCGCTTCTAGAATGTTCTTTCCCACTTCTTTTTGGGTTTCAACATTGCGGGGTTCGTTCTCGGCTGTTTCCGCTGACCGGTCGGGAATGATGTTCTCCTGGTCGTAAAGCCTTCATCATTGCTAAAATTGGCAAGGAAAATCCTCCGCGCGATCGCGATGTTGTTGCCCAGAGCATACTCGGAATATGTCTAGATTGTCGATTTCGTGATTAAGATGAATCGGAATGTATATTCGAATCCGTAAGTGTAAAATAATGACATTTTTTCTCATACTGATCATCTTGAATCAAAGGTACGAGGTGAAACCTCGTTCATTGACTCTTGATCTTAAACTAATCTCACAATATCTTTGCGACATGCATAAAATATAGGATCTCGTTGAAAATATGTGTAAAGTATTGATACGGTAATTAATTTGAACTTTTATTTTATTTTTTGATGCACTAACCTTTTTCTAAACATGACTATGGAAGTGGTCTTGTTGATGATGATGATATAATGATTAATATTAAAAAATAAAGTTTCAAACTAGTACATCAATAATGAATGTATGTCAAATTAATTTTTTGACTATAAATATCCTAAATTAATATATTTGTAATAAATTTATCATAAATAAAATTTTAAAATATGAAAAATTTAAAATTAATACATTTATAATAAATTTATAATCTGTTAGTTTCTATTATATTTTATTATTAAATTATTAAGTTGGATGGCATATGATAGGTAATGGGTATATCGATTTAGGATTTTTTAACATTTGTTTATCATTAGTTAATTTAATTTAATGGAAAAGAATGAGGGTAAATTTGTCATAAATATACTAGTTTAGAGTTTTCGGTGATCAAAAAATTAATTTGAGATGTAATTATTTTAAATATATTAATTTATAATTTTTTGTGATAATAATAATAATAATAATAATAATAATAATAATAATAATGAAAAAGGAAGCGTTTTCTGGGAAGGACGAGGGCAATTGTCTCATCAATGACGAGAGTCGATTTCTTTTGACTTTATGTTCCTCATTCTTAAACGAAGGAAGAGCACCAGAACCCCCAATTTCTTTCTTTTCCCAAAAGGCAAATGTGGAACTTTCCCCCTCCTTCAAGTTACGAAGCCCAAGCGGTCAACGCACGACACGCGTCTTCTCCACCTATATATAGACCATCCTCTTGTCTTCAAAAACACCATGTCAAAATTCACAACGTCATCAACGTAGAAATCGAGTTCAGCCCTTTGCAGCAGCTAAAATAAAACATCGCCAGACATCATGGATAAGCGCGAGCAGTACGAGCGCGTGTTCAGCCACTTCGACGGCGACAAGGACGGCAAGATATCCCCTGCAGAGCTGCGCCAGTGCGTGGCTGCAGTCGGCGGGGAGATGTCGCCGGCGGAGGCGGAGGCGGCGGTGGCGGCCCTGGACGGGACGGGGACGGCCACCTGGGGTTCGAGGACTTCATGGCCTTCGTCGAGGGAGGTGGAGCGGAGGAGAAGGCTGCCGACCTGAAGGAGGCGTTCCGGATGTACGAGGTGGACGGCAGCGGCGGGTGCATCACGCCCAAGAGCCTGAAGAGGATGCTGAGCCGGCTCGGCGAGTCCCGGAGCCTCGACGAGTGCAAGGCGATGATCGCCAGGTTCGACCTCAACGGGGACGGGGTCATCAACTTCGACGAGTTCAGGGTCATGATGTCGTGACTTTCTAGTCTAAATTTTCATCCGTGTTTGATCCTTCGAGTTTGACCGTCCATTCTTGCATGAGACGAGTGGGATAGTTTAGTGGAATTTAGTCACTGGTATTCAGTTGATTTTGGCAATCATGTCATGTTCTAACCGCACGAACATTAAACTAAACATTCATTTATTCCTCGCGGCCGATGTACTTGGATCGAAATTAGATTTGTGAATGATTTTGGCAACACATACATAGATATGTCGTTCAAGCTTTTTATATAGGTTTCCAAAATTTCATCCTGTTAGCATTCTGTCTTATATCTCGTTAATATGTCACATGGCCGGTGAGACTCGACTTGGAGGGGCTTGGGATGGATTGCCCGTGCTCGAGCTTTGCCTGGCTCACCTTTGCAGGCTTGCTCGAGCGAATATCAATTTCGAGTAGGACTCACGATTTATTCATGCGGACTTACATGTTTTGATTGATTTAACTTTGATCTAGTCAGTTAGTTGTATATCACTTATAATTTGTATGGAACATTTTTTTTTTTTTTTTTTTTTTTGGTATGATCTTGAAAACACTAATTCGTTAATTGAATTGGAAGTCCAAACTTCAACAGTCAAAAGTAATTATGAAGTCACTGCATCATCCAATCGAATTTCTGTGCGAGCATAGGAATAAAAACGATAGAATGATGCTGCGACAGTAGAGACTGATAATTGGTAAAATCCCTCCGCGAGCTATGAGTCAATTATAAGTGGCTTGAAATGTGTTCCGAGAGTGCAATTCGACCGATGTAGTGCTCTCTAGTGCATTCTAGTGCACACCGACCCCATCTTTCTTATTTGACCTTTTTTTTTTCAGCTAGTGTCATTCAATGGTTGATAATGAATAGCATAAATGAAGTGCGTTTGGGAAGGCTTTTGGAAAAAGTTTTTGAAAAAATGTAAAGGCCCTTTAATTAAATGAGTTTTTCAAAATGTAAATTGTATCTGGTAAATCGTATTTGTGAAGATCCATTATGCAATACTTTTGAACAAAATAGTGTTTGGATAAATTAAATTTGCGAAAGACTTTTGTTATTAAAAAAAGAAAGAAAAAAAGGAGAGTTGGTTGGGCTTGAAATGTCTTCCGAGAGTGGCTTGAAATGTCTTCCGAGAGTGCAATTCGACCGATGTAGTTCTCTCTAGTGCATTCTAGTGCACAGAGACCCATCTTTCTTAATTGACATTTTTTATTTTTATTTTTTAGGTAGTGTCATTCAATGGTCAATAATGAATAGCGTAAATGACATAAGAGTGCGTTTGGAAAAGCTTTTGGAGAAAGTCTTTAAAAAAATAGAAAGGCTCTTAAGTTAAAGGAGTTTTTCAAAATATAAATCGTGTTTGGTAAATCGTATTTGTGAAATCCATTGTGCAGTACCTTTGAACAAAATAGTGTTTGAACAAATTAAATTTGCGAAAGACTTTTGTTATTAAAAAAAACAAAAAAAGGAGAGTTGGCGCTAGCCAAGGGCTTGGCTGACGAAGAGCTAACAATCGCCGATGAAGGGTAGGCAATCTGGCAAGGGGCAGGCAGTGTGGCGAAGGGCAGGTATCCAACTAGGGTTGCCGCAACCCAGATTGTGCGACTAGATCAAGCAGCCCCGGCGACCTTCACACGGAGGTCACGGCACGATGGGTCATGCGACCATCATGCGAGGGAAGCGGTGACCTAGCTCGCGACGAGATCGAGAGATCTAGGTAGTAGCGACCCTCGCTGAACGTTTGCATGACTTGCCGCGCGGCGACCTCCACGTGGAAGTCGCATCACGAGATCTAGGTCGTATCGACCTAGATTGCGACCAGATCATGAGAGTCAGGTTGTGGCAACTCTTGCCGAACAATTGCGTGACCTGCCGCGTAGCGACCTTCATGCAGAGGTCGCTGGGGCTGTGCGATCTGGTTGTTGCGACCTAGATTGTGAGACTAGATTTGGGTTGCCACGACCCTTGCCATGTTGTATCCTTTGTGCCGTGACCCTCGTTGGAGTGTCGTGGGACCCTAGCCGGATTACCTATTCTTCGTCGCACCACATGCCCTTTGCCGGATGATGAAAAACAGTTATTGGGGGTAAAATCGGAAAAATAAAATATTAACAAGGATGATTTCGGGAGAATATTTTCACTATTGGCAAAGGCAGGTAAATTTTTTTTTGCCAAACACCAAGTATTTGGCTCAAAGCGCTTTACACACCTAAGGGGCTCTAGGAATGCAATTCCTAAACGCACCCTAAATCGTCCACGAATTTTGGCCAATGGTTTTTGAACTTAAAATTTTATTCAATGTGATCTTTAAATTTCAGTCAAATATGCAATGCGTTTCTATACTTTTAATTTATTCAATATGGTCACTTGACTTTTGGTATACGTTCAATTTAGTCCATAAATTGTATGTAAATATTCAATATTAACTTGAATTGATAAAATGAAAATATTAAATATTTTCATATAATTTAGGATTAAATTAAACTATATCAAAAGTTCATAACTACATCGAACAAATTAAAAATAGAGAACGATACTTTAGATTAGATTAATATTCAAAATCATATTGAATAATTTTAAAGTTCAGATAGTGCGCTTTACATTGATCAAAATTCAAAGACATTTTGTGTCGTTATATCATAGTGAATACCTACGTCGTGGGTTGGTAGACGTCCCCGTACGACAGCGAATGCTGATCCGAGCAAAACATCACCACTTTTCCCGAAGAGGGAAAGTGAGAATGAAGAAAGTGGGGGACCGAATTCCCGTAAATGACTTCACTTTCAAGGCCAAATCTCTTCGTTTTCCGACCCTCCTTCCTCCCTTGCACGCCCAGTCCTCCTGCACATGCCCGCGTTCTCCTCCTCAAGCAATTTCCACCCTCTTCTTATGCCCAACGCCACGGAGAAAGAAAAAGAAAAGAAAGAAGAAGAAGAGGAACAAAAACAAGCAACGCCTTCCTGGTTCTCCCTCTGCAATGGCGTGACATGCGTTAACCTCGCCAGGCACTGCCTCTGCAAGCGCAAGGACGAGGAGTTGGGAAATGGGTTCGTGCCTCTCTGCCCAGAGGGGCTCTTCCTTGGATTCCGCAGTGAAGCGCAGCTTGTCTTCCCCCTCCCCGATGGGGACGCCGACGGTTGCCCCGCCCCGCCCCGCCGCCGGAGAAGTCCTGGTCGCCGCCGCCTGGACGCCCGTCGCGGTTCCTATTGTATCCCGCCGGACGCTGACGTTCTCCGATTTTGGTACGTTCGGGCTTCTAAAGTTCGCTGGTGCTCGATCTCGTTTGTATTTTTTGCACTGGTTCTTCGCGACTATGTTTTCGTCATGCGAAATGATACGAGTTTTTGTCGTTGCCGGGGGCGTTGGTCGGGTGGGCCTTGTTTTGTATGACAGAGACGTGTTCTGGAATGGCAAGTGTTTCTTTTCAAGTCCCTCACGTTAGTCCAATGACTGATTTACTATGTTTCGATTGCTATAAGTTTGGCGGTCAAATGATGATGCGTGCATTGTCGCCTCATTTGGTATGCCGGGCACCGACGTAGGGTCCTCAGATTTAATGCGAAATGTCGTCGCGGGCATGATTTTGCATCTCCATTTGTGGACTTAACACGAGGAAAAAAGATCCGCGCCCACGCGTGATTCATTCTTCAGTTTGTCCTGACATGAGATTGAAGACAGCTCCTGTCCGTCAAACCGGGAGCTACATACGTTTGGTGTAACTTACATGGATGTAAAGCTCTCGATTTGTCTCTTCTAAGATGTTATTGTCTGAACCTCTTTAGAGTCAACCACGGCGAACTTTAATTTGGCAGAAGTCTTTTGAACCAAGTGTGCCTGCTGTACTCTGCTCCGGACTACCATTTACTTGTTTTGTCCATATAGCTGCGCATATCCTTTCCAGCTCCTATTGCCTCTGCTCTCCCTACATACATTCATCGATCGCATGATTTGTTGACAACTGAAGTTTGAGTTCTTTTTAATGAAAGTGATGGTTTAGTTTAGGAAGCGGCCTTTTTCATATTTTCTTCTTTAGCTTTATGCACGTTACATTTAAGGGTCAAGACCGAGTGTTTGCTGGCGTAAGGAAAACAGAAGAACGATGCAGATTCCTGCATGGTCCTCTATTAACTGGTTTACACTGCAATCGATCATCTTTTAGTGACGTCTGATGCGTGATTGCGATTTCTATTGCTTGCTATGCGCCGTATCTCCTATTTCTTGGCACTCGAACTTGATTAAAATATTTCTGTATTCAGGCAGCAAAGAGGATAGCTTTTTTGATTCTCAAGTCTGGCTGGAGTCAGACTGCGAAGATGAATTCTTCAGTGTAAAAGGCGGTAAGGGGAAAGGTTTTTCTTTTTATGCTAGTCAATCAATATAACTTCTGCAAGTCGGATCTCTCTGCGATGAGTTTCTTGATGATAACTGTGTTCCAACTTCCAAGTAGGATGTGAGACGTGGCATCTTTTTGTCAAGCTCTTCGGACTATTAAATGCAGATGTGATCCTAAATTTTTTCCTCTTTCTGGGTTCATATTTCAACCTTTGGTTGGATATACAACAAGACCAACTAATTCACTTCTAATGTTAATCACATTGAGGTCTACCTTTGACAAATCTCTCTTCATGTCTTTATTAAGCTGCATCCTTCCTGGAGTGAATGAAACAGAGTTTGCATGAGCACTACAACTTAACTTTCTTTCAGGGCCTCTCAATGATTCGGTAAGAAAAAAAGATTGAACTCTTTTTTTCTGTTTATGCTCACTGCAGATTTCACTCCTTCTCGCGGCAATACTCCAGTCCACGATGGCTTCTTTATTAGCACACCTCAAAGGATCACAGCCTTTTTCAAGGACGAAACATTGGGTTCCATTCCTGAACCAACCCCAGCTGGTGGTAAAAAGAAATTATCTGAACTTTTCCAGGAGAGTTTCCGAGGTGGCCAATCTGTCAACGGCGACAGTAAATTTTCCAATAACCCCACAAACCCGGCACGGGGGATTTCTGGTGCATCTGGGGCTAACTCTGTTCACAGCAGCAAGAGGGCTGCTGGTGGAGGTTCGAAGATCATCAAGGAGAAACATGTCACGCCTTTTCCGGATTGCCTTTTGAGGTTGGTATCATGCGGCGGTTCTAGTAAAAGGAGAAGGGAGATGACCCCTGCCATAGCTATACATGGTTAGTATCTTATATTCAGTACTTTGGTTACCAATTTGATATTTATCCACACTTGCATTTGTATACTTACACATGTACATATTACATACACGATGTTCCTGAGCTGCTTGAGTTAAGTTTCTAAGTGCGGTCTTAGTGCACATTACTCACGATGATCATGTAAAAGATGACTTGTACAGATTTTTTTGCTGCTGCTACTCGTTTCCCTCTTCATTTTCTGTTGTCAAATATGATACTTGAGAATCATATGCATTCTAGAGTTAGCAAAGAACTGACATATCCTTCACCTGGATTGATTGGTCGGCCGGGACTAACAACAGTCGCCGAAGATTCGCTTTTTGCTTGGTCCTCTTCTGGATGCATTCCTTCCTCATGTCAATTGTTTCTTGAACTATAGTTGGTTCAATTAACTCAAAATATATGCAGGCTTGGGCCTCAGGCCCTCAGCCTTTTGGATGAATAAGCTCGTGGGCCTAACATGTTCAAAAGAAATACGCCATCCAAAAATAAGCCTTTGGATGAACAAGGACGGGGCCACGTAAGGTCCATTCGGGTTTTTGTTTTCTCAATTTTCAATTTAGGGTTTTAGGGTTAGCCGTTATTTTCGACGGGGCGGTGAGCTCAGGAGAGTTATCGGGTCAAAGTGATTCGAGTTAGGGGCATTTTGGAGCAAGGTCAATTTTTAGGTGGAATTTCCAAAAACGACGCTGGTTTGCGGGAGTCATTGAGTCAAAATGATCAACTTTAGAGGGTTTTTTTGAAAACACACAACCTAAAGGGAATTTTTTTTTTGAGAAACGGGCATCATTTCAAGGGGATTTTGGTACTTCCCGCATGAAATTTCGGCAGCAATTAGCGTTTGAAAAAAGCACTCGAAATGATTGTACCCGTTTAGTAGGAAATAAAGTGGATCAATGTGAAAAGAGGAACCAATGTGAAAAGAGGAACTCTTATTCCAAAAGCAAAACATACATGGTCAGCTTTTTTTCAGGACAATGTGCGATTCCATTTCCTGACATACGTCTTCCTAGAAAGGCCTGACGAAACCCTCTAGGAATTTTCAATATTGCTATCTCCCTCTTCTTCCCATGACCCGATGAACAAAAGAGCCACCTTTTTCAAAAAAGTCCCCCAGCTTCTCTTTTCCTCCACTAATCTTTAAGATCCAATTCCTTGTGCGTCTACGCGCTTCACTTTTTCGGGCACGTTGGAGCAACTATCTTTTCCACCGCGTCCGTATGTTACGTTGGATCAACTTCCGGGTCGATGAATGCCGCGAAAGGAGCTAACGATCCCGGCCGCGTTTTTCTTTTTCCCTTGCCAAGCATTCCTGCCGTTCAGACAAGTTTTCACCACCACTGAATTAAGCCGGAAACGGATTGAGACAAGCAGAATAATTGAGCTATTATTGGATAACAGCTAGGTGGCAGATAGCAGGTGAAGAAGACAGAGAGTCATGGCCATGCGAGGCCAAGCCAGACAATGGAACTCCTGCCGTGTTTCCTAGAATACGGTCAAAACCCACCAGTTTCTGTTCACACTCGAGAGCCTCGATCCTTCAGGATAACTGACCGTAAGGCCGCCGATGTCGAGCACGAACAGCGACCGTAGCGCCCATAAGAGAAGCAGTGCCGGCGAGTGCATAACGTCTCATCAGATCCGTGATCGGAAAGGAGTGAAAAATCTCTTCGCAGGAGATTCGTTTCTGTTTTACTCAGGTCTGGATGCGCAATTCACTTTCGAGGATCACGATTGTACATGCTAATTGCACACGAGAGTTATAAGCACTTCGTGGATTTACATGTTTGCAAGAACTAACAGGGAAGTAAATGAGCCCATCCTTCGGTGACATATTGCCAAACACCGAATTGGAACTCTGTGGCCATGATGCCGTTTTTACATGAGGACAGCAAACTTATTACTTCCGCACGAGCGCAAAAACCAACGGGGTTCTAAGAAATTCCTGTGCTTTCGCAATGCCCGTCACGTGCATCGTTGTTTTTCTACATGTAATTGACATGGTCTATCGAATTATGTTTATCCAATGGCTTTCTGATTGAGAAAGTTGCATGATACTTTATCCATCACAATAACAAAACATTATTTGGAAAGAAATTCTCTCTACATTACACATTTAGTATTTATTATGAATCTATCAGCTATGACTTCCAAGCTATGTTACTAGTTCCATGATTTCTCTTTGATGCTCATTTAATACCTGTTTAGTACCACCGGGGATGGATTACAGTTGCCATGGATATTATAACCACAAGATTTTCGCCAAAAGTCATATGAAAATCGTGACATCCGTGTTGAAATTCCTATAGGATAATCATACCAAATAGATTCTCGAGTTCACATTAGCCTTTGACAAAAAAAGAGAACAAAAGTCATATAAAACTTTCTATAGCAATCAACGTTTCCCATTCCATTCTTCTAGAAGGGAATACAACATTTCAATTCTAACTCAGGAACTGACCAAAAAAAAAAAATTCTAACTCAGGCAAGCGATGCACAAAGGCAGTCTTGTCCATCATTATTATTCATGGCTAATCCATTTTCTGGTTGGTTCGTTGGCTGCTTGCTATGATAAGGCCGGTCGGGACCCACGCGTGGTCGATTCCTTTTCTGTCCTCTCTCTCTTCCTTCGTTTTTCTTCCATCACCTTTCATTTTCTCCCTCGAAACGTGAAAAACCCGTACCTTTTTAGGCAAGAAATAGCCTAGTAAATACGGAAACGACCCTTTAGCAGAAACCCAGAAACGAAAGCCGAATCCTTTTCCCACTCTTTTTGCGAGTTAATTCCAAAAAAAGAAGAAGAAAAAACTCCAAAATTTATGTCTATTCTCAAATCTACCTCGAAACTTTAATCCAATCTCAAATCTATCCTCAATTTTATTTTGCCTAAAAAAAAGAATTTAAATCACGAAAAATCTTAAATTGGCACACATATGATAAATTTATTCAAAACTAATTTTTAATCACGAAAACCCAAAACTAGTACACGTATAATAAATTTACCAAAAAAAAAAAATTTTTTAACCATGAAAAATTAAAAATCGATACACGTGACAAATTAATCACAAACTAATTTTTTAACCACAAAAAACTTTAAATTGATATGCTTGTGACAAGTTTATTCTCTTTTAATTTTTATTAGATTTTATTGTTAAATTGCCGAATTAGATGACACATAACAGTTGATGGATACTAATTTGGGGTTTTATTCTCTATTTGTACAAAAAAAAAATCACTAACTTTTAATTTATTCTCAAATCTACCCCATAGTCTAATCTCAACTTAACGTGGTATTTCCGAATCAATAATAAATATACATTGGTAAGGTGACATGAAAAATTATCTTCAAAATAAAACTGTTATAGGATATAAAAAATTAGAGACTACTAACAACAACTTTTGGATAGAGGGCTAATGGGGGCAAGTCTAGGACTAGAGTAAAAATTGATAGTTTTCTTTTCAACAAAAAAATTGGGGTAGTTTAGGGATTAGATCTATAATTTGGGGGTTTTTTGAGATAAAAGAAAAGTTTGAGATAAATTTGGCATTGATATAAAGTTTGGGATTTTTTTTTTCCCAAAATTAACCCCTCTTTTTGCCTCCCCTCTCCTCCTCGTCGTCTTCTTCTTCTTCCTCTCTCAAGAATTTCTTATATAAAGGGGTGTGTGTCTGCTTGCAGTTTCAGTTTTCATCTTCTTCTACGCAGAAAACCCAACCCCCCAAAAGAGCAAAAGGCAGAAGAGAAGGAGAGGAGCTCGATGATTATGAGCGCGAGTAGCTTCCCCAGCCTGGCTTTGGGTTGCTTCCTCCTGGTCCTGGTGGTCGAGCTACATGTGGCCCGTGGCTTGAGCCGCGGTTCGATGCTCGATGTCGGCAGCGGTGGCACTGTTGCCCCTCCAGCTACCTCGGGCATATGTGCCTCGTCCGTCGTGATATATGGTTACAAATGCCAGGAGTTCGATGTAATTAAGCGCAGCTCGCAAATGCCTTAAATCTTCGATTATCTTCATCTATCAGAATAAGATTTAGCGTACTATCTTCGGATGTCTGTCGTGAGAATATAATGAATGTCGCGTGCAGCACTCTGTTTTCATTGGGTGTGTTCTGTTTCAGGTGGTCACTCAGGATGGATACATACTAAGCGTGCAAAGAATACCAGAAGGCCGAGCTGGGGGTGGCGGCGGCGGCACCAACAAGCAGCCTGTCCTAATACAGCACGGCGTCCTTGTGGTGAGTGCCTTATTTTCCGGCTCGAGACTGCCGGACATGTTCATTTATGCTGCATATGCAATACTGTTATCGATTGCGCAACTGGCTATTGTCGAATCAACATGATATAGTTTAGAACAATTTTAACTACTCATGCTATGGCTGCATAATCTTTTCTCCATCTTGAAGAGGTTGCTGGAATGGGAGACCTCTCCTTGACCAAGGCCTGCGAGTGGCAAAGGTATATTTTTCATGGACGTAGCTGAAACTCTTTCGGTCTTTATAGTGTGAAACCGATGCTCTGCGTTTGACCAGTGTGAAAACCACAACGAAGATAGGTTTTATCATCCCGTCCTTGTCAATTTCAACACACAGGAACTCGAAGAAAGCACGCTCCGCTATTGGTGTCGCCGTGTCTGAACATCGTCATGTGCTCAAAAGACGCACGAAACGGATGAGAAAAACGGGCATGTCTTTGCTCATCATCGGGCCTCATTTGGCGTTGACGAGGCATTTGACGATCACTGAGTATTGATCGGCTCGAGAGGACAGCATTAGTGCGTGTCCGCTGGCGTCGCTTTTACCAAAATTTCCAAAAGGCAGGGCACGATTCACGGCACGTTAGCATCAATTAGTCTTTGCGCGATGATGTTGATGTCTCACTTTCAAAGTTATATGACTTAGCTAAACACGAATATTTTAAATTAAGCACCCTTTAAGTTTATTGGGTCAGACCTGCCCTCGGCTGCACAACATCGACCTGCGCTTGCCGTCGCTGACTCCGGGACAGATCGTGACGCCAGAGCGGGGTGCCGGGCAGGGATTGCGACAAGAACTCACCCTGCCTCAGTCCTTTAACCATCTTGGCTTGGGGGCGGGGTTCAAGTCTGGCGTCGCCTGAGCTTGGACAGTGATGGCGACATCGATCTTACTTCTTGACGAAAAGAAGCGCATTTAAATAAACCATGAACGGTCGGTCGACCTGATCTTTCGTCTTTTGGGCCTCTAAAGTATTTACCAAATTAAGGCTGAAAATTGGGAGGATTCGAGGGACAAGATTTTACCAAATTCGATATGATCCTGCAAGAATTGTGCATTGTCTCAGGCATAACGCCAATTAGATCCGCAAGAGCTGCGCCGTGCATGCATAGTTCACTTATGTGTCTCCTTTGCTATGTGCCACGACATTCTGTGACATGGGCCAAGACGTTAAATATCTCAGGTTGCTTATGTAGATATCGTTTCTCACAATGTCTATCATTCCCATGTTTTTGTCCTAAAGGAGGGAGATTATCTGTTTATGGCGGTATGCTGTGAATGCAGGACGGGATGACGTGGCTGCTGAACCCACCAGAGCAGGACCTGCCCTTGATCTTGGCCGATAGCGGGTTCGATGTGTGGATCGCCAACACCCGAGGCACCCGATTCAGCCGGCGCCACACTTCCTTGGACCCCGCCAACGCGGTCAGTACATCTCTCTCTCTCTCTAAATTATTAAGTCACTCAATCTAAATCATTGAAAGTGGCGAGTTTCATGAAAATCTTACATGAGTTTTGCTGGATTCGATGATTCTCATTTATATTGATATCCTTACTGGATTCACCTTATCACTTATTCTCAAATAGGAAATACTTAAATGGGCTCGATACTTGTCACATGGTCCGTGACGAGTGCCTACCGCACCTGAACTTGGGCCCATCTAGATTTTGAGCCTGGATAGGATATGATTGCTTTCTGATCCATCAAAAAACAATTTCTTAATGAGTTAGCAGTTATTGGATCACCCAATAACGTATCATAATCATTGATTGAAAATGAGTTCATCTAATTTTTCATTACTGCTCTATTTGCAAGTGTAGCCAACGTTCAGAATCTCTGAATGTACGAAATGTAAGTGGGATCTTCACGTTAATTGTAGTTGTAACCAGTGAATGCAGAAGAATTGTGCATCGCCAATTGAACAGGTGATTGAATTGCTGACAGGATTTTTGGGATTGGTCGTGGGACGAAGTGGTGCAATTCGATGTCCCGGCCGTGTTCGACTTCATCCACGGGAAAACGGGGCAGAAGATAGATTACGTTGGTCACTCTCTGGTGAGAAATTATTTTTAGTACACTTTATGGAATCGAGTCGTACGCCACATACATACGCGCGCATGTTATACGACAGAAGATGCAATCAATGTGCCTATCCTTTCCAAAAAACTTGATTTTTACTGCAGAAACTGAGGTTCTTGGGTAAATTTTCTTTCTGATTCCAGGGAACTTTGGTAGCTTTGGCATCCTTATCGGAAGGGAAACTTGTGGACAAGCTGCGATCGGCAGCTCTGTTGAGCCCCATCGCTTATCTCAGCCATATGACCACTGCCCTAGGCGTCCTCGCCGCCAAATCCTTTGCTGGCGAGGTGAGCAGATAATTACCCTTGGCTCTTTCTCTTGCATTGCAATTAGAGAACTAGGGCATTTTGTGCATATATGTCCACCATGACGCCTGAGGGAGCTGCATTTGATTGTTCTGCAATTATCGACAGATCGTCAAGTCGGCCGGACTGGTCAAGTTCGATCCAAAAGAGTTCGATCCAAGAGGGTAAGCAACAGAACCTGCGAAAATTCCTAGAAGTTCTTGTGTTCGATTCAAGGCTTCACTTATCTTCTCTTTCCTCTTGCATTATAATTCTGCATTTGTATTTGGTGGCAGCAAGCCCGTGGCTAACTTTCTCCAGGTCTTGTGTGCTAATCCTGGCGTCAATTGCTACGACTTACTAGCTGCATTGACCGGTATTAACTAACTTCGCTGCGCGAGATATGCGCTGGAACTCGAATTGGGAAGATTTGAACTGATCATGTTGATTTCGACTTATCTGTTCCAGGGAAAAACTGCTGTCTCAATGTTTCCACTGTCGATCTATTTTTGAAGAACGAACCGCAGCCGACATCGACCAAGAACATGGTGCATCTGGCTCAAAGTAGGTTTAGTGCACGGTCGATCCTTTTTCTTGAGGACTTCATGCAGAAAGCACATGTTAATGATGAATGCTCATTCAAATTGACTACCTACATTCCTTGACGTAGAACTTACGATTTTGAAAACGAATTGGTGTTGTTGCTCGCAGTAGCTCGCGACGGTGTGTTGGCAAAGTACAACTACGGGATCCCCGGCTTCAACGTGATGCACTATGGGGACGTGAGGCCGCCAGTGTACAACCTCTCCAACATCCCCCGCGACTTTCCGATCTTCCTCAGCTATGGCGGCAAGGACGCGCTCTCCGACCCGAAAGACGTCCAGCGTCTGCTCGACAGCCTCAAGCTCCATGACGTCGGCAAGCTCACCGTCCAGTTCATCGAAAATTATGCTCATGTTGATTTCATAATGGGAGTGAATGCCAAAGACGTTGTGTACAGTCAAGTGTTGTCTTTCTTCAAAACCCAGCAGTAACTCCTAGCGGCTATCCAATTTTACTAACAGGAATCCAGGGAAATGAATGCAACATGAACATTTGCTTTCACTTCTTCTAGTCACTGCCATTGCTAATTAGTGCACGAAATTCATCGAGCTTGATCAGTCATACCATGAGAGTCGAGCGCATAGTCCGTCTTTTTCTTTGCATGAAGGTCATGTAGACCACAATGGACTCATATAAGAGTCATAACTACGCATCGTATTTCATCAAATTGGTAATAAATTGTATATTGCAAGGATAATTTGTTATCCCGTCGCACATCGCAAATGCCATTCTTAGATGAGTTCTTTACCCCTGGGACTTAGAGAGTTTATTGTGTAAATGCTCCGCTGTGCGATGTCAAGGATGAGCAGAACAGGGCAAAACCAGAAACGGAATGGGAGCAAATGGACGGTTTGCTTGTTATGGCGAAATAAAAAAAGAAGAAGAAATCTTTTGAGTAAGGAAAAAAAAAAAAAAAAAAAAAAAACAGAGGAGTAAGGGTCTAAAAACAAAGTGGGTCTCTTGGCTTGTCCTTGGCCGAAAGGTTTTAAGGCCTTAGAAGACATGGCACAAGCTTCCAGTCTTGAGTTTTCTGTCTTCCTCCTACTCCATCATCCATGGTCGCAAGCTTTGCTTGTCCATGGCCTGCAAGGTGGCTTGGCTTGGACGCAGTGTTGACGACTCCGTCGGTGGTGATGGCAAGGGGAGGTACTCCAATACCAACGAAGCAAAGAAGCTTCCGTTCTCGGCGTTGTTCGTCCTTCAAGAGATGGCTAGATGGAAGAAAAGGAAAGAGTCAAAAATGTTTAGGATTTTATTTATTTTTGCGTTAGCTACGGAATTGGTGACATGGACCGTTAGGGTGTTGTTCATACTTCTTGTCAACCATACAAGAGTAGCGTCGGGTGACGCTAGAGAGCTTTTATAGTTTGAGTTCATATTATATTAGTAGTTTGAGTTTGGGCTCATTATATATATGTATATGTATATGTATATGTATATGTATATGTATATTTCTCTTTTAATTTGAGGGATGTAAGAGAGGTATGAGTGCTATTTATAGTGGAATCCTTGGTTAGATGTAACCTTAGTTTAAGGGTACACCCGAATAAAACCTTGTGTCTTAAATTCTTTTTCTTGCTTGTACTCTCCATTTTCTTTGTGATTATGCAACAAATCCTAACATCCGGCATCAGAACAAGGTTTGAGGTTAGATTTCTTGGTGAAGAGAGATCCCAAAAAATGGAATCTTGGGAAGATGTCGTTGATTGGTTAATCATAGATTGAAGTAGAGAAATTTAGAGGAAAATGTTTTGAGTTATGAAAATTGAAGATCGAGGCTCTGCTGGTGGATAGAGATTTGTGGCATGCGATCAAAGATGATAAGCTCGAGGAGAATACCAAGGGAAAGTCAAAGGAGGACGAGTTGAATGACTCCATGTCCACTAAATTGAAGGAGTGGAACATCAGGGATCGGAGGGTTCTACATTATGGTAAGTGCAGAGCATATTACTAGGATTGATTAGAACATCTCTAGTTTTGATGTCTTGTTCATAATGCCCTAGTGAATGTGACATCTGAGAAGATGACAGAGGATCTTTGGACAAAATTGAAAAACCTTTATTAGAACAAGTCATTTGTGAATAGGCTATTTATATGGAGGCAACTCTACAATTTTCGAATGAGTGAAGGTGATTCATTCTTTGCACACTTAAATGAGTTTAATACTATTTGTGCTAAACTTCCATCGATCGACGTCAATCTAGATGAGGAAGACAAAGCACGTACTTTACTGTGTTCACTGTTGAATTCATTGGGACATATGATTGTTATACACAGTTGTTAGTGCGTTATCCTTTGAGAACGTTGTGGCTACCTTGTTGTTTGAGGAGATGAGGAGAGCAGGTTCTGATAGTGTAACGCAAGAGGCTTTTTTGGTAAGATGAATGAATAATGAATGATTTGAGTCTAGATTTGGTTGCAAGAATAAGCTTAACGGAAAATTTAATAACTGAGATTGAGAAAAAGTAATGCATTGGAAGTGCAAAAAGCTCAGACAATTGAAGAAAGATTGTAGAAGCATAAGTGTGGGTCTAGAGAAGCGAGGTGAGCAATCATCCTCTAGTACAAAAAAGGATGATGACATTAGCATAGAAAACATGTATCTTGTCTGCAATTTATTATAGCATGACCACAGTGCACGGATTATTGACATTGGAGTGTCTCTCCACCTGATGTTTTATAGAGATTGGTTTTGCTATTATAGGCTAAATCAAGGACATACAGTGTGAATGGGGGATAATACGACGCTTGATATGGTTGGGTGCAGAAAGGTGAAACTATTAGGGCCTATTTGTTTATTTTTATTTTTGTTCCGGGGAACAAAAAAAGAACAGAAACGCGTTTGTTAAAATTTTTGTTCCTAAAAACAAAAAATATATTTTTTTGCTCTCGGAATAGAGTTGAAACATAAACAAGAAGTAGAAAAAAGTTGTTTATTGTTCCCGAAACAAATTTTTTCTCTCTTTTTTCTTTCTTTTTTCTTCTCTTTCTTTTTCTTCTTCTTCTTCTTCCTTTTGCTAGTCATTGGCCTTGGCCATGGTTGGCGCTGGTGATTGGCCAAATGAGGGCCGGCAACCTTGCTAGAGCATCGTCGGCCCCCAAAGACGCCAAGCCACGGCGAGGCTAGGCCTCGCTAGGCTAAGGCAAGGCTGACCTTGCGTCGCCTGGCAAGGTTGAGCCTCACTGATGGCCTCGGTGGCTAGGTGAGCCTCATGAAGCCACCGGTGAGGCTTGACCTTGCCCAGTAGCGCGAGGTCGGCCTCGCCTTGGCCATTGAGACCAGCGACCGGCCATAAAGAGAAAGAAGGAAAAAAAAAAAAAAAGAAAGAAGAAAAAAAGGAAAAATATAATAAAAAAATTGAAAAACTAAAAGAAACAACAAAATTATATAAGTTTATCAAATACATTTCTATTTCTGGAGTAGAAATTTTTTGCAGTTACCAAGCGCGTTCTTATACTTAGAAATTGTTTCCGGAAATAGAAATTAAAAAAAAAAACTATTTCTGTTAAAAAATTGTTCCCCTGAACAAATTCGATGCTCTACGTTTAGTTTGGTACACATACTAGACTCGTCATATCACTTATTGTCACCGAGGCGAACATATGACTCCGTTGGCTATTTCCCTTAGAGAACAGGGCATTCTGTCCATATTTGTCCACCGTGATGCCTGAGGGAGCTGCATTTGATGTTTCTGCATTATTGACAGATCGCCATGTTGCTGGGACTGGCCGAGTTCACTCTAAAAGCGTAACCAAAAGAATCCGTGGAAATTTTGAGAAGTTCTTATGTTTGATTCGAAGCTTCACTTATCTTCTCTTTTCTCTTGCGTTATGATCGTGCGCCTGTATTTAGTCCCAGCAAGCCCTTGGCCGACTTGTTCCAGGCCTTGTATGATTATCCTGGTGTCCATTGCTACGATTTACAAGCCGCATTAACCGGTATTGCCTAATTTTGCTACGCCATATATTGAACTCAAATTGGGAAGAATTAAGCTGATTATGTTGATTTCAACCGATCCATTCCAGGCAAAAACTGCTGTCTCTATGGTTCCACTGTCGATCTCTTTTTGAAGAACGAACTGCAATCGACTTCGGTCAAGAACTCGGTCCATTTGGGTCAAAGTAGGTTTAGTGCACAGTCGATCCTCTTCTTGAGGGTTTTAAGCAGAAGAACACGTTAATGATCAATACTCATTCAATCGAATTGGTACTGTTGCTCGTAGTGGTTTGCGACGGCGTGTTGATGTACGACTATGGGGTCGCCAGCTCCAACGTGATCCACGGGGGGACGCGAGGCCATCCGTCTACAACCTCTCCAACCTTCCCCACGACCTACCAATCTTTCTCAACTATGGAGTGATGGGAGAACGGTAATAATTCGAACAATATCGAATCAACGCAGCGGAATAAAATAATCTCCCCTCTTGTGTAAACCTAATATGAATCGATATAGTAGAGTAAAATAAATACCAAGCACGTGAGCACAAGACGATTTTTTTACGTGGAAAACCTCCTCGATATGAGGAGATAAAAAACCATGAGATTGGAGTCCACCTGAAAATCTTCACTATCAATAAAATTGTTCTTCTCTAGCAAATACTAGAGGTACATAGCAGCAAACACCTCAAGAACATAATTCTTGGCAATACACATGAACTTCATAAGAGATCAAGGATAAATCTGACCAAAAACGCAGGTTTTGATCAATCCATGAAAAACCTGATGTATGGAGCTTCAAATGAAAATCAAACCGTTCAGATTCGATAAAATTGCACCACGAACATGCTGACAAAATTTCAGCTCAATCGGACCACGAATCAACCTCCGACGCCAGCTTGATGTAAATCAGATATTGCCCCAAACCCCAGATTTTCTGCTTTCTTTTTTTCTCTTGTTACTATTTCCTTTTCTGCTGCTACCTCTTTTTATATAGATAGTGAGAAACCCTATTTCCTCATATAACTTATTATATGGGCTCAAGCCATTTTTGGGCTTGCAACTCATTGGGCTTCCTCCACATAGGAGTGAACCCAACTAACAAATCTCCCCCTCACGACAATGTGGAGGGATTCACCATCCCTGCTATCAAACGGCAATGTTCAAGCTTCTCTCTTGGTAGAGTTTTCGTCATCATATCGGAGCCATTATGATCCGTATGAATTTTCTCAAGTTCCAACAACTTTTCATCTAGAACATCCCTTATCCAATGATATCTAACATCAATATGTTTCGATCTAGAATGAAAATATGAATTCTTACCAAGATGAATTGCGCTTTGATTATCACAAAATAGCACATACCTCTTTTGCTTGAACCCAAGTTCTTCTAAGAACTTCTTCATCCATAGCATCTCTTTACTAGCTTGAGTCACGCAATAAATTTAGCTTCGGTTATAGAAAGTGCAACACACTTCTGCAATCTTGACTTCCATGACACAGCTCCACCCGTAAAAGAAATCAAATAACCAGAAGTAGATTTACGAGTATCAATATCTCCTGCCAAGTCGGAATCTGTGTATCCAACTAACTCAAGTTTCCCGGTCCGAAACCGAGTTTCAAATTTGAAGTTCCCCGAAGATACCTCATAATCCACTTCACCGCATTCAAAGGTGCTCTCTACCTGGATTTGACAAATAGCGACTAACAACGCCAATTGCATGCGCCAAGTCTGGGCGTGTACATACCATCGCATACATTAAGCTTCCTACAGCTGAAGCATATGGAATACTTTCCATATCTTTCTTCTCTTTATCAGTCGTAGGACTTTGCATCATATTTAACTTAAAGTGGGCAGCAAGAGGAGTACTAACCACTTTAGCCTTATCCATGTAAAATTTCTGAAGGATCTTCTTGATATATTTCTCTTGCGACAAAAACAACTTCTTAGCATCTCTATCTCGGGTAATTCTAATGCCAAGAATTTGCTTCGCCGAGCCCAAGTCTTTCATGGCAAAAGACTTACTCAACTGTTTCTTTAATAACTCAATTCTTGAAGCATTCCTGCCAACAATCAGCATATCATCAACATAAAGCAAGAGAATAATAAAGTCACCATCAGAAAATTTTTGGACAAACACACAGTTATCCGATGAAGTCTTCTTATAGCCCCGTTTCTGTCATAAGCGACGCAAATTTCTTATAACATTGTCTTAGTGCTTGTTTTAGGCCATAGAGACTTTTCTTCAATTTGCACACATAATCCTTTTTCCCTTTCACTTTGAAACCCTCAGGTTGTTCCATGTATATCTCTTCCTCCAAGTTACCATGTAGGAAGGCTGTTTTAACATCCATTTGCTCAATTTCTAAATCTATGCTAGCTGCCAAGCCTAGTACAACATGGATAGAAGACATTTTTATTACTGGAGAAAATATATCATCAAAATCAATACCCTTTCTCTGACCGAATCCCTTAACAACCAATCTAGCTTTGTACCGTGGTTGTAAAGTATGTTCATCTTGCTTCAACCTATATACCCACTTGTTCTTCAAAGCTCTTTTACCTTTAGGTAACTTCACCAAGTCAAAAGTATGATTATCATAAAGTGATTGCATCTCATCTCGCATAGCATCAAACCAATTGCTTTTGTACTTATCTTCTATTGCTTCTGCATAATACTCTGGTTCACCTGCATCAGTCAATAATACATACTCATCTTCAGAATACCTGGTGGAAGGTCGTCGGTCTCTAATGGATCTCCGGATTGGAACATCCAGTGGAACATCTAATTGAGCCTCTAGTTCAGGAATAGTATTATCTATCTCAACATGTTCAGGAACATGTTCGTTATTTGGAACATTGACTTCCTGCTGCTCTTCATCAACCTGTGTAGGGATATTTGTAAGATGAACTGGATCTAAATCAATCAGATTATCACTAACCTGTGGTGCTGAAATCATCTCCGCTTTCTCAATATCCTCTGTTGTTTGATCTTCCATAAACACAACATCCCTGCTTCTTACAATTTTCTTTTCAAGTGGATCATAAAATTTGTAGCCAGACATATCCTGTCCATAACCAATAAATATGCATTGTCGTGTTTTCACATCAAGTTTAGACCTCTCATCTTTGGGAATATGCACAAATGCTTTGCACCCAAATACACGCAAATAATCATAAGAAACTTCTTTGCTTGTCCAAACTCTATTAGGAACATCAAACTCTAAAAGAACGCATGGAGTAAGATTTAATATATGCACAACTGTACTTAAAGCCTCACCCCAAAAGGATCCATGTAGTTTTGATTGTGAAAGTAAGCATCTTACCCTTTCAACCAATGTTCTGTTCATTCTCTCAGCTAAGCCATTTAACTGAGGCGTCTTAGGAGGTGTTTTTTGATGTCGAATACCTTGTTGTCTGCAGTATTCATCAAAATGTCCAATATACTCACCCCCGTTATAAGTTCTGATGCATTTCAATTTCTTTCCAATCTATCTTTCAACTGAAGCCTAAAATTGCTTAAAAGCATCTAACACTTGATTTTTAGTTTTCGAGGTATAAATCCAAATTTTCCTTGAAAAATCATCTATAAAAGTAACAAAATAAAGAGAGCCACCAAGTGATTTTGTTTTCATAGGACCGCAAACATCAGAATACACTAAATCCAATATACTTGACTTTCTTGAAGGAGGGGAGCTTTTAAATGCAACTCGTTTTTCTGTTTTCTGCTAAACAGTGAGCACACTTCTTTAGCGCTGAACTTTTCAATCTTGAAAGGAGCTTCTTCTTGGCCAATATTGACAAACCCTTCTCACCGATGTGGTGAGCCTCTTATGCCATAACTCAGCTGCATCTTCGCTATCTACTGCATTAATTTTGTCTGTGGACAACTTTGCCTGCATAATGTATAACGAATAATATTTTTCACCTCTAGCCACAACAAGAGAACCTTTGGTAAGTTTCCATTGACCATTACTGAAGGTGCTGCAATACCCCTCATCATCCAACTTGCCTGTAGAAATCAAATTCAAGCGGATATCAGGTATATGTTTAACATTATTCAATACTAACCTTATGCCATTGCTGGTTTCTAGGCACACATCACCGATGCCTACAGCTTGAGCTAGTCCATTGTTTCCCATCTTCATAGATCCGAAGTCACCTGACCTGTATGATGTAAAGAAATCCCTACGAGATGTAGCATGAACGGATGCACCACTATCAATTACCCAACTGGTCTCATGAGAAACAAAATTCACCACATCACCATAAAAAATAGTGAGAAAGTCTTCTTTAAGTGCATCGACACGATTGTCATCACTGTTATTATCATTTATCTTCTCTTTACCTTTCTCCTTTTGTTTCTCCCTTTTTAACTGGCGACAAAACCTCTGAATATGTCCCTTATGATGACAATAATAACACTAAACATTAGCAAATTTATTATACTTACCTCTGCTTTTGTCTCGACTTTTATCTCTATTTCTCGGACCTCGAGACTCACTTCTCCCCCTTTTCTCAACAACCAAGACATCAGAATATGAAGAAGACGATCCCTGTGTCTTCCTTTTCATCTCTTCATTCAAAATACTACTCTTGGCCAAATCCATGGTAATTGTACCATTTGGGGCAGAATTAGACAAAGATGTTCGGAACGTCTCCCAGGAGTCCGGCAAAGTACCAAGCAACCATAGTGCTTGTATCTCATCATCAAACTTGATTCCCATCGCAGCCAACTGATTTATAATTCCTTGAAAAGAATTTAAATGATCAGTTAAACGAGTACCATCATGATATCTTAGAGCCATCATCTGTTTTATCAAAAATAACTTATTATTCCCAGTCTTTCTAGCATATAATTGTTCGAGCTTATGCCATAAACTGCGTGCATGTGTTTCCTCAATAATATGGTTCAAAACATTATCATCTACCCACTGCCTGATATAACCACACACTTGACGATGAAATATAGACCATTCAACATCAGTTTTATTCTCTGGTTTCTCCTCAGCAAATACATGCAAATAAAAATCTTTCACATATAAAAGATCTTCCATCTTCCCTTTCCAATATGATAATTCGAACCATTCAGTGTAACCATTCTACTCATATTCGTTTCCATTGTTTAACACAAGGCAGAAAAATCAAGCAATAAACCCGATGCTCTGATACCATTTTGATGGGAGAACGGTAATAATTCGAACAATATCGAATCAACGTAGCGGAATAAAATAATCTCCCCTCTTGTGTAAACCTAATAGGAATCGATATAGTAGAGTAAAATAAATACCAAACACGCGAACGCAAGACGATTTTTTTACGTGGAAAACTTCCTTGATGTGAGGAGATAAAAAAATCACGAGACCGGAGTCCACCTGAAAATCTTCACTATCAATAAAATTGTTCTTCTCTAGCAAATACTAGAGGTACATAGCAGCAAACACCTCAAGAACATAATTCTTGGCAATACACATGAACTTCACAAGAGATCAAGGATAAATCTGACCAAAAATGCAGGTTTTGATCAATCCACAAAAAACCTAATGTATGGAGCTTCAAACGAAAATCAAACCGTTCAGATTCGATAAAATTGCGCCATGAACATGCTGACAAAATTTCAGCTCAATCGGACCACGAATCGACCTCCGACGCCAGCTTGATGTAAATCAGATATTGCCCCAAACCCCGATTTTCTGCTTTTCTTTTTCTTTTGTTCTTGTTTCCTTTTCTGTTCTACCTCTTTTTATATAGATAGTGAGAAACCCTATTTCCTCATATAACTTATTATATGGGCTCAAGCCATTTTTGGGCTTGCAACTCATTGGGCTTCCTCCACATAGGAGTGAACCCAACTAACATGGAGGCCAGGATCCGCTCTCCAACGAGAGCAATGTCCGGTATCTGCTCGAAAGCTTGAAGCTCTATGATGCTGGCAAGCTCCTTGTCCAGTCCATCAAAGATTACGCTCATGCGGATTTCATAATGGGAGTGAATGCCGAAGACAAGGTGTTTGGTCGAGTGTTGTCTTTCTTCAAAAACCAGCAGTAACTCCTAGCGACTAGCCAATTTTACGAAAAGGAATTGACGGAAATGAATGCGACATGAACATTTACTTTCACTTCTTCTAGTCAATTTTTTCTTTGGTCATTTTCTTCTAGTCATTGCCATTGCTAATTAGTGCACGAAATTCATCGAGTTTGATCGGTCATGTCATGAGAGTCGAGCCCATGGTCTATCTCCTTTCTCTTTGTATGAAGGTCATATGGTCCACGATGGAATCATAATGACAAGTCATATTGAGTGATTTGGGTCATGAAGGAACTTGTGCTCCTATGAAGTTATTTTGGGATAACCAAGCAGCAACTTACATTGCATCAAATCTAGTCTTACATAGAAATAGATGGTAATTTTGTTCAAGAGAAATTCCTGACAAAACTATCAAGACTGCTTATGTTCAAAGTGAAGAATAACTTGTTGATATATTTATCAAACCCCTTTCTAAAGGAGTATTTCAACAAATGTTGGCCAAGTTGACCTCAGAAGGCATCTTTGCTCCAAATTGGAAGCGGAGTGTTGGCACATGCCAAGTCATGATAAGATTGAGAATCAAGGTACAATTGTATTTACCATAAAAACCATAGATTATATTTAGCAACTAGGATGTACTTTTTTCTTTATTTGAGGAGAATGAATTGCTCATACGAAATTAAAAAATATGAAGATTTCTACAGTGGTAGGCTTCTAAGGATTTTTTTTTTTGGTTGATTGAGCCACGTCTTAACGCGCTATAAGTGGCTAGAAACTACCACGTCAGCTTCAGACCTAGAATGCAAGTTTAGTCTTGGCCATTCATAATTTGACACGGTGGAATTAAATTAAAAAAAATGGAAGATTGCCCAACATCTATTCATCCATGGAAGTTTTTCTTCATTCGAGTTGCAGTACCTCCCCCTCGCCGTGGCCACCAACGGAGTCGCCAACACTGCATCCTGCACATCCAAGCCGAGCTGCCCCTTTCGGCATTGCTTGACGCCGATGACGACCATGGACGGGCAACATGATGCCTAAACAGCTTTCATCATGGAAGGCCGAATCTTGAGGTTTGGAGAGGGACGCTGGCGAAGGCGACGATGGCCATGGGTGAGCGATGTCTTACCTGAACCCGATTCTAGATCTAGTGGTCAATGGAGAAGTACACAAAAAAGAAAAAAAAGAAAAAGAAAAAGGACGAAGCCAGAGGGGTGGCTTTGACTGACCACAAGCAACGCCGGCAGGGTTCCTCCATCATCCATGGCTTAGATAGGTTCTTTACCCCTGTTTTTTGTCCTCGAACAAACCTGTGGGACTTAAAAGAGTTTATTGTGTAAATGCTCCGCTGTGTGAGCTCAAGGATGACCATAATGTGGCAAAAATAGAAAATAGAATGTAAGCAAATGGATGGTTTGCTTGTTTCGGGAAAAAGAAAATGAAGAAATCTTTTGAGGAAGGAAAAAACAGAGGAATAAGGGTCTAAAAACAAAGTGGGTCTCTTGGGTTGTCCTTGGCCAAAAGGTTTTTTAGGCCTTAGAAGACATGGCCCCAAGCTCCCAGTTCTGACTTTTCCGTCTTCCTTCTCCTCCATCATCCGTGGAGAAAATATTAGTTGCAACTCTGATTCCAGCATGGCTTCCTCTGAGTACGTGTCGCTCAGCAGCCACGCTTGAATCATACGCTCTGCTTTAGCGCACATGACAATCATTCTATTCTAGAAATAATTTCTGGAACATAAATAGATTTTTCTATTTTTATTTATAGAAGAGTTTCTAAGCAAAAATAACCGTTTGATAATGACATAAAATTTCTACTCTAAAAATAGAAATTAATTTGATAATGACACAAAATTTCTTTCTTTTGGATAACGGCAGACCAGTGGATGGTAGTGACGGATGGCAGTGGCGGCTGGCGATCGGCGATGGCTGGCAGCCGGTAGGCGATCGATGGACGGAGGTTAGCGGCAATGGATGAAGGTTCGGTTGACGAACGATGAGAAGAATGATTTCTATTCCAAACCTATTTCTGGAACAAGAATCTATTTCAGAAATAGAAAAATAGAATAGGTTTATCAAACGGATTTCTATTCCAGAAATAAGTCTAAAATAGAAAAATTGTTTCTGGAATAGAAATTTTGATTTGTCATGCACCCCCTCATATAGCATGTGAAAGTGGATAGGTGAGAACTTGTACCCGTTTGGCCATCTGTTGCACAGATTATCCATTCAAATATCGAGCTTGCTTTATTAATTTTGGGTCTATGGTGAGGCTATTCTGTCCTGGACGTTCATTTTAAGGCCTATTTACCTACTAGCACAGGATTCTAGAAAGGTTTCCAGGTAAGCCACACCACTAACAACTGGCTTAGATGATATCTAGTTTGCTTTCATCCAGAAAGCATATAGGGAGAAATTGCTGAGAAAGGACTTTGAATCTTAGGAGGGAAACATGGTTTGACTTTGGTTTTACCTTAGATGGCAACTACTCCTGCTTGAGTTAACCAGTGCTTAGAGTAGGACAAACAATTCTTTCACTTGTTTAGGCATGCACACTAATTGGAACTCCTGCCGTGTTTCCTAGAATACGGTCAAAACCCACTAGTTTCTGTTCACACATGAAAGCCTCGATCCATCAGGATAACTGAACGTAAGGCCGCCGATGTCAAGCACGAACAGTGACTGTAGCGCCCGTAAGAGAAGCGGTGCCTGTGAGTGCATAACGTCTCATCCGTGATCAGAAAGGAGTGAAAAATCTCTTCGTAGGAGATTCGTTTCTGTTTTGCTCAGGTCTGGATGCGCATTTCACTTTCGAGGATCACGATTATACAAGCTAATTGCACACGAGAGTCATAAGCGCTTCGTGGATTTACATGTTTGCAAGAACTGACAGGGAAGTAAATGAGCCCATCCTTCGGTGACATATTACCAAACACCGAATTGGAACTCTGTGGCCATGATGCCGTTTTTACATGAGGATAGCAAACTAATTACTTCCGGACGAGCACAAAAACCAATGGGGTTCTAAGAAATTCCCGTGCTTTCACGACGCCCGTCACGTGTAGCGTTGTTTTTCTACATGTAATTGACATGGTCTATCGAATTATGGTCATCCAATGGCTTTCTGATTGTGATAGTTGCATTACACATTCGGTATTTATTATGAATCTATTGACCATGATTTCCGAGCTATGTTACTAGTTCCGTGATTTCTCTTTGATGCTCATTTATTACCTGTTTAGTACCGCCATGGATGGACTACAGTTCCCATGGATATTATGACTATGAAATTTTCGCCAAAAGTCTTATGAAAACCGCAACCTCCATTTTTCATGGTTGAAATTCCTACATGATAATCATACCAAATATATTCTCGACTTCACATCAGCCTTTCGCCATCAGAAAGAAGAACGAAAGTCATATAAAACTTTCTACAGCAATTAGCATTTCCCATTCCATTCTTCTAAAAGGAAATACAACATTTCGATCCTAATTCAGGCAAGCGATGCACAAAAGGCAGTCTTGTCCATCATTATTATTCATGGCTAATCCATTTTCTGGTTGGTTCGTTGGTTGCTTGCTATGATAAGGTCAGTCGGGATCCACGCGTGGTCGATTCCTTTTCTGTCCTCTCTCTCTCTCTCCCCCTGTTTTTCTTCCACCACCTTTCATTTTCTCCCTTTAAACGTGGAAAACCCGTACCTTTTTAGGCAAGAAATATCCTAGTAAATACGGACACGACCCTTTTTAGTAGAAACCCAGAAACGAAAGCCCAATCCTTTTCCCACTCTTTTTGCGAGTTAATTCCAAAAAAAGAAGAAGACATCTATTCTCAAATCTACGTCAAAACTTTAATCCAATCTCAAATTTATACTGAATTTTATTTTGTCTAAAAAAAAGAATTTAAACTATGAAAAATCTTAAAACTAATTTTTTGACCATGAAAAACCAAAAACTAGTACACTTATGATACATTTACCAAAAAATAATTTTTTAACCATGAAAAATTAAAAACCGATACATATGTTACAAATTTATCACAAACTAATTTTTTAACCACAAAAAACTTTAAATTGATACGCCTGTGATAAGTTTATTCTATTTTAGTTTTTGTTAGATTTTATTGTTCAATTGCTAAATTAGATGATAAATGACAGTTGACGGATATACTAAATTGGGGTTTCGTCCTCTATTTGTACCAAAAAAATCACTAACTTTTAATCTATTACCAAATCTACCCTGTAATCTGATCCCAACTTAACATGGTATTTACGCATTAATAATAAATATACATTGGCAAGGTGACATGAAAAATTATCTTCAAAATGAAATTGTTTTAGGATATAAAAAATTAGAGACTACTAACAACGACTTTTGGACAGAGGGCTAACGAGGGTAAATTTGGGACTAGAGTAAAAGTTGATAATTCTCTTTTTGACAAAAATAGATTTGGGATTTGACCTATTATTTGGGATTTTTTTCTTCTTTTTTTAGATAAAAAAAAAGTTCGAGATATATTTGGGATTGGATATGAAGTTGGGAATTCTTTTCGGAATTAACCCCTCATTTTGGCTCCCTCTCCTCCTCCTCTTCTTCTTCTCGTCTCTCAAGAATTTCTTATATAAAGGGCGTGTGTCTGTTTGCAGTTTCAGTGCTCATCTTCTTCCACACAGAAAACCCAACTCCCCAAAAGAGCAAGAGGCAGAAGAGGAGGAGATGAGCTCGATGATTATGAGCGCGAGTAGCTTCCCCAGCCTGGCTTTGGGTTGCTTCCTCCTGGTCCTGGTGGTCGAGCTACGTGTGGCCCATGGCTTGAGCCGCGGTTCGATGCTCGATGTCGGCAGCGGTGGCCCTGTTGCCCCTCCAGCTACTGCGGGCATATGTGCCTCATCCTTCGTGACATATGGTTACAAATGCCAGGAGTTCGATGTAATTAAGCGCAGCTCGCAAATACCTTAAATCTTTGATTATCTTCATTTGTTAGAATAAGATTTAGCGTACTATCTTCGGATGTCTGTCGTGAGAATATAATGAATATCGCGTGCAGCACTCTGTTTTCATTGGGTGTGTTCTGTTTCAGGTGGTCACTCCGGATGGGTACATACTAAGCGTGCAAAGAATACCAGAAGGCCGAGCTGGGGGCGGCGGCGGCGGCGGCACCAACAAGCAGCCTGTCCTAATACAGCATGGCGTCCTTGCGGTGAGTGCCTTATTTTCTGGCTCAAGACTGCCGGACATGTTCATTTGCGCTGCATATGCAATACTCTTATCAATTGCGCAATTGGCTATCGTCAAATCGACATGATATACTTTAGACCCGCAAGAGCTGCGCCGTGCATGCATAGTTCACTTATGTGTCTCCTTTGCTACGTGCCACAACATTCCGTGACATGGGCCATGACGTTAAATATCTCAGGTTGCTTAAATAGATATCGTTTCTCAGAATGTCTATCATTCCCATGTTTTTGTCCTAAAGGAGGGAGATTATCTGTTTATGGCGGCATGCTGTGAATGCAGGACGGGATGACGTGGCTGGTGAACCCACCAGAGCAGGACCTGCCCTTGATCTTGGCCGATAACGGGTTTGATGTGTGGATCGCCAACAGCCGAGGCACCCGATTCAGCCGGCGCCACACTTCCTTGGACCCCGCCAACGCGGTCAGTACATCTCTCTCTTGCTCTAAAATCTGAATCATTGAAAGTGGCGAGTTTCATGTGAGTCATAAATGAGTTTTGCTGGATTGATGATTCTCATTTATATTGATATCCTTACTGGATCAACTGCATCACTTATTAGGAAATACTTAAATGGGCTCGATACTGGTGACATGGTCTGTGACGAGTGGCTAACGCACCTGAACTTGGGCCCATCTAGAATTCGAGCCTGGATAGGATATGATTGCTTTCCGATCCATCAAAAAACAATTTCTCAATGAGTTAGCAGTTATTGGATCACCCAATAACGTATCATAATCATTGATTGAAAATGAGTTCATCTAATTTTTCATTACTGCTCTATTTTCAAGTGTAGCCAACGTTCAGAATCTCCGGATGCACTAAATGTAAATGGGATCTTCACGTTAATTGTAGTTGTAACCAGTGAATGCAGAAGAATTGTGCATCGCCAATTGAACAGGTGATTGAATTGCTGACAGGACTTTTGGGATTGGTCGTGGGACGAACTGGCGCAATTCGATGTCCCGGCCGTGCTCGACTTCATCCACGGGAAAACGGGGCAGAAGATAGATTACGTTGGTCACTCTCTGGTGAGAAATTATTTTCAGTACACTTCATGGAATCAGGTCGTACTTCACATACATACGCGCGCATGTTATATGACAGAAGATGCAATCGATGTGCCTATCCTTTCCAAAAAACTTGATTTGTACTGCAGAAACTGAGGTTCTTGGGTAAATTTGCTTTCTGATTCCAGGGAACTTTGGTAGCTTTGGCAGCCTTATCGGAAGGGAAACTTGTGGACAAGCTGCGATCGGCAGCTCTGTTGAGCCCCATCGCTTATCTCAGCCATATGACCACTCCCCTAGGCGTCGTCGCCGCCAAATCCTTTGCTGGCGAGGTGAGCAGATAATTACCCTCGGCTCTTTCTCTTCCATTGCAATTAGAGAACTAGGGCATTTTGTGCATGTATGTCCACCATGACGCCTGAGGGAGCTGCATTTGGGTTCTGCAATTATCGACAGATCGTCAAGTCGGCCGGACTGGTCAAGTTCGATCCAAAAGAGTTCGATCCAAAAGGGTAAGCAACAGAACCTGCGAAAATTCCGAGAAGTTCTTATGTTCGATTCAAGGCTTAATTTATCTTCTCTTTCCTCTCGCATTATGATTCTGCATTTGTATTTGGTCGCAGCGAGAGCGTGGCTAACTTTCTGCAGGTCTTGTGTGCTATTCCCGGCGTCAATTGCTACGACTCAGTAGCTGCATTCACCGGTACTAACTAACTTCGCTGCGCGAGATATGTGCTGGAACTCGAATTGGAAAGAGTTGAACTGATCGTGTTGATTTCGACTGATCCGTTCCAGGGATAAACTGCTGTCTCAATGATTCCACGGTCGATCTCTTTTTGAAGACCCAACCGCAGCCAACATCGACCAAGACATTGGTGCATCTGTCTCAAAGTAGGTTTAGTGCACGGTCGATCCTTTTTCTTGAGGACTTCATGCAGAAAGCACATGTTAATGATGAATGCTCATTCAAATTGACTACCTGCATTCCTTGACGTAGAACTTACGATTTTGAAAGCGAATTGGTGTTGTTGCTCGCAGTAGCTCGCCGCGGTGTGTTGGCAAAGTACGACTACGGGATCCCCAGCTTCAACGTGAAGCATCATGGGGACGTGAGGGCGCCAGTCTACGACCTCTCCAACATCCCCCGCGACTTTCCGATCTTCCTCAGCCACGGAGGCAGGGACGCGCTCTCCGACCCGAAAGACGTCCAGCGTCTGCTCGACAGCCTCAAGCTCCATGACGTCGGCAAGCTCACCGTCCAGTTCGTAGAAAATTATGCTCATGCTGATTTCATAATGGCAGTGAATGCCAAAGACATTGTGTACAGTCAAGTGTTGTCTTTCTTCAAAAACCAGCGGTAACTCCGAGCGGCTAGCCAATTTTGCTAATAGGAATCCAGGGAAATGAATGCAACATGAACATTTGCTTTCACTTCTTCTAGTCACTGCCATTGCTAATTAGTGCATGAAATTCATTGAGCTTGATCAGTCATACCATGAGAGTCGAGCGCGTAGTCCGTCTTTTTCTTTGCATGAAGGTCATGTAGACCACAGTGGACTCATATAAGAGTCGTAACTACGCATCGTATTTCATCAAATTGGTAATAAATTGTAGATTGCAAGGATAATTTGTTATCCGGTCACACATCGCAAATGCCATTCCTAGATGAGTTCTTCACCCCTGGGACTTAGAGAGTTTATTGTGTAAATGCTCCGCCGTGCGATGTCAAGGATGAGCAGAACATGGCAAAAGCAGAAACGGAATGGGAGCAAATGGGTGGCTTGCTTGTTATGGCGAAATAAAAAAAGAAGAACAAATCTTTTGAGCAAGGAAAAAAAAACAACAGAGAAGTAAGGGTCTAAAAACAAAGTGGGTCTCTTGACTTGTCCTCCGCCAAAGGTTTTGTGGGCCTTAGAAGACATGGCCACAGGCTTCCAGTCTTGAGTTTTTAGTCTTCCTCCTCCATCATCCATGGCCGCAAGTTTCCATGGCTCACAAGGTGGCTTGGCTTGGACGCAGTGTTGACGATTCCGTCGGTGGTGATGGCAAGGGAGGTACTCCAATACCAACGAAGCAAAGAAGCTTCCGTTGTCGGTGTCAAAACCCAAATCCTAAAGGGATGGGGTGACATGGCCGTCCTTCCTTCTGAAGGACGCAGCCTCAGACCACCCAAAATCCATCTCTCAAAAGCCTCCATGATGACGCTCTTGCTCTAATGGCCACTAATTGAGGGACCTGAAAAACATGATAAGAAGAAATGAATGAGCTATCACGCCTAGTGAGTAATACATTTCTTCTAAGCGGATCGAGCAATCACTATGCACAGTTAAAACACAACATAACTCACTTTCACCAAACTCAGAAATTTCACAAACCTTCAAAGCCAAAATGTAACCTTTCTTACCTTAGCACAATATGTTTCAAAGCAAATTATTCAAGATAATAATAGGCTAATGGTGTAATCCATTGGTCAATCTCATAAAACAAGTATCAACGGTCTATTCCATTGATTAATCTCATCAAATCACACATTGATAATCAAATGAAATTACATGCCGATGGTCCATTTCAATGACTAATCTCAAATTACACGTCGATGGTCCATTCTATCGACTAATCTCAAATTACACGTCGATGGTCCATTCCATTGACTAATCTCAAATTGCACATCGATGGTTCATTCCATCGACCCAACTCATATCACATGTCAATGGTTCACTCCATTAACCAATTCGTTGCTCAATATCAAACCATGGTCACGATACAACGCTTGGTGACGATGAGGTGACTAAGATTTCCCCCTTGGCAAGGTTTACACCTATTATTAGCTGGTGGCTCGGCCCACAAGGATATTCTAAAATAGTATGCACATACTCACAAGCCCTTCGTTGGGCTCACAGTGATATTAAGCATCCACATCAATCCAAAACCACACCATCCATAATTCTCAAACCAAATCCATAAGAGATTTCATATATCACCAAAAGATTCGCAACCCAACTTATCTGCCATAAATACTTTTCATAAAACATTTTCAAATAATCTCAAGACCGGTCTCATAAATCAATTTCAAATCAAATACATTTCAAAAAGCTTATTACAAATCAATAACTATATAACCTTCCATAAATCATCTCAAAGTAGAGCTTTTTGTGAAATAGCTTAACAAATCCAAAACATGTAATATTTTTCAACTTCATTAATCAAACAGAACATATATTTCCACAAAAAATTCTCACACTATTCTTAAATACCAAAAAGCAGTAAATGCCTGATCCAAATTTTATGCAACAAAAATGCTTATTCATGACTCATAAAATATCAATCATTTATCATTTTAAAAACATGAGCTTATAAATTCTTAGAAGAGATAGTATCACTCACCTGGGAAAGCCCAAACCAACGTACTACTACAGTTACTCGAGCCCACGTCCTCGAATTCCTAACAAATAACCGAAAAACGCTATCAAAAGATTGAGTAAAACGATATTTTTTATAAATGACTCGATTACACTATGCCTATTCATTGAGAAAATGACATCCATGCGCCAACCAACACTTGCCCATACCAAAAATCTATTGTTGTCCCATCGCACTCTAAACTTGTTTGGGCCATAATTTCCTCCACACGGGTTCTTTTCAAACGAACATATAGTCCATAGAAAGCCATTTTGATGTATTACAAAAACCCCGACTGAGCCACCCCAAAAACTCACTGAAAACAGCTGAAATTCAGGCCTGAAAGTTACTGTTCGGAACCCCACCAGAGCGCGCGACGAACTTCGAATTTTGTTCCGGGCAAACCGTAAGCTCAAATTGAGATCCGTAAAATTCTATAACTTCACAACACCTTAAACTATCATTTCTATAAAAATACGCAGCTCAACGACTTAAAAATCGGACTTCGCCGCATGAATCTCCAATAATTCCGAATTTTTGGTCCTAACTTTAAAAAATAATCCGATTAAAAGAACGATAGGCGCGAGCGTTTACTGGGTGTTGCAAATCGGAGTTGAACCGGCTTGGCGAGGCATCCATGACGAGAATCCCGTCTCTTTTCTTCCTCCTCCTCCTTCTTCTTCTTTCCTTTCCTTTCTCTCCTCTCCCTTTCTTCTGTTCGAACGTGCTTCTCCTTTTCCTTTTATCTCCTCCCCTTTCTTTTTCTTTTTTTCGTTTTTTTTCTCTCTCTTTCCTTCTTTTCTCGAATGTTTTCGGTGCCTCCTCATCCTTCTTATTTTCTCCTCTTTTCTTCTTTGACTTTTCAACATTTCTTTTTCCTTTTATTTTATTTTTGTTTTGCTTTTTGCTGGGCCCCAAAAAATGCCATATCTTACAATCGGCGTTGTTCGTCCTTCAAGAGATGGCTAGATGGAAGAAAAGGAAAGAGACAAAAATGTTTAGGTGTTTATTTATTTTTGCATTAGCTATGGAATTGGTGACATGGACCGTTAGGGTGTTGTTCATACTTCTTGTCAACTATACAAGAGTAGCATCGGGTGACGCTAGATAGCTTTTATAGTTTGAGTTCATATTATGTTAGTAGTTTGAGTTTGGGCTCATTATATATATATATATATATATATATATATATATATATATATATATATATATATGTATGTATATATGCATATGCATATGTATATTTCTCTTTTAATTTGAGGGATGTAAGAGAGGTATGAGTGCTATTTATAGTGGAATCCTCAGTTAGATGTAACCTTAGTTTAAGGGTAAACCTGAACAAAACCTTGTGTCTTAAATTCTTTTTCTTACTTGTACTCTCCATTTTCTTTGTGATTATGCAACAAATCCTAATATCGGCATCATAACAAGGTTTGAGGTTAGATTTCTTGGTGAAGAGAGATCCCAAAAAATGGAATCTTGGGAAGATGTCGTTGATTGGTTAATTATAGATTGAAGTAGAGAAATTTAGAGGAAAATGTTTTGAGTTATGAAAATTGAAGATGGAGGCTCTGCTGGTGGATAGAGATTTATGACGTGCGAACAAAGATGATAAGCCCGAGGAGAATACCAAGGGAAAGTCGAAGGAGGACGAGTTGAATGACTCCATGTCCACTAAATTGAAGGAGTGGAACATCGGGGATCGAGAGGGTTCTACATTATGGTAAGTGCATAGCATATTACTAGGATTGATTAGAACATCTGATGGTTTTAATTATTAATGTGATGGGCCTAAGTTGGCCCGTCCGCCCATGTTGGGCCTAAAAGCCTGGCTCGCAATATTAGGGCCCATGGATGAAAGAGTGCGTGAAGGGATTGCGTCTATTAGAGGAGACGCTTTGAGGGAAAGGAATAAAAGGCATGTACCTTTTAGAGTACGTAAGTGAAGACTCTCTCTCTCCCTCCAGATAATGTAAGACAAAAAGAACACTCCAAAAGGAAAAGGAAAAGTACGTCTTTTCAGAATTTCCTCCCCCTTGAACCTACAGTACGCTCCTTGGCCAACTGGGATTAAATTTTTCCTCGAACTTCAATGTTGGTGTTTAACTTGTGGACAATAAGGTACGCTTGATTCGTAGTGTAACTTTCGATTAGTGATACATGTTATTCGTGGGCTCATCTTCCGTATTCGTTTTAGGGGTTCGATTAGTGTCGAATCCGTTTTTTGGGAATCCGATAATCCCAACATTGGTATCAGAGCCTTAGTTCATGTTTTCCCGACCCCATTCATGTTTATGAATGATTTTTGATTGAATTTTCGTGAAAAATCGGCCGACATCGATAAGGGGCGGAAAAATCCCGACACTCGATTCTGTTCGCTCCGTTTTTTGGTTTTCTATAAGTCGAATTTTTTTTTCTAAAAGTGTAGGATCGAAGCCCTCATCGAGATGAGAAAAACAAGTGGCAGATTGCCACCGGAGGTCGTTGGACGCGTTGCTACGCGTGGCCGGAACGATCGTTGCACGCACCGATTCGTTCCCCGACAGGCGCGTGTGATGCGAGGCGCCGTTTCGGCCGAAGGTGTGTGCAACGCACACGCGGAAGCTTGGCGCATGCCGTGCACGCGCCGGGCGACGTTGCATGACGTCAGCCCAAGCACGCGCGTGGCACGTGCCGGTCGGTTTGCTCGACCAGCTCGACCTGGTTGTTCGGTCCGACCGGTCCGACCCGCCGCCCGTTGACTCCGACGTTGACCGTTGACTTTGATCGTTGACCCAAAAAAAAAAGGAGGAAAAGAATATGTTTCTTTTTCAATTATGTTTGTGTGGGTTATAAGTAATCCATTTTTTATTCTGCATTTGTTGCATGAATCATGGAAAATTATGTATTTTCCCTTATGTTCATTATGGATTATAAGTGATCCATTTTTAGTTTTGCATTTGTTGGAGGAACTATGATGCGTTATGCATGGATACCTGCATTCCCAAGAACGGACAAAAGAAGTGCAAGACTTAAAAGGTTGATGATAGAGTTAGTTAATTATTGGTGGCATGACGGTGATTTAGTATTGATATAGCTAGTATAACCACCTAGAGGGGGTGAATAGGTGCACAATCAATTTATCGAGGTACGAAGCGATTCTAGGCAAGCGATAGAAATGAAGTTCTCTATTGATTAACAAAATGAAGTACGATCAAAGTAAAGAGAGTAAGGAAGAGAAAATTGAACACAAGGTTTACGGTGGTTCGGCTTATTTTAAGCCTACGTCCACTCTTCCGCACTGACAGCCCACCGGCTGGATTTCACTATGAACAAAAGAGAAGTTACAGCACAGCTTTTCCTTGATTCCACAGTGTAGATGTTCTAACACATCTCCTCAAGGTTTCTCACAAATATAGACTCTCTTTTGTATACAAGGATTCGCTCAAAGGAATTGTCTAAACAACAGGAAGTTTCAGACTTTGGAATTCTTCTATCGCGCACACCTCGAACAACTTAGAACGTCTTCCTTATATACTCCTTTATGCCATCATACTCGTTGGCACTTACCAAAGGAATTCCTCCAAGCTACCCGTTGGACGGAATCAATTAAGAAGATTATTCGAGCTATAAAAGGAACGTGTCGATAGCCCATCAATCTTATTCGCCCATACAATCAGGATCTCGGTTTCCATAAGTAGAACCTTCCAAGAATATTTAGGCAATCATCGGATCCTTAATCTTCGAGTCAATCTCGATCAATCAAAGAATTCCGTTATGTCTTTTCCAGCCAAGAGATCTTCTCAAGTCGATAAGGTCATATCCTTAATGAAACATCCAGTTTTGGATAACCTTTCTTCAACGGATTCGAGACTGTCAATGATGATAGACTTCGAGTCTTGAGTCTGGCTGTCCTGAGGTCTTCAGACTTTAAATAACAGAGTCTACAAACCTTCAGACTAGACTGATGGAAATGCTTTGTTAGCTTCAAAACACTTCAAGAAGATTTCTCCAACAATCTCCCCCTTTTTGATGGTGATAAAACTTTCCTGCAGATTTGGACAATTTTGACCTGCAAAACATTTCTCAAACACATATGCATATCTTATAGAGATAAAAAGCTAAATGAATAACACTAGAATCTGCAACCACAGAAAATAGGTTAGTCTAGTATGCGATAAAGCCATCCATAAGATATAAATGGAAACAGTCAAGTCCAAGTCAAGTTCAGTTCACATCCAGACAAAAATTAAAGTCAAACAGAGTTAAACATCAAAACAATCCAACAATCCACATGATTAAAAGTCAAAGTTCAAATCTTGCATCTCTCCCCCTTTTTGTCAGCATTAAAAATGTTGAGATGAAAATGGAATAAAGTCAAGATTGCTTGGGAATGCGGACAAGCTGGAAATCTCCCATAGACTGAACGATGCCTTCCAACCTTTTCAAGTCTTCTTTCAATTGTGCAATTTCCTCACCCTTGGCATTGGCCTGAATCTGAACAGAGAGGGCATGGATCTGATCATTCAATGAACATGAGGAAACTTGACCCGCATTTTGCAAGTTTTGAACCTCGCATCCAAGAGCATAAATTTGACTGTGCATCTCCAAGAGAATATCCATAATTCTGCAAAAATCTGCTGAAATTTGTCGGTCCGTGTATCGGCTTTAGCACGACTTGCGAGATGATGGCATATCGGAATAATCATGCAGATTTGGCGATGAAGCATCATGTTCTTCTACGGGAAAATGAGAGGCATGAATGTCTTCTGGGTCGGCTGACTTCCTCACTGGTAGTAGCTAACATCCCTCTTTTCTCATTATCCCCCCTGTTTTTATGCCTTCAGATGGAGAAGAGTGTTTTTTCAGGTTCTCTTTCCTCTTGATTCATTCTCTCTTCTTCTTCTTCTGCTTCTTTTTCGCCAAGTGCTCTTTCTTCTTCTTCTTTTTCATCCCTTGCCTTCTCAGCATCATTTTCTTCTGCTTCTCTCTCTCCTGCTTCCTTCTCCTCTCTTTCTTTCTCTTCTCTTTTTTTCTCTTCTCTTTCTCGAGTCTTCTGTTTTGGAGCAGAACGGCTCAGATGTTTCAATGCCATTGTAGAGATGGTGATGTCTTCCTCATCATCTTCATCTTCAATGATGAGAGCTCTCATTTTCTTAGATGGAGCAACCATGGGCTCCTTTCCTTTTCTTTTTGATGCAGAGGAGATTTGATGAGATTTTACAGGAGTCTTCTCCTTAAATTTCTCCAACGCCTTGCTTAGCTCATTCAGACGCATCTTGGTCACCATTTTTAGTTCTACCACCATATGATCATACGATCGAGCACAAAGGATTTGTGGAGGCTGAATGTTCAGATGTCTGAATAACTTCGTCATAAGACTTGGGTAAGGAAGTTGACCTCTGTCTTTCACCACTGCTCTATACATGTGGAACATAACAGTGTGAGGAAGAGAAAACTTTTTCCCAGTGAGAATGGCATACATCAGCTTTGCCTCTGAACTTGAAACATCAGTTTTAGAAGTTGATTTCGGTCTAAGACAATTGATCACAATCTTGTGAAGCAGAATGTTGAACGCACTCATCCTTAGGTAGGAAATCTTTTCCTCTGTTCTCTTGTCTTTAACAAGTTCCAGTGTAGCACGAGCAATAGAAACTTTGATCGGTTGATATCTTCCTCTCTCAACTCCTAACACATCTGCTAGCATATCCATATCCACAACGAATTCTTGATCTTTGACGTTGAAAGAGAATCTATTCGCATCCAGGAAACTAAGATTCGAATAGAAATAAGCGGTTAATTCAGCGTAAGCTTCTGTAGTGTCAGAACAGAACTGCTCAAGTTGAAGATAACTGAACTTTTCCCTCAAGTTCACATTTACAGCATCCAGAAAATCAAAATCCACACTCCTAGAGTTTATCACCCCATGCTTCAGCAATTTTGAGTACATATCCTTTTGTTCCTTTGATCTGAACAAATCTCCCATTTTTCCTCGATTTTCAACCGCAACACCCATTCTCGGTTGAAATTGGCTGTACAATTTGTCATCATCATTCCCATCTACAGGATTAACTCCCCAATCACGAGGATCACTTGGGATATTCGCAAGGGTTTCTTCAGCCACCCCTCTACGAGCAATTCCCAAACTTTCCATTTTTCGCAAAAAGATATATTCATTTCCATACCCTTTGTCTTTAAGAAAATCATCGACATACTTCAAAGGAGTATGAGTCCCTTTTAAAGCACGATACAACTTATAAATAAAAGTGGGCTTTTGAACTCTTACAGGATCTGCATCCTCGATGATTTCTTCCTCTTGTTGATGATCAACACCTTGAGGACTAGATGGAGGAGAGTGACGCTGCTAAGAATGTTGTGGGCTCTGCTGCTGATCTGGAGACACTTCTTTTTCAATGAGATCGAAGTGCGTAGGCCCCTCACTCATTCGTCGTGGTCCCCTGCTTGCGATTCTCGAAGACTTTCTTGAAGATGACATATTTCTCAGTTTTTGGAAGATTCCTTGCTTGACTTTCCCAAGAAAGATGACTACTTTTTTGAAGATTAAACAAGGGAAGAGAACGGGAATGGAAGATCGATGCTTTCTAAGGTTTTTGAGAGTAAAGTGAAGGGAAATCAACAATGCACTATCGGTTAAAAAGAGAGGAATACGAACCGTCACAAAGGAAAATAAAAAGTTTCCTTTTCAAAATAACTGTCCTTTTTCCGCGAAAATAGTCATTTAAAAAAATAACTTCTTTTTCGAAAAAAAAATGATGTAACAATTACGTTGATTAAATATAGCAATAATTAACCACAATTTGACGATCGTACATTTTCAAGATAAGATTCGAGAGAGAATAACTTACAGTCAATGTCTTGTATGTTTGAGTCTGAGAGTCTCTAGACTTTGATTTCCTCATACCTCAAAATGTTGAGTTTGAAACGGATGGTTTCAAATTGATTTTTCTCCAAAGGTTTTGTGAATATATCCGCCAGTTGGTTCTTTGAATCAACATATTGAATCGAAACTTCTCCATTTTGAATATGATCTCTAATGAAGTGATGTCGAATCTCTATATGCTTTACTCTTAAGTGAAGAATTGGATTTTTAGTGAGATTGATAGCGATGGCGTTGTCGCAATTAATCTCCGTGCATGAGTCTTCAATTCCAAAGTCTCTTAGCTGTTATTTTATCAAGAGAATTTGTGAACAGCAACTTCCAAGAGCTACATACTCTACTTGTTCTAGAGAGAGCTACCGTACTTCTGTTTTCTTGAAAACCAAGATATGTCCCGCCTCCAAGTAGTTGACAGTACTCGAGGTGCTCTTTCTATCAACTCTGCAATTGGCTAGATCTGCATCTGAGTATCCAAGAAGAGTAAAGTCTCCTCTTTTAGGATACCATATGCCAATACTTGAAGTTGAAGCAATATATTTAATAATACGCTTTGTAGCATTTAAATGAGATTCTTTAGGATCTACTTGAAATCATGCACAAATGCAAACACTAAACAAAATGTCAGGTCTAGAAGCAGTAAGATAAAGAAGTGAGCCAATGATACTCCCGTATAGCTTCTGGTCGACTTTCTTTCCTTTTTCATCTTTGTCTATCTTCACGGAACTTGACATTGGTATTTTAGCCTTCTTGCAATTGTTCAGACCAAACTTTTTGACGAGATCATTAGCATATTTTTCTTTATGAATAAAAGTTCATTCCTTCAATTGTTTCACTTGAAGCCCGAGAAAGAAGGTTAACTCACCCATCATGCTCATTTCAAATTCATCCTGCATAGTCTTAGAGAATTTCTTGCACAGACTTTCATTAGGAGAGTCGAATATAATATCATCGACATATATTTGAACTAGCACAAAAATTTTGCTTTCTCTTTTAATAAATAAAGTAGTGTCCACTTTACCTTTCACAAAACCGTTTTGGATTAAAAACTTACTCAGCCTGCCGTACCAAACTCGAGGTGCTTGTTTTAAGCCATATAAGGCCTTTTTGAGTCTGGATACTGAGTCTGGTTTCCTTGGGTCTTCAAACCCAGGTGGTTGTTCCACATAGACTTCCTCATGGATGAATCCATTTAGGAAGGCACTTTTGACATCCATTTGGAATAATCTGAAATTTTTATGACAAGCAAATGCAAGTAATAAACGAATTGCTTCTAACCTTGCTACTGGTGCGTAAGTCTCGTCATAGTCTATCCCTTCTTCTTGCGTGTATCCTTTGGCCACGAGTCTTGCTTTGTTTCTTACGACCTTTCCTTTCTCGTCCATCTTGTTTCTGAAAACCCATTTAGCTCCAATAACTGATTTACCTTTCAATTTTGGAATCAATTCCCAGACATCATTGATACTGAATTGCCTGAGCTCTTCTTGCATGGCTTCAATCCAGCTTTCATCAGATAAAGCTTCATCTATGCTTTTAGTTTCTATTTCAGAAATAAGAGCCACGACACTAGACTCTTCGTGCCTTTTGGATCTAGTGCGAATTCCTTCATTAATGTCGCCAATGATAAGATCTTTAGGATGACTGGACTTATGCTTCCAATTGCTGATTAATTTGTCAGAATGATGATCACTTCCTTCACTTGAATCTTCAACAGTTACTTGCTGCTGGTCCTTCAAAGTCTGAGCTGTTTCTTTGGACTTTGTAGAGTCCGGGAGCGTGTTCCGGATCTTCAAGATGAGTCTCGAGTAGATTCATTTTGCATGGAATCCTGGAATTTGACATTCATTGATTCTTCCACGTTTGAGTCTTTTTGTTGTAGACTCGTACGCTTTGCTTGTAATTGAATATCCAAGGAAGATGCATTCATCTAACTTTTCTTCAAACTTACCAACTCGATCATTTGCATTTTTCAGTATAAAACATTTGCATCCAAACACATGAAAATATGAAACAATAGGCTTCTTTTCTTTGAATAATTCATAGGGGGTTTTTTTCTAGAATAGGCCTTAGAAAAACTTTGTTGATAATATAACATGCTGTAAAAACTGCTTCAGCCCAAAAACATGAGGAGATGTTACTTTCAATTAGAAGAGTTCTAGCCATTTCTTGAAGTGATCTATTCTTTCTTTCCACAACTCCATTTTGTTCTGGAGTATATGGAGAGGAGAACAAATGCTAAAAACCAGATTCATCACAAAACCTTGTAAAATCTTGATTTTCAAATTCACCTCAATAATCTGTTCTTATACTTGAAATAACATATCATTTTTCGTTTTGAACTTTTTTAGCAAATTTTTCAAAGTAAGAGAAAGTTTCAGACTTACTTGCCAGGAAATACACCCAAGTGAATCGTGAGTGACTACTCACGATTACTAGGCAATATTTCTTACCTCCAATGCTCTGTGTTCTAGTTGGTCCAAAGAGATCCATATGCAGAAGCTGCAGTACACGGTTAGTGGAAACTTAATTTATTGGTTTAAAGGAATTTCTTACCTGTTTTCCCAATATGCATGGTGTACATAGGTCAGACTTTTGATATGATAAATTTGGTAGACCACGAACAAGCTTCTTTGTTGAAATTTTGGCTATCTGCTTCATATTGATGTGCCCAAGCTTTTCGTGCCATAAACTTGCTTCGTCTTGGATTGAAATTAAACATTACGATTCATCGGTTTCACATTCAAGAGGTAGATATTTCCATGTCTTCGTCCCATAAATGACCGAGTAGAGTTTTTACTGGTTCCTGAACATATACCCTATTGAAAGTAGATTTTGAAACCGGTATCACATAACTGACTGACATTGAGCAAATTGTAGTTGAGTCCTTCAACTAAAGAAACATTGCTTATTGTGAGGTTTCCAATCTTCACAGTTCCAAATCCCACAATTTTTCCTTTGCTGTTTCCTTTAAATGAGACTTTTCCACCATTCACTTGAACAAGCTTTATGAAGCAATTTGAATCTCCTGTCATGTGTCTCGAGCATCCACTATCCAAGTACCATTTCACATTTTTCTTGATAGTGACCTGCATTTAAAAAGAGACTCAAGCTTTCTTTGGTACCCATATTTTCTTGGGTTTTTTTGAGTTAGTCGATATGCGGTTTTTGCCCAAACTTTATTGATATGTCTCCAAACCATAGGACATTCTTTCTCAAAATGATCTACACTATTACATTTTGAACATCTAAGAGCATTGCGACCTACTGGTTTTACAAATGTATTTTCAAAATGATTTTTGTAAGCATTTCTTGTGGGTTTTTGTTTGATTCTTTCTTTCACTTTAGGAAAATCGATTAAAGGAATGGTTTTAGCAGTCATTCACAAACCAGATTTATTGAAATAAGGTCTTTGAACAGAAAATATTTTTTCTAGTTTCTCATATCCTATCGAAAATCTTTTGGAAATGTTTGAGATATCATTTTTCAAGAATGCATTTTCTTTTGAAAGATTATCTTCACTTTCTCTAAGAGAAGAAACATTCACATCTAAACATTTCACATTTTCTTTCAAAATATTTTCTTTTTGTTTTAAGGCAGAATTTTCTTTTGTGAGTTCAGAAATCCTTTTAAGAGAAGTCTTAAGACTAAAACACAACTCATCAATGTATTTAGAAACTTTAATAGGGATTTTGAAGTTACTTACCTCAAATTCGGTGTTTGAATCGAGTCTGTCTCGGAGTTTGAATCGAATCCGATTGTGCCATCAGACATATGTTAGCATAATCATCATCACTTTCTTCATATTTTGTATCACTCCAGGTTTTCGCTTTAAGAGCCTTTCGATACATTTCGGCTTTTCCTTTCTTCTTCCTCAGAAGAGGACAATTGGGTCTGATGTGCCCATTTTTCTTACATTCAAAGCAAACTACGTCTTTATTTGATTCATCATCTTCAACAGACTTAGTGTGTTGCTTTTGAAAACTTTGTTTCCTTGGATTGAATCTTCTTTCTTTTCTATTCAGCTTTCTAAATTTTCTTATCATGAGAGCAAGCTCCTCATCGTCCATATTGTCTTCAGAATCTGCAGCATCAGAGTCATCATTGGATTTTAATGCAATGGATTTCTTACCTTTAGGGTCTTCGACTTCATTGGTTCGTTCCACTTCATAAGGCGAAGAGTTCCAACCAATTCATCAATGAGATAGTGGCATGATTCTTTAGGTCTCTCTGATTGAGGTCTTTATGTGATTCCAATCCTTGGAGAGTCCACGCAATAGCTTGTTTACCTCAATGGGATCAGAAATTGGTCGACCTTGATTTTCAAGACCATTCATGATATCTGTAAAATGACTAAACATGTCAGTTATAGATTCTCCCGATTTCATTTTGAAGGCTTCGTATTGACCGAGGAGAATGTTGATTCTAGTTTCTTTCACTCGATCGGTTCCTTCGTAAGTAATGTGTAATTTATCCCAGACTTCTTTGGCCGTATCACAAGAAGATATTATGTTATATTCAGTAGGTGATAAAGCACAATATAAAGAATAGATTGCTTTTGCATCAAGAGCTCGTCTCTTGATTATCTTTTCCTGAGTCATTTCGCTAGACTCAACAGTGTCTTTTCCTCTTTCTAAGACAGGTGCAGCTTTAGGAATGATTCCTTTTTCTACAACGTCCCATTCCAGAGGATCTTTTGATCTTAGGAATGCCTTCATCTTGTTTTTCCATATGTTGTGTAGTCCTTTCCATCAAGGTAAGGCGGTCTGGTATTGCTTTGCCCTTCTACCAGCCCTAGAGCCAACATACTAGCCATGAATCTTTAACTCTGAAGTAAAACACTTCAAACAAAGTGAGTACACGAGCTCTGATACCAATTGATATAGCTAGTATAACCACCTAGAGGGGGTGAATAGGTGCACAATCAATTTATCGAGATACAGAAGCGATTCTAGGCAACCGATAGAAAGGAAGTTCTCTATTGATTAACAAAATGAAGTACGATCGAAGTAAAGAGAGTAAGGAAGAGAAAATTGAACACAAGCTTTATAGTGGTTCGGCTTATTTTAAGCCTACATCCACTCTTCCGCACTGACAGCCCACTGGTTGGATTTCACTATGAACAAAAGAGAAGTTACAGCACAGCTTTTCCTTGATTCCACAGTGTATATGTTCTACCACATCTCCTCAAGGTTTCTCACAAATATAGACTCTCTTTTGTATACAAGGATTTGCTCAAAGGAATTGTCTAAACAACAGGAAGCTTCAGACTTTGGAATTCTTCTATCGCGCACACCTCGAACAACTTAGAACATCTTCTTTATATACTCCTTTACGCCATCATACCCGTTGGCACTTACCAAAGGAATTCCTCCAATCTACCCGTTGGACGAAATCAATTAAGAAGATTATTCGAGCTATAAAAGGAACGTGTCGATAGCCTATCAATCCTGTTCGCCCATACAATCAGGATCTCGGTTTCCATAAGTAGAACCTTCCAAGAATATTTAAGTAATCATCGGATCCTTAATCTTTGAGTTAATCTCGATCAATCAAAGAATTCCGTTATGTCTTTTCCAGCCAAGAGATCTTCTCCAGTCGATAAGGTCATATCCTTAATGAAACATCCAGTTCTGGATAACCTTTCTTCAACGTATTCGAGACTGTCAATGAGGATAGACTTTGAGTTTTGAGTCCGGCTGTCCCGAGGTCTTCGGACTTTAAATAGCAGTAGTCTCGCAAACCTTGAGACTAGATCGATGGAAATGTTTTGTCGGCTTCAAAACACTTCAAGAAGATTTCTACAACAAGTATCACATGTGGTCGGGTCAATCAGATGATACAAGATATCATCTGGAATGGTTATCTTATGCCGAATTTTGAGAATGTGCTGGCCTTGATGAACACTCTTCCACCTGAATGGCAAGCAGTGTTAGATTGCCTATGGGAGGTCAACGTGGTCACGGGTTATAGGAGGCTAGTAGTAGCTTTTGTAAGAGAGTACTATATGATTGAGTTAACCAAAACTTCAAACCTTAGATTGAGTGCCACATGGCGCAGAGTAAATGCACCTTGGAGGCGACATAAAAGCTCTCCATAAGTTTTTCCATGGTTGGCAAACGTGCCTTCGGATTTCTTAGATTTTTTGACTGATAGATTAGCAGAGACTTTCCTTATTTATTTCCTAGATTAGTTTGAGATGTTTTTGGGTATAAATATCTCTTTCTATGTTGATATTTTCCTCTGTATATATTACTTAGTGTAGTGGATAGTTGTACTATGTGAAAGCATTAGTATTCTATTGGATGTCAAATATTATTTGCTTTCTGTTATTGTTGACTGCTGTGGGTAGTTCATAGAAGTTTTTCTAACTTCATAGAATTTATTTTGCATAAGAAAATTATATTAATAATAGTTTTAAGTTAGGATTTTTGGAGGATGATTGGAAATATAGTGACCTTTTGATTCTGAAACCTTACTTGAAATTGTTCATTGATATGATGGGTCTGTGCAAAGTGGATGCATAAATGATAGGCATTAATTATTCATACATATATGTCCGATGTGTTCAGATCGATGGTTTTAGTAACAAAGAACGTAATTGCTGATATGAATGGCAACAATTGTGAAATATTGAATATGAAGATTCAATATGTGCTGGAAAAGGAAGAAGCATTAGAAGCTCTTGACCATGTTATGGAAGATCTTGAGGATGCTGTGCGCCATCTTGAGCTAGTAGAGGATTGCCTAACGGCATTTGAGTCGAAAATAGATATTTGCAATGCTGGTTCTAGCTCAGAACGGGTTTTGAGCTCTAAGCGCAAGCGTATTGATTCGTTCAATATGTGGGAATGCAAATGATCAAGTCCTTATTGCGAGAAATCAAGAGTTAACTAACACAAGAGAAGAAAACTTCATCAAGTGAAGAAAATGTCAAGGATGAGGTGTTACAATTATGACAAGAAATGTCACTATGCTCGCAACTATTGTGAGCCGAAAAAGATAAACACCTGTTGTACATTTGAGAACTTTGCTTATGTGTCAAGTTCTGTATCATTGGCTGAATCCAATCCTTTGTGGACTGTAGATTCAGGAGCGACAGACTATGTAGCGAAGGATAGAGAATCCTTCGTGGAATTCCGACGAGTACTAACTGGAACTAAGTGGATCTATGTGGGAAATAACTCTAGAGCTGAAGTTAAAGGGATTGACATCTACTAATTGAACATGCGTGGTAGACGCATCTTGTTTCTACATGATGTTTTATATGCTCCGGGGATTCGTCTAAATTTAATGTCTGTTTTGGTGTTGGTCTAGCTTGGTTTTAATATGAACTTCCATAATAGAGATCTAGATTTGTATTTGGATACAAACTACTATGGTTGTGGTTATTTTCTAAATGGTTTCATTATATTAGATATTGACTATGTTAATGCAAATGTTTGTTATTATCTTTTCACGTCTCCTAATTCATATACTAGACTTAGTCATATTGGCCAACAACGTATGAATATATTAGTCAAAGAGGGCTTATCGGGCAACATTGAAAAAGTCGATTTGCCCATATGTGAGCATTGCCTAGTAGGAAAAACGATAAGGAACCATTTGGAAAAGGTAAAAGAGCTGAATTTCCTCTACATTTAATCCATTCTGATGTCTGTTGTCCAATGAATGTGAAAAAAAATGCATGAGGCTGTTTATTTCATCACTTTTATAGATTATTATACTCGATTTGGATATGTCTGTTTGATTTATCATAAATCTGAAGCGTTAAGTTGTTTCAAAAGGTTTATGAATTTGGTAGAAAATAAATTAGACAAGAAAATAAAAGTATTAAGATCCGATCGAGGTCGATGATCTTTATCTGATGAGTTCAGAAAATTATGTGATGAAAAAGGAATAGAAAGACAGTTGTCTATTTCATATACTCCTTAACAAAATGGTGTTGCGGAAAGAAGAAACAGAATCCTACTGGAAATGGTTAGGTCTATGATGGTACATGCTAACTTACCTATCATTTTTTGAAATGATGCGTTGTTAACTACTGCCTATACACTTAACCGAGTGCCTTCCAAATTAGTTACTTCCACTCCATATGAGTTATGGACAGGTATAAAATCGGACTTAAGTTTTCTTAAGCCATGGGGTTGTGCTGCCTGTACTCATGAGCCTTCTCACAAGTTTGGGAAATATGGTCCTAGAGGAAAGAAGAGTATTTTCATAAGATACTCCGAACACTTGAAAGGATATGTGTTCATAGGTGAGTCGGAAAGTGGGAGTATAACTGAATTTGAATCACGAGATGTCACATTCTTAGATGATGAATTTCCTAAGAAGGGTGAAATAAGGGAAAATTTCTCCCTATTTGAAATCTTGGATCAAGATGATGATATTAGTGGAGTTCGTCCAAGTGGGAGTAATATGAGAAGTGATGAATTGAATTCAACTCATTCTCAATTGCAACCACATGATGAGACGATGTCATAATTATCTAATCCTAGTGGGAGCATAATGAGGAATGATGTGCAAAGTGTACAATCTCCCATACGGCAAACAAATCCCTAAAGTATTCTCCGTTGACGTTTTGACATTGAAGGGGGAACTTTTATTATTGCTCCGCAAGATAAGGATGAGCCAAGAAATATTAATGGGGCTCTAAATTGCCCTAGTAAGGAAAAATGGATTCATGCAATGGAAGAGGAAATAGAGTCAATGAGATCAAACCATGTTTGGGAACTGGTTGATCTTCCAAAAAGACGCAAAGCTATTGAGAACAAGTGGGTTCTCAAAATAAAGCAAAAAGCTTATGGCTCGATAGAAAGGCATAAGGCTCGCCTTGTGGTGAAGGGGTATAATCAACAGGAAGGAATTGATTGTGAAGAAACATTTTCTCTTGTAGTGAGATTTACCTCGATTCGCATTATTCTGGCAATAGTGGCTAGTATGGATCTTGAGTTACATCAAATGGGTGTAAAGACTGCTTTCCACAATGGAGAATTAGAGGAAGAAATATATATGAAACAACCTGCTGGTTTCATAAAGGAAGGCTAAGAAGGAAATGTATGTTAACTTTTGAGATCAATATATGACCTTAAGCAGTCATTGGGACAATTGTATATACATTTTCATAATGCCATAATGACATATGATTTTACAATGATAGATGATGATCATTGTGTATATATCAAAAGATTCAAAAATCAATTTGTAATCATATCATTATAAGTTGATAATATACTAATAGCTGGAAGCAATAGAGAGTTTGTAAATACTATGAAGAGTTGGTTATCTTCCAACTTTGAGATGAAAGATATGGGTGAGGCTGCATACATTCTTGGATTTAAGATTTCAAGAGATTGTTCGGAGAGGTCATTATCTCTTTCGCAAGAAACATATATAAATAAGGTTCTTGAATGATTTCGTATGCAAGATTGTAAATCCATAGACACTCCTATTGCAAAAGGTGAATGATTAAGCCATATACTGTGTCTAAGGACTCCACAAGAGAAGGAACAAATGAAACATGTTCTTTATGCTAGTGCTGTTGGAAGCTTGATGTACGCTATGATGTGTACAAGACTTGACATATGTTTTGCAGTTGGAATGGTGAGTAGATACCAATCCAATCCAGGTCAAGCACATTGAAAAGCCATTAAGAGAATACTGAGGTATCTAAAGGGAACTGCTGATTATATGTTGAGTTATCAAGGAAATGATCTGCAACTTGAAGGCTATTCAGATGCTGATTGGGGAGGAGATTTAGATGAAAGGAAATCTACCTCTAGGTTTGTTTTCTTACTAAATAATGGCGCCATATGTTGGAGCAGTAAAAAACAAACGTGTATAGCCTTGTCCACGATGGAAGCTGAGTTCATGGCATTATCAGCAGCAATACAAGGAGTTTGGTTTAAGAGATTTTTTGGATCATTTAGGTGTTATTGAGAAAGTTGCAAATCCATCATTGGTTAACTGTGATAGTTAAGCAGTTATAGCGTACACCAAAGATCCAAAATATCATGGCAAGACCAAACATATAGATACCAAGTATAACTTTGTCAAAGATATGGTTGTACGAAAGGATGTGAACTCACAGTACATATCTACGCATAGAATGGTAGCAGATCCTATGACAAAGTCAATACCTAGAGATATGTTTTGTCGCCATATGAAATTTCTAGGATTGTGTTGGAGAAATCTTTCTAGAATATTTTGAAGCTGACAAAACGTTTCTTTCAGTCTAAGTCTGGATGTTCGGAGACCGACAGTGTAAAGTCTGAAGACTTTGTATTCTCGAGACTCAAGACTCAAGACTCAAGACTCAAGACTCAAGACTCAAGACTCAAAACTCAAGACTCAAGACTTAAGTCTATTCTCACTGACAGTCTTTCTAATCCAGTGACGAAGGAAATCCAAAGACGAAGTATATGGTTGAGGATTCGATCCTATCCTCTGGAAAAGATTCTTTGGTTGGATAAATATTTCGGATTCTTTGATTCTCATCTAAGATCGATTGAAGATCCGATGGTCGACGAAATAATCTTGGAATGTTCTATTCTTGGAAACCAAGATCCTGATTGTATGGGCGAACAGGATTGATGGGCTATCATCAGATTCCTTAAAAAGCTCGGATGATCTTCTTGATTGATTCCGTCCAACGAGTAGATTGGAGGAATTCCTTTGGTAAGTGCCAACGGCTATGATGGCATAAAGGAGTATAAAAGAAAGACGTTCTAGTTGTTTTAAGTGTGTGAATGATAGAAAAATTCCAGAGTCTGAAGAACCTTGATTGTTAGTCGATACAGTTCGAGCGAAATTGTATACACAGAGAGTGTTTATATTTGGTGACACCTTGAGCGAGTGTGGTAGATCATCTACACCTAGAAATCAAGGAAGATCAACACTGTAACAGCTTTTTGATCATAGTGGAATCCAGCCAATTGGCTGTCAGTGCAGAAGAGTGGACGTCGGCTTGAATCAAGCCGAACCACTATAAACCGAGTGTTCAATCCTCTCTTTCCCTTACTCAGTCTTGCGATTGATTTTTAACTGTTGCAAATCCTTTAACTGTTTAAATATTGTGCAATCTTCAAGGAAATTTTTTATATACCTATTCACCCCCCCTCTAGGTTCTCATACTAGCTATATCAATTGGTATCAGAGCTCGTGTTCTTACTTTATTTGAAGTGTTTTACTTCAGAGTAAAAGATCCATGGCTAGTATGCTAGCACCAGGGCTGATGGAAGGGCAAAGCAATACGAGACCACCCTACTTTGATGGAAAAGATTACAACATCTGGAAAAACAAGATGAAAGCTTTTCTACGGTCAAAGGATCCTCCGGAATGGGATGTGGTGGAAAAAGGAATCACTCCTACCGCTGCATCAATATCGAAAGAGGGAAAGAAACTGTTGAAGCCAGCGGAATGTCTCAAGAAGAGATAAACAAGAGACAAGCACTCGATGCTAAAGCAATTTATTCTTTATATTGTGCTTTGTCACCAACCGAATATAACAGAATATCTTCTTGTGTTATAGCAAAAGAAGTTTGGGATAGATTACATATCACTTATGAAGGGACAGACGAGTGAAGGAGACCAGAATTAACATTCTCCTTGGTCAATATGAAGCCTTCAAAATGAAACCAGGAGAATCTATAACTGACATGTTTAGCCGTTTTACAGATATTGTCAATGGTCTTGAGAATCAATGACAGAAAATTTCTGATCCCATGAAGGTGAACAAGCTTCTGCGTGGACTCTCCAAGGATTGGAATCATATAAAGACTTCAATAAGAGAGACGCAAAGAATTATGCCTCTATCTGTCGACGAGCTGATTGGAACTCTTCAGTCTTACGAAGTGGAACGAATTAATGAAGACGAAGATCCAAGAGGTAAGAAATCTATTGCATTAAAATCAAATGATGACTCGATGATGCAGATTCGAAGATGATATGGATGATGAGGAGCTCGCCCTCATGATAAAAAGATTCGAAAACCGAATAGAAAAGGCGAAGGTTCAACTCAAAGAAACAAAGTTTCCGAGAGAAAGAGACCAAGTCTGTTGATGATGAGGAACCAAACAAAGATGTAGTTTGCTTCGAGTGTAAGAAAAAGGGACACATCGACCTAACTGTCTCTTCTTGAAGAAGAAAAGAGGAAAGCCCGAGAAGTCTCGAAAAGCTCTTAAAGCCGAAACCTAGAGCGATACTGAGTGTGAAGAAAGTGATGAGGAATATGCCAACCCGTGTCCGATGGCGCAATCGACTCGCACTGGATCGACTCGGACAGTGAATTTGAGGTAAGTGATTATAAAATCCCTGTCAAAGTCTCTAAATACATTGATGAATTATGTTTTAGTCTTAAGACTTCTCTCAAAAAGATTTCCGAACTTAAAAAGGAAAACTCAGTTTTAAAACAAAAGGAAAATATTTTAGAAGAAAAAGTGAAAAGTTTAAACTTGAATGTTTCTACTCTTAAAGAGAATGAAGAAAAACTTTCAAAAGAAAATGTTTTCTTAAAAACTGATTTATCAAATATTTCAAAGAAATTTTCAATGGGGTCGGAAAAACTTGAAAAAGTTCTTTCAGTCCAAAGACCTTACTTTAATAAGTCTGGTCTAGGTATGACAGCGGAAACAATCCCCTTGATTGATTTTCCAAAAGTAAAAGAAAGAATTAAGAAAAGACCGTCAAAAGAGGCTTACAAAAATCATTTCAAGAAAGTCTTTGTAAAGTATGTAGGTCGAAATGCTCTAAGATGTTCAAAGTGTAACAATCAAGATCATTTTGAAAAAGACTGTCCTATGGTTTGGAAGCCTGTTAAGAGAGTATGGCCTAATAATGCTCATTCTACTAACACCAAAGGACCCAAGAAAATTTGGGTACCAAAGAAAGTTTGAGACTCTCATTTGAATGCAGGTCTCTGTCAAAAAGAAGGCAAAGTGGTATTTTGACAGCGGATGCTCAAGACACATGACAGGAGACTCAAATTGTTTCACAAAGCTTATTCAAGTAAATGGTGGAAAAGTTTCATTTGGAGGAAATGGCAAAGGAAGCATTGTGGGATTCGGACTTGTGAAAATTGGAAATCTTACAATAAGCAATGTCTCTCTAGTGGAAGGACTCAATTACAATCTTCTCGCATTAGCCAATTGTGTGATACCGGTTTCAAGATCTCCTTTCAAGAAGGCATATGTTCTGGAATTAGTAAAGATACGACTCGAGTCTTTCATGGGTCGAAGGCATGGAAACATCTACCTCCTTGATGTAAAACCAAATGAAGCACAATGCCTAATCTCAATTCAAGATGAAGCAGTCTTATGGCACAGAAAGCTTGGCCACATCAACATGAAGCAATTAGCCAAAATCTCATCAAAGAAGCTTGTTCGAGGACTACCTAAAGTGCCATACCAAAAGTCTGACTTATGCACTCCATGCATTCTGGGAAAGCAGGTAAGAAATTCATTTAAGTCAATAAATCATGTCTCTACCAATCATGTACTACAGTTGCTTCATATGGATCTCTTCGAACCAACAAGAACCCAGAGCATTGGAGGTAAGAAGTATTGTCTAGTAATTGTAGACGATTACTCTCGCTTTACCTGGGTGTATTTTCTTGCAAGTAAGTCAGAGACCTTTTCGTACTTTGAGAAGTTTGCTAAAAAGGTTCAAAATGAAAAAGGATGTGTTATCTCTAGTATAAAAAACAGATCATGGAAGTGAATTTGAAAATCAAGATTTCACAAAATTGTGTGATGAATCTGGTTTTAAGCATGTATTCTCCTCTCCATACACTCCTAAGCAAAATGGAGTTGTGGAAAGAAAGAATAGATCTCTTCAAGAAATGGCTAGAACACTTTTAATTGAAAGTAAAATCTCTTCACGATTTTGGGCTGAAGCTGTTTCAACTGCTTGCTATATCATACATAGAGTCTTCCTAAGACCTATTCTAGAGAAAACCCCCTATGAATTGTTCAAAGGTAAGAAGCCTATTGTTTCATACTTTCATGTGTTTGGTTGCAAATGTTTTTTTTTAAAAATACAAATGATCGAGTTGGTAAGTTTGAAGAAAGATCAGATGAAGGCATCTTCCTTGGATATTCTACATCAAGCAAAGCCTACAGAGTCTACAACAAGAAAAGCCAGTCTGTGGAGGAATCAATGAATGTCAAATTCCAAGACTCAACGCAAGATGAATCCAGCCAGACTCAATATGAAGAGTCTGAATCTGCTCTAGACCTTCCAATGTCTTCAACTCAAGAAGCATCTCAGACTCAGGAACTCCAACATCAAGATGCTCATGAAGATTCAAATAAAGAAAGAGAGCATCAACTAGGCAAATCAACTAGTAACTGGAAGCACAAATCCAGTCATCCCAAAGATCTCATTATTGGCGAAATCAATGAAGGAATCGCACGAGATCAAAAAGGCGTGAAGAATCTAGTCTTTGTGGCTCTCATCTCTAAAATTGAACCAAAAAGCATAGAAGAAGCTTTATCGATGAAAGTTGGATCGAAGCTATGCAAGAAGAACTTAGACAGTTCAACATCAATGATGTCTCGGGAATTGACATCTAAACCAAAAGGTAAAAGCTGTTATTGGAGCCAAATGGGTGTTCAGAAACAAGATGAACGAAAAAGGAAAAGTCGTACGAAATAAAGCAAGACTCGTGGCCAAGGGATACACGCAAGAAGAAGGAATAGACTATGATGAGACTTACGCCCCTGTAGCAAGGTTAGAGGCTATTCGTCTATTACTTGCGTTTGCTTGTTATAAAAATTTCAGGTTATTCCAAATGGACGTCAAAAGTGCATTCCTAAATGGATTTATCTATGAGGAAGTGTATGTGGAACAACCACCTGGGTTTGAAGACCTAAAGAAGCCAGACTCAGTCTTCAGACTGAAAAAGGCTTTGTATGGTCTAAAGCAAGCACCTCGAGCTTGGTACGACAGACTAAGTAAGTTTTTATTACAGAATGGTTTTGTCAAAGGTAAAGTAGATACTACTTTGTTTATCAAAAAGGAAAACAAAAAGCTTTTTACTTGTTCAAATATATGTAGACGATATTATTTTTGGATCATCTAATGAAAGTCTATGCAGGATGAGTTTGAAATGAGTATGATGGGAGAGTTAACATTCTTTCTTGGACTCCAAGTAAAACAAATGAAGGAAGGAACTTTCATTCATCAAGAAAAATATGCGAATGATCTTGTCAAAAGGTTTGGATTGGAAAAGTGCAAAAAGACCGACATACCAATGTCATGTTCTCAGAAGATAGACAAGGACAAAGAAGGGAAGAAAGTAGATCAAAAGCTATACAGAGCATGATCGGTTCACTTCTTTATCTTATCGCTTCTAGACACGATATTTTGTTGAGTGTTTGCATCTGTGCTAAGTTTCAATCGGATCCTAGAGAATCACATCTCGTTGCCGTGAAACGTATTATCAAATATGTTGCCTCATCTTCAAGCATCGGTCTTTGGTATCCAAAGAGGGAGACTTTAATCTTCTAGGATACTCAAATGTAGATCTGGCCGGCTGCAGAGTCGATAGAAAGAGCACTTCTGGAACTTGTCAATTGCTTGGAAACAGGACAGTGTCTTGGTTTTCGAGGAAGCAAAGCACTGTAGCTCTCTCAACGACAGAAGCAGAGTATGTAGCTCTTGGAAGCTGCTGTTCGCAAATTCTATGGATAAAACAACAGCTACAAGACTTTGGCATTGAAGACTCATGCACAGAAATCAGATGTGACAACACCAGCGCAATCAATCTCACCAAAAATCCAATCCTTCATTCAAGAGCAAAGCATATTGAGATTCGACATCACTTCATTAGAGATCATATTCAGAATGGAGAAATCTCGATTCAATTTGTTGATTCGAAGAGTCAACTAGCGGATATATTCACAAAGCCTTTGGAGAAAAATCAATTCGACTTTATCCGCTCAAGACTCAACATTTTGAAGCTTGAAGAAGTTAAAGTCTAGAGACTCACCAACTCTGAGACTCTGATCTCTCAGACTTTAAATCATGAGACTCAAACATTCATGGCTAAAGACTGTAAGTTGCTATTTTATCTAAAAGGTACGAATTCTCGTTTATCTAAATCTCGAAAAGGTACGTTCTTTCATTCAGATATAATTCGTGTGAAATTTGAAAGTTTTTTTAAGGAATTAATTTTGGCAGTTATTGATTTTGAAAAGAAGTGTTCGTACACTTTCCTTGTACCGATTAAACTTCTCTTTTCAAATCCGAGGTATATATATATACGAGTTTTTCTTCGCCCAATTTTCAAAACCCTAAAAGGCACTCTCCTCCGTCTGTTTGTTTCTACTTCTTGTTCGTCGTCGAGAAACCGGTCATTTTTCTTGGGAAAAGCAAGTGAAAGAATCTTCCAAAGACAAAGAAAGATGTCGTCTTCGAGGAAATCATCAAGAATCGCAAGCAGGGGACCACAAAGAATGGAGAAGGGACCGACTCACTTCGATCTTACTGAGGAAAAAGACTTATCAAGTCAGCGACAAAGTCCGATTCGCTCTCCTCCACGTCATTCAACACCTCCTGCCCCACAAGGTGCAAGTCAATATCTGGAAGATGAGATAATCGAGGAAGTCGACCCAGTAAGAGTTCAAAAACCCTCCTTTATCTATAAGCTTTATCGTGCGTTGAAAAGCTCCGGTTCTTCATTAAAATATATAGATGACTTCCTTAAGGACAAAAATTATGGGAATGAGTATCTTTTTCTGCGGAAAATGGAGGAATTGGGAATTGCTCCTAAAGGAAGGGCAGAGGAGGCTCTTGCGAACATTCCCGGTGACCTCGTTTGCCGGGACAAAATCTGATTGAAGGGAACGATGATGACAAAATGTTCCTTGAATTTAAACCTAGAATGGGTGTGGCAGCAAAGGTGAAAGGAAATCGGATGGATTTGTTTAAATCCAAGGATAAGGAAAAAGTGTATTTCAGGCTGTTGAAAAGAGGGGTGATAAACCCTAGAAGTGTCGATTTTGACTTCCTGGACACCATCAACATGAACTTAAGAGAGAAGTTGAATTTGCTTCAACTTGAGACTTTTTGCTCTGACTCTATGGACGGGTATGCTCATCGACCGCTTATTTCTATTCAAATCTAAGCTTTTTGGATGCGAATAGAATTTCATTCGTGTTCGAGACCAAGTCTACGTGGTAGATGTGAATATGTTGGCGGACATAGTTGGAGTTGAACGGGGACGCTATCTTCCAATCAAAGTCTCACTGCTCGTACTACTCGGATCTTGTCAAAGATAGGGACGCGAGAGAAGAAAATTACCTACTCGAGGATGAATGCCATCAACATTGTGCTTCATAAGATTGTGATCAAGCTGTCTCGAGATCAAGTCTACGTCAAAGACTTCGTGTCTCTTTACGAAGCAAAGTTGATGCACGCGATCAACTTAGGACGGAAGTTTTCTCTCCCGCACACTATTCTCTTCCATATGTACAGAGCAATGTCAAAAGACAAAGGACAATTGCCTTATCCTGGTCTGGTGACCAAGATCTTCAAACACATGAACATTGAACCGCCACATACATTTTGTGTTCGACCGTGTGATAAGATGGTGGTAGGGTTGAAAATGTTAATGAAGATGCGTCTGCAAGAACTCTCCAAGGCAATGGAGAAATTCAAAGTGAAATCTCCATTCCAGTCTGCCTCAAAGAGAAAAGGAAAGGAGGCCATTGGTGCTCCATCGAAAAAGAAGAAAAGAACTCTCATCCTGGAGGATGAAGATGAAGATGAAGATGATGAAGATCCCACTATCCAAGCACTGACAAGAACCAGACGTTCTGTGTCTCAACCGACAGAACTTCAGCAGAACAGAGAAGAAGAAGAACAGAGAGAGAAGGAGAAAGAAGTTGAAGAAGAAGGAGAAGGAGAAAAAGAAAAGTCTGCTGATGAATCTGGAGAGAAGGGAAATCAAGAGCATGATCATCACTCTTCCTCTTTCGATGTCCTAGAGACAGGGGGAGTTGGCGAGCAAGAGAGGTCTACACCTCATGTTGCTGTCAGTAAAGATTTAAGACAATCTCTAGAAGACCCAGAAGAAGTTCAGGTCTCTCAATTGCCTGAGGAAGGTCACGATACATCAAAACCAAATATGCAAGACTTAACAGAAGCACCATCGTCTGCATACACACCATCTGAGAAAGCCAATGCTAGTACACAGACGGAAGATTCTGCAGATTTTCGTCGTATCATGGATATTCTTCTGGAAATGCGTGGCCAGATATATGCTCTGGACTGTGAAATCCAAGCCTTGAAGAATGCTGGACAAGCATCTTCAGTCTCTCTGGAGGATAAATTCAAAGACCTCACTCTGCAACTTCAAGCCAATGCTAAGGGAGAAGAGGTAGCTCAACTGAGGGAAGACATGAAGAAGCTCGAAGGAGTAGTCCAGTCCATTGGGGATTTCCAGATCGTGCGCATTCCCAAGCAGACATGACTCCTTTCTCACCCTTTTTAATGCTGACAAAAAAGGGGAGAACCAATTTGAACCAACAACTTTTTCAATATCTTTTAAAACTTTTTAGTGGTTATGTTTATTTTTGAGTATGACTTGAGAACTTGAACTTGAGTGTGAATTTGACTGAATTGATTGTGGATTCGATGCTTGACTGGTTGCATTTATTTCAAGTGTTGTTATATGGTGTTACTCATGAAAGACTAACCAATTTTCGTGGATGCGAGTCGGTTGCTTTATTAATCTTTATGAGTTAGCCATATTGCTTGAGAAATGTTTTTGCAGGTCAAAGTTGTTCAAATCTACAAGAAAGTTTTGTCACCATCAAAAAGGGGGAGATTGTTGGAGAAATCTTTCCGAGAATATTTTGAAGCTAATAAAACGTTTCTTTCGAGTCTAAGTCTGGATGTTCGGAGACCGACAGTGTAAAGTCTGAAGACTTTGTATTCTCAAGACTCAAGACTCAAGACTCAAGACTCAAGACTCAAGACTCAAAACTTAAGACTCAAGACTTAAGTCTATTCTCACTGACAGTCTTTCTAATCCAGTGACGAAGGAAATCCAAAGACGAAGTATATGGTTGAGGATTCGATCCTATCCTTTGGAAAAGATTCTTTGGTTGGATAAATATTTCGGATTCTTTGATTCTCATCTAAGATCGATTGAAGATCCGATGGTCGACGAAATAATCTTGGAATGTTCTATTCTTGGAAACCAAGATCCCGATTGTATGGGCGAACGGGATTGATGGGTTATCATCAGATTCCTTAAAAAGCTCGGATGATCTTCTTGATTGATTCCGTCCAACGAGTAGATTGGAGGAATTCCTTTGGTAAGTGCCAACGGCTATGATGGCATAAAGGAGTATAAAAGGAAGACGTTCTAGTTGTTTTAAGTGTGTGAATGATAGAAAAATTCCAGTAGTCGAAGAACCTTGATTGTTAGTCGATACGGTTCGAGCGAAATTGTATACACGAGAGAGTGTTTATATTTGGTGACACCTTGAGCGAGTGTGGTAGATCATCTACACCTAGAAATCAAGGAAGATCAACACTGTAACAGCTCTTTGATCATAGTGGAATCCAGCCAATTGGCTGTCAGTGCAGAAGAGTGGACGTAGGCTTGAATCAAGCCGAACCACTATAAACCGAGTGTTCAATCCTCTCTTTCCCTTACTCAGTCTTGCGATTGATTTTTAACTGTTGCAAATCCTTTAACTGTTTAAATATTGTGCAATCTTCAAGGAAATTTTTTATATACCTATTCACCCCCCTCTAGGTTCTCATACTAGCTATATCAGATTGTGTAGAAGCTGATGTACTGAATATTGTAATTTCCCTAAGTGTTTACATTTGATGAATTTGTGTTTTTCATTATTAATGCCTATGAATCTTTGTTTGATCTTTATGCATCTTAATGCTCGGTGCATTACTTTAAATTGAGAAAGTATGTCGAACAGATATAAGATTGACCCACTCACACGGGTAATCGCCTCTGTTTATTATGTGATAAATAGAGATGAGACGGTTTTTAAGCTTATTATCTAGGTGATAATCGAGAGCTCAAACTTAAAAATATATTTGTTGCCTTAACTGGGTGTTAAGATAATGATATAATATTTACTATGTCCGAAAGTAAAATAACCCACATATTTTACTTTATCTATTTATGATGCTAGATGTGAGTTCTGATGAATTTTGTAAATGAGTAGATACGTGAACTCAAGTTAGACATTGGGTATGTTTGAACTATCATCTGTATGGTATTGAAGGTGTAGACATACGCTCAATGGGAAATGAGTTAATACCGTAATACGTATTTCATACTACGTATGTATGAAACGGCCAATAAGAGTTGCAAAAGTTTGATCTCAACTTTTATGTTGTGTGAGACTCTTGAGGAAAAGAGTTTCTCAATTTTAATGCCCTCATGAATTTTACTTATTCTCAAGATTTCTATTTAGTGTTTGCTATTTTAAGATGTTGCCAATGGTCATGAGTTGATTCGATCTAATGGGACATTTCTAGAAAAGTAAGCTGAACTGAAATTGAGAGTTTGAAGGAAAGAGGAAGATCGAATTTGGAGAATCACATTGTAGTTTTGTATTCACTGGTTAACCAATTATGACTGTCTTTGGGATAATCATAATTGTGAATACAACATATATATCATTGTTTAAAAGAGATCAAGAGAGATATAAATGTGATCGATCGATCTAGGGTACTGCATACTAAATCTACTCAGAGTGTGATGCCCATTATGAGCTGCTATGTATTCATAATGCCTAGCGAATGTTCTAGCCCTTGTATGATTATCATGGTGTCCATTGCTACGATTTACAAGCCGCATTAACTGGTATTGGATAATTTTGCTGCGCCATATATTGAACTCAAATTGGGAAGAATTAAGCTTATTATGTTGATTTCAACCGATCCATTCTAGGCAAAAACTGTTGTCTCTATGGTTCCACTGTCGATCTCTTTTTGAAGAACGAACCGCAATCGACGTCGGTCAAGAACTCGGTCCATTTGGGTCAAAGTAGGTTTAGTACACGGTCGATCCTCTTCTTGAGGGTTTTAAGTAGAAGAACACGTTAATGATCAATACTCATTCAATCGAATTGGTACTGTTGCTTGCAGTGGTTTGCGACGGCGTGTTGATGTACGACTATGGGGTCGCCAGCTCCAACGTGATCCACGGGGGGGAGGGGACGCGAGGCCATCAGTCTACAGCATCTCCAACCTTCCCCACGACCTACCGATCTTTCTCAACTATGGAGGCCAAGATCCGCTCTCCAATGAGAGCGATGTCCGTTATCTGCTCGAAAGCTTGAAGCTCTATGACGCTGGCAAGCTCCCCGTCCAGTCCATCGAAGATTACGCTCATGCGGATTTCATAATGGGAGTGAATGCCGAAGACAAGGTGTTTGGTCGAGTGTTGTCTTTCTTCAAAAACCAGCAGTAACCCCTAGCGACTAGCCAATTTTACGGAAAGGAATTGACGGAAGTGAATGCGACATGAACATTTGCTTTCACTTCTTCTAGTCAATTTTTTCTTTCGTCATTTTCTTCTAGTCATTGCCATTGCTAATTAGTGCACGGAATTCATCGAGTTTGATCGGTCATGTCATGAGAGTCAAGCCCACAGTCTATCTCCTTTCTCTTTGTATGAAGGTCATATGGTCCACGATGGACTCATATAAGAATCGTAATGATGAGTTATATTGAGTGATTTGGGTCATGAAGGAACTTGTGCTCCTATGAAGTTATTTTGGGATAACCAAGCGGCAACTTACATTGCATCAAATCTAGTCTTTCGTGAAAGGATAGAACACATAGAAATAGACTATAATTTTGTTCAAGAGAAATTGTTGATATATTTTAATGCCCTCATGAATTTTGTTCAATATGTGGGAATGCAAAGGGTCAAGTCCTTATTGCGAGAAATCAAGAGTTAACTAACACAAGAGAAGAAAACGTCATCAAGTGAAGAAAATGTCAAGGGTGAGGTGTTACAATTGTGACAAGAAAGGTCACTATGCTCGCAACTATTGTGAGCCGAAAAAGATAAACACCTGTTGTACATTTGAGAACTTTGCTTATGTGTCAAGTTCTGTATCATTGGTTGAATCCAATCCTCTGTGGACTGTAGATTCAGGAGCGACAGACCATGTAGCAAATGATAGAGAATCTTTCGTGGAATTCCGACGAGTACTAACTGGAACTAAGTGGATTTATGTGGGAAATAACTCCAGAGCTGAAGTTAAAGGGATTGATATCTACTAATTGAACATGCGTGGTGGACGTACCTTGTTCTTACATGATGTTTTATATGCTCCGAGGATTCGTCGAAATTTAGTGTATGTTTTGGTGTTGGTCAAGCTTGGTTTTAATATGAACTTCCATAATAGAGATGTAGATTTGTATTTGGATACAAACTACTATGCTTGTGGTTATTTTCTAGATGGTTTCATTGTATTAGATATTAACTATGTTAATGTAAATGTTGTTATTCTCTTTTCACGTCTCCTAATTCATATGCTAGACTTGGTCATATTGGCCAACAACGTATGAATAGATTAGTCAAAGAGGGCTTATTGGGCAACATTGAAAAAGTCGATTTGCCCATATGTAAGCATTGCCTAGTAAGAAAAACGATAAAGAAACCATTTGGAAAATGTAAAAGAGCTGAATTTCCTCTGCATTTAATCCATTCTGACGTCTGTGATCCAATGAATATGAGAAGAAGGCATGAGGCTGTTTATTTCATCACTTTTATAGATTATTATACTCGATTTGGATATGTCTATTTGATTTATCATAAATATGAAGCGTTAAGTTGTTTCAAAAGGTCTATGAATTTGGTAGAAACCAATTAGACAAGAAAATAAAAGTATTAAGATCCGATTGAGGTCAAGGATATTTATCTGATGAGTTTAGAAAATTATGTGATGAAAAAGGAATAGAAAGACAGTTGTCTATTCCATATACTCCTCAACAAAATGGTGTTGCGGAAAGAAGAAACAGAACCCTACTGGAAATGGTTAGGTCCATGATGGCACATGCTACTTACCTATTACTTTTTGAAATGATGCGTTGTTAACTACTGCCTATATGCTTAACCGGGTGCCTTCCAAATCAGTTACTTCCACTCCATATGAGTTATGGACAGGTATAAAATCGGACTTAAGTTTTCTTAAGCCATGGGGTTGTGCTGCCTGTACTCATGAGCCTTCTCACAAGTTTGGGAAAGAGGGTCCTAGAGGAAAAAGGAGTATTTTCATTTTATACTTCTTGTCAACCGTACAAGAGTAGCGTCGGGTGACGCTAGAGAGCTTTTATAGTTTGAGTTCATAAGAGAGGTATGAGTGCTATTTATAGTGGAATCCTTGGTTAGATGTAATCTTATTTAAGGGTAAACCTAAATAAAACCTTGTGTCTTAAATTCTTTTTCTTGCTTGTACTCTCAATTTTCTTTGTGATTATGCAACAAATCCTAACATCCGGCATCGGAACAAGGTTTGAGGTTAGATTTCTTGGTGAAGAGAGATCCCAAAAAATCGAATCTTGGGAAGATGTCGTTGATTGGTTAATCATAGATTGAAGTAGAGAAATTTAGAGGAAAATGTTTCGAGTTATGAAAATTGAAGATGGAGGCTCTGCTGGTGGATAGAGATTTGTAGCATGTGATCAAAGATGATAAGCCCGAGGAGAATACCAAGGGAAAGTCGAAGGAGGATGAGTTGAATGACTCCATGTCCACTAAATTGAAGGAGTGGAACATCAGGGATTGGAGGGTTCTACATTATGGTAAGTGCAGAGCATATTACTAGGATTGATTAGAACATCTCTAAGTTTGATGTCTTGTTCATAATGCCGTAGTGAATGTGACATTTGAGAAGATGACAGAGGATCTTTGGACAAAATTTATTAGAACAAGTCATTTGTTAATAGGCTATTTCTATGGAGGCAACTCTACAATTTTGGAATGAGTGAAGGTGATTCATTCTTTGCACACTTAAATGAGTTTAATACTATTTGTGCTAAACTTGCATTGATCGACGTCAATCCAGATGAGGAAGACAAAGCACATACTTTACTGTGTTTGTTGTTGAATTCATTGGGACATATGATTGTTATACATAGTTGTTAGTGTGTTATCCTTTGAGAACGTTGTGGCTACCTTGTTGTCTGAGGAGATGAGGAGAGCAGGTTCTAATAGTGTAACGCAAGAGGCTTTTTTGGTAAGATGAAGGTATAATGAACGATTTGAGTCTAGATTTGGTTGCCAGAATAAGCTTAGAGGAAAATTTAATGATCGAGATTGAGAAAAAATAATCCATTGGAAGTGCAAAAAGCTTAGACAATTGAAGAAAGATTGTAGAAGCATAAGTGTGGATCTAGAGAAGTGAGATGAGCAATCATCCTCTTGTACAAAAAAGGATGACGGCGTTAGCATAGAAAACATGTATCTTGTCTGCAATTTATTATAGCGCGACCACAGTGCATGGATTATTGACACTGGAGTGTCTCTCCACCTTATATGCTTTATAGATATTGGTTTTGCTATTATAAGCCAAATCAAGGACATATAGTGCGAATGGGGAATAATACGACGCTTGATATGGTTGGGTGCATAAAGGTGAAACTATTAGGCCTTGTTTGTTTATTTTTGTTTCTGTTCCCTGGAACAAATTTTTTTGTTATTTTGTTTCGGGGAACAAAAAAATAACAGAAACATGTTTGTTAAAACTTTTGTTTCCAAAAACAAAAAATCTATTTTTTTTTTTTGGCTCATGGGAACAGATTTGGAACATAAATAAGAAGTAGAAAAAAGTTGTTTCTTGTTCCCGAAACAATTTTTTTCTCTTTTCTTTTTTTCTTCTCTTTCTTTTCTTCTTCTTTTCTTCCTTTTGCCAGTCACTGGCCTTGGCCATAGTTGGCGTCGATGATTGGCCAGACGAGGGCTGGCGACCTTGCCGGAGTGTTGCCGGCTCCCGGAGATGCCGAGCCACAGCAAGGCTCACCTGGCCACCGAGAGGCGGCGGCGGCCACAAAGAGAAAGAAGGAAAAAAAAAGAAAAAAGAAAAAAGAAAAAAGAAAGAAGAAAAAAATGAAATATATAATAAAAAATTGAAAAATTAAAAGAAATAATAAAATTATACAAGTTTACCAAATGTATTTCTATTCTTGGAGTAGAAATTTTTGCAGTTACCAAGCGCGTTCTTATACTTAGAAATTGTTCTCGTGAATAGAAATAAAAAAAAAAAACTATTTTTGTTAAAAAATTGTTCCTCTGATTAGAAACGTTACCAAACGCTCCCTTATTAGTAGTTTGAGCTTGAGCTTATGAATAGCTATTGCATATATATAATTTGTTTGGATATATATATTCTTTTTCTTGCAATTTGAATAATGTAATAGAGAGGTGTGATGTGTTAATCATAGTGGAATTCTCCACTGGACGTAACTCTAATTTCAAGGTGAATTCTGATGAAATCTTATGTCTCAAATTCTCTTTCTCGCTTTTACTCTCAATTTTCCTTGTGATTGTTTGGCCAATCTTGACATGGACATGTGTCAAATTATAAGTGGCTAGTAGAAAACATAGATGCCATGTCAGCTAATGACATGGTGGTCTTTAATCACTAAATATATTCTCCTATCTATCATCATGATTCATGGCTATCAATTTCCAATTGGTACCCACACATGATTAATCATTTTTCGTCCTTTATATCCGTCTTTCCGTCTCCCTTTGTTTTTCTTCCGTCATAATCCATTTCCTAGAAATGTGAAAGACCCGACTCTTTTTAGGTAGCCTAATCCCTTAAAGAAAAACCTCCAATTTAGGTCCAGCGTCAATTATATCATAAATATTTATTGGTCTCATCCAAAAATTTAATTTTAGGTCTAATCTCAATTCTACCCAAAACTTATTTTTTTTATTATATAAAAATCACAAACTTTTACTTGAGTTCCAAATTTGCCTCCGTTAACTCTTTTTCTAAAATTTCTTTTGACAGTTGAGAAATGGAAAAATCCCGGGCATGAGCTGTTTGAACATCCAAATCAAGTGTCTTGAGCGCAAGCTCTTTGATTGAGAGATATGGAAGACTCCAAGTATGAGAGATTGAAGACTAAGCATAAATTCAAAGATCCTTAAGCGAAATAGAAGGAAGATTCTTTTAAAAGTAAAAGCAATTGAAGAAAGTCAACCCTAATTGCTGCTGTTTTTTTATACCAATTTTAGATTCAATAATGTCATTTGAACTAATATAGAAATTAATATCTAGAAAATGTCTTTTTGGATATGAGATTTGGGAAAAAAATTAGAGTAATGACGTGGAAATCTCACATCACCATGGGCGATTTTGGATGGAAGCTTAGTGGAGACAGATATGAGACTCAATTAAAAGTCAATGATAGTTTATGTGACCAAAAAGTTTAGGATGGATTGGGATTGGATCTAAGGTTTGTGATTTTTTATGAGACAAAAAAAAAGGGTAGAATTGAGACTGGACCTGAAATTAAAGGTTTTTAACGAGATTAGAATTAAAGTTGGATTTAAAAAAAAAAGAAATTAGGCCAATTTTAAATCTTGGTAATTACACATAAAAACCTTTTAGCAAAAACAGAAACGGAAGCAAATCCTTTTCCCGTGCCTCATCTGTCACGATACATGGTTACCAATGCCAGGAGTTCGATGTAATCAAATCTTGATTAGCTTCATTTATTGGAATGAGATTGGGGCAGAATCTTCGGATGTATGAGACAAAAATATAATGAATAACGTGTGTAACACTCTATCTCCATTGGGTGTGTTCTGTTTGAGGTGGTCACTCAGGATGGATACAATACTAAACGTGCAAAGAATACCAGAATGTCGAGCTGGGGACAGCGGCAGCGGCAACGGCAATAAGCGGCCAGTCCTAACGAGACTGCTGGATTCGTTCATTTGTGATGCATGTGCAATATTCTTTCGATTTACGCGATTGGCTCGTGTCCGATCCTCAGGAGATGCATTGAACTTTGAGCTTGCTAATCTTTTCTCCATCTTGTACTAAATAAACCACTTTAAGTCGGGAAAATACTGTGTAGGCTAGCCTTTCCACATCATCATGGGACTGGCCCATTCAACGGACGACACGTCGCGCCACATGTCGTCCTGGGTGGCACACCACACTCTCCCCCTTCCCGTGAAATCTCTCGCCCTTCTCTCTCTTCTCGGTCCTAACTTCGCTTTTCTTCTTGATGATACTCACGCTATTTTCTCATTTTAGTATGTTTATCACTTCCATGTTTTGTCCTAAAGAGAGAGATTATCTGTTTATGGCGGTAAACGGTGAATGCAGGACGGGATGTCACGGCTGCTGAACCCGCCAGAGCAGGACCCGCCCTTGATTCTGGCCGACAACGAGTTCGATGTGTGGATTGCCAACACCCGAGGCACCCGATTCAGCAGGCGCCCCACTTCCTTGGACACTGCCAACCCCGTCAGTACATCTCTCTCTTTCTCTAAATTTATCACCCGAGAGGAATGCACGTATTCAACTCGATCTGAATCATTGAACGTGACGAGTCTCATGTGAGTCCCGTGCTAGTCCCATTAGATTCGACACTCCACATTTAGTTTGGTACACATGCTGGACTCTTCGTATCACTTATCCTCATGTAGGGAATAGTTAATTGGGCCGGTACCGGTGATGTGGTTTGTGGCAAGTGGCTATCGCACTTAAGCTTGGGCCCATCTAGATCTCAAATTGCATTAGTACCATTAGCAAGACCCACTAGTGCATCTGCAACACGACCTAATTTATTCTCTCACGGTGCACTTGATTCATACAAGTTTCACGCCTATATTTATGGCACCGTATGTACGTTATAATACATTCATTGGGAAAATTACCAAACAAATTCTGAATCTATTGTAATTGTTCATGTCAGCGTCGGTAACGTCATGTAGACTGCCAATGTCCATGTTAGTGCTAGTTGGCTGCCAGATAAAATCGATTGAATGGATTGAATTGGTATAAATGCAAAAGGTTTATGATTCAATTGACAAAAAAAAAAAAAAAATTATGATTGAATTGACGTAGGTTAAGGGTTTTTGTGTAACTTTCCCCACGTACGTTTGTTGTGCTTTCAATTCCAATCTTGACCCACCTTATCTAGTAAACCTTTCACCACGACACCTAAATATTGGCCTTCCATATGCCTATATTTTTGTCCTCGAACAAACCTGTGGGACTTAAAAGAGTTTATTGTGTAAATGCTTCGCTGTGTGAGCTCAAGGATGACCAGAATGTGGCAAAAATAGAAAATAGAATGTAAGCAAATGGATGGTTTGCTTGTTTCGGGAAAAAGAAAATGAAGAAATCTTTTGAGGAAGGAAAAAACAGAGGAATAAGGGTCTAAAAACAAAGTGGGTCCCTTGGGTTGTCCTTGGCCAAAAGGTTTTATAGGCCTTAGAAGACATGGCCCCAAGCTCCCAGTTCTGACTTTTCCATCTTCCTTCTCCTCCATCATCCGTGGAGAAAATATTAGTTGTAACTCTGATTCCAGAGTGGCTTCCTCCGAGTACATGTCGCTCAGCAGCCACGCTGGAATCATACGCCTAACTTTAGCGTGCATGACAACCATTCTATTCTAGAAATAGTTTTAGAACAGAAATAGATTTTTCTATTTTTATTTCTAAAAGAGTTTTTAAGAAAAAATAACCATTTGATAATGACATAAAATTTCTACTCTAAAAATAGAAATTCATTTGATAACGACACAAAATTTCTTTCTTTTGGACAACGGTAGACCAGTGGATGGCAGTGACGGATGGCGGTGGTGGCCGGCGATCGGCGATGGCTGGCAGCCGATAGGCGACCCATGGACGGTGGTTAGCGGCAACGGATGAAGGTTCGGTTGACGAACGATGAGAAGAATGATTTCTATTCCAAACCTATTTCTGGAACAAGAATCTATTTCAGAAATAAAAAAATAGAATATGTTTATCAAACGGATTTCTATTCCAGAAATAAGTCTAAAATAGAAAAATTGTTTCTGGAATAGAAATTTTGATTTGTCATGCACCCCCTCATATAGCATGTGAAAGTGGATAGGTGAGAACTTGTACCCGTTTGGCCATCTGTTGCACAGATTATCCATTCAATTATCGAGCTTGCTTTATTAATTTTGGATCTATGGTGAGGCTATTCTGTCCTGGACGTTCATTTTAAGGCCTATTTACCTACTAGCACAGGATTCTAGAAAGGTTTCCAGGTAAGCGACACCACTAACAACTGGCTTAGATGATATCTAGTTTGCTTTCATCCAGAAAGCATATAGGGAGAAATTGCTGAGAAAGGACTTTGAATCTTAGGAGGGAAACATGGTTTGACTTTGGTTTTACCTTAGATGGCAACTACTCCTGCTTGAGTTAACCAGTGCTTAGAGTAGGACAAACAATTCTTTCACTTGTTTAGGCATGCACACTAATTGGAACTCCTGCCGTGTTTCCTAGAATACGGTCGAAACCCACCAGTTTCTGTTCACACATGAAAGCCTCGATCCTTCAGGATAACTGAACGTAAGGCCGCCGATGTCGAGCACGAACAGTGACTGTAGCGCCCGTAAGAGAAGCGGTGCCTGTGAGTGCATAACGTCTCATCCGTGATCAGAAAGGAGTGAAAAATCTCTTCGTAGGAGATTCGTTTCTGTTTTGCTCAGGTCTGGATGCGCATTTCACTTTCGAGGATCATGATTGTACAAGCTAATTGCACACGAGAGTCATAAGCGCTTCGTGGATTTACATGTTTGCAAGAACTGACAGGGAAGTAAATGAGCCCATCCTTCGGTGACATATTACCAAACACCGAATTGGAACTCTGTGGCCATGATGCCGTTTTTACATGAGGATAGCAAACTAATTACTTCCGGACGAGCACAAAAACCAATGGGGTTCTAAGAAATTCCCGTGCTTTCACGACGCCCGTCATGTGTAGCGTTGTTTTTCTACATGTAATTGACATGGTCTATCGAATTATGGTCATCCAATGGCTTTCTGATTGTGATAGTTGCATTACACATTCGGTATTTATTATGAATCTATTGGCCATGATTTCCGAGCTATGTTACTAGTTCCGTGATTTCTCTTTGATGCTCATTTATTACCTGTTTAGTACCGCCATGGACGGACTACAGTTCCCATGGATATTATGACTATGAAATTTTCGCCAAAAGTCTTATGAAAACCGCAACCTCCATTTTTCATGGTTGAAATTCCTGCATGATAATCATATCAAATATATTCTCGACTTCACATCAGCCTTTCGCCATCAGAAAGAAGAACGAAAGTCATATAAAACTTTCTACAGCAATTAGCATTTCCCATTCCATTCTTCTAAAAGGAAATACAACATTTCGATCCTAATTCAGGCCAGCGATGCACAAAAGGCAGTCTTGTCCATCATTATTATTCATGGCTAATCCATTTTCTGGTTGGTTCGTTGGTTGCTTGCTACGATAAGGTCAGTCGGGATCCACGCGTGGTCGATTCCTTTTCTGTCCTCTCTCTCTCTCTCTCCCCCTGTTTTTCTTCCACCACCTTTCATTTTCTCCCTCTAAACGTGGAAAACCCGTACCTTTTTAGGCAAGAAATATCCTAGTAAATACGGACACGACCCTTTTTTAGTAGAAACCCAGAAACGAAAGCCCAATCCTTTTCCCACTCTTTTTGCGAGTTAATTCCAAAAGAAGAAGAAGACATCTGTTCTCAAATCTACCTCGAAACTTTAATCCAATCTCAAATTTATACTGAAATTTATTTTTTCTAAAAAAAAAAGAATTTAAACTATGAAAAATCTTAAAACGAATTTTTTGACCACGAAAAACCAAAAACTAGTACACTTATGATACAATTACCAAAAACTAATTTTTTGACCACGAAAAATTAAAAACCGATACATATTTTACAAATTTATCACAAACTAATTTTTTAAACACAAAAAACTTTAAATTGATACTTTGTGATAAGTTTATTCTATTTTAGTTTTCGTTAGATTTTATTGTCCAATTGCTTAATTAGATGATAAATGACAGTTGATGGATATACTAAATTGGGGTTTCGTCCTCTATTTGTACCAAAAAAATCACTAACTTTTAATCTATTACCAAATCTACCCTGTAATCTGATCCCAACTTAGCATGGTATTTCCGCATTAATAATAAATATACATTGGCAATGTGACATGAAAAATTATCTTCAAAATAAAATTATTTTAGGATATAAAAAATTAGAGACTACTAACAATGAGTTTTGGACAGAGGGCTAACGAGGGCAAATTTGGGACTAGAGTAAAAATTGATAATTCTCTTTTTGACAAAAATAGATTTGGGATTTGACCTATTATTTGGGGTTTTTTCTTCTTCTTTTTTCAGACAAAAAAAAAGTTCGAGATATATTTGGGATTGGATATGAAGTTGGGAATTCTTTTCGGAATTAACCCCTCATTTTGGCTCCCTCTCCTCCTCCTCTTCTTCTTCTCCTCTCTCAAGAATTTCTTATATAAAGGGCGCGTGTCTGTTTGCAGTTTCAGTGCTCATCTTCTTCCACACAGAAAACCCAACTCCCCAAAAGAGCAAGAGGCAGAAGAGGAGGAGATGAGCTCGATGATTATGAGCGCGAGTAGCTTCCCCAGCCTGGCTTTGGGTTGCTTCCTCCTGGTCCTGGTGGTCGAGCTACGTGTGGCCCATGGCTTGAGCCGCGGTTCGATGCTCGATGTCGGCAGCGGTGGCCCTGTTGCCCCTCCAGCTACTGCGGGCATATGTGCCTCATCCTTCGTGACATATGGTTACAAATGCCAGGAGTTCGATGTAATTAAGCGCAGCTCGCAAATACCTTAAATCTTTGATTATCTTCATTTGTTAGAATAAGATTTAGCGTACTATCTTCAGATGTCTGTCGTGAGAATATAATGAATATCGCGTGCAGCACTCTGTTTTCATTGGGTGTGCTCTGTTTCAGGTGGTCACTCCGGATGGGTACATACTAAGCGTGCAAAGAATACCAGAAGGCCGAGCTGGGGGCGGCGGCGGTGGCACCAACAAGCAGCCTGTCCTAATACAGCATGGCGTCCTTGCGGTGAGTGCCTTATTTTCTGGCTCAAGACTGCCGGACATGTTCATTTGCGCTGCATATGCAATACTCTTATCAATTGCGCAATTGGCTATTGTCAAATCGACGTGATATACTTTAGACCCGCAAGAGCTGCGCCGTGCATGCATAGTTCACTTATGTGTCTCCTTTCCTACGTGCCACAACATTCCGTGACATGGGCCATGACGTTAAATATCTCAGGTTGCTTAAATAGATATCGTTTCTCAGAATGTCTATCATTCCCATGTTTTTGTCCTGAAGGAGGGAGATTATCTGTTTATGGCGGCATGCTGTGAATGCAGGACGGGATGACGTGGCTGGTGAACCCACCAGAGCAGGACCTGCCCTTGATCTTGGCCGATAACGGGTTTGATGTGTGGATCGCCAACAGCCGAGGCACCCGATTCAGCCGGCGCCACACTTCCTTGGACCCCGCCAACGCGGTCAGTACATCTCTCTCTTTCTCTAAAATCTGAATCATTGAAAGTGGCGAGTTTCATGTGAGTCATAAATGAGTTCTGCTGGATTGATGATTCTCATTTATATTGATATCCTTACTGGATCCACTGCATCACTTATTCTCGAATAGGAAATACTTAAATGGGCTCGATACTGGTGACATGGTCTGTGACGAGTGGCTAACGCACCTGAACTTGGGCCTATCTAGATTTCGAGCCTGGATAGGATATGATTGCTTTCCGATCCATCAAAAAACAATTTCTCAATGAGTTAGCAGTTATTGGATCACCCAATAACGTATCATAATCATTGATTGAAAATGAGTTCATCTAATTTTTCATTACTGCTCTATTTTCAAGTGTAGCCAACGTTCAGAATCTCCGTATGCACTAAATGTAAATGGGACCTTCACGTTAATTGTAGTTGTAACCAGTGAATGCAGAAGAATTGTGCATCGCCAATTGAACAGGTGATTGAATTGCTGACAGGACTTTTGGGATTGGTCGTGGGACGAACTGGCGCAATTCGATGTCCCGGCCGTGCTCGACTTCATCCACGGGAAAACGGGGCAGAAGATAGATTACGTTGGTCACTCTCTGGTGAGAAATTATTTTCAGTACACTTCATGGAATCAGGTCGTACTTCACATACATACGCGCGCATGTTATATGACAGAAGATGCAATCGATGTGCCTATCCTTTCCAAAAAACTTGATTTGTACTGCAGAAACTGAGGTTCTTGGGTAAATTTGCTTTCTGATTCCAGGGAACTTTGATAGCTTTGGCAGCCTTATCGGAAGGGAAACTTGTGGACAAGCTGCGATCGGCAGCTCTGTTGAGCCCCATCGCTTATCTCAGCCATATGACCACTCCCCTAGGCATCGTCGCCGCCAAATCCTTTGCGGGCGAGGTGAGCAGATAATTACCCTCGGCTCTTTCTCTTCCATTGCAATTAGAGAACTAGGGCATTTTGTGCATATATGTCCACCATGACGCCTGAGGGAGCTGCATTTGATGGTTCTGCAATTATTGACAGATCGTCAAGTCGGCCGGACTGGTCAAGTTCGATCCAAAAGAGTTCGATCCAAAAGGGTAAGCAACAGAACCTGCGAAAATTCCGAGAAGTTCTTATGTTCGATTCAAGGCTTAATTTATCTTCTCTTTCCTCTCGCATTATGATTCTGCATTTGTATTTGGTCGCAGCGAGAGCGTGGCTAACTTTCTGCAGGTCTTGTGTGCTATTCCCGGCATCAATTGCTACGACTCAGTAGCTGCATTCACCGGTACTAACTAACTTCGCTGCGCGAGATATGTGCTGGAACTCGAATTGGAGAGAGTTGAACTGATCATGTTGATTTCGACTGATCCGTTCCAGGGATAAACTGCTGTCTCAATGATTCCACCGTCGATCTCTTTTTGAAGAACGAACCGCAGCCAACATCGACCAAGACATTGGTGCATCTGTCTCAAAGTAGGTTTAGTGCACGGTCGATCCTTTTTCTTGAGGACTTCATGCAGAAAGCACGTGTTAATGATGAATGCTCATTCAAATTGACTACCTGCATTCCTTGACGTAGAACTTAAGATTTTGAAAACGAATTGGTGTTGTTGCTCGCAGTAGCTCGCCGCGGTGTGTTGGCAAAGTACGACTACGGGATCCCCAGCTTCAACGTGAAGCATCATGGGGACGTGAGGGCGCCAGTCTACAACCTCTCCAACATCCCCCGCGACTTTCCGATCTTCCTCAGCCACGGAGGCAGGGACGCGCTCTCCGACCCGAAAGACGTCCAGCGTCTGCTCGACAGCCTTAAGCTCCATGACGTCGGCAAGCTCACCGTCCAGTTCGTCGAAAATTATGCTCATGCTGATTTCATAATGGCAGTGAATGCCAAAGACATTGTGTACAGTCAAGTGTTGTCTTTCTTCAAAAACCAGCGGTAACTCCGAGCGGCTAGCCAATTTTGCTAATAGGAATCCAGGGAAATGAATGCAACATGAACATATGCTTTCACTTCTTCTAGTCACTGCCATTGCTAATTAGTGCATGAAATTCATCGAGCTTGATCAGTCATACCATGAGAGTCGAGCGCGTAGTCCGTCTTTTCTTTGCATGAAGGTCATGTAGACCACAGTGGACTCATATAAGAGTCGTAACTACGCATCGTATTTCATCAAATTGATAATAAATTGTAGATTGCAAGGATAATTTGTTATCCGGTCACACATCGCAAATGCCATTCTTAGATGAGTTCTTCACCCCTGGGACTTAGAGAGTTTATTGTGTAAATGCTCCGCCGTGCGATGTCAAGGATGAGCAGAACAGGGCAAAAGCAGAAACGGAATGGGAGCAAATGGGTGGTTTGCTTGTTATGGCGAAATAAAAAAAGAAGAACAAATCTTTTGAGCAAGGAAAAAAAAACAACAGAGAAGTAAGGGTCTAAAAACAAAGTAGGTCTCTTGGCTTGTCCTTGGCCGAAAGGTTTTAAGGCCTTAGAAGACATGGCCACAAGCTTCCAGTCTTGAGTTTTCTGTCTTCCTCCTCCTCCATCATCCATGGCCGCAAGCTTTGCTTGTCCATGGCCTGCAAGGTGGCTTGGCTTGGACACAGTGTTGACGATTCCGTCGGTTGTGATGGCAAGGGAGGTACTCCAATACCAACGAAGCAAAGAAGCTTCCGTTGTCGGTGTCAAAACCCAAATCCTAAAGGGATGGGGGTGACACGGCCATCCTTCCTTCTGAAGGACGCAGCCTTAGACCACCCAAAATCCATCTCTCAAAAGCCTCCGTGATGACGCTCTCGCTCTAATGGCCACTAATTGAGGGACCTGAAAAATATGATAAGAAGAAATGAATAAGCTACCACAGCTTAGTGAGTAATACATTTCTTCTAAGCGGATCGAGCAATTACTATGCACAGTTAAAACACAACATAACTCACTTTCACCAAACTCAGAAATTTCACAAACCTTCAAAGCCAAAATGTAACCTTTCTCACCTTAGCACAATATGTTTCAAAGCAAAATTATTCAAGATAATAATAGGTAAACGCTAATGGTGTAATCCATTGGTCAATCTCATAAAACATGTATCAACGGTCTATTCCATTGATTAATCTCATCAAACCACACATTGATAATCAAATGAAATTACATGCCAATGGTCCATTCCAATGACTAATCTCAAATTACACGTCGATGGTCCATTCTATCGACTAATCTCAAATTACACGTCGATGGTCCATTCCATTGACTAATCTCAAATTACACATCGATGGTTCATTCCATCGACCCAACTCATATCACATGTCAATGGTCCACTCCATTAACCAATTCGTTGCTCAATATCAAACCATGGTCACGATACAACGCTTGGTGACGATGAGGTGACTAAGATTCCCCCCTTCGCAAGATTTACACCTATTATTAGCCGGTGGCTCGGCCCACAAGGATATCCGAAAATAGTATGCACATACTCACAAGCCCTTCGTTGGGCTCACAGCGATATTGAGCATCCACATCAATCCAAAACCACACCATCCATAATTCTCAAATCAAATCCATAAGACATTTCATATATCACCAAAAGATTCACAACTCAACTTATTTGCCAGAAATACTTTTCATAAAACATTTTCAAATAATCTCAAAACCCGTCTCATAAATCAATTTCAAATCAAATACATTTCAAAAAGCTTATTACAAATCAATAACTATATAACCTTCCATAAATCATCTCAAAGTAGAGCATTTTGTGAAATAGTTTAACAAATCCAAAACATGTAATATTTTTCAACTTCATTAATCAAACAGAACATATATTTCCACAAAAAATTCTTACACTATTCTTAAATACCAAAACGTAGTAAATGCCCGATCCAAATTTTATGCAACAAATATGCTTATTCATGACTCATAAAATATCAATCATTTATCATTTTAAAAACATGAGCTTATAAGTTCTTAGAAGAAATAGTATCACTCACCTGGGAAAGCCCAAACCAACCTACTACAGTTACTCGAGCCCACGTACTCGAATTCCTAACAAATGACCGAAGAACACTGTCAAAAGATTGAGTAAAACGATATTTTTATAAATGACTCGATTACACTATGCCTATTCATTGAGAAAACGACATCCATGTACCAACCAACGCTTGCCCATACCAAAAATCTATTGTTGTCCCATTGCGCTTTAAACTTGTTCGGGCCATAATTTCCTCCACATAGGTTCTTTTCCAACAAACATACGGTCCATAGAAAGCCATTTTGATGTATTACAAAAACCTCGACTCAGCCACCTCAAAAACTCACTGAAAATAGCTGAAATTCAGGCCTGAAAGTTACTGTTCGGAACCCCACCAGAGCACGCAACGAACTTCGAAATTTTGTTCCGGTCAAATCGTAAGCTCAAATTGATATTCGTAAAATTCTGTAACTTCACAATACCTTAAACTATCATTTCTATAAAAATACGCAGCTTAACGACTTAAAAATCGGACTTCACTGCACAAATCTCCAATAATTCCCAATTTTAGTCCTAACCTTGAAAAAAAATTTGATTAGAAGAACAATAGGTGCAAGCGTTTACCGGGCGTTGCAAATCAGAGTTGAATCGGCTTGGGGAGGCGTCCATGACGAGAATCCCGTCTCTTTTCTTTCTCCTCCTCCTTCTTCTTTCCTTTCCTTTCTCTCCTCTCCTGTTCTTCTGTTCGAATGTGATTCTCCTTTTCCTTTTATCTCCTCCCTTTCTTTTTATTTTTTCGTTTTTTTCTCTCTCTTTCCTTCTTTTCCCGAATGTTCTCGGTGCCTCCTCATCCTTCTTCTTTTCTCCTTTTTTCTTCTTTGACTTTTCAACATTTCTTTTCCTTTCATTTTTTTGTTTTGCTTTTTGCTGGGCCCCAAAAAATGCCATATCTTACAATCGGCATTGTTCGTCCTTCAAGAGATGGCTAGATGGAAGAAAAGGAAAGAGACAAAAATGTTTAGGTTTTTATTTATTTTTGCATTAGCTATGGAATTGGCGACATGGACCGTTAGGGTGTCGTTCATACTTCTTGTCAATTATACAAGAGTAGCATCGGGTGACGCTAGATAGCTTTTATAGTTTGAGTTCATATTATATTAGTAGTTTGAGTTTGGGCTCATTAAAAATATATATACATATACATATGTATATGTATATATATGTATATATACATATGTATATGTATATGTATATTTCTCTTTTAATTTGAGGGATGTAAGAGAGGTATGAGTGCTATTTATAGTGGAATCCTCAGTTAGATGTAACCTTAGTTTAAGGGTAAACCCGAACAAAACCTTGTGTCTTAAATTCTTTTTCTTACTTGTACTCTCCATTTACTTTGTGATTATGCAACAAATCCTAACATCTGGCATCAGAACAAGGTTTGAGGTTAGATTTCTTGGTGAAGAGAGATCCCAAAAAATGGAATCTTGGGAAGATGTCGTTGATTGGTTAATTATAGATCGAAGTAGAGAAATTTAGAGGAAAATGTTTCGAGTTATGAAAATTGAAGATGGAGGCTCTACTGGTGGATAGAGATTTATGGCATGCGATCAAAGATGATAAGCCCGAGGAGAATACCAAGGGAAAGTCGAAGGAGGACGAGTTGAATGACTCCATGTCCACTAAATTGAAGGAGTGGAACATCAGGGATCAGAGGGTTCTACATTATGGTAAGTGTAGAGCATATTACTAGGATTGATTAGAACATCTGATGGTTTTAATTATTAATGTGATGGGCCTAAGTTGGCCCGTCCGCCCATGTTGGGCCTAAAAGCCTGGCTCGCAATATTAGGGCCCATGGATGAAAGAGTGCGTTAAGGGATTGCGTCTATTGGAGGAGACGCTTTGAGGGAAAGGAATAAAAGGCATGTAGCTTTTGGAGTACGTAAGTGAAGACTCTCTCTCTCCCTCCAGATAACGTAAGACAAAAAGAACACTCCAAAAGGAAAAGGAAAAGCACGTATTTTCAGAGTTTCCTCCCCCTTGAACCTACAGTACGCTCCTTGGCCAACCGGGATTAAATTCTTCCTCGAACTTCAATGTTGGTGTTTAACTTGTGGACAATAAGGTACGCTTGATTCGTAGTGTAACTTTCGATCAGTGATACATGTTATTCCTAGGCTCGTCTTCCGTATTCGTTTTAGGGGTTCGATTTAGTGTCGAATCCGATTTTTGGGAATCCGATAATCCCAACATTGGTATCGAGCCGTAGTCATGTTTTCCCGACCCCATTCTTGTTTATGAATTATTTTTTGATTGGATTTTCGTGAAAAATCGGCCGACACCGATAAGGGGCGGAAAAATCCCGACACTCGATTTTGTTTGCTCCATTTTTTGGTTTTCTGTAAGTCAAATTTTTTTTCTAAAAGTGGAGGATCGAAGCCCTCGTCGAGATGAGAAAAACAAGTGGTGGATCGCCACCGGAGGTCGCCGGACGCGTTGCTACGCGCGGCCGGAATGAATCGTTGCACTCGCTGATTCGTTCCCCGCGCGCGCGTGCGACGCAGCGCCGTTTCGGCCGAAGGCGCGTGCAACGCACACGCGGAAGCTTGGCGCTGCCGTGCACGCGCTGGCGACGTTTGCGTGATGTCAGCCCGCACACGCGTGCAGCACATGCCGGTCGGTTTGCCCGACCAGCTCGACCGGGTTGTTCGGTCCAACCGACCCTTCCTGCCGCTCGTTGACTCTGACGTTGACCATTGACTTTGGCTGTTGACCCAAAAAAAAAGGAGGAAAAGAATCTGTTTCTTTTTCAATTATGTTTGTGTGGGTTATAAGTAATCCATTTTTTATTCTGCATTTGTTGCATGAATTATGGAAAATTATGTATTTCCCTTATGTTCATTATGGATTATAAGTGATCTATTTTTAGTTCTGCATTTGTTGGAGGAACTATGATGCGTTATGCACGGATACCTGCATTCCCGAGGACGGACGAAGGAAGTGCAAGACTTAAAATGCTGATGATAGAGTTAGCTAATTATTGGTGGCATGACGGTGATTTAGTATCACATGTGGTTAAGGTCAATTAGATGATATAAGAAATCATTTGGAATGGTTATCTTATGCCGAATTTTGAGAATGTGCTGGCCTTGATGAACACTCTTCCACCTGAATGGCAAGCAGTGTTAGATCGCCTATGAGAGGTCAACGTGGTCCCGGGTTATAGGAGGCTAGTAGTAGCTTTTGTAAGAGAGTACTATAGGATTAATTTAACCAAAACTTCAAACTTTAGATTGAGCGCCACATGGCGCAGAGTAAATACACCTTGGAGGCGACATAAAAGCTCTCCAAAAGTCTTTCCATGGTTGACAAATGTGCCTTTGGATTTCTTAGATTTTTTTGACTGATAGATATTCAGAGACTTTCCTTATTTATTTCCTAGATTAGTTTGAGATGTTTTTGGGTACAAATATCTCTTTCTATGTTGATATTTTCCTCTGTATATATTACTTAGTGTAGTGGATAGTTGTATTATGTGAAAGTATTAGTATTTTATTGGATGTCAAATATTATTTGCTTTCGGTTATTGTTGACTGTTGTGGGTAGTTCATAGAAGTCGTAACTTCATAGAATTTATTTTGCATAAGACAATTATATTAATAATAGTTTTAAGTTAGGATTTTTGGAGGATGATTGGAAATATAGTGACCTTTTGATTATGAAACCTTACTTGAAATTGTTCATTGATGTGATGGGTCTGTGCAAAGTGGATGCATAAATGATAGGCATTAATTATTCGTACATATATGTCTGATGTGTTCAGATCGATGGTTTTAGTAACAAAGAACGTAATTGCTGATATGAATGGCAACAATTGTGAAATATTGAATATGAAGATTCAATATGTGCTGGAAAAGCGAGAAGCATTAGAAGCTCTTGACTATGTTATGGAAGATCTTGAGGATGCTGTGCACCACCTTGAGCTAGTAGAGGATTGCCTAACGGCATTTGAGCCGAAAATAGATATTTGCAATGTTGGTTTTAGCTCAGAATAGGTTTTGAGCTCTAAGCGTAAGCGTATTGATTCATTCAATATGTGGGAATGCAAAGGATCAAGTCCTTATTGCAAGAAATCAAGAGTTAACTAACACAAGAGAGGAAAACGTCATCAAGTGAAGAAAATGTCAAGGGTGAGGTGTTACAATTGTGACAAGAAAAGTCACTATGCTCGCAACTGTTGTGAGCCGAAAAAGATAAACACCTGTTGTACATTTGAGAACTTTGCTTATGTGTCAAGTTCTGTATCATTGGTTGAATCCAATCCTTTATGGATTGTAGATTCAGGAGCGACAGACCATGTAGCGAAGGATAGAGAATCCTTCATGGAATTTCGACGAGTACCAACTTGAACTAAGTGAATCTATGTGGGAAATAACTCTAGAGCTAAAGTTAAAGGGATTGGCACCTGCCAATTGAACATGCGTGGTGGACGCACCTTGTTCCTACATGATGTTTTATATGCTCCAGGAATTCGTCGAAATTTAGTGTCTGTTTTGGTATTGGTCAAGCTTGGTTTTAATATGAACTTCCATAATAGAGATGTAGATTTGTATTTGGATACAAACTACTATGGTTGTGGTTATTTTTCTAGATGGTTTAATTGTATTAGATATTAACTATGTTAATGCAAATGTTTGTTATTCTCTTTTCACGTCTCCTATTTCATATGCTAGACTTGGTCATATTGGCCAACAACGTATGAATAGATTAGTTAAAGAGGGCTTATTGGGTAACATTGAAAATGTCGATTTGCCCATATGTGAGCATTGCCTAGTAGGAAAAATGATAAGGAAACCATATGGAAAAGGTAAAAGAGCTGAATTTCCTCTGCATTTAATCCATTTTGACGTCTGTAGTTCAATGAATGTGAGAAGAAGGCATGAGGCTGTTTATTTCATCACTTTTATAGATTATTATACTCGATTTGGATATGTCTATTTGATTTATCATAAATCTGAAGTGTTAAGTTGTTTCAAAAGGTTTATGAATTTGGTAGAAAATCAATTAGACAAGAAAATAAAAGTATTAAGATCCGATCGAGGTCGATGATATTTATCTGATGAGTTCAAAAAATTATGTGATGAAAAAGGAATAGAAAAATAGTTGTCTATTCCATATACTCCTCAACAAAATGGTGTTGCGGAAAGAAGAAACAGAACCCTACTGGAAATGGTTAGGTCCATGATGGCACATGCTAACTTACCTATCACTTTTTGGAATGATGCGTTGTTAACTACTACCTATATACTTAACCGGGTGTCTTTTAAATCAGTTACTTTCACTCTATATGAGTTATGGACAGGTATAAAATCGGACTTAAGTTTTCTTAAGCCATGGGGTTGTGCTGCCTGTACTCATGAGCCTTCTTACAAGTTTGGGAAATAGGGTCCTAAAGGAAAGAAGAGTATTTTCATAAGATACTCCGAATACTTGAAAGGATATGTGTTCATAGATGAGCAGGAAAGTGGGAGTATAACTGAATTTGAATCACGAGATGTCACATTCTTAGATGATGAATTTCCTAAGAAGGACGAAATAAGGGAAAATTTCTCCCTATTTGAAATCTTGGATCAAGATGATGATATTAGTGGAGTTCGTCCAAGTGGGAGTAAAATGAGAAGTGATAAATTGAATTCAACTTATTCTCAATTGCAACCACATGATGAGACGACGTCATCATTATCAAATCCTAGTGGGAGTATAATGAGGAATGATGTGCAAAGTGTACAATCTCCCACACGGCAAAGAAGTCCCCAAAGTATTCCTCGTTGACGTTTTGACATTAAAGGGGAAACTTTTATGATTGCTCCGCAAGATGAGGATGAGCCAAGAAATATTAATAGGGCTCTAAATTGCCCTAATAAGGAAAAATTGATTCATGTAATGGAAGCGGAAATGGAGTCAATGAAATCAAACCATGTTTGGGAACTTGTTGATCTTCCAAAAGGGCGCAAAGCTATTGAGAACAAGTGGGTTCTGAAAATAAAGCGAAAAGCTTATGGCTCGATAGAAAGGCACAAGGCTCGCCTTGTGGCGAAGGGGTATAATCAACATGAAGGAATTGATTGTGAAGAAATATTTTCTTTTGTAGTGAGATTTACTTCGATTCGCATTATTTTGACAATAGTGGCTAGTATGGATCTTGAGTTACATCAAATGGGTGTAAAGAATGCTTTTCTCAATGGAGAATTAGAGAAAGAAATATATATGGAACAAACCGCTGGTTTCATAAAGGAAGGTCAAGAAGGAAAGGTATGTCGACTTTTGAGATCGATATATGACCTTAAGCAGTCATCGAGACAATGGTATATATATTTTCATAATGCCATAATGCCATATGATTTTACAATGATAGATGAGGATCATTGTGTATATATCAAAAGATTCAAAGATCAATTTGTAATCATATCATTATAAGTTGATAATATACTAATAGCCGGAAGCAATAGGGAGTTTGTAAATACTGTGAAGAGTTAGTTATCTTCCAACTTTGAGATGAAAGATATGGGTGAGGCTGCATACATTCTTGGAGTTAAGATTTCAAGAGATCGTTCGGAGAGGTCATTATCTCTTTCGCAAGAAACATATATAAATAAGGTTCTTGAATGATTACGTATGCAAGATTGTAAATCCATAGACACTCCTATTGCAAAAGGTGAAGGATTGAGCCATAGACTGTATCCAAGGACTCCACAAGAGAAGGAACAAATGAAACATGTTCTTTATGCTAATGCTGTTGGAAGCTTGATGTACGCTATGATGTGTACAAGACATGACATATGTTTTGTAATTGGAATGATGAATAGATACCGATCCAATCCAAGTCAAGCACATTGAAAAGCCGTTAAGAGAATATAGAGGTATCTAAAGGGAACTGCTGATTATACGTTGAGTTATCAATGAAATGATCTGCAACTTGAAGGCTATTTAAATGCTGATTAGGGAGGAGATTTAGATGAAAGGAAATCTATCTCTAGGTTTGTTTTCTTACTAAATAATGGTGCCATATGTTGGAGCAGTAAGAAACAAACGTGTATAGCCTTGTCCATGATGGAAGCTGAGTTCGTGGCATTATCAGCAGCAATACAATGAGTTTGGTTTAAGAGATTTTTTGGATCATTTAGGTGTTATTGAGAAAGCTGCAAATCCATTATTGGTTAACTGTGATAGCTAAGCAGTTATAGCGTACACCAAAGATCCAAAATATCATGGCAAGACCAAATATATAGATACAAAGTATAACTTTGTCAAAGATATGGTTGCACGAAAGGATGTGAACTCACAGTACATATCTACGCATAGAATGGTAGCAGATCCTATGACAAAGTCAATACCTAGAGATGTGTTTTGTCGCCATATGAAATCTCTAGGATTGTGTAGAGGCTGATGTACTGAATATTGTAATTTCCCTAAGTGTTTACATTTAATGAATTTGTGTTTTTCATCATTAATGCCTATGAATCTTTGTTTGATTTTTATGCATCTTAATGCTCAGTGCATTACTTTAAATTGAGAAAATATGCCGAACAGATATAAGATTGGCCAACTCACACGGGTAATCGCCTCTATTTACTATGTGATAAATAGAGATTAGACGGTTTTTAAGCTTATTATCTAGGTGATAATCGAGAGCTCAAGCTTAAAAATATATTTGTCGTCTTAACTGGGTATTAAGATAAGGACATAATATTTACTATGTCCGAAAGTAAAATAACCCACATATTTTACTTTATCTGTTTATGATGCTAGATATGAGTTCTGATGAATTTTGTGAATGAGTAGATACGTGAACTCAAGTTAGACATTGGGTATATTTAAACTATCATCTGTACGGTATTGAAGGTGTAGACATACGCTCAATGGGAAAGGAGTTAATACCGTACTACGTATGCATGAAACGGCCAATAAGAGTTGCAAAAGTTTGATCTCAACTTTTATGTCGTGTGAGACTTTTGAGGAAAATAGTTTCTCAATTTTAGTGCCCTCATGAATTTTACTTATTCTCAAGATTTCTATTTAGTGTTTGCTATTTTAAGATGTTGCCAATGGTCATGAGTTGATTCGATCTAATGGGACATTTCTAGAAAAGTAAGCTGAACTGAAATTGAGAGTTTGAAGGAAAGAGAAAGATTGAATTTGGAGAATCACATTGTAGTTTTGTGTTCACTAGTTAACCAATTATGACTGTCTTTGGGATAATCATAATTATGAATACAACATATATATCATTGTTTAAAAGAGATCAAAAGAGATATAAATGTGATCGATCGATCTAGGGTACTGCATACTAAATTTACTCAGAGTGTGATGCCCATTATGAGCTGCTATATATTTTTAATAGATGTATGGCAACGAGTTCTCAAAGTATACTAGTCGTACGGATTATTCACTGGTATGAATGTTGAAGAGAGGTAAAGAAAATCCCGTTCGGCCCACCATATGCGAGTGGGAGATGATGGTTTTAATTATTAATGTGATGGGCCTAAGTTGGCCCATCCACCCATGTTGGGCCTAAAAGCCTGGCTCGCAATATTATGGCCCATGGATGAAAGAGTGCGTTAAGGGGTTGCGTCTATTGGAGGAGATGCTTTAAGGAAAGGAATAAAAGGCATGTACCTTTTGGAGTATGTAAGTGAAGACTCTCTCTCTCCCTCCAGACAACGTAAGACAAAAAGAACGCTCCAAAAGGAAAAGGAAAAGTACGTCTTTTCCGAGTTTCCTCCCTCTTGAACCTACAGTACGCTCCTTGGCCAACCGGGATCAGATTCTTCTTCGAACTTCAACGTTGGTGTTTAATCTGTGGACAATAAGGTACGCTCGATTATGTAGTGTAACTTTCGATCGGTGATACATGTTATTCTTGGGCTCGTCTTCCGCATTCGTTTTAGGGATTTGATTTAGTGTCGAATCCGGTTTTTGGGAATTTGATAATCCCAACATGATGTCTTGTTCATAATGCCCTAGTGAATGTTCCAGCCCTTGTATGATTATCCTGGTGTCCATTGCTACGATTTACAAGCCGCATTAACTCGTATTGCCTAATTTTGCTGCTCCCATATATTGAACTCAAATTGGGAAGAATTAAGCTGATTATGTTGATTTCAACTGATCCATTCTAGGCAAAAACTGCTATCTCTATGGTTCCACTGTCGATCTCTTTTTGAAGAACGAACTGCAATCGACGTTGGTCAAGAACTCGGTCCATTTGGGTCAAAGTAGGTTTAGTACACGGTCGATGCTCTTCTTGAGGGTTTTAAGTAGGAGAACACGTTAATGATCAATACTCATTCAATCAAATTGGTACTGTTGCTTGCAGTGGTTTGCGACGGCGTGTTGATGTACGACTATGGGGTCGCCAGCTCCAACGTGATCTTGGGGGGGGAGGGGACGCGAGGCCATCAGTCTACAACCTCTCCAACCTTCCCCACGACCTACCAATCTTTCTCAACTATGGAGGCCAAGATCCGCTCTCCAACGAGAGCGATGTCCGGTATCTGCTCGAAAGCTTGAAGCTCTATGACGTTGGCAAGCTCTGTTGGAAAATATGGCTTCGAATTGGGTAAAACAATGAAGTTGAATCTTTAGAGTACTCAAGTCGGACTTTGAGGCGTGATATCACTTTCTTTAAGGATTTATTTGCCCCACTACGTTGCTAATGGTCACTGGCAAATTTCCTCCAGGATACAACAAAGTCTCGAATGAGAATATTAGATAGCAATTCTAGTATTTCTCAAGGGTCTCTCTAAGAAACAATCGAAAAATAATGGTTGTAGTTTCTCTCGAAAGAAAATGAAAAATGGAAGAAGATCTATGTTTGATCTCAAAACAAATGTATTTATCTTTTTTCTTTTGAATAGAGGCAACTCTTTAAAAGGTTGCAAAAAAGAATAAAGACAACATTTCGTGAAAAAGTACGTCTCAAAGGTTACGTTGAAAAAACATAAAAATTCGGAAATAAATAAATAAATAAATAAATAAATAATCGTAACCTTTGGTGAACAGTCGCACTGTTTCAACAAGATTTTATAGTTAATATTTTATATAAATAAATCCGAATTTTCAATAAATAAAATTAACGATTGTTGATTAGTGCCAAATCTCGTCCACGTGCGCACTCACATCTTTTTGATGTGGGACAAGGCACCTCTTCATTTGTTTTATAAACAAATTACCAACAATCCCCCATTTTTGTTTATAAAACAAAAAACAAAAAATAAAACGTTAGAAATATACAGCCAAAATTTTCGTGAGATTAATATACATACATAAAGGTCTCTTTCGAGTTAAACCTTTACTTAGTGCAAGCATCTCAAAGCTCCATCAAAGTGACAAGTAGCTCGGCTTTAAACTTGTACTTTTATATAATAGAACCGGACATAACGCACATACAGTAACCTCTTGTTTCAGTGAGAAGTTCTATATTACTCCGCACTATTATGACATTGTGTTTGATCATGTTTCTTGAGCTCTCTAGAAAGTAACCCTAACTTTCGTAAGAAGCGGCACCACTTTTAAGCTCATATAAGTGAAGTATCTACCATGTGTTTCTGTTACTATCAACACATTACAAGTTTGTACTATACTTCATTAAGAATTCAATTCAACCTACAAAACGTAACAGACGATACTGACTTCTCATATCAGGGCTACATCAATATCAAACAATCACATTCAATAACTTGTTTTTACCCATTAAACCTTGTAACTAGTGATGTTCTAGAAAAAGGTCGGGTTACCATTATTGGTGATTTCAATTAAAGGGTTTCAGCCCCGTTTCTTATGAGGTCATTATTACCATATGTCTTGGTAAAACCTTTGTCAAAGGATCGGTAAGATTATTACTTGACTTCATGTAAACAATTATTATGCTACCATCTTTAATCAATTGTCTCATATACTCATGTCTTAAACTAATATGTCTAAGACTTACCATTATAGGTGCTATTATAGGCTCTTGCCAAAGTAGCCTAACTATCACGGTGGATAGAAATATGAGGCATAGGACTAGGCCAAAATTTGATATTCAATAACAAATTCATAGCCCATTCAGCCTCTTTCCCAGATTCTACTAAAGCAACGATTCAAATTTCATAGTTGAGTGAATTATGCACATTTGTTTCTTGCTCACCCAAGAAATCACACATTCACGTAATGTGAAAATTAATCTATTAGTGGATTGTTTATCTCTCACACTTGTAATCCAACTAGCATTGGTATATTTTTCTAATATAGCCGGATTATTATAGAACAATAAGATAACCCTCCAATGTTCTATATTGGATTACTAGTATTTACTCAACTTGCATATACAAAAGTAATATCGGGTCTAGTATAATGCATTACATACATTAAAGGCCCTATGGCACTCATATTAAAAACCCTCCACCCGAAATCAAATGAGTATTCCTATCTTTGAAACCAAGATGTTCAAATTTATTTAACATCTTCTCCGTGCAATCACTTTAGCTTAAAGAATAACCCCCACTATGTTTTTAACTTTAATACTTAAGATAATATCTGCTTCTCCTAAATATTTCATTTTGAAAATGAAAGCTAGATACTTCATAGTCTCAATGACTTCAAGTCCCCTTCGGATACCCCCACCACAAGAATATTTCATGAGGCATCCAATCAAAACTATGCATTGTCAAATTTCATGCTCAATGAAATACAGACATCAAAATAGAAAACCAATGCAATTCTACTCTCTTGGCTCATTTATGCTATTCCTTAGAATCAAATCTATGAGGGGCAAGGACAGCAAATAGAACACATTAGAACCAAACAAGGGACACCCAAAAAACCCATTCAGTATCTCCAGATTGCCTCCATAAATAGAGCACTACATATCATCCTATGCATGTAAGAACATTCTCTAAAAATTCAGTAAATGCGAGCGAATCGAGTATCGAGGTATCAAAAGTGCATAAACTGGAATTGAGAGAGGCGAAAAGAAGATACCAACAATTCTAGGAATGGAATCAACAACACCGAATAATCCGAATCTTCTAAAAGGTATAATCAGAGCCATACCTCATTTCTTCATCAAATTGCACGCAAGGGCAAAACCATAAATTTAACATTATTATGCTTGAAACCATTAGATAATATGATTGAATCGAATTTTCATGCCATTGCTTATGTGCTCGCATAAGCCCATAATAACATAAACATTCGTGCACATATTAATCTAGGACATCAAGCAATCAAGCCGATTCCAATTAATCTTGTGCTTGAATGCATGGCTCAAAAATACTAAAGCATGAAACGAATCAAGGCCAAAAGTCTAGCTCAATCACACAATACCAAAATTCTACATTTTAAAGTTTTGATCTTTTCTTGCTCGATAAAGATTAGAAACTATTATATGCATAAATAAAAATCCCATGGTGCAAATGATAGATCGAGACAGACCCTTCAATTTACTTTGACCAATTGATTCATCCCTTGTACATACATAAATTTCATCCACAACAAAGATCCTATTATAGAGAAGCAAGAACATCAATATGTGCAGACAAATGTCTCATTAAAAGAAACATACCCAGGATGTCACCACTGGCTAATCATGCATGAAACACTCATTAACTTCAATTTGATTAGAAACAAGAACCTGCATTGGAGGAAGCTTTGATGGCCATTTTCTTGCTTGCCCCACAACCAATCCGAATTTTATTTAATAGGCCACATCAAACTCGACGATATCAATGGGATTAGCAACATTCGACAATGATGAGCGACACAGTCCAACTCAACTTGTCAAAGGTCCAACTCAAGACCAATGAAATAATAAATGGAATGGAACAAATAATCGAGAATATTATCACAGCTGATATGATCATTTTCTTCCCAAATTTCAATGAAATCACATACCTTGCTGATTGTGCACGCAAGAGCGCTATTGGCAACTTTGATGCTGATGATGATTACATTGGTAGCGTCAAAGCCATTCTCCGGCGAGCAATTGCCATTCGCAATATCACACGTTGACTCGTCACGGGTAGTGACGTAATCTTGTGCTCCCTCGGAACCTTCGCTCTCACGTCGCCATTCCTCCTAGACAGGACGTAGAGAGGAGGAGGCCCACCAAAGTTGCGAGGAAAGTCCCCAGAATGTACTGATAGATCACCACCATCTCCATTTCCTTCTCTTTCTCTTTTGAATGAATCAACCAATGAGACCATAGAGACAGAGACAACAGAATGGAGATCTCGCGCTCTCCTCATCTCATCGTGTCTCAGGCAATTTCAATGTCACGCAGCGAAAGAGCGAATTGCAGTTTCGAAATTGAAAGAATATGAAGAATCGAGAAAAGATCAAGAGTATTCTGTAGGAATTGTATTTTCATTGTATTGATTCAATGTACAATGCTCTGTAAATATAATACAAGCTTGGAATAATAAAGGGAAGAAAAGGTTTGAATAAACAATTGATATCAATCCCTAACTAATTTATATACGAATACAATCGTCCGAGATTCCTTCCAAATACGTCTTCGGAATCCACCAAATGCATATCTTCCAACACTCCCCCTCAAGCTGGCGGCTGGTAGATATCCAAGACGCCAAGCTTGCTTAATAGATATGTATGTTGTCTCTGACATAGAGGTTTGGTAAAAATGTCAGCAGGCTGTTCTACGGTTCCAATCCCTCTTGTTTCAACTATCCCTTGTTGAATTTTATCACGAGTGAAGTGACAATCCACTTCTATATGTTTCGTTCTCTCGTGAACTATGGGATTCACTGCAAGTTTGAGTGCCGCATCATTGTCGCAAAACAATTTTGTCGGACTCTTCAATTTGACTCCTAGATCCCGAAGTAGCCCTCTTATCCATACGATCTCACATGTAGTTTTTGCCATAGCTCGATATTCTGCTTCAGCTGAAGATAAGGACACAGTCGCTTGCTTCTTGGTCTTCCAAGAAAGAAGAGAATTTCCAAGCTTAATGCAAAAACCTGTGATGGATCTTCGGCTCATAGGACAAGTCGCATAGTCTGCATCACAATATGCTGACATTTCCATGTTGCATTTCCTGGATAAGAGAATCCCCAGTCCTGGACAGCCCTTCAAATATCTCACAACTTTTAAGGCAGCATTCATATGAGATAATTTTGGACTATGCATAAACTGACTGAGGGTTTGTACTGCATATGAGATATCTGGTCTAGTCATTGTCAGGTATATGAGTTTCCCAACAAGTCTCTGATAACTCGAAGGATCCTTAAGAATAGGATCATGATTTTCTGATATCCCTGCATCATAGTCCTTGGTAGTCAATTTTGTATTTTGCTCAATTGGAATGACAGAGGGCTTGCATCCGGATAAACCTGCTTCAGAAATGATTTCTAACACAAATTTCCGTTGACTAAGAGAAATCCCCTGATCAGATCGAGCAATTTCAATACCAAGGAAATATTTTGGTGCTCCCAGATCCTTGATATGAAAAGTGGAGTGCAAGTACTTCTTGAACTTTTCTATTGCACTTTTGTCATTGCCCATGATAAGAATATCATCTACATAAATCAGCAGGTAGATTGATGACATACCTTGATTCCATGTGAATAAGGCATAATCATATCTGGATTGATTGAATCCTGTAGAGATAAGGGCATTGGCAAATTTTGCATACCACTGTCTGGAAGCCTGCTTGAGGCCATAGAGAGATTTGCGGAGACGACACACTCTATTCTCCCCCTGTCTCCGTAAACCTTGAGGAATTTCCATGTATATCTCCTCATCTAAATCTCCATGAAGAAAAGCATTATTCACGTCCATTTGATGTAATGGCCAATCATGGATAGCAGCAACAGAGAGAAATGATCTTACAGTTACATCCTTGGCTACTGGAGAGAAGGTCTCATGGTAATCGAAACCTTCACGTTGAGTAAATCCCTTAGCCACCAACCGAGCTTTGTAGCGCTCTATGGAACCATCAGCTTTGTATTTGATTTTGTAGACCCATTTGCATCCAATGGGTTTTCTATTTGGAGGTAACGCAACAAATTCCCAGGTTTGATTTGCAATCAAAGCCTTCAATTCAGCTGCCATGGCTTCTTGCCATTTGAGGTCAGCAACCGCTTGTTCATAACTGGATGGTTCTTTGTCCTCCGATATCCGACTAACACAACATCTATGTTCCGGCGAAAGTTTATCAAACGAAACATAAGATGAGAGTGGATAATGAATACCTGGTGAGTTGAGGGTGGCGCACACATAATCCTTTGTCCAGGCTGGTGGGTGTACAGAACGCCCAGACCGTCGAGGATAATCCACTTGCAATGGAGCAGGTGATGAAGATTCTTGAGCATCCACTGGCGTTGGAACGGGATATGAGGGCGATACATTGTCAATCACGACTTCTTCTTCAGTTGATGAGTGATTCTCATGGTTTGGAGTTCCAGCATCATCTGATGAAGATATCTCATATGGTTGATGGATCATGACTGGAGATCTTGTCATAATAAATCCATTATCAGTTGAATCTTCTATGGGATAAGTTGAATGTCGTGAGATCTCTGATGTATCTTCCAAGGACTCCTGGTTGTGGAATGGAAAAATTGCTTCATGAAAATGGACATCTCTGCTAACAAAGAATTCCCGGGTCGTCTGGTCCAGGACACGATAGCCTTTCTGTAAATTTGGGTATCCCATGAAGATGCAGCGCCTGGCCCGTGGGCCCATTTTATCGCGGGGTGATAATATCGTTGCATAACATAGACACCCGAAAATTCGTAGGTGTTGTATTTCTGGCTGTCTCTTGAAAAGCAACTCAAATGGAGATTTTCCATTGAGGACTCGTGTGGGCATGCGATTAATGAGATATGCCGCAGTCAGAATACATTCACCCCAATATTCTTCTGGGATGGACGCTTGAAACTTTAATGCTCTTCCAATTTCTAGGAGATGGCGATGTTTGCGCTCCACTACCCCATTCTGTTGTGGGGTATACACACAGGAACTTTCGTGGAGGATCCCATTGGATGAAAGAAGAGAATTGCAATCATGGCTGAAGAATTCTTTCCCATTGTCTGTCCTCATGCGCTGAATAGATTTGCCAAATTGATTTTTGGACAAGGCAATGAAAGTTCTCAAATTTGAGAAAACCTGTCCCTTGGACTGCATCAAGAACACCCACGTGGCACGAGAATAATCGTCCACAATTGTTAAGAAATATCGTGACCCATCGTGATTCTGTGTATGATATGGACCCCAGATATCGACATGGATCAGAGAAAAAATATCAAGAGCACGATTTTGACTAGAGGGAAAAGGAATACGAGACTGTTTTGCAAGGGGGCATATTGGACATTTAGAGTAAGGAAAAAAAGTACTGTGACCCAATCTTGAATGCATAAGGAATTCTTTATCATTGGTACTTGCATTACACAATGACATTTTATTTGAAAAAATAGATGACAAATCAAGATTACTTGGGAAATTTCTCCAAAGGTACAATCCTTCAGAGAGACTACCAATGCCCATCACTTTGCCAGTCGAAAGGGCCTGAAAGAAGCAAGTGTCAGGGTCAAACAGTATGCGACAAGAATTTTCTTTACAGGCTTTGGAGACAGAGATAAGATTGAATCGAAATTCTGGGACATAAAGCACATTTGTGAGAGTAATTTGTGGACTAAGTTGGACTTTCCCTGTAATTGTAACATAAGTAATAGTCCCATTGGGTAATTGCACAGAAATGGGAAAATCCAATTTCGAATTTATTTCTGAGAAAATTGCCTTCTCACAAACTATGTGATCACTGGCCCCAGAGTCAATTATCCAATTATTTCTCGAGATATTATTGACTAGGCAGCGAGAGATACCTGAAAAATTTCCCCCTTTGCTGGCGGTGTCCAATTTGTGCATGGCCTGCATCAGTTGTTGATATTGCTCATATGTAATAGATTTATCAACATTGGACCCACTAACTTGATTGGCTGCAGAAAATTCTTTCTTTCTCCCCTTTTCTCCAGGTTTGCCGTGTAACTTCCAACAATTCTCTATCGTATGGTGTGGACGACGACAAAAATCGCAATATAATTTGCCCTTGCCTTTAGAGAAATTTTTCGCATATGCGGAAAAAATCCCACCGTCGGATCCCTTTCCGCTCGCCTCATCTCCACCGTCCGATCCAGCGAAGCGGATCAAGCCTTTCTGGCCGTCAGATCGTCGCGGATGATCTGGACCGCCCATCCCTTCATTTATAAGGGGGCGTCCTTCATCAAACCGGAACCCTAGCGCCTCCTGCATCCCTCCTTTTTCGTGCGCTAGGGTTTTGGCTCCTGGATTCCGCGGCGGATCTCGCCGTTCTCCTCGGCTCGCGAGTGCAAAACTTCCTGCTCCCTTCGTCGGCTCCGAGGATGCGAGTCTCTGACTCTCTTCCTGGACGGCAAGTTGAAAGATTCGCCCGAGCGGTGGCGCGGGCTCCATGGCCAAGATCTGGGACCGAAAACTCAGGTACGAGTCGTTCAGTATTAGGAGAAATCGGGTTGCCTTTTCTCTTTCCTTTATGGAACGATATTGCGCAAGAGTCTCCTCTGGTCCTTCAAGCCTTTCTTCTGCGGCTTCGAGATCGTTCCATAAGGATGATAATTTGTTATAACAGGCCGTCACGGTCATGTTCCCTTGCTTTAAATCGCTAAGTTCCTGCAAAAGAGAAAAGATTCGTGCCCGATCTAACTTTCCATACATCTGTTTGATGTTGTCCCATATGGTTTTCGAGTCTTCTGTTGGTGGTAGGCCAGCCGCAACTTCTGGAGAAATGCAATTCCCGATCCATGTCCTTACGAGCTGGTTGCACTTTCTCCAGAATCGAGCCAGGCGTTCATCGGTAGGAATCGGAACCGCCCCGTCGAGGAATCCATCCTTGTCCTTCGTCACGAGGGCACGCCGGAAGTCTCGGGCCCACCTGTGGTAATTCTCCGGTCCGGTTAACTGTAAGTTGATTAATTTCAGTTCAGGGCCGTCGGCCGTCGAGACATGCAGGGGGTCACCAGGCTCTGGTCGCCCGGTGACGGCAGCGACGGGGAACGGCATGAATCCGGGTGCAAGATTCGGGTAGGGATTTGTTCCCTGACCCGATTCGTTTGAGCCGAATTGATAACCCGCATTTGAAAATCCCGGGTAGGGATTCGTTCCCATACCCGGTTCTCCAGACCCGCTTCCAGACCCGATTACCTGCTCCATTCCGGGGTTCGAGTTTGCCCCGTTTACGGTTGGTGGGCTCCCCTCGGTCTGGACGTGGGCTCCTTGGTGGCCCACATAAACAGGCGATGATGTATTCGGGCTTGGCCCGAGATACCACGGGTAGGGTATCCAATGGAACGGTTGACCCGCAAGGGGTTGCCCCATACCGAACTGAGCCTGTGGGGGTCTCCATTGAACCGGTTGAGTTTGGATTGCTTGCTGTTGCGTTTCTGCAGGAACATCTTGGATCTGTGGTGGTGATGAAGCATCTGGGTTGGATTGATTATCGGCCATGGAAGATATGGAGGTAAGAAAAAAAACGAAGGTAATAATAAGAACAGAAGCTCTTATCTTCTTTCTCGAGAATGGTTCCTAAAGCAACAGATCTGCTTTCACAGGCAACCAGGAGCGGAAGCGAGGAAAAAATTCAGAAGCCGAAGCTCTGATACCATGAAAGAATATGAAGAATCGAGAAAAGATCAAGAGTATTCTGTAGGAATTGTATTTTCATTGTATTGATTCAATGTACAATGCTCTGTAAATATAATACAAGCTTGGAATAATAAAGGGAAGAAAAGGTTTGAATAAACAATTGATATCAATCCCTAACTAATTTATATACGAATACAATCGTCCGAGATTCCTTCCAAATACGTCTTCGGAATCCACCAAATGCATATCTTCCAACAGAAATCACCCTTCGTGGCCATAAATTCAGGACCCAGGATTGACGTTTCATACGGGACACTTAAAGATGGATCACGTAAATTGATGAAATTGGGGACAGCAGAATGGCAAGGTCTCCATCCCTCCTTGGAGAACCAACATGTCAACGCCATATGTCAAATCCGCCAGAAACCACTGCAACACTCCCTTTTGCCACTTTGGCCTCTTTCTTCTACCGTCGTCTTCTGCTGCCCACTCCTAAAAAACCCTCTCTCATTCACGGTCCTAAACGGCGCATTCTCTTTAGGAGTTCGACCCTCCTGTGGACGCCGCTGCTTCACCAACGTCGTCATGCTTTAAAGACAAGGATGGCGGAGTCTTGAATTACGACGCTAATTTCTTGGAGCAAAAGGTAATGAACGAGGCTCTTGCTTACTATGCAAAATCCATCGTGGACATATCACACGAGACGGCATCTCATCTCATAAAAACCACATCAAGGATGCCGAGACTCCGATCCATGAGATTGAGTGCAAGTTACAAAGGCTTCTGTTGACTATCGGAGTTACGGCCAACAGAAAGGTCTCAATTGAGATCCAATCGCTTCAGGCTCTCAGCCATGAAGCAGTGCAGAACAGAACACTCGGTGCTTCTTTGAAACTATGGCCAACAACGATGATGATTATTGGCGTCGACTAGAAGCCATTGAGGAACAGACCTGTTGACAAGTGAAAGAACCTGTCCATTTGCATGCGTCTGGTGCTCGCATCGTGCAGTGGCGAACCTGGCTTCTTGCATCTTTATCCACGGCCACACGTTGCCTCGAGATTTACTAATTGGCATTGGCAAGGGACTCGATTTCAACTGCTTCCTCAAGACAGCGTTCCACGACATGTACGACATATATGGACGCTTGGCTGCTTGGCTAGATGCTGAATAAGGATGTGGCCTCCTAGAACTCCAAGATCCTTCATTTTCAAGTACTCTTGATCTCTTGGACGCCCACGGGCGTGGTAGGGAGCCTTCGTACGTGGCGAGGGGAAAACATTCGCCATCTTCTTCTTCTTCTTAGTCTTCTCCTCATAAATTGAATCGGACTCTTAATTTATGACAGAACCAAAATGGACATAAAAAAAACGAGAGAAAATTCAAGAGAAAGAGAGAGCCTCCCCTACCACCATGAGTGGGATGAATGCCATAATGACTAGAGAGATTTGTTCATGGAACGAAGAAGAGGGCTCCATTTGCGTTTTACACATCCTTTGCTTAACCCACCATCAACCGCATCCTTAACTTATTGTTGCACAAATAAATCCTTAAAATTGTTGGAAAAATATGGCTTCGAATTGGGTAGAACAATGCAGTTGGATCTTTAGAGTACTCAAGTTGGACTTTGATGCGTGATATCACTTTCTTTAAGGATTTATTTGCCCCACTACGTTGCTAATGGTCACCGGCAAATTTCTTTCAGGATACAACAAAGTCTCGAATGAGAATACTAGATAGCAATTCTAGTATTTCTACAGGGTCTCTCTAAAAAACAATCGAAAAATAATGGCTGTAGTTTCTCTTGAAAGAAAATGAAAAATGGAAGAAGATCTATGTTTGATCTCAAAACAAACGTATTTATCTTTTTTCTTTCGAATAGAGGCAACTCTTCAAAAGGTTGCAAAAAAGAACAAAGACAACCTTTCGTGAAAAAGTACGTCTCAAAGGTTACATTGAAAAAATATAAAAATTCGGAAATAAATAAATAAATAAATAAATAAATAATCGTAACCTTTGGTGAACAGTCGTACTGTTTGAACAAGATTTTATAGTTAATATTTTATATAAATAAATCCGAATTTTCAATAAATAAAATTAACGATTGTCGATTAGTGCCAAATCTCGTCCACGTGCGCACTCACATCTTTTTGATGTGGGACAAGGCACCTCTTCATTTGTTTTATAAACAAATTACCAACAAGCTCCCCGTCCAGTCCATCGAAGATTACGCTCTTGCGGATTTCATAATGGGAGTTGAATGTCGAAGACAAGGTGTTTGGTCGAGTGTTGTCTTTCTTCAAAAACCAGCAGTAACCCCTAGCGACTAGCCAATTTTACGGAAAGGATATGACGGAAATGAATGCGACATGAACATTTGCTTTCACTTCTTCTAGTCAATTTTTTCTTTCGTCATTTTCTTCTAGTCATTGCCATTGCTAATTAGTGCACGAAATTCATCGAGTTTGATCGGTCATGTCATGAGAGTCGAGCCCATGGTCTATCTCCTTTCTCTTTGTATGAAGGTCATATGGTCCACGATGGACTCATATAAGAATCGTAATGACGAGTTATATCGAGTGATTTGGGTCATGAAGGAACTTGTGCTCCTATGAAGTTATTTTGGGATAACCAAGCAGCAACTTACATTGCATCAAATCTAGTCTTTCGTGAAAGAATAGAACACATAGAAATAGACTGTAATTTTGTTCAAGAGAAATTCCTGACAAAACTATCAAGATTGCTTATGTTCAAAGTGAAGAATAACTTGTTGATATATTTATCAAACCACTTTCTAAAGGAGTATTTCAACAAATGTTGGCCAAGTTGACCTTAGAAGGCATCTTGGCTCCAACTTGGAAGCGGAGTGTTGGCACTTGCCAAGTCACGATAAGATTGAGAATCAAGGTTCAATGTGTGGCAATTGTATTTACCATAAAAACCATAGGTTATATTTAGCAACTAGGATGTACTTTTCTTTATTTGAGGTGAATGAATCGCTCATAAGAAATTAAGAAATATGAAGATTTCTATAGTGGTAGGCTTCCAAGGAATTTTTTTTTTCGGTTGATTGAGCCACGTATTAACGCGCTATAAGTGGCTAGAAACTACCACGTTAGCTTCAGACCTAGAATGCAAGTTTAGTCTTGGCCATTCATAATTTGACACGGTGGAATTAAATTAAAAAAAAAAAAAATGGAAGATTGCCCAACATCTATTCATCCATGGAAGTTTTTCTCCATTCGAGTTGCAGTACCTCCCCCTCGCCGTGGCCACCAACGGAGTCGCCAACACTGCATCCTGCACATCCAAGCCGAGCTGCCCCTTTCGGCATTGCTTGACGCCGATGATGACCATGGACGGGCAACATGATGCCTGAACACCTTTCATCATGGAAGGCCAAATCTTGAGGTTTGGAGAGGGACGCTGGCGAAGGTGACGATGGCCATGGGTGAGCGATGTCATACCTGAACCCGATTCTAGATTTAGTGGTCAATGGAGAAGTACACAAAAAAGAAAAAAACGAAAAAGAAAAAGGACGAAGCCAGAGGGGTGGCTTTGACTGACCGCAAGCAACGCCGGCAGGGTTCCTTCATCATCCATGGCTTAGATGGGTTCTTTACCCCTGTTTTTTGTCCTCGAACAAACCTGTGGGACTTAAAAGAGTTTATTGTGTAAATGCTCCGCTGTGTGAGCTCAAGGATGACCAGAATGTGGCAAAAATAGAAAATAGAATGTAAGCAAATGGATGGTTTGTTTGTTTCGGGAAAAAGAAAATGAAGAAATCTTTTGAGGAAGGAAAAAACAGAGGAATAAGGGTCTAAAAACAAAGTGGGTCTCTTGGGTTGTCCTTGGCCAAAAGGTTTTATAGGCCTTAGAAGACATGGCCCCAAGCTCCCAGTTCTGACTTTTCCGTCTTCCTTCTCCTCTATCATCCGTGGAGAAAATATTAGTTGCAACTCTGATTCTAGCGTGGCTTCCTTCGAGTACGTGTCGCCTGGCAGCCACACTGGAGTCATACGCCCGGCTTTAATGCGAATGACAACCATTTTATTCCATAAATAGTTTTTGGAACAGAAATAGACTTTTTTATTTTTATTTCTAAAAGAGTTTCTAAGCAAAAATAACCGTTTGATAACGACACAAAATTTCTACTCTAAAAATAATAATTCGTTTGGTAACGGCACAAAATGTTTTTTTTTTTTATGATGGCGGACTGGTGAATGGCAAGTGATGAGATGGCGGCGATGGCTGGCGGCCGGCAGGTGACCAATGGACAATGGTTGGCGGCAACGGATGAAGAATCGATTGACAAACGATGAGAAAATTTTTTATTTCTCATTTCTGTTCCAGAAATAGAGAAGTAGAAAATTTCTACTTCTGATTTCTATTCCAAACTTATTTCTGGAATAGAAATCTATTCAAGAAATAGAGAAATTGAATAAGTTTATCAAACGAATTTCTATTCTGGAAATAGGTTTGGAATAGAAAAATTGTTAATGAAATATAAATTACTGGTTGTCATGCACCTCCTAAGGGGGTGAATGATAACTATCTATTCTAGAAATAGGTTATGGAAGAGAAATATATTTTTATATTTCTATTTCCAGAAGAGTTTTTATGCAGAAATAACTGTTTGATAACGACACAAAATTTTTTCTTTTCGAACGGCGGTGGACCAGCGACCGCGGCAGGCGACCGGGGGTGGGTGGTGGGTTGCGACTGGTGGCGGCAGAGGGCAACGAGCGGTGGCGGAGGGGCAGGCGGCGACTAGCAACCGGCGGCGGCTGCCGCCGACGGACGGACGGTGGTCGACCGTGACGGATGAAGGACCGGTTGATGAACGTTAAGAAGAATTTTTATTTCTCATTTCTGTTCCAGAGAAGTAGAAAATTTCTACTTATGATTTCTATTCAAAACCTATTTCTGGAACAAGAATCTATTTCAGAAATAGAAAAATGGAATATGTTTATCAAATAATTTCTATTCCAAAAATAAGTCTGGAATAGAAAAATTGTTTCTGAAACAGAAATTCTAATTTGTCATGCACCCCCTAAGATAGCATGTGAAACTGGATAGGTGAGAACTTGTACCCATTTGGCCATATGTTGCACAGATTATCCATTCAACTATCGAGCTTGCTTTATTAATTTTGGCTCATGGTGAGGCTATTCTGTCCTGGACATTCATTTTAAGGCCTATTTACCTATTAGCACAGGATTCTAGAAAGGTTTCCAGGTAAGCCACACCACTAACAACTGGCAACTACTCCTGCTTGAGTTAACCAGTGCTTAGAGTAGGACAAACAATTCTTTCACTTGTTTAAGCATGCACACTAATTGGAACTCCTGCCGTGTTTCCTAGAATACGGTCAAAACCCACCAGTTTCTGTTCACACATGAAAGCCTCGATCCTTCAGGATAACTGAACGTAAGGCCGCAGATGTCGAGCACGAACAGTGACTGTAGCGCCCATAAGAGAAGTGGTGCCTGCGAGTGCATAACGTCTAGTCAGATCCGTGATCGGAAAGGAGTGAAAAATCTTTTCGCAGGAGATTTGTTTCTGCTTTACTCTGGTCTGGATGCGCATTTCACTTTCCAGGATCACGATTGTACATGCTAATTGCACATGAGAGTCGTAAGCGCTTCGTGGATTTACATTATTGCAAGAACTGACAGGGAACTAAGTGAGCCCATCCTTCGCTTGACATATTCCCAAACACCGAATTGGAACTCTGTGGCCATGATGCCGTTTTTCCATGAGGACAGCAAACTAATTACTTCCGGACGAGCACAAAAACCAATGGGATTCTAAGAAATTCCTGTGCTTTCAGGACGCCCGTCACGTGTAGCGTTGTTTTCTACATGTAATTGACATGGTCTATCGAATTATGGTTATCCAATGGCTTTCTGATTGTGATAGTTGCATTACACATTTGGTATTTATCATGAATCTATTGGCCATGACTTCCGAGCTATGTTACTAGTTCCGTGATTTCTCTTTGATGCTCATTTAATACCTGTTTAGTACCACAATGGACGGACTACAGTTGCCATGGATATTATGACTATGAAATTTTCGCCAAAAGTCTTATGAAAACCGCAACCTCCATTTTTCATGGTTGAAATTCCTACATAATAATCATACCAAATATATTCTTGACTTCACATCAGCCTTTCGTCATCAGAAAGAAGAACGAAAGTCATATAAAACTTTCTACAGCAATTAGCATTTCCCATTCCATTCTTCTAAAAGGAAATACAACATTTCAATCCTAATTCAGGCAAGCGATGCACAAAAGGCAGTCTTGTCCATCATTATTATTCATGGCTAATCCATTTTCTGGTTGGTTCGTTGGTTGCTTGCTATGATAAGGTCAGTCGGGATCCACGCGTGGTCGATTCCTTTTCTGTCCTCTCTCTCTCTCTCTCTCCCCCTGTTTTTCTTCCACCACCTTTCATTTTATCCTCTAAACGTGGAAAACCCGTACCTTTTTAGGCAAGAAATATCCTAGTAAATACGGACACGACCCTTTTTAGTAGAAACCCAGAAACGAAAGCCCAATCCTTTTCCCACTCTTTTTGCGAGTTAATTCCAAAAAAGAAGAAGACATCTGTTCTCAAATCTACCTCGAAACTTTAATCCAATCTCAAATTTATACTGAATTTTATTTTTTCTAAAAAAAAAGAATTTAAACTATGAAAAATCTTAAAACTAATTTTTTGACCACGAAAAACCAAAAACTAGTACACTTATGATACATTTACCAAAAACTAATTTTTTAACCATGAAAAATTAAAAACCGATACATATGTTATAAATTTATCACAAACTAATTTTTTAACCACAAAAAACTTTAAATTGATACGCCTGTGATAAGTTTATTCTATTTTAGTTTTCGTTAGATTTTATTGTCCAATTGCTAAATTAGATAATAAATGACAATTGACGGATGTACTAAATTGGGGTTTCGTCCTCTATTTGTACCAAAAAAATCACTAACTTTTAATCTATTACCAAATCTACCCCGTAATCTCATCCCAACTTAACATGGTATTTCCGCATTAATAATAAATATACATTGGCAATGTGACATGAGAAATTATCTTCAAAATAAAATTGTTTTAGGATATAAAAAATTAGAGACTACTAACAACGACTTTTGGACAGAGGGCTAACGAGGGCAAATTTGGGACTAGAATAAAAATTGATAATTCTCTTTTTGACAAAAATAGATTTGGTATTTGACCTATTATTTGGGATTTTTTTCTTCTTTTTTTAGACAAAAAAAAAAAAGTTCGAGATATATTTGGGATTGGATATGAAGTTGGGAATTCTTTTCGGAATTAACCCCTCATTTTGGCTCCCTCTCCTCCTCCTCTTCTTCTTCTCCTCTCTCAAGAATTTCTTATATAAAGGGCGCGTGTCTGTTTGCAGTTTCAGTGCTCATCTTCTTCCACACAGAAAACCCAACTCCCCAAAAGAGCAAGAGGCAGAAGAGGAGGAGATGAGCTCGATGATTATGAGCGCGAGTAGCTTCCCCAGCCTGGCTTTGGGTTGCTTCCTCCTGGTCCTGGTGGTCGAGCTACGTGTGGCCCATGGCTTGAGCCGCGGTTCGATGCTCGATGTTGGCAGCGGTGGCCCTGTTGCCCCTCCAGCTACTGCGGGCATATGTGCCTCATCCTTCGTGACATATGGTTACAAATGCCAGGAGTTCGATGTAATTAAGCGCAGCTCGCAAATACCTTAAATCTTTGATTATCTTCATTTGTTAGAATAAGATTTAGCGTACTATCTTCGGATGTCTGTCGTGAGAATATAATGAATATCGCGTGCAGCACTCTGTTTTCATTGGGTGTGTTCTGTTTCAGGTGGTCACTCCGGATGGGTACATACTAAGCGTGCAAAGAATACCAGAAGGCCGAGCTGGGGGCGGCGGCGGCAGCACCAACAAGCAGCCTGTCCTAATACAGCATGGCGTCCTTGCGGTGAGTGCCTTATTTTTCTGGCTCAAGACTGCCGGACATGTTCATTTGCGCTGCATATGCAATACTCTTATCAATTGCGCAATTGGCTATTGTCAAATCGACATGATATACTTTAGACCCGCAAGAGCTGCGCCGTGCATGCATAGTTCACTTATGTGTCTCCTTTGCTACGTGCCACAACATTCCGTGACATGGGCCGTGACGTTAAATATCTCAGGTTGCTTAAATAGATATCGTTTCTCAGAATGTCTATCATTCCCATGTTTTTGTCCTGAAGGAGGGAGATTATCTGTTTACGGCGGCATGCTGTGAATGCAGGACGGGATTGAAGAAGTTTATGCGCAGAGAGGAAAACAAAATGAAGAATCTGTAGAGAGATCTTGAGATGAAGAACTTCCTCTTTATTCTATTTTCCTTGATATCGTACAAATGAGAGCTTAGCCTTTTATATACAAGGACTAACTCTGAAATTCTGTTTTACAGTTATGAATTCAGTTGAAGAAGAAGTAACTAACTGAAACAAACTTTAACTAACTTTCAATACCTAACTATTCTAGATTAACTAGCTGAGACAAATCAAGACTAACAGCTTTATGCAGAATGTTCATAACCAGTTTTCTTCTCATTCTTCTCGGCAGCATGTATATCTTCTTCTTCTTCTACATATGTTTTCTCTTTATCACTCGTGTATTTCTTGCTTCCTCTGTTCTCAGCTTCCTCTGTTCTTCCTGGTATCTCTTTTCCCTTGCTTTTGTTCTTCTGCTGACTTTTCTTAACAGCCCCCCTCAAATTGGAAATGGGTGAACACCCGATTCCTAATTTGATTCGTAGCTGGTAATGTGTAGTACGAGAGAGGGGTTTAGTAAATATATCAGCAATTTGACAGCTACTGGGAACGTATTTAACTTGTAATGACCCGATGAGACTTTTTCTCTGACAAAATGAAAGTCTATCTCAATATGTTTGGTGCGAGCATGAAGAACAGGATTAATAGTGAGAGAGATAGCAGATTTATTGTCACGGAAGAGCTGTGTTGGACAAGTCAATGAGCATCCTATATCACGAAGAACAAAGCTGATCCAGGTAAGTTCTGCAGATGTGGAAGCAAGTGCACGATACTCGTCGTAGAGGATCGACTAATGTGGATTGTTTCTTGGCAGCCCAAGATATGAGATTGGAGCCAAGGTATGTACAAAAACCTGTTGTTGATCTTCTTGTCTCAACACATCCTGCCCAATTTGAATCGAGAATCCATATAGGTGAAGAGAGCTTCGAGAGTGAATGAAGATTCCAAGATTCGAGTTCCTTTTACATATCTTAAAACTCTCTTGAGTTTATGTAGGTCTGCTATAGTTGGTTTTTGTAATTTCGACATAGTTGATTTGTAGCATATGCAACATCAGGTCTTGTTAAAGTCAGGTACTGAAGGCCTCCTACTAGGCTTCGATATTCGAAAGGATTGAAGAGTAGCTCAGAATCATTTATCAGAACAGTGGGCTTCAATGATACAGGAGTGGTGATTGGTTTACACTCAAGCATATGAGCTCGAGTAAGAAGATCCTTGGCATATTTAGTCTGGCATAGAAACAGATGATCAAACGTGTTTTTAACTTCAATGCCAAGAAAGTAGTGTAATGGTCCAAGATCTTTCATATGGAACTGAAGACTGAGTGAATGAATAAGGTTGGAAAGAGACTGAGAGGAGCTTCCAGTCAGTACAATATCATCCACATATAGAAGTAAAAGAATAGTGTCTATATCAGTATGATAGATGAATAAAGATGGGTCAGTTGAGCTGCAAAAGAACCCATATTCAAGCAGAAAGTTGCTGAACTTGTTGAACCAGGCTCGAGGGGCTTGTCGAAGTCCATAGAGTGACTTCCTGAGAAGGCATACATGGTGAGGTTTCTTGGGATCTTGAAATCCAGGAGGCTGCTCCATGTAGACTACCTCATTCAGTGTACCATGTAAGAATGCATTTTTGACATCTAGTTGATGAATTGTCCAGTGTTTCATCATGGCTCTACGTAACTATGCGAATTGTTGCATGCTTAATGACCGGACTAAAAGTTTCTGTAAAGTCAATGCCTTCTTCTTGATGAAATCCCTTAGCAACTAGCCGAGCTTTAAGTCTATCAAGACTACCATCAGCTGTGAGCTTCGTTTTAAATACCCACTTGCAGCCGATTATATTCATTTGATTAGTTCGAGGGATTAATTCCCAAGTTCGATTCTGGTGAAGTGCATCTATTTCTTCTGTCATTGCTTTGTACTAGCCTTTATGTGCTAATGCTGTTTTAATTGTTTTTGGCTCAGGAGGTACTTCATATGTAGCAAGACATGCATACCGAGGATTGACCTTAACAATACCAGACTTAGACCTAGTCTTCATAGGGTGAGTAGGTAATGTACCTTGAGAAGCTGTCTGATTATTTGAGGTGTTTTGTTCCTGATTTGATTCATCTGATATCTCAGTTATGGAACTAGGTACTTCAATTTGTTGAGGGCTATCTTGAGCAGTGATGGATACTCGTTCCACAGTAGTTTCAGCTGGTGATATAGAAACTGCTTGTTCTGTGTATTCAGGTGAGATCCCTCCATTTGTGTGATTCATTGTGGCTTCTTTTTCCCAATCTATATACTGAGAAGTTGAAGGAGTGGTGTGATTTGTAGTCGAGGAAGCTAAGAACTGCTCTTCTTCTATCCACAGTTTATATAAGTGTGTATAGGATGGATAGACTGTTGCTAATTTTTGAGAGAATGGGAAAAAATTCTCATCAAATACTACATGTCGACTAATGTAAACATGACCAGTAGTAGGGAGAAGGCATCGATATCCCTTATAGTGATCACTGTATCCAAGAAAGACACAGGTTAGAGACCGTGGATCAAGCTTATTCTGTGCATATGGTCGAAGACACGGATAGCAAGCACAGCCAAAAGTTCTGAGATGATCATATCTTGGATTATCTTTGATATAACTTGTGAAGGAGACCGCATCCGTAGTTTTTGAGTAGGGAGAATGTTAACAATATAATTTGCAGTTACAAATGCATCTACCCAAAATTTTAGTGGAATTTTCGCATGATATAGCATAGCCAGACCAAGTTCGACTATATGCCGATGCTTCCTTTCAGGTATCCCATTCTGTTCAGGTGTATATGGACAAGATATATGCTGTTGAATGCCACAATTCTATAAGTGAGTTCTGAATTTTTGGCTAATAAACTCTCCTCCACCATCACACTGAAAGGTCTGGATCTTACAGTTATGCTGATTTTCTACTAATTTTTGAAACATGAGGAAGATACTATAGAACTCTGACTTCAGCTTTAAAGGGTATATCCAACTGAACCGAGAGAAATTGTCAACAAAAATGACATAATACTTGAAACTCTGGAAAGATTTAACTGGAGAAGGTCCCCGGATGTCACGGTGGATCGTTGTAGAGGTTTTGTGGCTGTAAAATTCGACAATGGAAAAGGTAGAGCAAGTACTTTTAGCTATTTGGCAACTCCTACATACGAGTGTGATTCTTTGTTATACCGAATCAAATTTTGAGCCTTCAATTGCTTCAAGATACTCGATTTGTGTGAGCCGACGTTGATGCCGATACTTTCTCGCAACAATCCTTTGTCTTTGTGTGAAATAAGCTTCGCAAAGCATGAGGGTCTACTCGTATAACCCTCTAACCTTCCTTCCTAGCTTCATGGTTGTGTTGGTTGTGCTTTGTCCTTGAGATACACACCGTTTTGTCAAAAATAAAGGAACAGGGGGTAATCATCGGTGAATTTTGATACCGATAAAAGATTTTTCTTAATCTCGGGAACTATCAAAGACATCATTTAGAGGCAAGGCAGCAATTGCAGCATTTAATATTGCATTACCAATGTATTTGACAGGTAAACACGAGACCATTGCCTATCATAACTGTTTTCAGCATTGTCATTTTTAGAAAGACGTGAAGTATACCAGCATTGGAAGTGATATGAGCTGTTGCTCAAAGTGTCCGGATACCATTCTTGATCGTTGTCTCCTCGATATGTAGTGCTGCTAGAGCTGTTGGTATATCCTCAGCTTGGTAGGAGTTATCAAACCGATACCAACAATGTAAAGCATCATGACCAGGCCTCTTACAGATTTGGCACTCAAGTCGCTTTTGTTCTCCTGGTTTCTCTAATTGTAACTTTGAATGTGGTGTAGGATATGACCTGATATCAGAATGCCTTTGTGCTGATACATTGTATGGTCTAAACCCTTGAGCAGAACCTAAGCCGAGGAGGTACTGATTTGTTTGAACTGCTGATTTTCTTGTTCATAGTTCGAGTTACTATTCCTGTAACTCATATTTCTTCCAAGATAACCAAAGTTTCTATACCTAGTATTATATGTTCTTCCTCTTCCATAACCTCTTCCTCCACGATTACTTATTCTCGATCCTCTAGGAATAACATTTGATTGTATATATTCTCTGTCAGCCTCTTCGTTTTGTATAGCTTCAGTTTTCCTTTGTCCATAGTAAGCTAGGTTAGGTCGAATCGATTTAAAGAATAAGTCTCAGAACCTGGCTTCGAATCTTTCTAAGTGTGAGATTACTTCATCATATTCTGGTTGGGGCTTCAAACAGTAGATTGTGGTTTTAAAACTTTCGTACTCAGGTCCCAAGCCTTCCAGAATTCCAAATAACTTTGTGATTTCATCCACTGGTTTCCCTATGGCATTCAATTGATCACATATTGACTTGTATTCCCTAAGATATGCTGATAATGTTTGTTCACGTTTCTGACAAGCCTGCAATTTTCCTCTTAGCTCAAACTCCTTAGCTACTGATTTTTGTGTGAATCGGTTTAACAGAACTTGCCAAACTTCATAAGCAGTGTTTAACCCTATTATCAAGCTGAGTATATTTTTTGATACTGCACCACTAATCCAAGAGGATACCAGTTGATCGGTTTTTATCCAATCATTATAATCAGGATTAGAGATCTCAGAAACTTGACCTCCTTCTTCAACCTGCATTGTCTTTGCAGGTGGTGAAATTTCCCCATTCACAAAACCGAATAGATCTTGGCTTCTCAAGAACCTATAGAATTGAGCTTGCCATAGGAGGAAATTGTCCTCAGCTAATTTGATGGTAACGAAATTCGAGATATTTACATGAATAGGAAATGGATATCTCAAACTTCTTGCTGCCATTCTATTCTTCCTGATCTTAGATCAACTCTAGTTGCAGACACAAACTCTACTGATTTGCAGTAAGATGCAAATGAGAATCTCGCTGATTTATATGTGGATGAAGAATACCGACTTACAGAACTTTGTTGAACAACTTCGGATATCTTCAGAGATCAAAGAAGCTTTGAATCTAACTTTGATCTGGTGCAGATCTTCTCTATTTATTCAGCATCAAGATGATTTCTTCAGGATGCGGCTGCTCTGATACCATGAAGAAGTTTATGCGCAGAGAGGAAAACAAAATGAAGAATCTGTAGAGAGATCTTGAGATGAAGAACTTCCTCTTTATTCTATTTTCCTTGATATCGTACAAATGAGAGCTTAGCCTTTTATATACAAGGACTAACTCTGAAATTCTGTTTTACAGTTATGAATTCAGTTGAAGAAGAAGTAACTAACTGAAACAAACTTTAACTAACTTTCAGTACCTAACTATTCTAGATTAACTAGCTGAGACAAATCAAGACTAACAGCTTTATGCAGAATGTTCATAACCAGTTTTCTTCTCATTCTTCTCGGCAACATGTATATCTTCTTCTTCTTCTACATATGTTTTCTCTTTATCACTCGTGTATTTCTTGCTTCCTCTGTTCTCAGCTTCCTCTGTTCTTCCTGGTATCTGTTTTCCCTTGCTTTTGTTCTTCTGCTGACTTTTCTTAACAGGGATGACGTGGCTGGTGAACCAACCAGAGCAGGACCTACCCTTGATCTTGGCCAATAACGGGTTTGATGTGTGGATCGCCAACAGCCGAGGCACCCGATTCAGCCGGCGCCACACTTCCTTGGACCCCGCCAACGCGGTCAGTACATCTCTCTTTCTCTAAAATCTGAATCATTGAAAGTGGCGAGTTTCATGTGAGTCAACATGAGTTTTGCTGGATTGATGATTCTCATTTATATTGATATCCTTACTGGATCCACTGCATCACTTATTCTCGAATAGGAAATACTTAAATGGGCTCGATACTGGTGACATGGTCTGTGATGAGTGGCTAACGCACCTGAACTTGGGCCCATCTAGATTTCGAGCCTGGATAGGATATGATTGCTTTCCGATCCATCAAAAAACAATTTCTCAATGAGTTAGCAGTTATTGGATCACCCAATAACGTATCATAATCATTGATTGAAAATGAGTTCATCTAATTTTTCATTACTGCTCTATTTTCAAGTGTAGCCAACGTTCAGAATCTCCGTATGCACTAAATGTACATGGGATCTTCACGTTAATTGTAGTTGTAACCAGTGAATGCAGAAGAGTTGTGCATCGCCAATTGAACAGGTGATTGAATTGCTGACAGGACTTTTGGGATTGGTCGTGGGACGAACTGGCGCAATTCGATGTCCCGGCCGTGCTCGACTTCATCCACGGGAAAACGGGGCAGAAGATAGATTACGTTGGTCACTCTCTGGTGAGAAATTATTTTCAGTACACTTCATGGAATCAGGTCGGACTTCACATACATACGCGCGCATGTTATATGACAGAAGATGCAATCGATGTGCCTATCCTTTCCAAAAAACTTGATTTGTACTGCAGAAACTGAGGTTCTTGGGTAAATTTGCTTTCTGATTCCAGGGAACTTTGGTAGCTTTGGCAGCCTTATCGGAAGGGAAACTTGTGGACAAGCTGCGATCGGCAGCTCTGTTGAGCCCCATCGCTTATCTCAGCCATATGACCACTCCCCTAGGCGTCGTCGCCGCCAAATCCTTTTCTGGCGAGGTGAGCAGATAATTACCCTCGGCTCTTTCTCTTCCATTGCAATTAGAGAACTAGGGCATTTTGTGCATATATGTCCACCATGACGCCTGAGGGAGCTGCATTTGATGGTTCTGCAATTATCGACAGATGGTCAAATCGGCCGGACTGGTCAACTTCGATCCAAAAGAGTTCGATCCAAAAGGGTAAGCAACAGAACCTGCGAAAATTCCGAGAAGTTCTTATGTTCGATTCAAGGCTTAATTTATCTTCTCTTTCCTCTTGCATTATGATTCTGCATTTGTATTTGGTCGCAGCGAGAGCGTGGCTAACTTTCTGCAGGTCTTGTGTGCTATTCCCGGCGTCAATTGCTACGACTCAGTAGCTGCATTCACCGGTACTAACTAACTTCGCTGCGCGAGATATGTGCTGGAACTCGAATTGGAAAGAGTTGAACTGATCATGTTGATTTCAACTGATCCGTTCCAGGGATAAACTGCTGTCTCAATGATTCCACCGTCGATCTCTTTTTGAAGACCGAACCGCAGCCAACATCGACCAAGACATTGGTGCATCTGTCTCAAAGTAGGTTTAGTGCACGGTCGATCCTTTTTCTTGAGGACTTCATGCAGAAAGCACATGTTAATGATGAATGCTCATTCAAATTGACTACCTGCATTCCTTGACGTAGAACTTACGATTTTGAAAACGAATTGGTGTTGTTGCTCGCAGTAGCTCGCCGCGGTGTGTTGGCAAAGTACGACTACGGGATCCCCAGCTTCAACGTGAAGCATCATGGGGACGTGAGGGCGCCAGTCTACGACCTCTCCAACATCCCCCGCGACTTTCCGATCTTCCTCAGCCACGGAGGCAGGGACGCGCTCTCCGACCCGAAAGACGTCCAGCGTCTGCTCGACAGCCTGAAGCTCCATGACGTCGGCAAGCTCACCGTCCAGTTCGTCGAAAATTATGCTCATGCTGATTTCATAATGGCAGTGAATGCCAAAGACATTGTGTACAGTCAAGTGTTGTCTTTCTTCAAAAACCAGTGGTAACTCCGAGCGGCTAGCCAATTTTGCTAGCAGGAATCCAGGGAAATGAATGCAACATGAACATTTGCTTTCACTTCTTCTAGTCACTGCCATTGCTAATTAGTGCATGAAATTCATCGAGCTTGATTAGTCATACCATGAGAGTCGAGCGCGTAGTCCGTCTTTTTCTTTGCATGAAGGTCATGTAGACCACAGTGGACTCGTATAAGAGTCGTAACTACGCATCGTATTTCATCAAATTGGTACCAACGAAGCAAAGAAGCTTCCGTTGTCGGCGTTGTTCGTCCTTCAAGAGATGGCTAGATGGAAGAAAAGGAAAGAGAGAAAAATGTTTCGATTTTTATTTATTTTTGCATTAGCTACGGAATTGGCGACATGGACTGTTAGGGTGTCGTTTATACTTCTTGTCAACCGTACAAGAGTAGCGTCGGGTGACGCTAGAGAGCTTTTATAGTTTGAGTTCATAAGAGAGGTATGAGTGCTATTTATAGTGGAATCCTTGGTTAGATGTAACCTTAGTTTAAGGGTAAACCTGAATAAAACCTTGTGTCTTAAATTCTTTTTCTTGCTTGTACTCTCCATTTTCTTTGTGATTATGCAACAAATCCTAACATCCGGCATCGGAACAAGGTTTGAGGTTAGATTTCTTGGTGAAGAGAGATCCAAAAAATCGAATCTTGGGAAGATGTCGTTGATTGGTTAATCATAGATTGAAGTAGAGAAATTTAGAGGAAAATGTTTCGAGTTATGAAAATTGAAGATGGACGCTCTGCTGGTGGATAGAGATTTGTAGCATGTGATCAAAGATGATAAGCCCGAGGAGAATACCAGGGAAAGTCGAAGGAGGATGAGTTGAATGACTCCATCACTAAATTGAAGGAGTGGAACATCAGGGATTGGAGGGTTCTACATTATGGTAAGTGCATAGCATATTACTAGGATTGATTAGAACATTTCTAGTTTTGATGTCTTGTTCATAATGCCGTAGTGAATGTGACATCTGAGAATATGACAGAGGATCTTTGGACAAAATTTATTAGAACAAGTCATTTGTTAATAGGCTATTTCTACGGAGGCAACTCTTACAATTTTGGAATGAGTGAAGGTGATTCATTCTTTGCACACTTAAATGAGTTTAATACTATTTGTGCTAAACTTGCATCGATCGACGTCAATCCAGATGAGGAAGACAAAGCACGTACTTTACTGTGTTTGTTGTTGAATTCATTGGGACATATGAGTGTTATACATAGTTGTTAGTGCGTTATCCTTTGAGAACGTTGTGGCTACCTTGTTGTCTGAGGAGATGAGGAGAGCAGGTTCTGATAGTGTAATGCAAGAGGCTTTTTTGGTAAGATGAAGGAATAATGAACGATTTGAGTCTAGATTTGGTTGCAAGAATAAGCTTAGAGGAAAATTTAATGATCGAGATTGAGAAAAAAATAATGCATTGGAAGTGCAAAAAGCTTAGACAATTGAAGAAAGATTGTAGAAGCATAAGTGTGGATCTAGAGAAGTGAGATGAGCAATCATCCTCTAGTACAAAAAAGGATGATGGCGTTAGCATAGAAAACATGTATCTTATCTGCAATTTATTATAGCACGACCACAGTGCATGGATTATTGACACTAGAGTGTCTCTCCACCTTATGCTTTATAGATATTGGTTTTGCTATTATAAGCCAAATCAAGGACATATAGTGCAAATGGGGAATAATACGACGCTTGATATGGTTGGGTGCAGAAAGGTGAAACCATTAGGCCTTGTTTGTTTATTTTTGTTTATGTTCCCTAGAACAAATTTTTTTGTTATTTTGTTTCGGGGAACAAAAAAATAACAGAAACATGTTTGTTAAAACTTTTGTTTCCAAAAACAAAAAATCTATTTTTTTTTTTGGCTCCTGGGAATAGATTTAGAACATAAATAAGAAGTAGAAAAAAAGTTGTTTCTTGTTCCCGAAACAATTTTTTTCTCTCTTCTTTTTTTCTTCTCTTTCTTTTCTTCTACTTTTCTTCCTTTTGCCAGTCATTGGCCTTGGTCATAGTTGGTGCCAATGATTGGCTAGACGAGGGCTGGTGACCTTGCCGGAGCATCGCCGGCTCCCGGAGACGCCGAGCCATAGCGAGGCTCACCTGGCCACTAAGACTGGCGACTGGCCACAAAGAGAAAGAAGAAAAAAAAAGAAAAAAGAAAGAAGAAAAAAAAAGAAAAAAGAAAGAAGAAAAAAAGGAAAAATATAATAAAAAATTGAAAAACTAAAAGAAATAACAAAATTATACAAGTTTATCAAACGCATTTCTATTCTTGGAGTAGAAATTTTTTGCAGTTACCAAGCGCGTTCTTATACTTAGAAATTGTTCCCGTGAATAGAAATTAAAAAAAAAAACTATTTCTGATAAAAAATTATTCTTCTGATTAGAAACGTTACCAAACGCTCCCTTATTAGTAGTTTGAGCTTGAGCTTATGAATAGCTATTGCGCATATATAATTTGTTTGGATATATATATATATATATATATATTCTTTTTCTTGCAATTTGAATAATGTAATAGAGAGGTGTGATGTGTTAATCATAGTGGAATTCTCCACTTTCGGACGTAACTCTAATTTCAAGGTGAATTCTGATGAAATCTTATGTCTCGAATTCTCTTTCTCGCTTTTACTCTCAATTTTCCTTGTGATTGTTTGGCCAATCTTGACATGGACATGTGTCAAATTATAAGTGGCTAGTAGAAAACATCGATGCCATGTCAGCTAATGACATGGTGGTCTTTAATCACTAAATATATTCTCCTATTTATCATCATGATTCATGGCTATCAATTTCCAATTGGTTGCTATGATGTGGCCAATTGGGACCCACGCATGATTAATCATTTTTCGTCCTTTATATCCGTCTTTCCGTCTCCCTTTGTTTTTCTTCCGCCATAATCCATTTCCTAGAAATGTGAAAGACCCGACTCTTTTTAGGTAGCCTAATCCCTTAAAGAAAAACCTCCAATTTAGGTCCATCGTCAATTATATCATAAATGGTCTCATCCAAAAATTTAATTTTAGGTCTAATCTCAATTCTACCCTAAACTTTTTTATTTTATTTTATAAAAATCACAAACTTTTACTTGAGTTCCAAATTTGCCTCCGTTAACTCTTTTTCTAAAATTTCCTTTGACAGTCGAGAAATGGAAAAATCCTGGGCATGAGCTGTTTGAACATCCAAATCAAGTGTCTTGAGCGCAAGCTCTTTGATTGAGAGATATGGAAGACTCCAAATATGAGAGATTGAAGACTAAGCATAAATTTAAAGATCCTTAAGCGAAATAGAAGGAAGATTCTTTTAAAAGTAAAAGCTGAAAGAGTATGAATTTGAGTTTGATCGCACACACAATCGGTGTGGAGATTTGTATTATATTTATAATATGTACATGAGCGGGAAAAATACAATTAAAGATTTTACAAAGATAACAATCTACAAAATCAGTAAAGATTGTGAAAGATTACTCTATCAATGGAATCGACAGAATTGACACAAATCATGGAAGATTGGCTCAATCAATGGGATTGGTATAGATTGCAGGAGATTGCTGTATCATGGAAGATTTGCTTTATCACACCCCCTCAAGCGAAATATAGGCGGAGTCACTGTGAGCTTGTCACGTAAAATAAGAAACCGAGAGATGGATGGAGGCTTTGTCATGATATCAACCGTTTGAACCTGTGTAGGAATGAAACGAACTTCCAATTGCTTCTTTTTAATTAAATCACGAACAAAATGATAGTCAATTTCTATGTGCTTGGTTCGGGCATGAAAGATGGGATTGGCAGCCAAATAAATTGCCCCTACATTATCACAAAGAACAAGTGGTGGCCGATGTAGAGTGTATCGAAGATCTCGAAGGAGTTGTAATAGCCATAATAATTCAGAGGATGCGTTAGCCACCCCTTTGTATTCTGATTCAGTGCTGGATCTAGCAACAGTTGGTTGCTTTTTAGAACTCCAAGAGACCAAGTTGGGACCAAAATAAATGCAATAGCCACTAGTAGATTTTCGGTCATCAGGGCAACCAGCCCAATCAGCATCCGTAAACGCAGTAAAGGTCAATTGGCGAATAGGTCGCAAGGTAATGCCATAATGAATAGTAGCCTTGAGATAGCGCAAAATCCATTTGACAGCTGACCAATGATCTTCAGTTGGACAATGCATAAATTGACACACTTTATTGACAGCAAAGGATAAATTTGGCCTAGTAAGAGTGAGGTATTGCAGTGCCCCAACCGTACTTCGATAAGTGGAGACATCAGTTAGTGGTTCACCACTTTGTTTTGACAACTTAGAAGCCGAGGGAGCCATAGGTGATGAGCAAGGTTTTGCATCAGCCATACCTGTACGGGTTAGAAGATCGGTGGCATACTTGGATTGAGTGAGGGACAACCCATTAGAAGATCTATGGGCTTCGATGCCAAGAAAGTATGATAAATGTCCCAAATCAGTGATTGAAAACTCAGTGCCAAGACAAGTAATTAATTCAGTGATGGAGGAGGTAGAGCTCCCAGTAATAATAATGTCGTCCACATAGATGAGAAGAAGTAGAATGTGATTAGAGCGATGCTGTATGAATAATGAAGAATCAGCAGTGGAGGCTACAAACCCAATAGAGAACAAATATGAACTTAGTCGAGAAAACCATGCTCTTGGGGCTTGTTTTAGCCCATATAGAGCTTTTCGAAGACGACATACATGGCCAGGATAATGCGGATCAACAAATCCTTGGGGTTGCTGCATGTAGACTTCTTCTTTAATGGTGCCATGAAGAAATGCATTCTTAATGTCCAATTGACGTAGAGACCAATTATATGTGATAGCTAAGGAGAGAACAACTCGAATCGTTGTCGGTTTGATAACCGGACTAAAGGTTTCATCATAGTCTAAGCCAGCCTGTTGAGTAAAGCCCTTTGCAACGAGCCGTGCCTTGTATCTATCAATTGAGCCATCAGATTTGGTTTTTAGGCGATAAATCCACTTGCAATTGACCACATTGATAGAAGGGTGATGAGGGACCAATTCCCAGGTGCCATTTTGAATGAGAGCATTAAATTCATTGGCCATAGCTTGCTGCCAGTTGGGGTCTTTGTTTGCAATAGAAAAACAAGTGGGTTCACTTGGCGTCAGGCTTGAGTGAAAACAAGAACAAAGTGGGTGCTTAGTGGAAAGAAAAACCTTTGGTTTGCGAATGTTATTCTTTAGACGAGTGACCATTGGATGGGTAGAAGTTGGTGGTTGAGGTTGAGAAGATTGTAACGATGGAGCTTCTGGAGAAGAGGATCCAGGAGATTGCTGAATATGTGATGAGGAGTCATCCATGATAGTAGATGGACTTGATGGAGTTGATGTGGTGGTGGGCACCCCCTGAAACTGTGGGGGCTTAGTAGAGGAAGAACCAATGCAAACAGGAGAACTAGGCGATGGTGATGACAATTGACCAGATTGTGAATTAGCAAAAGGGAAAAAGTTCTCTTGAAAAATTACATGGCGAGAGATATATATTCGGCCAGTGCTACGATGAAGACAACGATAGCCACGGTGATGGGGAGAATAGCCCAGGAAGATACATTGCATTGTTCTGTCTTCAAGTTTATTGCGGGTATAAGGGCGCAACCAAGGGTAGCATGCACATCCAAAAACACACAATTGTAAATAATTAGGTTTCTGGCCAAACAATTTCTCATAAGGAGACAATCCGCTCAAGACTATTGTAGGCATGCGGTTAATTAGAAAGACTGCAGTGAGGAAGGCATCATTCCAATATATACGAGGAACAGAAGATCGGGTAAGCAATGTGATGCCAGTTTCCACAATATGACGGTGTTTGCGCTCAGCCCGACCATTTTGCTCCTGTGTGTGTGGGCATGAAAGACGATGTAGGATGCCATGAAGACGAAGGTAAGTATCAAACTTCTTATACTCACCACCTCCATCAGTTTGAAAGTGCCTTGATCTTACAATTGAAATATCTTTCCACTTGAGATTTAAATTGCACAAAAGTAGACAGTGCATCGAATTTCATAGTAAGTGGAAAAAGCCATGTATATCCACTATAAGCATCGATAAAAATGATATAATAACGAAAACCATTAATTGAAGTAACTGGAGATGGTCCCCATAAATCAGAATAAAGTAACTCCAAAGGAGCATTACAAGTAGTTGATGACCTAGGAAAGGGAAGACGACGCGACTTGCCAAAGTGACATGATTCACAGAAACTGGATGAGGAAGACAAAGATATCGGCAAGTCATGCTTTGAAATAACTGAAGAAGTGATGCGGGTAGTTGGATGACCCAAGCGCTCATGCCAAGTAGAAGCAGAAACTCGTTCACCAATGAAGCAGGATGGTGATTTATTTGACTGTAGAGGGACCTTATTGGTGGTATGGGCATTATTAAGATAATAAAGTCCATTCTTATGCTGGCCTTTGAGCAGGAGGTTCCCCGAGGATCGATCCTTAACACAACAGAAAGTAGGATGAAATTCAAATACCACATCGTTGTCTTTGGTAAATTGAGAGACTGATAATAGATTCTTCTTGATAGAGGGAACATGATAAATATTTCGCAGTTTAAAAGAACTAGCAGGAGAATGTAAGATGGAAGAACCGATATGTGATATTTGCAAACCTGATCCATTTGCAATGCGGATTTGATCGATGCCAGAATAGTCACTCCGAATGTTCAATTTTCCATGTCTGCTGTAAGATGATGAGTGGCACCAGAGTCTGGGTACCAGTATGGATCAAATGACTCACCAGTTGAAGATGCATACATTGCAGATGGAGAGCCACTATTAGCTTTATAACCAGGATTAAATCTCTGGTAGCATTGGAGAGCAGAGTGACCTGCACGACTACAAACTTGACAAATGAGTCGAGAGTGAGAGGAACCTCCTTCATAAAAATTGCGACCATGGCCTCGACCGCGTCCTCGTCCTCGGCCGCGTCCTCGACCATTCGAGGGAGGATTCGAGGCAGCAGATGATTTGACCGCAGCATTCACAATAGGAGAAGACTATATCGGAGATTCGGTGGTGCGGCTTTCAAGAATAATTTCCTGATTGTAAAGCAGGCCGAGGAAGTCATCAAGAGGTAATGGATCAAGACGAGATGTGACTGAGGTAACAAATGCATCATACTCCGAACCCGTGCCACCGAGGATGCCGAGAACTAATTGGGAATCGGAGATGGGATGAGCAACGGCAGAAAGTTGATCCGCAATATTCTTGGCTTTTTTAACAAAGGCTTCCATGGAAATAAAGCCCTTCTTTAGAGATCGAAGTCGATACTCTAACTACATTATTCGAGCTTGAGATTGAGGAGCATAAAGTTTCTCAAGCGAGGTCCAAACATCATGAGAAGTCTCAATATCGACAATGTGTGAGAAAACTGATTCAATAAGAGTGGAGAGGATACAGTAGAGGATGAGTTGATCTTGATAATGCCATGCAGTATGATCCGGGTTGTCGATCACATTATTATCAGCATCAGTGATTGTGGGTGTCGGACAAGGATATGAGCCATCCACAAACCGAAGATATCCATGAAGACGAAATAGAGGAAGAAATTGTGCTCGCCACAGAAGGTAATTATTGCGATCTAGCTTGATTTGGAGAACATGAGATATATTGCCAAGAGCAAAGGGTGGTTGGGAGGGAGATAACAAGGATGAAGAGTTAGCGGTGACGGCAAAGAATGGTGTTGGAGGATGTAGAAGAAGACATTTTAGTGGAAAAAAAAAATTTGTGAAGCTCTGATACCATGAAAGAGTATGAATTTGAGTTTGATCGCACACACAATCGGTGTGGAGATTTGTATTATACTTATAATATGTACATGAGCGGGAAAAATACAATTAAAGATTTTACAAAGATAACAATCTACAAAATCAGTAAAGATTGTGAAAGATTACTCTATCAATGGAATCGACAGAATTGACACAAATCATGGAAGATTGGCTCAATCAATGGGATTGGTATAGATTGCAGGAGATTGCTGTATCATGGAAGATTTGCTTTATCAAAAGCAATTGAAGAAAGTCAACCCTAATTGCTGCTGTTTTTTTATACCAATTTTAGATTCAATAATGTCATTTGAACTAATATAGAAATTAATATCTAGAAAATGTCTTTTTGGATATGAGATTTGGGAAAAAAATTAGAGTAATGACGTGGAAATGTCACATCACCATGGGCGATTTTGGATGGAAGCTTAGTGGAGACAGATATGAGACTCAATTAAAAGTCAATGATAGTTTATGTGACAAAAAAGTTTAGGATAGATTGGGATTGGATCTAAGGTTTGTGATTTTTTATGAGACAAAAAAAAAAAAAAAGGATAGAATTGAGACTGGACCTGAAATTAAAGGTTTTTAACGAGATTAGAATTAAAGTTGGATTTAAAAAAAAAAAGAAATTAGGCCAATCTTGAATCTTGGTAAAACCTTTTAGCAAAAACAGAAACGGAAGCAAATCCTTTTCCCGTGCCTCATCTGTCACGATACATGGTTACCAATGCCAGGAGTTCGATGTAATTAAATCTTGATTAGCTTCATTTATTGGAATGAGATTGGGGCAGTATCTTCGGATGTATGAGACAAAAATATAATGAATAACGTGTGTAACACTCTATCTCCATTGGGTGTGTTCTGTTTGAGGTGGTCACTCAGGATGGATACATACTAAACGTGCAAAGAATACCAGAATGTCGAGCTGGGGACAGCGGCAGCGGCAACGGCAATAAGCGGCCAGTCCTAATACAGCACGGCATCCTTCTGCTGAATGCATTATTCGTGGGCTCGAGACTGCTGGATTCGTTCATTTGTGATGCATGTGCAATATTCTTTCGATTTACGCGATTGGCTTGTGTCCGATCGTCAGGAGATGCATTGAACTTTGAGCTTGCTAATCTTTTCTCCATCTTGTACTAAATAAACCACTTTAAGTCGGGAAAATACTGTGTAGGCTAGCCTTTCCACATCATCATGGGACTGGCCCATTCAACGGACGACACGTCGCGCCACATGTCGTCCTGGGTGGCACACCACACTCTCCCCCTTCCCGTGAAATCTCTCGTCCTTCTCTCTCTTCTCTGTCCTAACTTCGCTTTTCTTCTTGATGATACTCACGCTATTTTCTCATTTTAGTATGTTTATCACTTCGATGTTTTGTCCTAAAGAGGGAGATTATCTGTTTATGGCGGTAAACGGTGAATGCAGGACGGGATGTCACGGCTGCTGAACCCGCCAGAGCAGGACCCGCCCTTGATTCTGGCCGACAACGGGTTCGATGTGTGGATTGCCAACACCCGAGGCACCCGATTCAGCAGGCGCCCCACTTCCTTGGACACTGCCAACCCCGTCAGTACATCTCTCTCTTTCTCTAAATTTATCACCCGAGAGGAATGCACGTTGTAAGAAGATGAAGAAAAACAGAGAGAATAGAGAGACTGAAGAACACGAGATTTGGAGAGAATGTTTTTTGTATTCTGTATTCTTCAATGAATCGAATCAATGTACATCTTCAGTAGTTATAATACAAGACGGAGAATGAACAAGGAAATGAATGATCCTAAAAATCAATCTACTCTAGATCTAATCTTAATTGATCAGTACAAATCAGATTAGAATCAATCAAATATTCTAAAAAGATGCGTATCTTCCAACACTCCCCCTCAAGCTGGTGGCTTGTATATGTCTAAGACACCTAGCTTGTTTAGAAGATATGCGTGTTGTCTTTGACACAGAGGTTTGGTGAAGATATCTGCAGGCTGTTCTGTTGTTCCAATTCCTCTTGTTTCAATGACTCCTTCTGAGATCTTGTCTCGTGTAAAATGGCAATCAACCTCTATATGCTTGGTTCTTTCATGCACTATAGGATTTGCTGCAAGTTTCAAGGCTGCATCATTGTCACAGAATAGCTTTGTTGCTCCTTGTACCTGTATTCCAAGATCCTTAAGAAGACCCCGAATCCATACTATCTGACAAGTGGTTTTGGCCATGGCTCGATATTCTGCTTCAGCTGAAGATAAAGAAACAGTGGGCTACTTTTTAGTCTTCCAGGAGAGTAAAGAATCTCCTAACTTGATGCAATATCCAGTGACAGATCTTCGACTCATGGGACAAGTTGCATAATCTGCATCGCAATATGCTGTCATTTCCATGTTGCATTTTCTGGACAAGAGTATTCCAAGACTTGGGCATTTCTTCAGATATTTCACGACTTTAAATGCAGCATTAAGATGTGATTGCTTCGAACTGTGCATGAATTGACTAAGAGTTTGCACTACATAAGAAATGGCAGGCCTAGTCATTGTCAAATATATGAGCTTTCCAACAAGTCTTTGATAGCTTGAAGGATCTTCCAAAGTGACGTCATCTTCTTGAGAGATTCCCTTATCATAATCTGCGGTTGTCAATTTAGTGTTTTGTTAAATGGGAATAGCAGCTGGCTTGCAACCTGACAACCCTGTTTCTGAAATAATCTCCAATATGAACTTTCGCTGACTAAGCGAAATCCCTTGTTCAGAACGGGCAATTTCAATACCAAGGAAGTACTTAGGTGCTCCTAAGTCTTTAATGTGAAAAATTGCATGTAGATACCTCTTAAAATCTCCTATGGCAGTCTCATCGTTTCCCATAATAAGAATATCATCGACATATATCATCAAATAGATGGATGTCATACCTTTAGTCCGTGTGAATAAGGCATAATCATGTCGAGATTGATGAAAACCTGCTGTTGTGAGAGCTCCGCCCGAAAACCCTAATCCACCTCTTTTGTCTCTCTCTCGATTTAGGGTTAGGGTTTTCGCGGATCCGTCTCTCCGCTCACCGTGGGCTGCGAGAGCGATGCTGTCGTCATGCCTTGCATGCTCCGGCGACGCGAGACGTTGGCTCTCCTCCTGCACAGCCAACTGGTAGATTCGTCCGATCGGAGGGATTGGGTCCATGGCCAAGATCTGAGAACGAAAGGTAAAGTAAGTATCGTTCAAAATCAGTAAGAAACGCGTAGCCTTTTCCCTCTCCTTGATTGAACGATACTGCTGTAGAGTCGATTCTGGTCCCTCGAGCTTTTCCTCGACAGCTTCCAGTTCGTTCCATAAGGATGATAGCTTGTTAAAACAAGCCGTGACCGTCATATTTCCCTGTTTTAAGTCGCTCAATTCCTGCATGAGCGAAAATTTTTTGGCACGATCGAGTTTCCCGTACATTTCCTTTATATTTTCCCACATCTTTTGAGCATCTTCTGTGGGTGGTAGTCCGGCTGCAACCTCTGGGGAGATGCAGTTGCCGATCCAGGTTCGGACGAGCTGATTGCATTTCCTCCAGTGGCGCGCCAGCCGCTCGTCCAAAAGAACAGCGATGGTCCCGTCGATGAACCCATCCTTGTCCATAGTCACCAAGACTCGGCGGAATTCCTGCGACCACCTGGAGTAATTTTCGTGCCCGGTAAGTTGCTGGCTGATTAACTTCAGTTCAGGTCCGTCGGTGGTGGAAACGAACAGGGGGTCGTCGGATTCTGGTCGTCCGGTGAAAATTGTCCCTGGAAATGGCAAAAATCCGGGTGAAAAATTCGGGTAGGGATTCGCTCCCATACCCGGATTCGAACTGGCTCCATAACCCACATTTGTTGGTCCCGAATTTGCTCCACCCGACCCGTCGGTCGCGCTTGCCCTACTTGCGGTTAGTGGGCTACCGGCGGGTTGAACTCCCGGCGATGATGTGTTCTGGCTGGGCCCAAACAACCATGGGTTGTATTGCATCTGAAACAGTGGCCACTGGTAAGGATGGCCCACTATTGGTTGGCCCGGAATGGGCTGAACCGAGTAGGGTTGCCCCAGAATCGACTGAGCCGGAGAATGATGAATTTCTTGAGTTTGAACAGGTGGTTCGTGAGATCTGGTGACGTCTTCAGTGGGAACAGTGTCCCGGCCTTCGGGATTTCCATCGTGCGGACGTTCATTAGAGGCTGAAGGTAAGTTGTTGACGGGATTTGTCATTATAAAAAATTGAGGTTTCAATTTCGTGCAGGGTTAACAATCTTGGTAGGAGGAATAAAGAGAAGAGATTTGAGGACTAAGAGACTGGACAGATGAAGAGGTATTTGGAGCTCTTCGAAAGACGATGAGACAAAGAAAGTGGAAGTAATTCAGATCTGCTCTGATACCATGTAAGAAGATGAAAAAAGAGAAAATAGAGAGACTGAAGAACACGAGATTTGGAGAGAATATTTTCTGTATTCTGTATTCTTCAATGAATCGATCAATGTACATCTTCAGTAGTTATAATACAAGACGGAGAATGAACAAGGAAATGAATGATCCTAAAAATCAATCTAGATCTAATCTTAATTGATCGGTACAAATCAGATTAGAATCAATCAAATATTCTAAAAAGATGCGTATCTTCCAACACACGTATTCAACTCGATCTGAATCATTGAACGTGACGAGTCTCATGTGAGTCCCGTGCTAGTCCGTGCTAGTCCCATTAGATTCGACACTCCACATTTAGTTTGGTACACATGCTGGACTCTTCGTATCACTTATCCTCATGTAGGGAATAGTTAATTGGGCCGGTACCGGTGATGTGGTTTGTGGCAAGTGGCTATCGCACTTAAGCTCGGGCCCATCTAGATCTCAAATTGCATCAGTACCATTAGCAAGACCCACTAGTGCATCTACAACACGACCTAATTTATTTCTCACGGTGCACTTGATTCATACAAGTTTCATGCCTATATTTATGGCACCGTATGTACGTTATAATACATTCATTGGGAAAATTACCAAACAAATCTGAATCTATTGTAATTGTTCATGTCAGCGTCGGTAACGTCATGTAGACTGCCAATGTCCATGTTAGTGCTATTTGGCTGCCAGATAAAATCGATTGAATTGATTGAATTGGTATAAATGCAAAATGTTTATGATTCAATTGGCCAAAAAAAAAAAATTATGATTGAATTGACGTAGGTTAAGGGTTTTTGTGTAACTTTCCCCACGTACGTTTGTTGTGCTTTCAATTCCAATCTTGACCCACCTTATCTAGTAAACCTTTCACCACGACACCTAAATATTGGCCTTCCATATGACGGCCATTCGTTTGGGGGCACTTCAAGGAATTCCTACGTAGTTGTCGCTCTGTGATTGATATTATATCCGCCGCATCACCCACAAAGGCGAGTTCACATAATTTTACATGACCGCTTATTTTCAAGACTAGCTAACTTTCAGAATCTTTTGTATGCACTAAATTTAAATGGAATCCACGTTATAATTGTAGTTGTAACCAGAGAATTCATAAGAATTGTGCATTGTCAATTGAACTGGCGACTGAATTGCCGACAGGATTTCTGCAATTTGTTGTGGGACGAACTGGCAGCATTCGATCTACGGGCCGTGTTCGACTTCATCCACTGGCAAACTGGGAAGAAGATCAATTACGTTGGCCACTCTTTGGTGAGAAATTAGTTTCGGTACACTTCATGGAATTCGGTCGTTAGCCACATATGTGCGTGCATGTTACATGACTGAGGATGCAATCGATGTGCCTGTCCTTTCAAACAACTTGATTTTTACTGCAGATCTGAGGTTTTGGGTAAATTTTCCATCTGATTCCAGGGAACTTAGACATATTTGGCATCCTTATCAGAAGGGAGATTTGTGGACAAGCTGCAATCGGCAGCTCTGTAGAGCCCCATCACTTATCTCAGCCATATGACCACCATCCTCGTCGTCATCATGGCCAAAACCTTTGTCGACGAGGAGAACCGATGACTCCGTTCGCTATTTTCCTTTTATTGAGATTAGAGAACCAGGGTAATCTGTCCATATTTGTCCACCGTGATGCCTGAGGGAGCTGCATTCGATGTTTCTGCATTATTGACAGATCGCCATGTTGCCGGGATTGGCCGAGTTCAATCTAAAAGCGTAAGCAAAAGAACCCGCGGAAATTTCGAGAAGTTCTTATGTTCGATTCGAAGCTTCACTCATCTTCTCTTTTCTCCTGTGTTATGATCGTGCGGCTGTATTTGGTCCCAGCAAGCCCTTGGGTGACCTTCTCCGTCCTGGTGTCGATTGCTACGATTTGCTAGCCGCATTAACCATTACTGCCTAACTTTGCTGCCCCATATATGTTCTTGAACTCAAATTGGGAAGAATTAAGCTGATTATTTGATTTCAACCGATCCATTCCAGGCAAAAACTACTGTCTCTACGGTTCCACTGTCGATTTCTTTTTTGAAGAACGAACCGCAATTGACGTCGGTCAAGAACTCGGTCCATTTGGGTCTAAGTAGGTCTAGTGCACGGTTGATCCTTTTCTTGAGGGTTTTAAGCAGAAGAACATGTTAATGATCAATACTCATTCAATTGAATTGGCATTGTTGCTTGCAGTGGTTCGCGACGGCGTGTTGGTGAAGTACGACTATGGGGTCGCCAGCTCCAACGTGATCCACTAGGGGGACGCGAGGCCATCAGTCTACAACCTCTCCAACCTTCCCCACGACCTACCAATCTTTTTCAACTATGGAGGCCAGGATCAGCTCTCCAACGAGAGCGATGTCCGGTATCTGCTCGAAAGCTTGAAGCTCCATGACGCCGGCAAGCTCACCGTCCAGTCCATCGAAGATTACGCTCATGCGGATTTCATAATGGGAGTGAATGCCAAAGACAAGGTGTTTGGTCGAGTGTTGTCTTTCTTCAAAAACCAGCAGTAACTCCTAGCGACTAGCCAATTTTACGAAAAGGAATTGACGGAAATGAATGCGACATGAACATTTTCTTTCACGTCTTCAAGTCAATTTTTTCTTTCGTCATTTTCTTCTTGTCATTGCCATTGCTAATTAGTGCACGAAATTCATCGAGTTTGATCGGTCATGCCATGAGAGTCGAGCCCATGGTCTATGTCTTTCTCTTTGTATGAAGGTCATATAGTCCACGATGGACTCATATAAGAATCGTAATTACGAGTTATATCGAGTGATTTGGGTCATGAAGGAACTTGTGCTCCTATGAAGTTATTTTGGGATAACCAAGCAGCAACTTACATTGCATCAAATCTAGTCTTTCGGGAAAGAATAGAACACAGAAATCGACTGTAATTTTGTTCAAGAGAAATTCCTGACAATACTATCAAGACTCCTCATGTTCAAAGCGAAGAATAACTTTTTTTTTTTTTTTTTTTTTGGTAAAGGCGAAGAATAACTTCTTGATATATAGTATTTCAACAAATGTTGGCCAAGTTGACCTCAGAAGGCATCTTTGCTCCAACTTGGAAGGGAAGTGTTGGCACTTGCCAAGTCCTGATAAGATTGAGAATCAAGGTTAGAAGGCATCTTTGCTCCAACTTGGAAGGGGAGTGTTGGCACTTGCCAAGTCGTGATAAGATTGAGAATCAAGGTTAGAAGACATCTTTGCTCCAACTTGAAAGGGGAGTGTTGGCACTTGCCAAGTCATGATAAGATTGAGAATCAAGGTTAGAAGGCATCTTTGCTCCAACTTGGAAGAGGAGTGTTGGCACTTGCCAAGTCACGATAAGATTGAGAAAATGTGTGGCAATTGTATTTACCATAAAAACCATAGGTTATATTTAGCAACTAGGATGTACTTTTCTTTATTTGAGGAGAATGAATCGCTCATAAGAAATTAAGAAATATGATGATTTCTACAGTGGTACGCTTCCAAGGAATTTTTTTTTTTTTTTTTTTGGTCGATTGAACCACGTATTAACGCGCTATAAGTGGCTAGAACTACCACGTTAGCTTCAGACCTAGAATTCATGTTTAGTCTTGGCCATTCATAATTTGACACGGTGGAATTAAATTAAAAAGAAAATGGGATTGCCCAACATCTGTTCATCCATGGAAGTTTTTCTCCATTCGAGTTGCAGTACCTCCCCCTCGCCGCGGCCACCAACGGAGTCGCCAACTCTGCATCCTGCACATCCAAGCCGAGCTGCCCCTTTCGGCATTGCTTGACGCGGATGACGACCATGGACGGGCAACATGATGCCTAAGCGCCTTTCATCAAGGAAGGCCAAATCCTGAGGTTTGGAGAGGGACGCCGGCGAAGGCGACGATGGCCATGGGTGAGCAACGTCATACCTGAACCCGATTCTAGATCTAGAGGTCAATGGAGAAGTACACCAAAAAAAAAAAGATAAAAAGGACGAAGCCAGAGGGGTGGCTTTGACTGACCGCAAGCAACGCCGGCAGGGTTCCTCCATCATCCATGGCTTAGATGGGTTCTTTACCCCTGTTTTTTGGCCTCAAACAAACCGCTGGGACTTAGGGCCCGTTTGGTTCGGCTTTTGGGGAATGCATTTGCATAAATGCAAATACCTTTTGGTGAATGGGTTTTCCGAAATGCAAAAATCGTTTGGTAAAATTTGCATTGAAAACAAACTTTGGCCAAAATATCGTTTGGTAAAATTTGTATTTGTAATTGACTTTTATTAAATTAAAAAAGAAAAAATATATTTATATATATTTTTTAAGTCCGGCCATCGGACCACCGAATGGCCGAATTTGGCCCCCGAACGGTCGCTGGGGTCGGGCGACCCCAGGCGACAGCCGCCTGAGATCGCGCAAACCCACGGCAGTTGCTTGGTCGCCTAAGGTCGCGCGACCTAGGCGTCGCTAGGGTTGGGCGACCTTAGGCGGTAGTCGTCGGCGCATCACCAGCACGTGCGACCCCCTTGGCCAGCGGTCGTCGGCCTCCGTAGAGTGGTTTTCCTTGCAAATGAACAGTAACCGCGAAGTGAACAGTAATTGGAATTTGCATTCCAAAAATGCAAGTTCCCAAAGGACCTCCAAACCTACTTTGGACTAAGGGACCTTAGAGTCCTTTGAAGATGCAATTGCATCTTATCAAAGTCACCCAAAAAATTGAACCAAATGCGTTTGCATTTGGCCAAGGGACTTTAGAGTCCCAAAGCCCATTTGCAAAGCTGAACCAAATAGGGCCTTAAAGAGTTTATTGTGTAAATGCTCCGCTGTGTGAGCTCAAGGATGACTAAAATGTGGCAAAAATAGAAAATAGAATGTAAGCAAATGGATGGTTTGCTTGTTTTGGGAAAAAAAAAAATGAAGAAATCTTTTGAGGAAGAAAAAACAGAGGAATAAGGGTCTAAAAACAAAGTGGATCTCTTGGTTGTCCTTGGCCAAAAGGTTTTAAAGGCCCTAGAAGACATGGCCACGAGCTCCCAGTTTTGAGTTTTCTGTCTTCCTCCTTCTCCATCATCCGTGGCCGTAAACTTTGCTTGACCATGGCTTATGAGGTGGCTTTGCTCGGATGCGGTGGTGACAACTCCGTTGGTGGTGACGACAAGGGAAGGCACTGCAATACCAAGAAGGATTGCGGAAGCAAAAGTGTGAGTTTAGAGAAGTGAGATGAGCCATCGCTCTCTAGTACCAAAAAGGACGATGACAACAACAAAATAGATATGTGCCTTGTCTGCAATTTATTGCAGGGTGACCACAATGTATAGATAATTGATGCTAGAGCATCTTTCCTTGTGATGCCTCATAGAGATTAGTTCTACTGTTGTGAGCCATATTAGGGAGGTATAGTGCCAATGGGAGATTATAATAGTTGCTTGTGGAAAGGTGAAGTTGAAGATGAAAGATAAGACAATAATTTTTTTTTTCCATATTCCCGGTCTTACTAGGACTCCTATCTATGTGGGAACTACAGTAGATGTTGGCATCGCTTTCACCACCAACAAGTACACATGCAAGCTAACCCATGAATCTTTGGCTATCGCCAAAAGTGAATGATATGGAAAATTGTGAAAGTTATTGGGAAACATACTGATTAGTGATGAGAGTTATTTCTCAAACAAGGTGGAAAAAGATCTTTCGACGCCATGGCATTGGAGATTGAGTCATAATGGCGAGAAAGGGCCGATGACCCTTACCTCAAAGTAGATAGTGGAAGGTATCCCAAGATATTTTATGGGTTTTGGATTATGTGAACATTGTCTGCATGGGGAACATAATTGGGTATTTTTCAAATCCATAGAAAGGAGAGTAGAAAAAATTTGGATATGATCCATAGTGACATCTTCGATTCACTTATGTAGCATCATTTGAAAAATCAAGGTACTGTGTTTCTTTTACTAGGGATTATTTTAGATATGCATGGACATATTTCTTGAAAAGGAAAGATGACATGTTTGAAAAATTTCGCAAGTTCAACACAATGGTGGAAAATCGATTTGATAAGAAATTAAAGTTTTGTTGACTAACAATAGCCGAAAATCTGGATCGGCGAAATTTGATCAATTTTGTGCGACTAGTGGCATTGTAGGGCAGAAAACAACACCTTATTCACCTCAGTAGAATGGAGGTGGCAAAGATACTTAATTGGTCTCTCATGGAGAAGGCAAGAAGTATGTTTAGTGGTGCAGGCTTAGCAGCTGAATTTTGAGCAAAAGTAGTGGCTATCGTGCGTTATCTTAAAGAACAAGTTCGTTACATCGGCTTTGAAGAACACCATTTGAGGCATTGTTTGGGAAGAACCCGGACATTTCCCATGTTAGGGTGTTTTGCTATGAAGTGTATGTACATGTGCCAAAGGAAAAGAGGATCAAGCTTGAGAGCAAGTCAGAGATGTGCATATTTATTTAGTACAAGGATGATCGAAAGGTATAAGTCGTGGAATCCCAATGCTAAAGGTATCATCTACAATAAGGATATAGTGTTTGGAGAATTTACGACAAATCATATTGTTTCAAAAGATCTTGAAAAATCATATTGTTTCAAAAGATCTTGAAAAATTATAGATGGTTGATTTAGATGTCTATTTGAAGGAAGAGACAGAGGTTACACAAGTTGGAATAGAAATTTCAGATTCTAAAGTAGATGAGCTTGATGGAATGGATGATATAGTAGATTTTGAAATTGAATTTGAAAATGAAGTGCCACTTGAACTGGTCTTAAGAAGGTCCATAAGGCTAAAAAGACCACTTGAGATGTATACTCTGTTTACTGATAATGAAAATTATGCTCTAACTATTATAGACGATGATCCAAGCACTATCAAGGAAGCAAGAAGCATGAAGAATGCCAAACAATGGGAGAAAGCCTTAAAAGATGAGATGGACTCATTGGATAAAAATGGAACATGAATTTAGTAAAACTGCCTAGTGATCAAAAGGCAATTAGTTGCAAGTGGGTGTTCAATTTCGTTTGGTTGTGAAGGGATACCCATAAATAGAGTGAGTCAATTATGGTGAGATTTTTTCTCTCATTACTAAATTAAATTCCATAAGACTTGTCTTATTTGTAGCATCTACATATGTGGAGGTAGAGCGGCTTAATATGTAAACAACATTCCTCCATGATGACTTGGAAGATGATATTTACATGAAGCAATCAAAAGAGTTTGTGGTCAAAGGAAAAAAAGACTTTGTTTGCAACTGAACAAATCTTTTTATGGCCTGAAGCAATCTTCAAGGATGTGTTACCGAAAGTTTGACTTATAAGTATTGAAGCTTGGCTTTATTCATTGCAATGCTGATATTGTGTATACATGAAAAGGTTAGAGAATGATTTTATTATATTATTTTTTATATGATGATGATATGTTGCTAGTTGGGAATAATTCAAAAATGATTATCACTACAAAGGGTTTGTTGCAAAACAGTTTGAGATGAAAGATTTAGACCCATCAAGCATGCAAATTAAAAAGGGAGAATGAGAATGGAAATTTGTCGCTAAGTAATAAAAATATGTAAAAAGTGTGTTGAAAAAGTTCAACATGACTGATTATAAACCCGTTGAGACCCCCATGTCCACAAGTTCCGAGTTATCGGCGCTCTAGTGTCCTAGGACTAAAGAGGTAGCTAAAGATTTGACAACATTCCCATGCAAGTGCAATTGGGAACTTGATGTATTCCATAATGTGCTCCATCCATATAATGCATAGGCAATGGGAGTATTAAGCAGATATATGTCAAAAATCCTAGGAAAGAGCATTGGATGGCAACAAAATGGGTGTTTCATTTCGCTGTACTTCTAACTTTGAGTTATGTTATGAATGCATGAAAAGCTCAAAGGGATAAAAGGCATTGGAATTGAAATGTCTTGTGGATATTGATTGGGGATGTGACATAAATAGCAAAATGTCAACGGGCGGATATGTTGTTTTCTTATCCGGCGAATCTATGAGTTGGATGAGTAAGAGACATAACACGATTGCATTATCTACTATTTAGGGAGGGTACATAGCCCTTACTCATGTGGTTGAGGAAGTGATCTGGCTGCGCATATTGTGTAAAGAGTTTGGTTTTACACAATGATAAGTGAAGATTGGTGTGTGATGACCAGAGTATTTTATTCTTGGCTAAGAATCTTGGATTTTATGTAAGAACAAAGCATACCAGGCGGCATACAATATCACTTCATCCAAGAGAAAACGAAGTCAAAGGTTGTAGTGGTGGAAAAATTGACACACGGGGTGCATAGTATAGATTTTTTTGAGGGAGAAGAACACTAACAGTGCCAAACTTTTGTATGACATTCATTGAAGTGCTAAAATTATTTTCACTCATTTGAGTGCCACAAATTTGAAAAATCATTCGCTTGAATATTAATTCTGATTTGCCTTGCTAAAATTTGATGTAGGTGCCAGTTGTCCGACATGGCGACACCGTTGTGATTGTGAAAGCTAGTATAAGTACCTAGAGGGGAGTGAATATGTGTAAAAATAATTTTTCGAGATAAGTGTGTAGCACTAATTGACAATAGAAAGGAAATTCGTCTCTTGTAAACAAAACGAATTACGATCAAAGTAAAAGAGCGTAGGGAAGAGAATATGAACACATAGATTATAGTGGTTCGGCTTAATCTAAGCCTACGTCTACTCTTCTGCATTGACAGCTCACCGGCTGGATTCCACTATGAACAAAAGAGTTGTTACAGAAAAGCTCTTCCTTGATTCCACAGTGTAGATACACTACTACACTTCCTCAAGGTCTCTCAAAGATATAGACTCTCTTTTGCGTACAAGATTTCGCCCAACAATTTAACTGACTAAGAACATGGAGTTTCAGACTTTGGAATTATTCTATCGTGCACACACTCGAACAATTAGAACGTCTTCCTTATATATTCCTTTATGCCATCATACCCATTGGCACTTATCAAAGGAATTCTTCCAATCTACCCGTTGGATAGAATCAATTAGGAAGATCTTTGAGCTATTTAAGGAACATGACGATAGCCCATCAATCATACTCGCCCATATAATCAGGATCTAGGTTTCCATAAGTAGAACTTTCCAAGTATACTTCGCCAATCAACGGATCCAAAATCCCTGAATCAATCTTGATTTGAATAATGGATTCCGACATGCTACATCCAGCCAAGAGATCTTCTCCAGTCGATAAAGTCAAATCTTTAACGAAACATCCAGTTCCGGATAAGCCTTCTTCGACGGTCTAGTAACTGTCAATGAGGATATACTTTAAGTCTTGAATCTAATAGTCTAGAGGTCTTCAAATTTTGATGAAAGAGTCTACAAGTCTTCAGACTAGACTGATAGAAACGTTTTATCAGCTTCAAAACACTTAATGAAGTTTTCTCCAACAATCTTCCCCTTTTTTTATGGTGACAACACTTTCTTGTAAATTTAGGTAACTTTGACCTGCAAAACATTACTTAAGCAAAAATAGATATCTCATAAAGATAAATGGCTTAGTAAAGATTAGAATCTGCATCCACAGAAAACAAGTTAGTTCTGTAAATGAGCAATGCCATGAGATATCAATAGTGCTTAAGATAAACATATGTTCAAATAGTCAAATCCAAATCCAGTCCATATCCAAACAACCAAACACAAAAGTCAAGTCAACATAATCGACACAGAAGTTCTTCAAAAAGTGAGTGCAAAGTTTAAAATCAAATCTGCACCATATCTCTCCCCCTTTTTGTCATCATTAGAAAGGTAGAGATGAAAAGAGAATGGATTTAAGATTGCTTGGGAATACGAACAAGCTGGAAATCTCCCATTGACTGGACAATTCCTTCCAGCTTTTTCAAATCCTGCTTTAGTTGCGTCACATCTTCACCCTTGGCATTTGCTTGAACTTGAAGAACAAGGGCATGAATTTGATCATGCAAAGAACTTGAAGAGGTTTGACCTGCATTTTGCAAGTTCTGGACTTTGCATCCCAAAGCGTAAATCTAGCCTCTCATCTCCAAAAGAACATCAAGAATTTTGCAAAAGTCTGCCGAATTGTTGGTCTGAGTACTTGCCTCTGCACGATTAGACGGAGTATTGGCAAATGATGGCATTTCAGTACGATCACGCAGATTAGGCGATGAAACTTCATGTCCTTCTTTAGGAAATTGAGTGGCACAGATATCCTCTGAATCTGCTGGAGAACAACTTACTCCTTCATTAGTGGCAGGGAATGAGGACGTTCCTCTTTTCTCAGGATCTCCCCCTGTTTCCATGCCTTCTGGTGGAGAAAAGTGTTCCTCATGCTCTTCTTCCGCTTGATCTCCTCTTTCTTCTTCTTCTTCCTCAATTCTTTCCTCCTCTGCATCTCTCTCCTCTACTTCTTTTTCCTCTGCTTCCAAATCTCCAGTCCTCTGTTCTGTCTCATCCATGTCTTTTTCTTGTCTCTTTGTTGATTTTGGAACAGAACGACTCAAGTTCTTCAATGCCATTGCAGAAATGGTGATATCATCCTCATCCTCTTCATCCTCAATGATAAGTGCTCTTCTTTTCTTAGATGGAGCAACCATGGGCTCCTTCTCTTTTCACTTTGCTACAGAAGAGACTAAATGAGTCTTGACAGGGGTTTTCTCCTTGAACTGTTCTATAGCCTTGGTAAGTTCTTTCAGACGCATTTTTGAGACCATTCTTAGTCCCGCCATCAATTGATCACACGTTTGAACACAAAGAACCCATGGAGGTTGAATGTTCAAATGTCTGAATAACTTGGTCATAAGAGCTGGATAAGGAAGTTGACCCTTGTCCTTCACCACTGCCCTGTACATGTGGAACATAATAGTGTGTGGAAGAGAGAATTTCTTACTAGCATTGATGGTGTATATCAACTTTGCTTCCAAGTTTGAAACGTTGGTCTTGAGGTTGATTTTGGTCTAAGACAGTTAATCATTATCTTGTGAAGCAAAATGTTAGACGCGTTCATTCTCACACAAGAAATCTTTCCTTCCGTCCTTCTATCTTGAACAAGCTCCAACGTTGCACGAGTAATAGACACATTGATAGGTTGATATCTCTCTCTTTCAACCCCAATCACATCAGCCAACGTATTCATGTCAACCACATAGTCCTGATCTTGGATACTAAAAGAGAATCTATTCGCATCCAAAAAACTGAGATTCGAATAGAAATAAGCAGCAAGTTCAGCATAAGCTTCTGTAGATTCAGAACAAAACGGTTCGGGTTGAAGAAGATTGAATTTTTCCCGCAGATTAACATTCACAGAGTTAAGAAAGTCAAAGTCCATACTTCTAGGGTTTATTACCCCACGCTTCAACAATTTAGAGTACAGTTGCTTGTGTTCCTCCGATCGAAATAAATCTGTTCTTTTGCTTCGGATTTTCGCTGCAACACCCATTCTAGGTTTAAATTGACCGTACAACATCATTGTTCCCATTTGGTTGATTAAACCCTCCAATCCGTGGATCACTTGGGATATTAGCCAAGACTTCTTCCGTCGACCCCGCAGGGGCAATTCCCAAACGTTCCATGGTACGTAAGAAGAAAGATTCATTTCTATACCATTTGTCTTTAAGAAACTCATCAATGTAGTTCAGTGGAGCACCGCTCCTCTTCAAAGCACGATAAAGCTTATAAGTAAAAGAGGGCTTATAAGTTCTTACCGGTTCTGCGTCTTCGATGATTTCTTCCTCTTCTCGATGTGCAACATCCTAGGGTCTAGATGGAGGAGATGGACACTGCTGAGAATGTTGTGGGCTCTGTTGCAGTCTAGGAGATTCTTCTTCTTCGGTGAGATCAAAGTGCGTAGTCCCCTCACGGATTTGCTGGGGTCCTCTGCTCGCGATCCTCGAAGACTTCTTTTGAGATGACATCTTTCACAGTCTTTGAGAGATTCCAAGCTTGTTTCCCAAGAAAGATGAAATTTTTTTCGAGGATTAAACAAGAGAAGAAGAAAAAAGTGGAAGATCAGTACTTTCTTAGGGTTTTTGTGAGTAAAACGAAGAAGAACCGACAGTATATAAGCCAATCAAAGCGAGGCATACGGAACGACGTAAAAAGGAAATATAAAAATGCCTTTTTAAAAATATAACTGCCTTTTAAAAACAAATTAGATAAATGTCATTTCAAAAATAACTTCTTTTCCGAAAAGGTAGGTTTGCAATAGTCACGGAAATTGAAAATAGCAACAATCAATTACAGATAGATGATCGTACCTTTTCGAGATTTGATCCGAGAAATAAATTTCTAAAATAGAAATAACTTACAAACATAGATCTTGATTGTTCAAGACTGAGAGCCTTTAGATTTTCAGTGTTGAGTCTGAACTTCCTCAAAACTTAATATATTGAGTCTAGATTGAATAACTTCAAATTGATTTTTTTCCAAAAGCTTTGTAAATATATCCGCCAGTTCATTCTTTGAATCAATAAATTGTATCGAAACTTCTCCATTTTGAACATGATCTCTAATGAAATGATGTCGAATCTCTATATGTTTTGCTCTTGAATGAAGAATCGGATTCTTGGTGAGATTGATTGCGCTAGTGTTGTCACATTTGATTTTAGTACAAGGATCTTCAATTCCAAAGTCTCTTAGCTATTGTTTTATCTACAGTATTTGTGAACAATAATTTCCAAGAGCTACATACTTTGCTTTTGCCATAGAAAGAGCTACTGTACTTTACTTTCTTAAAAACCAAGATATTGTCCTGCTTTCAAGTAGTTGACAGGTGCCCGAGGTGCTCTTTCTATCAATTCTGCATTCGGCTAAGTCTGTGTCTGAGTATCCAAGAAGAGTAAAGTCTTCCCAAAGACCCAAGTTTGACGTTGAGGCAATGTATTTGATAATACACTTTGTAGCACTTAAATGAGATTCTTTAGGATCTGATTAAAATTTGGCACAAATGTAAACACTAAACAAAATGTTAGGTCTAGAAGTAGTAAGATAAAGAAGTGAATCAATAATACTCATGTATAGCTTCTGATCAACTTTCTTTCCTCCTTCATCTTTGTCCATCTTTAAGGAACTTGACATTGGTATATCAGTCTTTTTGTAATTCTCCAGCCCAAACTTTTTGATTAGATCGTTGGCATATTTTTCTTGATGGATAAAGATTCATTCCCTAAGTTGTTTCCACTTTAAGCCCGAGAAAAAAGGTTAGTTCACCCATCATGCTCATTTCAAATTCATCCTGCATAGACTTAGATAATTTCTTGCACATATTTTCATTAGAGGATCCAGAAAAAATATCATTAACATAAATTTGAATAAGTAAAAAACTTTTGCTTTCTCTTTTGATGAACAATGTAGTATCTACTTTACCTTTGATAAAGTCATTTTGAATTAAAAAATTACTTAGTCTGTCGTACCAAGCTCAAGGTGCTTGCTTTAAACCATATAAAGTCTTTTTCAGTTTGAATACAGAGTCTGGTTTCCTTGGGTCTTCAAAACCGGGTGGTTGTTCCACATAGACTTCCTCTTGGATAAATCCATTTAGGAAAGCACTTTTGACGTCCATTTGGAATAACCTAAAATTCTTATGACAAGCAAAAACAAGTAATAATCTAATTGCTTCTAACCTTGCTACTGGTGCGTAAGTCTCATCATAGTCTATCCCTTCTTCTTGCGTATATCCTTTGGCCACGAGTCTTGCTTTGTTTCTTACGACCTTTTCTTTCTCGCTCATCTTGTTCCTGAAAACCCATTTAGCTTTAATGATAGATTTACCTTTTGGTTTAGGAGTCAATTCCCAGACATCATTAATGCTGAATTGCCTGAGTTCTTCTTACATAGCTTCAATCTAGTTTTCATCAGATAAAGCTTCTTCTATACTCTTTGGTTCTATTTCAGAAATAAGAGTCAAAGCATTAGATTCTTCACGCCTTTTGAATCTTGTACGAATTCCTTCATTAATATCACAAATAATGAGATCTTTGGGATGACTGGACTTATGCTTCTAGTTGCTGGTTGATTTGTTAGACTGTTGATCTTTTTTCTCATTTGAATCTTCGACGATCATTTGTTGCTAGTCTTCTGAAGTCTGAGCTGCTTTTGGAGATTTAGACTTTGTAGAGTCTGGAGTAGAGGTTCAAATTCTTCAAGTTGAGTTTGAATCGATTCAATTTGTATAGAGTCTTGAAATTTGACATTAATTGATTCCTCCACAGATTGAGTCTTTTTGTTGTATACTCTATAAGCTTTGCTTGTGATAGAATATCCAAGGAAAATACCTTCATTTGATTTTTCTTCAAACTTACCAACTCGATCATTTGCATTTTTCAATATAAAACATTTACATACAAACACATAAAAATATGAAACAATGTGCTTCTTTCCTTTGAATAACTCATAAGGATTTTTCTCCAAAATAAGCCTTAGAAAAACTCTATTAATAATATAGCATGTTGAGAACTGCTTCAGCCAAAAAGCGTGAAGATATGTTACTTTCAATTAAAAGAGTTCTAGCAATTTTCTGAAGCGATCTATTCTTTCTTTCCACGACTCCATTTTGCTCTGGAGTATATGAAGAAGAGAACACATGCTGAAAGCCAGATTCATCATAAAATTTTGTAAAGTCTTGATTTTCAAACTTACCTCCATGATCTGTCCGTATTCTTGAAATAACATACCATTTTCCAATTTAGGACCTTTTTTAGCAAATTTTGTAAAATAAGAAAGAGTTTCGGACTTACTTGCCAAGAAATATACCCAAGTGAATCGTAGATAATCATCCACAATCACTAAACAGTATTTCTTACCTCCAATGCTTTGAGTTCTTGTTGGTTCAAAGAGATCCATATGCAAAAGCTGCAGTACACGATTAATGGAAACTTTATTTATTGGTTTGAATAAGTTTCTTACCTGTTTTCCAAACACGCATAGTGTGCATAAATCAGTCTTTCGGTATGACAGATTGGGTAGACTACGAACAAGCTTCTTTGTTGAAATTTTGGCTATTTGCTTCATGTTGATGTGCCCAAGTTTTTTGTGCCATAAGTTTGCTTCTTCTTGAATTGAGATTAGACATTGGGTTTCATCTGGTTTGACATCCAAGAGATAGATATTTCCATGTCTTCGACCCTTGAAAGACTAAGAAGAGTCTTTACTAGTTCCTGAACATATTCCCTCTTGAAAATTGATTTTGAAACCGGTGTCGCACAGCTGATTGATACTTAGCAAGTTGTAGTTGAGTTCTTCCACTAAGGAAACATTACTGATCGTGAGGCTTCCAATCTTTACAGTTCCGAATCCCACAATTCTTCCTTTGTTGTTTCCTCCAAATGAAACTTTTCCACCATTAACTTGAACAAGCTTTATGAAATAATTTGAATCTCATGTCATATGCCTTGAGCATCCACTATCCAGGTACCATTTAACATTTTTCTTGATAGTGACCTGCATTTATAAAAAAGACTCAAACTTTCTTTGGTACCCATATTTTTTTGGGTCCATTGGTGTTAGTATGATATGCGATCTTTGCCCATACCTTCTTAATAGGTTTCCAAACCATAGGACATTCTTTCTCAAAATGATCTTAGCTATTACATTTAGAACATCTAAGAGCACTGCGACCTACTGATTTTACAAAAACTTTTTGGAAATGATTTTTATAAGCATCTCTTATAGGTCTTTGCTCAATTCTATCATTTATTTTAGGAAAATCAATTAGAGGAATGGTTTCATCAGTCATTCTTAAACCTGATTTGTTAAAATAAGGTCTTTGTACTGAAAGAATTTTTTCAAGTTTCTCAGATCCTATAGAAAACTTTTTAGAAATATTTGAAATGTCATTTTTCAAGAATGCATTTTCTTTTGAAAGATTGTCTGCATTTTCTTTCAAAATAGTAACACTTTTGTCTAGACTTTTGACATTTTCTTTCCAAACACTTTCCTGTTGCTTTAGTGCAGAGTTTTTTTTTTTTGAGTTCGGAAATCCTTTTGAGAGAAATTTTGAGACTAAGACACAATTCATTAATGTATCTAGAGACTTTAGAAGGAATATTCAAATTACTTACCTCAAATTCACTATCTGAATCTGAGTCTGTCTCGGACTTTGAATATGGGTTTGATTGTGCCATGAGACAAATATTGGCATAATCATCATCACTTTTTTCACATTCTGTATCACTCCAAGTTTCTGCTTTGAGTGCCTTTCGATATTTCTCAGTTTTTCCTTTCTTTTTCCTCAGAATGGGACAGTTGGGTCTGATGTGTCCATTTTTCTTACATTCAAGGTAGACTACATCTCTATTGGATTCATCATCCTCAACAGACTTAGTTTGTTGCTTTTGAAAACTCTGTTTCTTTGGATTGAATCTTTTCCCCTTTATGTTTAGCTTTCTAAATTTTCTTATCATGAGAGCAAACTCCTCATCATCCATATCGTCTTCAGAATCTGTGACATCAAAATCATCATTAAATTTTAATGCAATGGATTTCTTACCTTTAGGATCTTCATCTTCATTGATTCGCTCCACTTCATAAGAATGAAGAGTCTCAACTAATTCATCGACAGAAAGTGGCATAATTCTTTGTGTCTCCCTTATTGAGGTCTTTATGTGATTCCAATCCTTGGAGAGTCCACACAGTAGCTTGTTTTTTATTCATAGGATCATAAATTGGTTGACCTTGATTTTCAAGACCATTCACGATTTTTGTAAAATGACTAAACATGTCAGTGATAGATTCTCCTGATTTCATTTTGAAAGCTTTGTATTGACCAAGCAGAATGTTGATTCTGGTTTCTTTTGCTCGATCAGTTCCTTCATAAGTGATGTGTAATCTATCCCAGACTTCTTTAGCTATAACACAAAAAGATATTCTGTTATATTCAGTAGGTGATAATACATAATATAAGGAATAAATTGCTTTTGCATTAGGAGCTTGTCTCTTGATTATCTCTTCTTGAGTCATTTCGCTAGACTCAACGGCTTCTTTTCCTCTTTCTTAGACAAGTGCAGCTTTAGGAATGATTCCTTTATTTACCACATCCCATTTCAGAGGATCCTTTGACCTTAGAAATATCTTCATCTTGTTTTTCCATATGTTGTATTCATTTCCATCAAAATAAGGCGGTTTGGTATTGTTTTGCCCTTCAACCAATCCTGGAGCCAACATACTAGCCATGGATCTTTAACTCTAAAGTAAAACACTTCAACTTAAGTGAGTACACAAGCTCTGATACCAATTATGAAAGCTAGTATAAGCACCTAGAGATGGGGGTGAATAGGTGTAAAAACAATTTCTCGAGATAAGTGTGCATCACTAATTGACAATAGAAAGGAAATTCGTCTTTTGTAAACAAAACGAATTACGATCAAAGTAAAAGAGAGTATGGAAGAGAATATGAACACATAGATTATAGTGGTTCGGCTTAATCCAAGCCTATGTCCACTCTTCCGCACTGACAGCCCACCGGCTGGATTCCACTATGAACAAAAGAGTTGTTACAGAAAAGCTCTTCCTTGATTCCATAGTGTAGAGACACTACTACACTTCCTCAAGGTCTCTCAAAGATATAGACTCTCTTTTGCGTACAAGATTTCGCTCAACAATTTAATTGACTAAGAACAAGGAGTTTCAGACTTTGGAATTCTTCTATCGCGCACACATTCGAAAAATTAGAACGTATTCCTTATATATTCCTTTATGCCATCATACCCATTGGCACTTACCAAAGGAATTCTTCAAATCTACCAATTGGATAGAATCAATTAGGAAGATTTTCGAGCTATTTAAGGAACATGATGATAGCCCATCAATCCTACTCGCCCATATAATCATGATCTAGGTTTCCATAAGTAGAACCTTCCAAGTATACTTCGCCAATCAACGGATCCAAAATCCCTGAATCAATCTTGATTTGAATAATGGATTCCAACATGCTACATCCAGCCAAGAGATCTTTTCCAGTCGATAAAGTCAAATCCTTAACGAAACATTCAGTTCTGGATAAGCCTTCTTCGACGATCTTAGAAATTGTCAATGAGGATAGACTTTAAGTCTTGAGTCTGATAGTCCGGAGGTCTTCAGACTTTGATGAAAGAGTCTGCAAGTCTTCAGACTAGACTGATGGAAACGTTTTGTCAGCTTCAAAACACTCAAGGAAGTTTTCTCCAACAATGATGTGAACAACTTTTTAATATTTATAATAATAATTATTATTATTTGTGTTTTTTCTTTGGCTACTTTCTTTAGAGTTGGTGAAGGTCACCAATAACCCTCATTGGCCACGAAACTCTCTCTTAAATTGAGCACCCTTGGTTGCGAAGGCCGCGAGGGCCCTCGCCAGTGTTGGGTGCCATAGGTGACGCCGCCTCGCCTACGGTTGGCGAGGTCAAGATGCCCTTGCCTTGGCCTTCATGGCTAGATCTGGGCAATGGCCACCTCGCCCTCGCTAGGGGTGTGCATGGTTCAGGTGGAGCAGGTGGGCTATTCTTGACCTAGAACTGGGAACCGCCCATTAAAAATCGGTTTCAAAAAATTAGAATCGGGAACCACCCGCTAGTTGCATGGATTCACGTAGGAACCATACTGGACCGGGTTCGGTTCTCGAGTAAATCCATAGAACCGGTCTAACCTCCGCGCCTTCCCCTTTTCGCCCTCCTCACATCTATTTATTTAGACTCTCCTAACTATGGTAGCTTTATTCTCCTCAAGTACTAGTGTGGCGGCGGTGGCAGTCGGGACCCTCGCGTCGCTTCCGTCCCGACCACCACCACCATCTTCACCACTACCTTCGCCATCTCCCACTCCTCCCTTGAGACCGACAATGAGGAGGACAACGGGAATGATGAGCCATTCTTAGACCTAGAGTTCGCCCTTGTCCTTGAAAATTAGGACGATGGGGCCTGAGGAGGGGGAGGAGGAAGAGGGGAGGTAGAAGCAGGACGAGCCTAACAATGAAGAGGATGATAGTGATAGTGAATGCGGAGGTGGTGACGACGTGGAGAGAGAGTTCAAGTTCAAGGGGAGGAAAGAGAATCAACTCACTATTTCGCCGAGTTCGAACTAGGATTTGAAGGGAAATGAGTGGATTCGGAGGTGAATTGGAGAGGAAGAGGGAGCTCAGGGAGATTTTGAACTAAGAGAGATGAGATGGAGTAGGAGAGTAGTGAATTGAGACAAGATGGTGATTAAAACCTTAAACTTTAGATTTGCCAATTTCAATTTTTTAAAATATTAAAAATTAATATATTATTATAATATAACCGGTCTGGTCCGGATGGACGGGTGGGCGGATTCACCCATGGAATCGGTAACCGGACAGGTACCCATTGGTTCTCATAAATGGGAACTGGGAATCGGACTGGTTCCCTTAAAAACCACTGGTTCCGGGCGGTCCGGGCGACTCCTAGTTCTTTTGCACACCCCTAGCCCTTGTTACGAAGGCCTTTAGTGTGGCACCCCGAACCACCTAAGGTTGCCACAGTTACCTATCGCTACACCTAATGGACACTAGTTGCATCTCTTAGTAGAAACATCGTAGTTCATAGACATTTTTTTTTAAAGCGGTCCCGGCGCAACGTATTAGCAGAAGCATAATTCAATATCGCCATCTCTCCCCCAATGATCATGATACAATGCACACCACTAAGTACTATAGGAAAAGATAAAGCCACGATACTTTTATTTACATACTTTTATGATGGATTTTTCTTGGGTCGGTACATCAAAAGAAAAGCCAAGACTTCTCACTACACTCAGCCATAACCCAAAAAGAAACAACTCGACCCTCTATGATAATTGTGCAAATCCCTCCATCATCTAGCATTGGCTATTGACCAAAAAGTTGCAGCTCCTACTTCTCACGCACGGGCCCTCACACCCATCCCGGTGCATCAGGTGGTGGCGGTGGCAACATCCCCCTAAACACTCCGTCTCGGCGGACATGAATTGACAGAAACTCCTGAATGACAGGGCCCTTAGCTAGGCCTACATCGTACATAACCAGCACTCACACAAATGTCAGTCCAGGGACGGTGACACAGTCGATCTCCGTACACTCTACCTCTACATCCGATGGAAGGCCATAGAAGGTGCTCCATGTGATGGTAGGAAGCGGCATCTTTCTAATCTGAAATGTTGGTCCTCGAAGGGGTGAGTACAGCCACTCAGCAGGTAAAAGATCCAATAACCACTCAATGCATCACACAATATAATCATAACAGTCATAGCATAGTACATGCCATTCATGCATCCAAGTATAACTTACCTTGCAGCCATGCATATACAAACACACTATATGTACATACATCCTCATATATACTCATCACAATCATATCACATACATATCATCATGTTATAGGTGATCATCATCATATCATATATGCATGTCATCATGCCATAGGTGATCATCATCATATCATATATGCATGATTCAATTTTCACTTTTATCTTTCAATTCAATCACCACATCTCTCTTTCCCGGGATAAGTAATTGCATCCCACACTTTATCACTCGCACCCCAACCTGGTATCGCGAGAAAAACCTCCGGCATACACACCGCCGGGCATCCGGCACCCCCACATTCCGGGCATCTCGCATCCCAACTGGCATCACGAGGCATCCCCCCGGGCACAAACCTCTGGGGCTTCCGGCACCCAACCATTCCGGACATCTCGAAACTCCCGAGGACATCCGGCCATGTATTTCAATACAATCCGGGCATCCGGCACCCCCCATCCCGAGCATCCTGACACTCTCAGGGCATTATCATCCACCTCCAACAGTTTCCTTATTTATCATAATTCATGTTCACCAATTTATGTCTTAAAATCAGCATGGCACATGATGTAATGGTAAACAAGATCACTTTCATCATTTTAATTCTTATATGCATTTCCAATCATCATCGTACATGAAGCAAGATACAATTACTAGAGACAATATGGTCCATGGAATCCATACAACTTAGAATAGTCCATAATATATGCCTTTTTGAAATTTACTAAATTCCAGCTCGCACAATTTTGGAAAAAATTTAAATTACATATCCATATGATCCTCAAAAATCACAAAATCAGAGCATGTACTAGATAAGACATAAAGGTAACAATTTAATGAAAAACACATGCCCAAAAGAGTTTCACACAAAAAGATATAGCTCACACATTGCAACAAGCAAAATTCGGACAAAGTCAGATTTCACAGTTTTTGAAATATTTCGATTAAAATACCCGAATGACCTCAAAAAATTATGAAATTTTATCAGGTTATATTCAAGACCCTAAAGTAGATTTTTCATGAAGACATCTAGGCCAGATTATTTCTAGATAATTTTCTATAGACGTTCGAAGTTCCTGTTTCTAGCACCGAAACGTCCAGTTTAGCTATCTCCGAAATATCGAGTTTTTGCCTACTTATCCTTCTTTGTTTCCTCTGAAATTTTGATATTTTTTGCTTCAAGAGGTCTCCTACAACTTTAATTAAGGTATCTAAGTGAAATTTTCAAAGAATAGTCGTCATATAGGTCTAAGAAGTCTCGGGTGTCCAGTACCGTATTTCCAGATTTACTATCTTAAAAAGAAAATCGATTTACTAGGCTAAACTTGCTCATTTTACCTCAAATTTGAGTAGGTTAGTCTTTATAATGTTCTCTACAACTTTCATGAAGAAGTAGAAGTGATATTCTCGGTAAAAAGTAACATGCAACACACAAAACTACCAAAAGGTCAGCAAAGCAGTTCCAGATCTAATGTCTTCGTAGGAGGAGGGTTTCACCCCTTAAAACTCAACATTTTTGTCTCAAATTTTAGTATGTTATACTTTGAGATGTTTTCTACAACTTTCATGAAGGAATCAAAGTCAAAATCCAACTCAAAACATGCATGAAAGCCTCTACAATATTCTGGGTCGGGCGGTATACACGCAAACAGCAAGCCATTTCAAAAACAAAGCACTCTAGGTTCGGTTTCTCACTCCTAATCACCCAAAATTCAAAACCATTCCAAAAACACATGCAAGACACACATGCAATAGTAGAAAATGGATCCTAACTTGCCTCTAAGATCAAGTGAACGACGGCATATGGACGGCGACGGGCGGACGAATGGCGAGCGGCTCCTTCTTCCTCCTCTCTCGGCTTCCCTCTCTCTCGCGCAACAACTCTCTCTCTCTCTCTCTCTCTCTCTCTCTCTCTCTCTCTCTCTCTCTTGGCTTGGTCAAAACCCCTCAACCGGCCACTCTCTCTCTCCCTTTTGATTCCCCACAAAGCCATCATTGGCAATCATGAGAAGCCTCCCCAATAGCCAATGCATGGAGTCTTCTTTTTGCCACTTGGCAAGGCATGCAAGATGGGCTTGGGAGTGGGCTTGGAAGAAGTGGGCCGGCCTCTCCCTTTGTGGCCGACGACAGCCCCATCCATGGGCTTCAATGGGTCGGCGACAACTCCTCTTCTTGGGCTGTACGGCTAGGCCCAAATGGCCGAAAATGAGGTGAGGTCATGGGCTGATTTTAAGCAATTTCTTTGGCCCCTATCTCATCCTATCAATTTACCTAATCCTTAATTATATAAACTCCTAATTGAATTTCATAAATCACAAAACTCTGCGACCTATCTTAATAAATTCCAAATCCATAATCCTTCATGGCCAAAAAAAAAATTATGAAATAATTATTCACCATAGGCTTGGCCAAAGTCTTAATGCAAGACATTAATTTGAGCACCCCTAATGACTGGCAAGAAATTTTAGGATGCCACATTTAGTGAGGGCTTTGCACTCTCATCGGCCACAGGTGACGCTAGGCATCGCGACCTCACTAGTTGTTGGCAAGGACATCGAGGCCTTGCTAGTGGCCAATAAGGCCTCGACAGCTTTGCCGAGCATCTTAGCAGTCGAGGGTGAGGTGCCCCTCGCCCAAGCTGGGTGAGAGTTTCACGGCCAAAGTCAGCCCTACAGAAAAAAGAAAAAAGAAAAAAAAAAAGCAAAAAATAAAAAAAAAAAAATAAAAAAAAATTCATGTAGGATGTTTGGCCGAAAGTGGCGTTTAAGTGAGTGATTTTACTTTGGCATGGTACTCAAGCGAGCGAAAAAAAAAATTTGGCATTCAATGGAGCGGTGTACGAAAGTTTTTACACTTCTAGTGTTCTTCTCCCATAAATTTGACCAAGGCGGTGAGTGTATAAAAGTTTAAATGGTGTACAACTGTTGGATTTAAAGGAGCATGTCGAGTATTCACTAGAGGTGAGTATGGTTTTAAGTAGAATCTGGAACTTGAGAACCGGACTGATGGGAATTTGTTGATTCTAGGTTCCAAAATATATAGAGTAAGATTTACGTTCCAAAAAATGATGAACTTATTTTGACAGGTAAGTTCCAAGTTCTTAATTGGAGGAACCTGGAACCTATAATCTATAACATATAACCTAGAATCTAGAATAAGTTTTAACGTTTTTCTTGATTCATATGGTTATGTGATTTTGCGATATTCCATATTGTTCAAAATCGAGAGTATAATCCGGAAGCACTAGTTTGAGCTTTCATTTTATGATTGAGATTTTTACTTTATTAATATTAATTATTTTCATGTATCTTTATGGTTAGTAAATTGTAGTAGCAAGTGGTAATCATTGAGAGTTTTAATTCACTGCAATCGTTGAATTAATAATATAAGTGGAATGTGAGTAGATCCAATCTTGGAATCTATAACATGATAGGTTTCGGATTCTAAAAATTGAAGAATTTATTTCAACGGATAGGTTTCAGGTTTTATATGGAACCTCTACGGTATCGGGAACCACTCACCCCTAATATTCACAAAGTAGGAGAATGTTGGGGTGTCGTTCATACTCCTTTTCAACTATGTAGGGGCAATACCCTTGTGATGCTAGAACACTTTTATAGTTTGAGCTTATGATTGGTAATTTGGACTTGGGTTCATGAATAGTTATTGAACATATATTTTTTCTTTGGATATAAATATATTCTCTTTGTCATATTTTATTGGTAGTTTGGGTTTGGACTCATGAATAGCTACTGGACGTATATATTCTTTTTGGATTCTTTCTCTTGAAATTTGAGGAATGTAATAGAGAAGTGCGAGATGTTAATTACAATGTAATTTTCAGCTGGACATAACCCTAGTTTAAGGATGAACTAGGATAAAATCTTGCATCTTAAATTCTTTTCCTCGCTTTTACTTTCAATTTTTTTTTAATGATTTTGCGGCGAATCCTAACATGAACACGTGTAGTAAAAAAACATAAATGCCATGTTAGCTAATGGCGTGGTAGTCTCTAACCACTAAATTTTTTCTCCTGTCTATCATCACGATTCATGGCTATCTATTTCCAATTGGTTGCAATGATGAAGCCAATTGGGAGCCAAACGTATTAATTCCTTTTCAATCCTTTATATATGTTTCTCTGTCTCCCTTCATTTTTCTTCCATCATAACTCATTCCCTAGAAATGTGAAAAACTCGAATCTTTTTAGGCAGCCTATTACTTTAAAAAAACCTTCAAGTTTAGGTCCAGCCTCAATTATACTCTAAACCTTTTTTTTTTTCATCTCATAGAAAACTCCAATTTTAGGTCTAATCCTAATTCTACCTTAAACTTTTTCTGTCTTAAAATAACCACAAATTTTCATTTGAGTCCCAAATTTGCCCCATTTTTAACTCTCTTTCTAAAATTTCTCTTGATAATTGAGATATGAAAAACTCCCAAGCACGAGCTATTCAATCATACTAAATCGAGTGTCTTGAGCATGAGCTCTCTGATTGAGAGAAATGAAAGACTCCCGTGTACGAGAGATTGAAGACCGAGCACAATAATCAAAGATCCCCGAGCGAAATGGAAGGAAGATTGTTTTAAAAGTAAAAGCCATTGAAGAAAGTCAACCCTCATTGCTCTAGTTTTTTCATCCAAATTTCGAATACAATAAGATCTCATTTGAGCTGATATAGAGAGCATCTTCTTGAATATGAGATTTGGGAAAAAAAAATTAGAGTAATGACGTAAAAATGTCACATCACTAAGGGCGATTTTGGATAGAGGATTAGTGGAGTTAGATATGAGACTCAATTTAAAGTTGATAACTTTTTATATGACAAAAAAAAGTTCAGGATAAAGTTTGTAATTTTTTATGAGACAAAAAAAAGTTTAGGGTAGTGGACCTAAAATTGAAGGTCATTTATGAGATTAGAGTTAAAGTTGGATTTCTTTTGTAAAAAAAGATCTGCGTAATTACTTATAAGAAACCTTTAGCAGAAGCAGATATGGAAGCAAATCGTCTTCCCACTCTTTTCGCCTCTCTTTTCTCCTTCTCTCTCAGAAATTTCTTTAATACAGGGGCATGCGCGCTTGTAGTTTCATTTCTCATCTTCTTCGACGCAGAAAACCCGACACCCCAAAAGACAAAAGCAGAAGAAGAGAAGAGAAACTTGATCATGAGTGTGGGTGGCTTCCTGAGCTTGGCTTTGGGCTGCTTCCTCCTGGTCCTGGCGGTCGCACCACATGCAGCCCATGGCTTGAGCAGCAGTTCAACGCTCGGTGTCGGCAGCGGCACTGTTGCCCCTTTAGCTACTGGGGGCATATGTGCCTCATCTGTCACGATACATGGTTACCAATGCCAGGAGTTCGATGTAACTAAGAGCAGCTCACAAAAAATCTTAAATCTTGATTAGCTTCATCTATTAAAATGAGATTGGGGTAGTATCTTCGAATGTAAGAGAAGAGAACATAATAAGTGATGCGTGTAACACTGATTTCCTTGGGTGTGTTCTGTTTCAGGTGGTCACTCAGGATGGATACATACTAAACGTGCTAAGAATACCAGAAGGCCGAGCTGGGGGTGGCGGCGGCGGCAATAAGCAGCCAGTCCTAATGCAGCACGGCGTCCTTGTGGTGAGTGCAATATTCGCAGGCTCGAGACCGCCGGACTCGTTCATTTGTGCTGCATACGGAATAGAAACTTGAAAAGAAAGCACGCCATATTTGTCACAGTATCTGAACTCGTATGTTCGAAATTGTGACACGCGCCAGGACGTTAGATATCTCAGGTTCCTCGTGTAAATATGATTCTCTAGCATGTTCATCATTTCGATGTTTTTGTCCTAAAGAGGGAGATTATCTGTTGATGGCGGTATACTGTGAATGCAGGACGGGATGATATGGCTGCTGAACCCGCCGGAGCAGGACCTGCCCTTGATTCTGGCCGATAACGGGTTCGATGTGTGGATGGCCAACAGCCGAGGCACCCGGTTCAGCAGGCGCCACACTTCCTTGGACCCCGCGAACCCCGTCAGTACATCTCTCCCTGTTTCTCTAAATTTATTCCGTGAGCGGAATGCACGTATTCGACTCTATCTGAATCATTGAACATGGTGAGTCTCGTGTGGATCCCACGTGAATCCTGCTAGATTTGACGATCCACGTTCAGTTTGGTACACATATTGGATTTGTCATATCACTTATCCTTGTGTAGGGAATACTTAAGTAGGCCCGATATCATTCATGCGGTTACTAGAAAGTGGCTATCGATACCAAAAGGTCCCAAACCTATTGCACTTGTTCACGTCAGTGCCGGTGAGCCATGTAGAACGCCGGCGTCTATGTTATTGTTGGTCAGCTACGGGCCAAAATTGATTGAATGGATTAAACTGATATCAGTACAAAAGCCATCACTGCTTATTATCAAGAGTGGCTAACGTTCAGAACTTTTGTTTGTACTAAATTTAAATTTGATCTTCCCGTTATAACTGTAATTGAAACCAGAGAATGCATAAGAATTGTCCATTGTCGATTGAACGGGTAACTGAATTGCCGACAGGATTTCTGGAATTGGTCATGGGACGAATTGGCGGCTTTCGATATTCCAGCCGTGTTCGAATTCATCCACGGGCAAACTGGGAAGAAGATCGATTACGTCGGCCACTCATTGGTGAGATTTTTTTCCTGTACACTTCATGGAATCTGGTCGTACGCCACATACATATGCGTGTTATATGACAGAAGAGGCGATCGATGTGCCTATCCTTTCCAGACAACTTGATTTGTACTGCAGATCTGAGGTTCCTGGGTAAATCTTCTTTTTGTTTCCAGGGAACTTTGACAGGTTTGGCATCCATATCGGAAGGGAGACTTGTGGACAAGCTGCGATCGGTGGCTCTGTTGGGCCCCGTCGCTTATCTAAGCCATATGACCACCCCCCTCGGCGTCGTCATGATCAAAAACTCTGTCGACCAGGTGAACAGATGATTCCCTTGGCTATTTCCCTCTTATTGAAATTAGAGAACTAGGGCGTTCAGTACATATTTGTCCACCTTGATGCCTGAGGGAGCTGCATTTGATGTGTCTGCATTATTGACAGATCGCCATGTCGCTGGGACTGGCCGAGTTCAATCTAGGAGCGTAAGCAAAAGAACCCGCATAAATTTCGAGAAGTTCTTATGTTCGATTCGAAGCTTCACTTATCTTCTCTTTTCTCTTGCATTATGACCGTGCATTTGTGTTTGGACGCAGCAAGCCCTTGGCCGACCTTGTCCAGGATTTTTGCCATTTTCCTGGCGTTGATTGCTTCAATTTACTAGCTGCATTTACCGGTACTGCCTAGCTTCGCCGCGCCAGATACGTTCTTGAACTCAAGCAGGGAACAATTAAGTTGATCATGTTTGATTTCGACTGATCCGTTCCAGGCTCAAACTGCTGTCTCAATGATTCCACCATCGATCTCTTCTTGAAGAACGAACCGCAATCGACGTCCGTCAAGAACATGGTCCATTTGGGTCAATGTAGGTTCAGTGCACGGTCGATCCTCTTGTTGAGGGTTTTAAGCCAAAAGGACATGCGATTTAGGTCAATGCTCATTCAATTGAATCGGAATTGTTGCTCGCAGTGTTTCGCGGCGGCGTGTTGGCGAAGTACGATTACGGGAACGCCAGCTCCAATGCAGCGCACTACGGGGACGCGAGGCCGCCGGTCTACAACCTCTCCAACATCCCCCGCGACCTCCCTATCTATCTCAGCTATGGAGGCCGGGACGCGCTCTCCGACAAGAGGGACGTCCAGCAGCAGCTCGAGAGCTTGAAGCTCCACGACGCCGGCAAGCTCACCGTCCAGTTCATCGAAGATTACGCTCACGCGGATTTCGTAATGGGAGTGAATGCCAAGGACATTGTGTTTGGTCCACTGCTGTCTTTCTTCAAAAACCAGCAGTAACTCACTAGCGACTAGGCCAAATTTACGGATAGGAATCGAGGGAAATGAATGGTGCGACATGAACATTTAATTTCACTTCTTCCAGTCATTGCCATCGCTAATTAGCGCACGAAAGTTGTCGAGCTTGATCGGCCGTACCATGAGAGTCATCAAGCGCATGGAATCAAGTCGCTAATGAATTGTAGCTTGCAAAGGGTAAATTCGTGATCCGGTCGCACATCACGTGTGCCATTCTCATGGTGAATCGGATTCTATCCTCTGCGGACGAACCGAATAATGAAACGTCTATTTCACTACGATTTCCCATCCAATTGCTGCGTAATAACGCCAATAAGAAAAATAAGAAAACTTAAAAGAGAAAAGAAGAAAACCTTCACAATCAGCATCTTATTCCCAATTTCAGGATTTCTCAAGCGAAAAGGGTTAGAAAAGAAAAGGCCGACATGCTTCCCTCGTTTGTACATCACAAACACAGGGAGGAGTGTTATGAAATCTCTATATCGTCATTCATATTTATTAGGCATATAGAATGAAAAAAACCACAAATTATGACCACTCTAATATAGATATCCGTAACTTTTTTTTTTTCGTTTTACAAAAAACTTTGAATTAGGCAACGAATGCAAATACCCTCAATCTTTTTTTTTGTCACAAAAGGTCCAAATCTATACATATATAATATATATGTGTATTTTATTACAATCTCAATCAAAGTATATGTGTCACACTAGTATATATTCAAGATTTGTTTGTGTCATAATAGATAAGTTTGGAGTTTCTAGTGACATAAAAGGTGTTTATATATTTGTGTCATAATGAGTGTAATTTAGAATTTTTGGTGATATAAACCCCTTTTTTAAGAGCAAGTCAAAGATGTTGAGCATATCCACGGGCCAAAAAAGCATCTCTACCACAACTTTGCAAAAAAGAGTCAAAAGTAGTATTTTGTGTTTTCTCCTTTTTCTTTAACTTTTATCTTTTATCTTTTATCTTTTCCTCTTTTTCTTTTTTTTTTTCAAATTCTATATAGGAGTTTAGATTATCATTATTTTCTTAAATAATAGTTTGAAACAAATCTTATTTCAAAAAAGGATTTAAAGTGACCATGAGAGTTTCAAACAACGGCTTGGCCTAGTTGGTTGGCTAAATATTCCGGCTAATTAAGCGTATTTTTGTTAAAAGACAATTTTAACCAAAATTTTCATTAAACTAGTTTAAATATTAAGCTAAAAGTCTATTGAAAAAGGAAAATATAAAGGGGGCTGGAATCAACCCTCTCGTGTGTGGCCGTTGCCCCATCAGCATCAGCAGTGGGGCGGCCGTCACGTGTGGGAGGTCTCGGTTTTCTTTTTATTTTTTCTTTTTAATTTTAGCCTTTTTCTCTTTTTTGGGTTTGCCTTTTATGGAAAAAAAAAACTTTGGATTTTTTAACCTAATTTAATAAAGATTTTGTGTGAAAATTAGAATTCGGATTGAAAAGACGTGTTGATGCTTTAGTTAATCTTAACATCACATAGGACGTCATGTGAGAGAGAGTGATAAAATATTAAAAAGAGTTTTGTCAATATTTTTTGGTAATTAGGTCAACGGAAGGACTCGATTTTTACACAAAATTGGGTCTTAGGTGAAGGCCGGCAATTCCCTATTGGCTGTTGGTGAGGGCTGGCGTTGCCTATGGCTAGTGAGGCTTGGTTTTGCTCCTGGTCTTTAAGGGTAATATTTGCTTGACCCTCTTCAATATCACCAATGGAAAAAAAAAAAAAAAAAAAAAGAGGAGAAAAAGGCGAAAAAAGAGAGTAAATAACAAAAATGCCTTTAGTTGTGTCATTTTTTGAGACTAACATGGTTATTTCCTACTCTTATTTGAAATAAGGTTCACTTTATACTCTTATTTAAAATAAATGATATCATTTTAGGCTTTTATTGGAATTTTTCTATTTTTTTTAAAAAGCCTTCTACCGAGATAATATATCTTAAATAGATACGAGATACACATAATCTTTAGAGCGCATCTTATTTTGATTTAAGGTAACAATTGATATGTCCTCAGCTCAAGGACTAAAATTGGGTTAAGGAGTCGGAGGGTCATCCAAAATTTGGAAAAGAATACATACAGGCATACCTAATATATCAACTGATTTTTCACATGTCCTAAAACTTTTGACTACATATCTTTTACTTTATATGCGTTTTGCTTGATTGCGGCATACCTTTTATGAATATTTCTTTTTCATCCGAAATATCTAAATATCAAATTGATTTATATGCATATTTATATACATATAATTTTTCTCATAATGTTTTGAAATTAAAGCAATATATTAAGTGTAAAGAAGCATGCCTTTAAATCGGAAAGCGCCCCTTGCTTGTTCTTTTGTCCTCAAACGCTACTCGCGTCGGAGTCCACGGAGGCTGCCAAAACTTCCCCACTCCCTCTCCCGCGGTGGTCAAATTGATCGAGGCGGAGCCACCGCGAGCGCCGCCATGCCGGAGGATTCCTTGGCCGTCGACTACGTCATGGAGGCGGCCTCCGGGGCCCACTTCTCGGGCCTCCGCCTCGACGGCCTCCTCTCCTCGCCCTCCTCCTCTCCCCGCGCCCCCGCCGCCGGTGCCACCGCCGGCCAGCCCGATCCCAGCACCCCCAGGCAGAGGGAGCCGTTTCTCATCGGTGACTCGCCCTGATCCCTCTCTTCTCTTCTCGATCCCGCTCGTCGGCAGTCTGCTTCGTTGCGCGTTTCGGCAGTCCGAGAGTCTCGCTTCGCTTATTCGCGTTTTGCATCCACGTTTTCTGCGCGTTTCCTGTGTTGCTCGGCGGCTTCGAGTGCGGGTTTTAGATTGCGAGAGTTCGATTTAGGTGCTCTACTGCTTGTACCGCGCGCCCTGAGGTTTAAGGATTTGCATGTCGATGTGCTTGGTGAATGTGCTACGTGGAGATACGCTGCCGTCGCTGCCGTCGACTCGATTCGATTCGATTATGTGATTGTCGTTCCGCATCTTTTCTTGATTGGTGATCATCCGTGCAGGTGTTTCTGGAGGTACTGCTTCCGGCAAGACCACGGTTTGCGACATGATTATACAGCAACTCCATGATCATCGCGTCGTGCTGCTTAATCAGGTGCGCTTGGTCTTGCTTTCCAGTTCCGAGCATACGCTTACGAGCTGTTATACTACTAATGTAGCTCGAGCTGCGTATAGCAGGGGTGGTCAAGTAATTATGTGTTGTTAGCATTCTGATTTGTTTTGGTTATTTTGAAAGGATTCTTTTTACCGTGGTTTGACCCCTGAAGAGTCGGATCGGGTTCATGAGTATAACTTTGATCATCCTGGTAATTTTTTGCCCTCAATTGTTGAAGCTCGTCGTAGGATCAATCTTGTCTAGGATAGTATATTTTTCCGTATAAGCTGTTGACTGTATATTTGAGAGATGTGTTTAACTGTCTATTGGTTTTCTTTAGATGCTTTTGACACTGATCAGCTTCTAGACTGCATTCAAAAGCTCAAATCCAGTCAATCTTATCAGGTTCCAATATATGATTTTAAGACTCATCGCCGCTGCTCAGATAGCTTCCGTCAGGTACTTGGTCCTCAACCTTCGTCATCAGTTATTAGAGTTTTGTCTGACCACTTTCACATGGGTTCTATCATCCAGCACAATGCTTTAGAATATTTAGTTACATGAGAGGATTGTGCTACTTCTGCTCACACTTTCTGGCCATGTAAAATAACTTGAAACAAGGAAACAAGGGGCAAAACCATCAAAACTCACTAGAGAGTTCCAGCACTGTAACTTGAAGAAATGGCGTCTTAACCCATTCTCATTGTTTAAAATGATCTGTTTCGAATTCTTTTGAATTTGAACAATTTGTAGGATTCTTTTTAATGATGTGAGGATGATCTTGTTGTCAGGTGAATGCATCGGATGTTATTATTTTGGAGGGAATCCTGGTTTTCCATGATCAAAGAGTCCGAAATTTGATGAACATGAAAATATTTGTTGACACAGGTATGAAATCACATAAAAAGGAGAAAAGAAAGGTTCCCAGAGGTCTCTATGTACATATTAATGCCTGCTTCTAATTGTGCCGTCTGCTTTTGCTTTATTGAAAGTACAGTGGTTGGAAGTACTTTGTAACCCCCAATGGAAACCCAAAATAACTTAAAGTTAAAACATGGAGTAGTGTGGAAGTTTACTTTTTCATTAGAGTTTTCCACTTCTTGGTGTAGATTTGATATCACAAGAGAGTGAAAGAATTGATCCGTTAGTTAAAACCTGACCATGAGAAAAAAGTGGAGAAAGTGCTATATCTTCGCAAGAATAATTAAGGAAAATAATGATGAATTCCATCAGTTATGATGACAAAATGAGATGGCTTTGCAAAGAACCATTTTTAACAGTATAAAAGATATGCTCTGCCATTTCACTGGCTTTCACAAAGCAATTTACCCTTCACTCTCATAGTTCACTTATTCTGTTAAGAATCTCAGACCATTTTGCTGAACTTTCTTTCAACGGGCTTGTTTTCATTTATTTTCTTGGTTGCCTCAAAATGTTTTAGTAGTCTTATAAATTTTTTGTTCACTACAAATTCAAAAATGTAACTAAATAAAATAAAAACCCAACCCGGAGTATGAACTGTAAAAGAAAAGTTTTCTCTTGTACTGTTTCTTTGTATCAGTGTATGAGTTAGTCTAGACATAAACTGTCTTGGAACTCTAAAATTATTCCCTTCATACTCCATCCAGAGCACTTTTGTTTTTGATGTTCTTTAATTAATTTGATTTCGAATTTGAATGTTTAAGTGACTTTTCTATTTTTTCAAGGAAAGGTGGTTTCTTTTTGCTATGTCTCTCGGATTTTCAAATAGGTAATTCTCCATGATTCAATTACTGTAGATGCTGATGTGAGGCTGGCTCGAAGAATAAGACGTGACACGGTTGAGAGGGGTAGAGATATAGATTCTGTCCTTGAACAGGTACTAAGTTCGAGATCTTGTTTTGTTACAACAACTACGTGAGAATCTTTGTATTCTAAACCTTACTAAAACAAGATATTGATTTTGCTGTTATTTTGAGAATCTTTTCTCCCTCCAAATAGAAATACTAAGTTCTCCAAGAAGTGTGGGCAAGAGAATAAGCTTTCTGTGCTGATTGTATTTTAACATTTAGTGCACAAATTATAGCTTCATTATCAGGCTGAGGAAGCCAAAAGGAGAAGTTATAATTTCAAATGAGCCTGTTCAGTGACATTCCTGGGTTTTGATGATTTAACTCACTATGCCTTATGGCTTAAGAATATCTACCCATTTGAGGCATTTTTGAGTTTTTCTTGCCATTGCTCTCTCTCTCTCTCTCTCTCTCTCTCAAGCTGCTTACTGCGTTTTTTGTGTGCATATGTACTTGAATTTTCTGCATATATTTGAAGTTATATAACGGTTGTCATTTAAATTGTGCAGTACGCAAAGTTTGTTAAGCCTGCCTTTGATGATTTTGTTCTTCCTTCAAAGAAGTATGCTGATGTAATCATACCTAGGGGAGGCGACAATCATGTTGCAATTGATTTGATTGTGCAACATATTCGTACAAAGCTTGGTCAGCATGACCTATGCAAAATATATCCAAATGTATATGTTATTCAGTCGACATTTCAGGTATTTTTTTCATTGACTACACCATGAACCCTAACCTATCCTCCTCACATTCATAAGATCTCCCCTTGAACCCCCGCCTCCCTCCCCTTTCTTTTGCCTCCTCTTCAATCGGTTGTATTCTTTGTAATTGTTCCATTGTCTTTGGTAATTGTTGATCTGGATATTTTTTTCCCAGATAAGAGGCATGCACACACTGATTCGAGATCGTGACATATCAAAGCATGATTTTGTCTTCTATTCTGATCGACTTATTCGGCTGGTACCTGCATGAGTACAAATTGCAAACAGATTTTTCTTTCCCTGCATTGGCATTATCAAAACCTTATTGCTAAACTTGATTTTCAGGTGGTAGAGCATGGGCTTGGTCATTTGCCATTTACTGAGAAACAAGTGATTACTCCAACAGGTATTTTCCTCTTAATCTGTATAGATCTCTCATTGTGCTGGTCTGAATCAGGTGGAATTTAAAGGAAGCTGTAACCAGAAGTGACAACACTAGTTCTGCTGTTATTTGCCTGTCTGGATGGTTATAGCTCCTTGGCTTATAATTGATTTTAAGTGGCTCGAAGCTTGGAAAATGATAAGTTATACGTAATCTTTGAGTATAGATTTTTTCTTCTGCTCATGACGTTTTTCTTTCTCCTTTCCTGATTATGTTGTTTCAGGGTCATTATATACTGGAGTTGATTTTTGCAAGAAATTATGTGGAGTTTCTATCGTTCGAAGGTGAGCCTTGATTAAGGTACTGGTTCATAGAGAGAATTTGTGCAAGCGAAAAGATGGATTACATGGATCGCTTAGCACCTGTCAGATTTTGATCCTGGTTTTAATTGAATGGATCTCTTCATCAATATAGGGCTTAACTTAAACTGAATTTTTATGAAAAAGATAGGGCTGTTTGTGCACTACTTTTTATTCCTCTCCCTATCACGTGTCTAGTTTCAGCTTTCTTCTGCTATTTCAAGCGCCATAACCTCCTGTTACAAGGTTACTAGTGAAGATGGATATTCATTTTGCACTAATGGTTATGTTTAGCATGATTATTGTTGGGCTGCACTTAATCTATGTCAAACTGATGCTGATTTAATGCTTGGGATATATTTTGTCTTTTTAGTGGAGAGAGCATGGAAAATGCATTACGTGCTTGCTGCAAAGGAATAAAAATTGGAAAAATTCTGATCCATCGAGATGGAGACAATGGGAAACAGGTGCCTTTGCCTCTCCATTTGACGTATTTTCCTCTTAGTTGCCTGTTGTTTTCTCGTTCATGGGGACATTTCACTTCTATGAGTGTGATCTGTGCACTGGATGTATTTTGAGCAGCTTATATATGAGAAGCTTCCCAAGGATATATCTGAACGTCATGTTTTGCTTCTGGATCCTGTTTTAGCTACAGGTAAGTACAGGTCATGTCATCCTTGTAAGATTCTTTAACTTTTTGACGCCCAAGGAGGTCTGCGTTATAGAACCTTAATTCCTTAACAACTTTATGTGACAAGAACTGCGTATCAGGAATAGGTGAAATGATTCAAAGAATATTAGTTAATTTGTCTTTTTCTGGAGTTGGAATTCCTATGAAGGGTTTCAGTCCTTATAGACAGCCCACAAGCTCGTTGGCAGCTCTGATGAAATTGATGACACAGCTGATGCAACTAGACGATGCTAGTATGCTTTTCTTCGTATTCATTTTATGCATGGCATTAATGGGTGTACTTCTCTGATGGCTATTTTGGAAGGTAATTCTGCTAACCAAGCAATCGAGCTGCTCATCCAGAAAGGAGTTCCAGCGTCGCACATCATATTTCTGAATCTCATCTCTGTGAGTGGTTTTTTCCATATTGGTTATAAATGCAGTTTTTTGCAAATCAAGTTTGGCTTATCCTACTGCTGCATAAATGCAGGCTCCTGAAGGGATCCATTGTGTCTACAAAAGATTCCCCTCCTTGAAAATTGTGACTTCAGAGATTGATGTTGCGTTGAATGAGGAGTTTCGTGTTATTCCGGGTATGGGTGAGTTCGGTGATCGTTACTTTGGTACTGACGATTGATCCTTGAAGAGCAGACATTCGTTTGACCCGCTATTAATTGGGGTAGACGCCCTTAATTATGGTATATTACATACAGAGACAGATTGTAGGAAGAGGGGGGAGAGGTTGTTCCTCATGTAGTCTCAAATACAATTAAACTGTCCTGAAACTGAGTATGTAAATAAATGCAGTTAGCGATTTGCATCTGTTATTTTAATAAAGGAAACTCTGATGATGCTGAATAGTGGGTTAGGGTTAGATAAGCTAATACAGTTTCTGTAAGAATCTCCTCGAAGGGATCTTTGTCCTCTGGCTTTTACTGGGGTCAGCTTTGACGATAACCATTAGTGGGAGTTTGTAAAGGTAAGCCCCTGTAAAATTGAAGAGCCGGAGTTGGCAAAAGCACAGTTCTAGCTTCATTACCCATGAACCATTATGGATAAATTTTTGGGGTTAGATATAGTAGCGGACTAAGCTCTAAAGGATCTATTGAGTAGGTGAAATGGAACGACAATTTTCGATTTGAGAAGCGAGGTCATGAGTTTGACTTCAATTTTAAATGACCTCTCGAGGTGATGACGAGAGACAATTTGAGAATGAATTTATCATTTAGACTGAGGCAGCATAGACTTAAGAAGCACTGATACTCTCTGAAAACTTTCGTGTCGTGTCTGACACGTTCCGACACACAAATCCGATACACATGGGGTTAATTTTAAAAATTGTTAATACTTGATGGGTCAAAATATAAATATATGAAAAAGTAATGAAAATAACAAAAATAAAGGCAAAAAAAAGAAATTTTTCACTCTCAAGCTTCTTACTTATAAGTTTTGACCTTCCCGTGAGGGATGATGGAACGCCTCTCTTCTCGCCGGCATCGCTCCACTGCCCTCACAAAGTTGAAGTTGTGATTTTTTTTTTTAATGTTTTTTGCTTCTTTCCACTTCATTTGGCGTCGCTTGCGAGTAGAGCCGTTAAACGGGTGGGTCGGGTCGGGTCATTAATGGTCCGACCCAAATTGACCCATTAACCCATTTATGCTTAATGTAAATTTTTTGACCCAAACCCGACCCGACCCAACTCATATTAATAAAATATTTTCATATTTAACAAATTTAGAAAAACTTATTCCTATGTTTTTTTTTAAAGATTATATTATTAAAATACTTCCAAGCTTTTTATATATATTATTTTTTTAATTGTATTGATAAAATAGTTTATACAATATAAATTTAATGGACAATTTTTATAAATTTTAAAATAATTATTTAAAAAAATCGAATTTAATTATTTTTTTAAATTAAAATTTTAATTATTTTTATTTTATTTTTAAAATATAATTTTCTTTTTCTTTTTCTTTTTTATTTTTCTCTTTTTCTTCTCCTTCTTCTTCTTCTTTGGCCGACCGCCGGCCACGACGTCGGCCGGCCGGCGCCACGGCGAGCCTCGAGCTCACCCCTCGCGGAGCCTCGAGCTCACCCTCGCCCGACGCCGGTGAGCCATCGGTGAGGCTCGAGCCTCCCCGACGCCGACGAGCCATTGGCGAGGCCGCCGGCGAGGCTCGAGGCCGTCCGGCGAGCCTTGAGCTTGCCAACGCCGGCGAGGCCTCCGTCTCGCCAGATCCGGCGAGCTCAAGCCTCGCCCAACACCAGCGAGCTTGAGGCTCGCCAAATCGGCAAGGCTCGAGCCTCGCCCGACGTTGGCGGGCTCGAGTCTCGCCAGATCGGCAAGGCTCGAGCCTCGTCGGGCGTCAGCGAGGCCTCCACCTCGCCAGATCCGGTAAGCTCGAGCTCGCTCGAGGCTCGCCTGGCCGGTCGCCGTGCCGGCCACCGGAAGGAGGAAGGAGAAAGGAAAAAAAAAAAAAAAAAAATGAGAAAGATAAAAAAGGAAGAAAAAGAAAAGAGAAAATAAAAATAAAAAAATTATAATTTCGATTTTTATAAAGTTAAAGAGAGAATGGAGGGATTATAATGTTTTTGTTAAAGATGAGTTTTCAACCCAACCCATTTAAAACCCATTTAAGACCCACCTATCTTAAACATTTAATTGTGAAACCCATTTAACTATCTTTTGTTATAAACAAGTGACCCATTTATGACCCATTTTAAATGGGTTTATGACCCATTTTAACACCTCTACTTGCGAGTTATCTCTTTTGGCCACATTTTCCATGGCAAATTTGGTTATTTCCTTTTCTTTTGGTCGTACTTTGAGAGTTCTTGTCCTGGATTTTCATTTTTCTCGAACCTTGTTTTTTAGAGGAGCTCAAACCAATCTATATCATGAACTCCGAACTCAGTCTGAGACTATAAGAAATCTCATTAATTTCCGACAATATAAGAAAATAGGACATTGTTCCTTCAAATTTACTCTTTTGTGTTTGCAATTTTGGAATTTCTCATTCAATCTCTGTCAAATTGAAATAATAAATGATATTAACAAATGTTGGATTAATATTTTTAGTATAAATTAATTATATACTCTTTTTATTATTATTTATTTATTTTTACATATATATATATAGATAGTCTTTGTAAGAACATACACTTAGATCGAGAGCCATTCGTTGGCATCCTTCTTGTTTCTACAGAGTGGTCCAGGCCATAAGTCCATGAGTGGCTGTTAGACCGTTGGTTTAGCTCTGTAACGGTTCTGAAGAAGGGTTAGTTCCGATCTTAAGTATGAGCTTACATAGAAGATCTACATCTTCCTCTAGTTCTCTATCACAAATGGACTCAAATCCAAGTCCTATACACAGAGAAGAAGTACGGATAGAAGATTTCAACAAATCTATAGAAAATTGGGAAATTCCTAAAATACAACTTAAGGAAATATACAAGCAATCAAAGTTGAAGTTTTTCAAAAAATCAGACTATGTCATATCCACCGAAGAAAGAGATGTTCCTCTTTCTAATTCCTATGAAAAAATACATCTTTTGAATAAAGAGTCCATCCAAAAGCATAAACAAAAATACAATTACATTCATATAGGACTAGTCCAAGTAGGAGTCAAACCTCTTACAAAAGAAGGCCTTAATACTTCCATTCTCTTAGTTTTACGAGATTCACGTCTTTTAAACTACGATGAATCCATTCTCGGATACTTGTAGAGACAAGTCTCTCGCAAAGGACCCATACATTTTGACTGTTACCCCAATTTTTCTGTATCTCTCAAAGATAAAAACATTCTCAGAGCCCTAACACTCCAAATCAAAACCCATAATTACAAAGTGGCAGATGGTTCTATTCCTTTAGCCCTTGTTTATAGAATTCATTATAAAGCCATGTCCTCAGCCTTTGGAGAAAATGCTTTCAAACATAGTCCTCGAGGAGAAACACTTCTCCTCCAAACTGACATTTCTAGAGCTAATACAACAATTCCTAGGTCTATTAATTGGAACCAAGTTACTTTACCTTAACAATGGGAATTAGAAAACCAAGTTCCCCAACAAATTGTTCAAAATACAGATCCAACTAATGTCATTCAGCATTCAGAAGGAAGAGTGACTATTAGATTTCCTAGAAGATCTTTCGATTCAAGATCTAGTCCTTCTTTCCATACTTCTTATACAAGGTCCATAGATCTTAATCCTAATCTTCCTCCTATAATCACCATTCCTCCCAGTACGCACAGAAACACTCCTCCTCCTAGTATACATAGAGATACTCCCACACACGATACAACACCTTTACCTCCTTCCACCAGTAGAAGTAATCAAGAGACACCCCCGGAACCAGAAATTAGTGGTTTAGATAATAGATCAGGGATTTCCAGGCCAGTTTATCAACAAAACCAGCTTGAACCAGTCTTAGAAAATACAGATTCCCCTCATCATTCTCCTACTTTTTCTCAAATGATAGATGCTGAGCTTAATGTTTTAGAAAAACATTTTGAACCAAACAAAACTTTTCTTAATAAAGAATTTAATTCTAAAGACAACAAACAAATCGAGAATGATTTTTCAAAACCTTTGCCGACAAAGCAAAAGACGTCAAACAAAAATATTACGACTACATATACGAATATGAAGTCCATATATTCTTCTTTGATTGGTTAGAAGAACAATTCCTTCAACCAAAAGAAATACTTGTTTTAGATCATCATTATAAGTGGAAACTTGATAATGGTGAAACCATAGAATCCAATCATCCACCCCTTAGAAGAATAAAAATACAACATGGAGAAAGTGAGGTAACAGCTACTCCTTTTAGGCTTCCAGATCAAGGAGACTCTCTTTATTCTCACAAAGTCATTGAACAAAACAATTACACTAATCAACATTTGGTGACCATAGGAAAACAGTTGAATAGGATAGAATCCACCATTCGAATCCTACTCAACTCGTCACACCACAAGTTGACACTTTTAAAAAACCCATTTTCAAAGCTTTTGAATTCCCAAAAACCTTAGCCCGGAGTTTGCCAAAGCCATAGAACAAAAGAAAAAACTCCTAGGAAAAGCAAAGCTAGAACCTACTCCTATTATAGACACCCCTAAATTCCAGAATCTTATCATTAAAGACACCCCTAACCAACCCACTATCAGTACATTGACCAAACAATCTGGTGACTCTGATAATGAATCGGTCGCTGAGATTAACAGACTCAATTGGAGACAACCTTAGAAGCTTTATTATAGTAGGGCTACTCCACTTGACATTGCCCAAGAAGAATCATCACAGAAAATACAGAATAAATACTCTCCTGATGCCATTTATGAATGGAATATAGATGGTGTTGCCGAAAGCAATATCATGAATATTCTTAATAACATGGTAATGCTTGCCAATGCCTACAAAACACAGCAAGATGTTTTCGATCATGTTGTTGCTAATCTTTTAGTAGCTGGATTCATTGGACAACTAAAAGGTTGGTGGGATAACTTTTTGACCAATGAACATAAAATACAAATTTTCACTGCTTATAAAATAGATGACTTTGGACAATGCATGGATGATGATCAAGGACATCTCATCCAAGATGCGGTGAATACTCTTATTTACTCCATTTCACAACACTTCATAGGAGACCCTTCACATATTAGAGATAGGAATCAAGATCTCCTATCCAATATGCGTTGCAAATCCTTAGGAAGATTTAGAGAATACAAAGAACTTTTCCTTCAAAGGGTTCTCATCGCACGATTGCAATCAACCCTTTTGGAAAGAAAATTCTTAGCAGGTTTACCCCAAATTATAGGTGATCAAGTTAGGGATAAAATTAGAGAAGAATACAATGGCCGAATACCTTATGATCTTCTTTCTTATGGTGAAATAATCTCTTATGTTTACCGTCAAGGAACACAAATGTGTAATACTATCAAATTACAAAGACAGCTCAAGGAAGAACAATCTCTCACCAATAGAAGTCTAGGAGATTTCGTGCTCAATACGACCCTTCTTATAATGAAAAAACAAAACCAAAATGTAAGGGAACTTGTCCTTCTGAGAAAGAAACAAAGAAACATCACAATAAATCTCAACCTCGTAGGAATAAACAAAGACACCAGAATAACCAAAATAGACCTCATAATGATAGGAAAAATTTTAAAGACATCAAATGCTATTCTTGTGGTAAAAAAGGTCATATTTCAAAATACTGTAGGATTAATAAAAAATTAAATGAACTCTCTCTTGATGACAATACTCTTAACCAGTTAAATAACATATTCATAGAAAATGATGATACTTCTGATGAACTTCTTGAGGAAGAAGGTCTTCAGATCAATGAAATAGATTCCTCTTCGATTTCGATTATGAAGACGCCTCTCCCGAAATAAACATGTTAACTAAAGAGGAAGAATTTCTCCTTAGCACCGCGATAAGATTCTCGACCCGAAGCCAAGAAGGAATACTTAGATAGACTTCATTCTTCCCTAAATATTACCTCCAAATCCAATACTTCTTACAATTTAAAAGACATCTTGAATAGAAACAAAAACCCTAGTCTAGACCCGTTAATATAAATGATCTCCAAAATGAAATAAAACAACAAAAATTAGAAATTCAAGCCTTGAAAGCAACACAGTTAGATATGAAAAAAGAGATTTCTGATATAAAATCTCTCGTCATAAAAGGAAAGACAAAATTAGAAGACCAAAACGAAATCACCAATACTTCTGATATTCCAGATCCAGCCTTCCTTATGTTATTAACAGAAATAACATCTAGAAAATGGATAATAAATATTATGATAAAAATCAACAATGAGTTTATTATTGAAACAACAAAGCACTCTTTGATACGGAGCTGATCTCAATTGTATCAAAGAAGGCCTTGTTCCAACAATATACTTTGATAAAACTTCCGAATCCCTAAAATCAGCATCAGGTGATAAACTTAATATCCAATACAAATTACCAGAAGCCTTAATAATAAAAGATCAAATGTCTTACAAAACATCTTTTCTCTTAGTAAAAAATATGAGACAACAGGTAATTCTTGGAACACCTTTTATTCAATTAATCCAACCTTTTACGTTACTAATGAAGGCATTGAAACTCATGCTTTAAACAGAAAAATCACTTTTAACTTTGTGACAAAATCACAAAAAAGAAGCCTAAATATTTTACAAGAACATTCTATTTCTGAGATAAATTGCCTCATAAAAGACAAAGAGAACCAGCTTGAATTCTTAAAAGAAGACTTAGAATTCAAAAGAATAGAAGAAAATCTTATAAAATCCAACATCGTAGAAAAAATAGCCTCCTTACAAAAACACATAGAAAAAACTATATGCTCTACTCTACCCAATGCCTTTTGGGAAAGGAAAAAGCATATCGTTGATTTACCTTATGAACAAGATTTTTCTGAAATTAAAATACCTACCAAAGCCCGCCCGACACAGATGAATCAAGAAGTTTTGAAATTCTGTCAAGCGGAAATACAAGACCTCCCGAATAAAAAACTCATAAGAAAAAACCAATCACCATGGAGTTGCTCGCTTTCTATGTCAATAAAAATGCCGAACTAGAAAGAGGAGTTCCCATTAGTTATCAATTATAAACCTCTTAATACAGCCCTTAGATGGATAAGATATCCTATACCCAATAAAAAAGATCTGCTAAACAGACTTTGTAGATCAAAATTATTTTCAAAATTTGACATGAAGTCAGGATTTTGGCAAATACAAATCGGTGAAAAGGATAAATACAAAACAGCTTTTACTGTCCCTTTTGGTCAATATGAATGGAATGTTATGCCATTCGGTCTCAAAAATGCCCCTTCAGAATTCCAAAGAATCATGAATGATATCCTCAATCCTTATTCAGATTACATCATAGTTTATATAGATGATGTTCTAGTTTTTTCCTCTAATATAGAACAACATTTCAAACATCTTTCTACTTTCATAAAAATAATTATACAAAATGGTTTAGTTGTCTCTCCCACTAAGATTGCATTATTCCGGACGAGAATTAGATTTCTAGGTCATTACATCCATTTAGGTACGATAACCCCAATAGAAAGATCAATTTCTTTTACCGATAAATTTCCAGATGAGATTAAAGACAAAACTCAATTACAAAGGTTTTTGGGTAGTCTCAATTATATTTTAGATTTCTTCCCCAATATAAATATCCTTTGCAAACCTTTACATCAAAGACTTCGTAAGGATCCTCCACCCTGGACTTCGGTCCATACAGACATTGTCAAACAAATAAAAATACATGTAAAAGATATACCATGCTTACACCTTGCTGACCCTTCTACTTTCAAAATAGTTGAAACAGACGCTTCAGAATTAGGATATGGTGGCGTTCTCAAACAAGTCAAAAACAACAAAGAACAAGTTGTTCAGTTTATATCAAAACATTGGAATTCCACTCAACAAAATTATTCGACAATTAAAAAGGAAATACTTGCTATAGTTTTATCTATATCAAAATTCCAAGGAGATTTATTAAACCAAAAATTTCTCTTGCGAATTGATTGCAAATCAGCCAAAGACATTTTACAAAAAGACGTTTTAAATATTGCATCAAAACAGATTTTTGCCGGATGGCAAGCCATACTTTCAGTATTTGATTTTGACATTGAATTTATAAATGGTTCTTCAAATTCATTACCTGATTTTCTCACAAGAGAATTTTTACGGGGGATACCAATATGCCAAGATCCAAAAAAGACAAAGATAAAGGCAAATGCAAAGCCACTGCCGAACCCTCCAATACACCACCAAAGCCAAAAGGCTTAACATCCGTCAAGACATGGCTCCAAATGGCAGAAAACAACCAAACATACTTACAGCAAACACCTTTGACAACAGAACCCATAACATCTGAACCCATGCTAGCCTTTAATCAGTTAGCCAACATACTACCAAAAGAAACAATATTGTTACTTGCCCAGTCTTTACAAAACGTAAAGAAAGAGCCATCCAGTGCCATAGAGGTAAGTAACAATCCTTCCCCGCTTGCTACACAAAAACAAGCGGAATACAAAAGAATTTCGAATGAGGTGGTTATTAAGCCTCGTGCAACCCCTCCTTCTCAAAGATCAAAATTTTTCCCCAAAACATCTTTTCAAAAAATATTGATTTGTGGAAGATGGATTCTTCGATAAAGATCCAATCAAATTTGCAGAAAACATATTTCCAAAAAATTGGCTTTTCAAACCTCACAATACAAACAAAACCCTTGCTTATTATGAGCAAATTTTAGTGGAAACAGAATCGGCAAGGTTCACTCACTTTACCGAAAAAACCAATACAGAAAATATCCTTTATTCCACTATATCCATCAGTAAAGTCATACACCCCTCACACTGGGGCGCCTCACCCCATACACCCAGAAAATTCCAAACCAGACTTACCCAAAGCCTGCCATACTCCTCCTCATATACATACTGGGACTACCAACAAGCTTGGTGGAACGTCTTTTTCAGACAGAATAAAAATTTCCAACACTCCTGGTTATTATTCTTCAAAGACAACTTCCCAAGACAAAGCTTACCAAACTGGTTTGACTCCTGGTGGGATCTCTTTGGTCCTTTGGACATAATATTACACCCTACGAGTCAAACAAGGATACAAGGTTTTCAGAGAACAATTCATACCAACACCTCATGATATAAGGTTCCCATGCCTTATGCATTTCTTTATAATATTCAGAATCTCTAGGGTAACAGCATGGGAATTTGAATACAATACATCCAATAAACCAGGTGTACCAGTACTTGTCCGCAAATACAAAACAAAATGGTGGGATGGATTCAGATTTCTTGATCAAGGATCCGAAGCTGTGGTTAAAACATGGCTAAATAGCCGAAAACCCAAATAATCGCATCCCCATCAAATACATCATTTTTACAGGAAAAATCCATGGCAAGTGCAGCACTTGCAGCAGTCCAAAACAGAGATGAATACTGCAACATCCTCAGGACGATGCTCTCAGAAGCGGAAGAATCACAATGTGGATCTTCCAAATCTCAAAACAGTCAAGACGGATCCTCCCAGTCATATCATAGTGGAAACACTAATGAAGACGACTGCTACGGGATCAATCTGGACAGAGATTAAAAGACATCACATGCAGATACTATTACAAACGGCGCAAAAGGCTACACACCGGAGCGTAGTAGACATACACTGTTCATACACTGTTCACTATTTATACACTGTTCAGTACTGTTCACTTTACACTGTTCAGCACTGTAGCACCCTCTATAAATACACCCACTCGACATAGAAGAAGGGGGCTCGAAATTTTCCAGATTTCTCTCTTCTTCTCTCTCCCTCTCACTTGTAAACCATCCTCTCTTCCATCTCCATCCTCATCTCTTCCATCTCCAAGCTCTCTTACCTTGTATCCCCTGGTTTCAAAGTAAGTTAGTTTTTATACATCGTTTTATACAGGGTTATCAACTTACATGATAGTTGGTTAACCATTTCTTGTAATATAAACATCAATACTCCCTGGAGTGCGGATTACCGCCCTAGTGGATGACTTGATGCTTTAGTTTCTGCATCCTTCAATACATGTAATTTCAGCTTTTCAGCTTTTATAATACAAGTTCATACCACCTTCATGGTTGGTTTTTGCTTATGCATTCTCTTACTTTATATTTTATATATTGCTTTCGGTCTTTACATTATTTTTAATTCTCGCGATTTTATTTAAGTCATTTACTTTCTTGTTCTTATACATCATTTCCTTTTAGATACATCATTTTCATATAGATCTGTTAATCTCTTATACTTCCTTGTTCTCTCATATAGTACTCCGATCCTTACCCCTTTATGGTATATATATATATATAACGTGTCGAAATATGTTGGAATTCTCTATTTTTTTAGAAATAATATGTCAGCATATCGTGTCATGTCGCATGTCGCGTGTTCGTGTCAGTGTTAAATAGGCATAGACAAAGCTCTTAAGAAGACCAGAGTGAGAAAGGAGGTGAGGACTTTCACGAGGTGCTGCTCGAGAAATCATCCCTTGAGGTCATGCCGTGCAGGCGTGGATGTTTGTCTGATTGTCCAGAAAGCGCAACTGCTACGGAACATCCTTTCCGATCGAGACACCACGGCTTGAGGTATTCGGAGGTCTTCGTCGGCGATGCAGCGGAAATGGACTGCCCTGTGTTCCCATATGAATCGTTAGAAGAAGAAGAAGACTGGAATGTTTCTATGGTTTTATAGGAGAAATATCTTCATAGACAAACAGCGCAACATGCACTTCGTGTAATTGTCCGAAACCTCCAGCGTTAAGGTCGTTTTTAGACTGGTCGCATGCGTTCAATTTCAGCTAGCGACTCGGTTGGTCCAACATACCCATCCAGATTTATGATGGATACATTTGGTCACAGGCAGCATGACTTTGAAGTGGTCCAAGTCGTTTGTATCGTAATTTTACACGTTTGATAATAGATGTTTGGAAGTATATCCTCCAGAAATTTGATGGCGCGGTGCAACCGGGGCGTTTAACGAGCACATTGTAAATTCCCTCGCGTTTCTTTTTCACTACCGTGGGTTCTTTGTCAGGAAGCCGGCATGATACTTTACCTTTGGAGTCAACACAGCGGAATGGGATCGTAATTCTTCGTAGTCAAACCGTTTGATCAAACCTTTGCTCAAGAAGTCACCTCTGCTGGATACGTCCTCTTCAGAAGTCTTTTTCTTTCATTGGGGTTTCGAGGAACGTCTCGTTCCCCATTTGGATCCCTTCAAAGTTGCCACCCCAAGTTCTCTCTCTCTCTCTCTCTCTCTCTCGGAAACGACTTCTTGGATTGAGCTCTCACCGCCTAAGCTGAAGAAAGGAAAAGCTAGTGTGAATGGTCTTAGAGAAGACGATAAAATCTAGAGTCAATCCCTTCAAAGTTCAAAGAGCCCCAGCGTGTGTGGACCCTCATCACTCCATGGTCCAACGCTATCGTCTAGATGCAATGCCTTTTGCTTGCGACTTTTCACACTCCTATTCCCTAAACCAAGAATCAACGTGGCCGAGCAAGCGAATCCTGGATACAGATGCTGAGTTCATGATTCATGTCGCCCAGACCGCTGCCTCCCCCATGACATTAGCTGTGAAGGGAAAAATATCGTTACACAGACTCGATTCATGCACCGGTGATCAACTGAATTCGGTGGACTTCACGGTGAACTATCAAATTCTGACAACTTTCAAGAACATGGGCGAGGACATATAATCTTCTGATCGTCCGGATGGCGCTTCAATGTCATAAAAACCATAGACCAGAACTTGTCGTCCAAGTCTTTAAGTTTAAAATGCGTCCTAGACAGGGGTAAAACAAGGACAGTTAAGATGACATGGTCGATGACGCTTGAGTGACATTTTGATGTCGTCAAGTCAAATCAAGTCAGACTAACAATGGATGCTGCCTAGCTTTGCATTATAGCAGGACGCTTGTCCACTATATATGTATAAACAAGCTAAGCTGAATTTCTGATACAGCCCTCCTTTCGTCTATTCTTGTTTTGCCTGCAAGAATGGCTCATAAGATCTCCTGCATTGAACTTCTTCCTATACTGGTCCTATCAGGATTTCTATTTCCTGGAACTATAAAATTTGCACTTTCCACTGGGGGAACCGCTTCAGGTTGCTTCGAAAGTGAAAGAAAAGCACTCACCAAGTTGAGAGGTGGCTTTACAGATCCTTCAGGCCGGCTTGCTTCATGGGTTGGGAAAGATTGCTGCAATTGGAGAGGAATTGTATGCAGCAACCTGACTGGGCGAGTCGTTGAGATCAATCTCCACAACCTGTATGTGGATGATAGTCTAAGCGGTCATCTTAAGCCAGAGCAAGCGCTGGGGGGTGAGATCAGTCCTTCTCTGCTCGATGTAAAAGAGTTGAAGTACTTGGATTTGAGCATGAACAATTTTGGAGGCACCAAACTCCCTGGATTCATCGGTTCGCTAAAGCAGCTGAGATATCTCAATCTGTCAGGCGCATCTTTTGGTGGAACGATCCCTCCAAGTCTTGGGAATCTTTCGCGACTGCAGTATCTGGACCTCAGCAATTGTTTTGCCGAATCCCAAAATGATCTTCTCTGGCTTCCTGGCCTTTCCTCCCTTAAATACCTTAATCTTGGAGCCATCGATCTCAGTAAATCTGCAGATCATTGGCTTCGAGCTATCAATTTTCTATCTTCTCTCAGAGAGTTGCACTTGCCCAACTGTTTCCTGTCAAAACTTCCTCTTTCTCTTCCATTCATCAACGTCACATCGCTTGAGATCCTTGATCTCTCGAACGATGACTTCAACTCTACGTTGCCCTGGTGGCTGTTCAATCTCACTCGCCTTGTTCATCTTGATCTTAACTCGAATAGTCTCGGGGGTGAGCTTCCAGATGAATTTGCTAATTTAGCATCCCTCCAAGAATTTGACATGTCCCAGAATTATCTCAAAAGTGAGCTTCCGAAATCCTTGGGGAGCTTATGTGATTTGAGTGTCCTAAAGCTTTCTGTCAATAACATCACCGGTGATATAACTGATTTTATCAACGGGTTAGCTCGATGCAATGATAGCAATTTGGAGAATCTGGACTTGGGGAACAATCAGTTGTCTGGTAATCTGCCAGATTCTCTAGGAAACCTGAAGAAGTTAAGGCACCTCCGATTTTCGTCTAATTCATTTCAAGGTTCTATTCCACGGACGATTGGAAACTCATCGTCTTTGAAAGAGTTTTACGTTGCCAACAACGGGATGAGTGGGATTCCTGAAAGTTTTGGGCAACTGTCGACGTTGGTCGCGGTGGATCTCTCTGAGAACTTGTGGGAAGGAGTCGTAACGGAGCGCCACCTGGCAAATCTCTCTAGCCTTACGGATCTTGACTTGGATAAACTGTCTCCAAACATTTCCTTGGCATTTAACATAGCCCCCGGTTGGATTCCTCCCTTCAAGCTCAGGTACCTGAACATCAGGTCTTGCCAATTGGGTCCCGAGTTTCCTACTTGGCTCAGGAATCAAAACCACCTCAAGACCGTGGTGTTGAAAAACGCCAGAATTTCGGGAACCATACCTGAATGGTTCTTGCAGCTGAATCTGCAATTAGAGGAACTAGGCATCGCGTATAATCAACTCACTGGCAAGCCACCCACCTCGCTGACATTTGTAGACGATCAGTCCAATGTCGCCTTGAGTTCGAACTCTTACGAAGGTCCTCTTCCTATGTGGTCTTCCAATGTGACGACACTGTATCTCAGAGATAATCACTTCTCTGGTCCCATTCCTCCTAACATTGGCGAACTCATGCCTCGCCTGACAGATTTAGACATATCTCGGAATGCCCTAAATGGTACCATTCCCTTGTCCATCGGGAAAATGACCAATTTGACAACCTTAGTCATCTCCAACAACTACCTATCCGGAGAAATACCGCGGTTCTGGAGCAACTTGCCCTTCCTGTATATTCTTGACATGTCAAACAATAGCCTTTCAGGTCCAATACCGAGAGAGGTCAGCTTTCTTTCCTCTCTCAGGTTCCTCATACTGAGTAACAACAATCTCTCTGGCAAACTTCCGTCCTCCTTGCGGAACTGCAGCTCTCTGGACAGTCTTGATCTAGGCGAGAACAAGTTCTCAGGAAACATTCCCGCATGGATTGCAGAGAGCATTCCTTCATTACTGATTTTGCGCCTGCGGTCCAATTCGTTTACTGGGAAAATTCCTCCTCAGATATGCCGTCTTTCGAATCTCCACATAGTAGACCTCTCTCACAACAGCTTGTCAGGATCAATTCCGCCATGCATTGGAAACTTAACAGGCTTGAAAGTGGAGCTCACGGATGCCGACACAGAGAGGTACGAGGGACGCTTGACCGTGGTGGCCAAAGGACGGATTGTTCAATATGATCAAAAAATTCTTTACCTCGTCAACAGTTTGGATCTCTCGGACAACCGCTTGTCTGGGGAGATTCCTGAAGCGCTAACAGCCCTCGTGAGGTTGTGGACCTTGAATTTGTCCATGAATCATTTCACTGGAAGAATACCGATCGACATTGGGAACTTGGAATGGCTAGAGACTCTCGACTTATCGAGCAACAATCTCTCGGGACCACTTCCTCCGAGCATCACCGCTTTAACAAAGCTGAATCACTTGAAACTGTCATACAACAACTTGTCGGGGAAAATCCCGACGACCAACCAGTTCCAAACCCTCAACGACCCATCGATTTACGAGGGCAACGTCGGCCTCTGTGGGATTCCATTGCCAGAGTTATGCCCGGGAGACGAGAAACAGCCACAATCTCCTGACGATGGCGGCGGAAACACCAAGAGCGAAGACGGAGGCGATGATCTCGAACGTTTGTGGCGCTTCCTGAGCATTGGGCTCGGTTTCTCTGTCGGGTTCTGGGGCGTCTGCGGCACTTTGATCTTAAAGAAGTCCTGGAGAGATGCTTACTATGGTTACGTCGACAGGATGAAGAACAAGCTAATTGTTGCTGCACTCATCGCATGTCGGACGGACTAGTATGCAAGCATGTATTCAGGGATTTGATTCAGGGCTTACTATCATTAGACATTTTATGAATGTAGCAACTAAGCATAGGGAGCATACTCCACATGTTTCTGGCATTGCCAATAATACGAACCTTGAGCAGTAAGAGAAGACTGAATTCCATGGAAATTAATCCATAAGCTCATCTTGAGACTCGGGTCTAAATCCTATAGGATTTCGCACAACTATGGTTCTATTTGCTTTTATGAAAAATAAATGATTTGAAAAATATTTTTCTAAAAATAATTATTTTTATTGCTTGAAAATATTAGTCAATAAAAAATATTTTGAAAGTTCATTCATTTTTTTAATGATATAAGTGATTATTTAAAAAATGTTTTAAATTATTTATCTTTCGCGAAGTGGAGGAAACAGGTCATGAAGCAAATATTTTATTTACTTTTATGCTTTGGAATTGGACGGGTCCGAATCCGTTTGAACGGGATTCCATCGCAGACCTAGATCCGAATCGAACTGGGAGCACCCGAACGGTCACCCGACCCGTTCGTTGGTCGAAGATACTCTTCGTTAACTTATACTTCATTGTCTCCATTTTATCCACTCCGGCCGAAAATCAAGTGCAGGAAGCTCCATCGCGCTCGCCCGGCTCCGGCGATGTCATTGTGCCTCCTCTCCGCCCGCTCCCTCCGCCCAACCGCCTCCTGCTGCCTCTCTCCCGCCACCTCAGCTCCTCCCTCCCCACCGCCGTCACCGCCGCCTGCCCCGGCAACCCTCCGCCTGAGCCCGGCCTCAACCTCGTCGGCCTGCGTGCTCCAGTGCTCTCACTTCTAATCGTACGCACACGAGCTGACTCTTTCCTTAGTTCCTCTTCTTTTTTTCTAGTTCCTTGTCAAACATCGCGACTTGCTTCGTTTTGTCGCGTTCGTGCTAATGAATCTGTGTATTCTACTGGATTGTTGAATTGATATTGCTCGGATTTTTTGCGAGTGCGAGCTTGCGAAATCTGGCGCGTTCTTGTCAGTTGCGAGCGCTTTTCTTGTGTTACATTGTCGATTCGCTTGAATGTGCAGGTGCTCAGGGTGTACTCACAAGCTGAACCTCCATCGTCCAAGCGTCGTCGACGATGCCGCTGATTTCTTCAAGAGCTTAGGCTTCTCAGATTTCACTTTCGATAGTTGCAAGCTTGTGAGTGTGCCTGATGGGAGAACAGTAACAATTCGAACAATATCGAATCAACGCAGCGGAATAAAATAATCTTCCCTCTTGTGTAAACCTAATAGGAATCGATATAGTAGAGTAAAATAAATACCAAGCACACGAACACAAGACGATTTTATACGTGGAAAACCTCATCGATGTGAGGAGATCAAAAACCACGGGACCGGAGTCCATCCGAAATTTTTCACTATCAACAAAATTATTCTTCTTTAGCAAATACTAGAGGTACATAGCAGCAAAGACCTCAAGAACATAATTATTGGCAATACACATAAACTTCACAAGAGATCAATGATAAATCTGACCAAAAACGCAGGTTTTGATCAATTCACGAAAAACATGATGTATGGAGCTTCAAACGAAAATCAAACCGTTCAGATTCGATAAAATTGTGCCACGAACATGCTGACAAAATTTCAGCTCAATCGGACCACGAATCGGCCTCCGACGCCAGCTTGATGTAAATTAGATATTGCCACAAACCCCAGATTTTTTGCTTTCTCTTTTTCTCTTGTTACTGTTTTTTTTTTTTTTTTGCGGCTACCTCTTTATATAGATAATGAGAAACCCTATTTCCTCATGTAACTTATTATATGGACTCAACCCCTTTTTGGGCTTGCAACTCATTGGGCCTCCTCTACATAGGAGTGAACCCAACTAACAAATCTCCCCTCACGAAAATGTGGAGGGATTCACCATCCCTGTTATCAATTGGCAATGTTCAAGTTTCTCTCTTAGTAAAGTCTTCGTCATCATATCAGAGCCATTATGATCCGTATGAATTTTCTCAAGTTCCAACAACTTTTCATCTAAAACATCTCTTATCCAATGATATCTAATATCAATATGTTTCGATCTAGAATAAAAAGATGAATTCTTACCAAGATGAATTGCGCTTTGATTATCACAAAATAACACATAACTCTTTTGCTTGAACCCAAGTTTTTCTAAGAACTTCTTCATCCAAAGCATCTCTTTACTAGCTTCAGTCATTGCAATAAATTCAGCTTCGGTTGTAGAAAGTGCAACACACTTCTGCAATATTGACTTCCATGACACAGCTCCACCCGCAAAAGAAATCAAATAACCAAAAGTAGATTTACGAGTATCAATATCTCCTGCCAAGTCGGAATCTGTGTATTCAACTAACTCAAGTTTCCCGATCCCGAAACTAAGTTTCAACTTTGAAGTTCCTCGAAGATACCTTATAATCCACTTCACTGCATACTAGTGCTCTCTGCTTGGATTTGGTAAATAGCGACTAACAACGCCAACTGCGTGCGCCTAGTCTGGGCGTGTACATACCATCACATACATTAAGCTTCCTACAGCTGAAGCATATGAAACACTTTCCATATCTTTCTTTTCTTTATCAGTCGTAGGATTTTGTTTCATATTTAACTTAAAGTGGGCAGCAAGAGGAGTACTAAGGGTGCATTTGGCAACCATTTTTGGGGAAAGTCTTTGGGAAAATGCAAAGACCTTTGAGTTAAATGTGTTTTCCAAAATGCAACCGTGTTTGGTAAATTGTACTTTGAAAGCCCCTTTGTGAAGTACTTTGAACAAAATAGTGTCTGGGGAATTACATTTACAAAGGATCTTTGTGAAAGAAAATTTTAAAAAAATTGACCGACAAATGCAGCGACCGCGGGCAACCTCTGGCGACCCCAAATCTGGGGCAGTGAGGTCGGGCAACGCCGTCGCGACCTCCGGCGACCCCGAATTTGGGGCGGCGAGGTCGCGCGATGTCGCCTCGACCTCAAGTGACCCCGGATTTGGGTTGCGGCGAGGTCGCATGTCACCGCCGCGACCCGGATCCGGGGGCGGCGAGGCGCGACCCAGATCTGGTCGCCGCTCGAGCCTCCAGCACCAGATCTGGTCGCAACCAAACCTGCGACTAGATGGGTCGCGCGGCCCCGGCGAGCTTCGTGCAGAGGTCGCGGTGCGGCAAGCAACGGTCGCCGGCGACCATGTGCGTTTGGCCACCAGATCTGCAACTCGCGGAGGTCGCCCGAATCTCCGACGAAGATCGCCTAGGTCGCGGTGTCTCTCTATGCCCGGAGAAGATGAACAGTGCTTGACAAGGGCACGCACCCGGAAAATCAAAAAATTCGTGAGGATAATTTCGGAAAAAAAAATATGTGAACAGTGCGGGGCGTGGGCATGTCGAAAAAGCCGAAAGCCTTCACAAAGCTGGCATTTGGAGAAGGAGGGTTCAAAGTTTTTTGCCAAACGGGCTGGCATTTGCCCAAGTATCTTTAGGCCTCCAAAGGGCTTTGGGAAGTGGTTCCCAAACGGACCCTAACCACTTTAGCCTTGTCCATGTAAAATTTCTGAAGGATCTTCTCGATATATTTCTCTTGCGATAAAAATAACTTCTTAACATCTCTGTCTCGGGTAATTCTAATGCTAAGAATATGCTTCGCCAAGCCCAAGTCTTTCATGGCAAAAGACTTGTTCAATTGTTTTTTCAATAACTCAATTCTTGAAGCATTCCTGCCAACAATCAGCATATCATCATCATAAAGTAAGAGAATAATAAAGTCATCATCAAAAAAAATTTGGACAAACACACAGTTATCCGATGAAGTCTTCTTATAGCCTTATTCTGTCATAACTAACGCAAACTTTTTGTACCACTGCCTTGGTGCTTGTTTTAGGCCATAGAGACTTTTCTTCAATTTGCACACATAATCCTCTTTCCCTTTCACTTTGAAACCCTCAGGTTGTTCCATGTATATCTCTTCCTGCAAGTTACCATGTAGGAAGGCCGTTTTAACATCCATTTGCTCAATTTCTAATTCTAGGCTAGCTACCAAGCCTAGTATCACACAGATAGAAGACATTTTCACTATTGGAGAAAATATATCATCAAAATCAATACCCTTTCTCTGACCGAATCCCTTAACAACCAATCTAACTTTGTACCATGGTTGTAAAGTATGTTAATCTTGCTTCAACCTATATACCCACTTGTTCTTCAAAGTTCTTTTACCTTTAGGTAACTTCACTAACTCAAAAGTATGATTATCATAAAGTGACTGCATCTCATCTCACATAGCATCGAATCAATTGCTTTTGTACTCATCTTCTATTGCTTCTGCATAGCACTCTGGTTCACCTGCATCAATCAATAATACATACTCATCTTCAGAATACCTGGTGGAAGGTCGTCAGTCTCTAACGGATCTCCGGACTAGAACATCCAGTGGAACATCTAATTGAGCCTCTGGTTCAGGAATAGTATTATCTATTTCAACATGTTCAGGAACATGTGCGTTATTTGGAACATTGACTTCCTGCTGCTCTTCATCAACCTGTGTAGGAATATTTGTAAGAGGAACTGGATCTAAATCAACCAGATTATCACTAACCTGTGGTGCTGAATCATTTTCGATTTCTCAATATCCTCTATTGTTTGATTTTCCATAAACACAACGTCTCTACTTCTTACAATTTTCTTTTCAAGCGGATCATAAAATTTGTAACCAATCATATCCTGTCCATAACCAATAAATATGCACTGTCATGTTTTAACATCAAGTTTAGACCTCTCATCTTTGGGAATATGCACAAATGCTTTGTACCCAAAGACACACAAATAATCATAAGAAATATCTTTGCATGTCCAAACTTTGTTAGGAACATCAAACTCTAAAGGAACGCATGGAGTAAGATTTAATACATTCACAATTGTACTTAAAGCCTCATCCTAAAAGGATCCAGGTAGCTTTGACTGTGAAAGTAAGCATCTTACCCTTTCAGCCAGTGTTCTGTTCATTCTCTCAGCTAAGCCATTTAACTGAGGCGTCTTGAGAGGTGTCTTTTGATGTCGAATACCTTGTTGTCTGCAATATTCATCAAAAAGTCAAATATACTCTCCCCCGTTATCAGTTCTGATACATTTCAATTTCTTTCCAGTCTGTCTCTCAACTTAAGCCTGAAATTGCTTAAAAGCATCTAACACTTGATCTTTAGTTTTCAAGGTATAAATCCAAATTTTCCTTGAAAAATTATCTATGAAGGTAACAAAATAAAGAGAGCCACCAAGTGATTTTGTTTTCATAGGACCGCAAACATCTTAATGCACTAAATCCAATATACCTGACTTTCTTGAAGGAGGGGAGCTTTTAAATGCAACTCTGTTTTGTTTTCCTGCTAAATAGTGAGCACACTTCTTTAGCGCTAAACTTTTCAATCTTGAAATGAGCTTCTTCTTGGTCAATATTGACAAACCCTTCTCACTAATGTGACTGAGCCTCTTATCATCTTCGCTGTCTACTGTATTAATTTTGTCTATGGACAACTTTGCCTACATAATGTACAACGAAAAATATTTTTCACCTCTAGCCATAACAAAAGAACCTTTGGTGAGCTTCCATTGACTATTACTGAAGGTACTACAATACCCCTCATCATCCAACTTGCTTGTAGAAATCAAATTCAAGCGGATATCAGGTATATGTTTAACATTATTCAATACTAACCTTGTGCCATTACTGGTTTCTAGGCACACATCACCGATGCCTACAATTTGAGCTAGTCCATTGTTTCCCATCTTCACAGATCCTAAATCATCTGACTTGTATGATGTAAAAAAATCCCTATGAGATGTAGCATGAACGGATGCATCACTATCAATTACCCAACTGGTCTCATGAGATACAAAATTCACCACATCACTATAAAAAATAATGAGAAAGCCTTCTTTAAGTGTAGCGACAAGATTGTCATCACTATCATTATCACTTTTCTTCTCTTTACCTTTCTCCTTTTGTTTCTCCCTTTTTAACTGGTGACAAAACCTCTAAATATGTCCCTTATGATGATAATAATGACACTCAACATTAGCAAATTTATTATACTTACCTCTGCTTTTATCTCGAATTTTATCTCTATTTCTCGGACCTCGAGACTCACTTCTCCCCCTTTTCTCGACAACCAAGGCATCATAATGTGAAGAGGACGATCCTTGTGTCTTCCTTCTCATATCTTCATTCAAAATACTACTCTTGGCCAAATCCATGGTAATTCTACCACCTGGGGCAGAATTAGACAAAGATGTTCGGAACTTCTCCCAGGAGTTCGGCAAAGTACCAAGCAACCATAGTGCTTGTATCTCATCATCAAACTTGATTCCCATCGCAGCTGTTGACACCTAAATTTTGGCGACCCATTTAGACATTTATTGTATTAAAAAATTATGGGTCAATTTTATCCCTAAAAAAAAAAAAATCACATGGCATATAGCTTAGGAACATTTTTTAACCGACGGCAAGTGCAAAATTTTTCACATATTCCGTTGGGATTTTTATATATTTAGGCAATATACACCGAGTGATGTATTTTTGATGGAAAGGAAATTCTCGAATGAAATATTAGAAAAGAACACAAAAAATATTGTGCGTGGTGGGATGATATATTCAATAATATTTTGCATGAGCAAAATTGGCAATGAAATATACCACGGAGATACAATTTTTCGGTGTATAAAAGGAGTCGTGTACGGATAATTAAAAAAAAAGGCCACACTTTGGATACACGGCCACATTAAAAGGGGTTTTTCTCTAGTGGTTTTTTAGGTCAGAAATTTAAAACAGGAAGAGATAGACTTCTCCTTTTGTTGGGTTCCTTCGTCGGGGTCTGTTGGAAGGAGCAGAAAAATAAAGTCAGAGAAAAAAGAAAGCAGACAGAAAGGAAAAAGCAGAAGAAGTACAATCAGAAGGGGTGTGAGGGGACGTTTCTGTTCATCGTCTTCCCCCACACTTGTTGCCCGCGCCGCATCCGGTCACCGTGCGACACTTACGGCCCGTTTCTGCTCTCCCTTTGTCGGCTCCACTTCGCCCACGACCCAGCCCACGTCACCGCACCTCCATGCCGAGATCCCTTCACCGGCACACCACCGTGCCCGCTCGCACCGCCGCGGCTCGGCACCGCAGCGGAGGCGCAACTCGACGCTTGAAGCCACCACCGCGCGCCTCCGGCCCCGACGCAACAGCAACCCGCGAGCTTTCCCGCTACACCTCCACCCTTCGATCGATCGACGCCGTCACCGGAGTCCTCGCCGGCGACCCGGATCTACCCCCTGTCCCCGCCATCGATTCGCCTCGGCCGCCCGAGTCCACCGCCCGCGACGTTCGCGCGCCCGGCTCCGTCGTCCCTCCTCAGCCCGTGACGCCGCCCCGTGCCGATGCGCTCACCGCTCGCTCGCTACCGGTGCCTGCTGAGCCCCACCGGCGATTTCCCCCAAAACCAGCAGCCACAATTTTCCCTTTTCTTTTTCTAAAAAAAAAAAGAAAAAATTTTATTAGGTATTTTTGCTTTACTTATTTTAGGCAAGTTTAGGTTTTTCTCTAATTTTTTTTATTATCTCTTTATAAGTTGTTCTCTTTGGCTAAAATACCTATCTATGCATAATTGGAAATCCCGATATGTCACCTAATTCGCAACCGCACCGTGATTTTTTATTTCATCTATAAGGCTTTAGATGAAATAATTAATCAAGTGGGAATAAAATTGATATTTTGATCTTTAAGGCTTAAGATCAATTTATCAATTTTACTAGCGAAATATTATCCCTTGATCTGAACAATGTGTGATATTTTGATTTTGAATGAGTTGTCTTGTCTTAATCGCTTTGTTTATCTTGAGATATGTTTGAGTTAGAATATTGCATGTTTTAGGGTTTACATGTTTAGAATAGGAATTTTATTTCAAATAAAAAAATTCAAAAAAATCAATTTAGGTTGCTAGATTTTAAATTGAGTTGCATGTTTAATCATTTGGCAATTATTAATTTCGAAATTTTTTAAAAAAGAAAGAAAACAAAAACACAATAAAAAAATCATCATACACTTGTCATGTAGAATTATGGCATATTTTGCATGTCATTGCATATTAGAGTTAAATTGCACTTAGTTTAATTCAGATCATTTTTTAATTTATTATAAGTTTAGGCATTTTTAGATATATTGCATTTTAGGATTATTTAGGTTAAGATAATGTTTTAGTTTAAATTAGGATTTGGCTCAATCTAATTCCTAATATAAATTAAATAGGATCTTAATCTAGCTAGATAATTTTCACATTTAACCTAATTTCGAATTTCATGAAAAATACAAAAAATGCCATAGGTTGAATTAGTTTTATTTAGGATAAATTGCATTCTTTTAGAAAAAATGCCATATGTACGTCATTAGAGTTAGATTCATTGAGATGCATGTCATTTAGTATTTTTTGTTAGATTCATTTAATTAGAAATTGCCCGTCATTAGAATTAGGTCATTAGATTAATTTAGATTGCATATTTAAGTGTTGCATTTCTTTAATTTCGAATCTCATGGAAAATAAAAAATAAAAATTATTTTTAGAATGAATCATCTCATACTTAGGATAGACTGCATGCTTAGTTATGCCATATTGCTTAGGTCATATAGCTAAGTCATGTTGCCATGTCATATCATTTCATGTTAAATTAGTGGCATGCATTGCATATTGCATGATTTTCATTAATTAAGTGAAAAAACAAAAACAAACAAAAATTGCGTGTTAATTAGAAACCATATCTAGGGTTGTTGATGTGGATTTTAATTTAACATTGCAGATACTTCCGTTGCTTTGAGTAAGTCCTGCAATTTATTTTCTACTTTACTTGAATGTTAAATTGGTGGTTTGCGCACCTGCATGGACACCTCACATGTTAGGGAATAGATTTAAAATCAATCCAAACCGCTTGCCAAACATTTTTCAAAATAAAAAGAAAGGTATCGAAAGGGCGTTAGAGAATTCTAGCGTAATCAAGTTCCCGTACCCATAATCTCTGGTTCGTAGGAGTAAAATAATTCTCCCGTTATTTTACTTGGGTTTCTAATCGACCCACCAAAAAATAGATTAGTGGCGACTCCTAATTAAATCAATTGCATGTTAAGAACTTGAATCGAAAGTCGCAAATTGGTGTGGGCTTGGGAGAGCCCGAGTTAAGTCTAGGCTTAACAATCCATTAGCCAAACCCTAGGCGGTTTAAAACCCAAAAAATTAGTCGCGACAGCTTGGCGACTCCACTGGGAACTTGAGTTAAAACTCTTAGTGGACTTAAGCCAATTTTCTTTTTGAAAAAATGATTTTATTTGGCAGCGAGGATTCCAGGTACGCCCCTAACTCTTAAGGTGTTAAATGTTCTTGCAGATTGGGAGGTATAAGGGGAGTAATGATTACTAACCTTTGTCTTGCAGGTTGGAGTTGGGGATGAATGTTTTAAATTCAAACTATTGAAGTGTTGTTTGATTTAAATTGTTGTGCATGCCCTGCATTTAGCACTACACTTCTGCACACACAACCTGCCGCCGGACCTGGGCCGCACTAGGACATTTAAGATGGTATTGAGTTGGATACGACTTCGACCGCGAGGCCGCGTAGTAGAGGTTGCCCAACTCAATCCCGAAAGTTTTTCTTGGTGTTAAGAATGTTTACCTCTGCCGCGAGGCTGCGTCGCATTGGGGTATCATTCTTGACTGAGCCGGAGTTAGGAGGACTTGACTTAGTATGCGAGGCTGCAACTAAGTCATCCCACCCTTTTAACTCCACCTTGTTTAGCCTTCCTAGTTAGAAATCGAACCTCACACTTCATGCGCTTGTCTATGTGATTGCCGTCGTTTGACCTTGGTGAAGTAAGTCTTCTATCCTTATACCGTACAATTTATTTTGTCATGCTTTTGGTCTGTCCATGACAATCTAGGATGGTCATTTGATCTAATTCCTTTGTTAATCAGAAATGAAATGAGGAAATTGCCATGCAATGAACCATTTGGAAAATAAAAAAACTTTGGTTAATTTGTTTTCAGTTTATGTTTAGGAAATTTGATCTTGCTAGGGTGTTTATTTTTCTAGCTCTTTTTAGGAATAGCCCTTCTTGTACGAACTTTTCATGAATAAAAGAAATGGAAAAATCGATTAGATCATTGTCATGGATTGACTTTCTAATTACACCCCATGCTTACACGTTCCCATTTATTTCCTTTAGGTGATCTCGCTCACCCATCCGTACACGACTGAGAGCTAAAATGGCGAATCAAAATGAGGTGCTGGACCATATCATTGTCAATATAAACAAACGAATTGCGTACCTCCAAAATCAAGTCGATGAATTGTCTACTACTGTGGCTTGTTTCGTCAAGCAAAAGGGCCGTGATGATATAGGTACTCTATCTTCAGTAAGAAACTATGACTCAAAGAAGAAAGCCAAGAGGACTTTCGAACCGTCCTATTTTCCTGAGGTAGCTGAATTTGATGCAACTATGAAGAGACTAGTGATATATCTAGAAGGAATAATCTCTGACCTAGAGGATTTGCATCACAAGATCAAGGAGGGTGAAGATTTCAAGCACACATGATTCATGGTCTTAAGTAGATCGCTTTCCTTATTTAATTAGGGGCATGTTCAGTTGCACATTCCCCCCACGCGGGAATTTTTATTGCATTTTAGGAATTGTTTTTGCTTTCGAGAAATTGTTTTTGACTTCTTCTCTTTTTAGGGGTTAGGAATCATAATTTCCATTCCAATAATGTAATTCATTTGATTCTATTCAATGAAATTGCAATTTTATTGCCAATTTTTGAGGGCATGACGGGGTACTCCAAACTAGCCCGGTGACAATATCCAACAATAAAAAGAAAATATCATCCAAGGAGAATTCTGAGGACTGGGCTTCTTTATGCTTCCTCATATAAAAAAAAAAAAAATCACTTTTGAAGCCATTTCCAAAAGCATGCATTAGCCCTGTTTAATTTTCTGACTCATTTACTTCATGTTTCAGAGCATTACTTTCTTGACCGATAAGAAAGCATTTGAAAAAAGGCACATCGGGTTACAATTGGTTCAATTGTTACTCAACAAGTTTCAAAAGAGTTAATGTCGGTCACATCTCGATACTACTTGAAATATCCATCTTGAAGGGCCAAACAAAGTGTGTTTCATTTCCATGCTTAACGGAATTTTCATTCTCACCCATTAAATGAGGGGCAAGTTAAAAGAGGATCATCCATCTTTGGTGAAAGAGGTATATCTCGACTTTGAACATAAATAATTTTGGGAGATGACGCTTTGTTCTTTTCCTTGCAGATGACGAATTAGGGGCACTACAGATTCTAGTAGTGACGTGACTGAGACAAATCTCGATCCGAGCCAAAATGGTTGTGCAATTTGAATTTACTTTGAGTTGCATAGTATCATATTCATGCAAATTCTCTTGTGCAGGGGCAAAAGCAAGAATGGAGTATTCATCAAATCAAAAAGCGAATTTTCACTTTTGATTGATAAAGACAATCCAAGGACATCCATTGTTGAAACAATCCCTTTGTGGAGCAATCCCCTGAATGAATGCTTAAAACCATGTTTTGAGTGCAATAAATTGTTTGTTTTGAAGTCACAAACACTTTTCATGCTTAAAGTTGCTGGACTCTTTTGAAAAGAGAATTTTCATATTGATTTAGCTCACCAATTTCATGTAGAGATTTGTCAAGATAGACAATTTAATGGAGTGACATCAATACTTAAGAATGCTGAATGAGATGTGTCAGGATGATGAAAGGCAAGCATTATCCTATACACAGTCCCCCGCTTATACACTTGTGAGATGAGTTTAGAAAGTTCCATATCTACAAGGTAAAGAGTACTCTCGCAAAAGGTACGATAACCGAAATGATGAGGGGCAATTCATTTTTATATCCCAAACACAACAGGTGTTCCATTGCTTAACCACTTTGAGCTTCATACACTTATGAAAATTCCTTTCAAATTACCCCTGTCAAGAACCACCCCACATTGGGGCAAATCAGAGGGTAAGACAACACCATAATGTCAAGAAAATGGATTGAAATTTTCTTGCTCTCACTTGCATCAATCTTCTAGTCATGCTATTACATTGAATTCATGTGGTAATTTAAGTGCCTTAGGATGACGAAGAGCATTTCTTTCTCTATCCTACATACTTCTATCAATTGCATAGCCCATTTGAGCCTATGAATTTATTTCATATTAAACCTAGTTGGTGATCATCCCCCACACTGGAGTAAGGCAAAAAGAACCATTCCAGTAACATGGCTTAGAATGCTGTAAAGGATGGTTGTGCAAGTTCACAAAAATAAGTGCAAAATAGAGGCATGAAAAAGTAGTGTGCCTGGTAAAAGCAAGGCCAATGCCAAAAAAAAAAAAAAATCAAACACTTGTGTCGTATTCTCAACAAAGTGGTACAAAACTCTCTCAAATGTTGTTGCAATCAATGGAGTTGTGATAACAAAAATCTTCAACAGTGGAGAAGGAAAGTGGTGGAAATGTCAGGATGATCACCAACTTTAACCCCCCTAAACACTTTTTGAGCCTAATGATCATTTCATTTCTCAACCCATGAACCCAGCCTATGTTACGTCCCTTGTAAAGTCTCTTCTAATTAGGGCACTTGAATTAGCGTATGAATTCACATGTCATAAGCATCGCTCGAAGAAGTGCGAGCAAGATTATTTCTTTCTCATTTTGCAGGGTTCTTGACTTGTAAACCCGGAGATGATTAAAGAGTTGTTCTTTCAATAGCCTTGACTCAAAGAGTCCCTTTGTTAAGCCATTGACCAAGCCCACATTATGGTCCCTATTAAAGACCTCTCAGATTGGTAAGATCGTACCGCTTGCGAGAATACTTGGACCCTTGTCGATATGATGATGAGATTGAGTGATTCTCACAAAATAGCTATTCTAAACGAGAGTGAGTGAAAGTCCTTTCTAACTGAAAGTCTCTCATTTAGCATTTTTAAGAAATCCATGTCATTGTCTTGAATGATAATTCTCTCCAGTAGAAATTTGGGTGACGCAAAGGTCATTATGCATGAACCCGATTGAATTAATGAGAATTTCACTGAATTTTGAAATGTGCATTCTAGAGTAGCTCGAATTGTCTATCTCTTTGATGAATGCATATTAGTTTTGCTCTAACTCATGTCTGACAGGTAATTCAAATTCCTTTCAGAATGTCTCATGATATTAACAAATGAGAAACCTCAACCATGAGGTGAAAGACCTCCACAGGATATCTAAAGACATATCCCCAAGAATCAGAGATATCACCAGGTAAGTATATCTCTACCATACTCTAAAATACTTGTCATTGTGCAGGTATTCTCTCTCAAGTGCATCGACACTTGACTTGGTCAAGCTGTCCAGTTATATCGATCTGGCGCGCTTTCATAGCCCAGAGTCCATTTTATCAAACCGGCGTGCTTCCGTAGCCCGAATTTCTCTTATCGACCTGGCGTGCTTTCGTAGCCCAGAGTCCATTTTATCGAACCGGCGTGCTTCCGTAGCCTGGATTTCTTTTATCGACCTGGTGTGCTTTTGTAGCCCAGAGTCCTTTACACTGACACTCAATGGAGTTGTCCCCCAAAGATTTTTCCTCCAGATTCAATCTGATTAAGGCAACCGAAGAATGGTTCGGGTCCTGGTCGGATGATTTCTGTCGCAAGGTTGGGCGACCGAAGAATGGTTCGAGTCCTAGCCAAGCAAAACCTCAGTCTAGGCGACCGTAGAATGGTACGGGTCCTAGACAACATGTATTGCTCTAATAGGCGACCGTAGAATGGTACGGGTCCTGGAAAAGCAATTTCTTCATTCAGGCGACCGTAGAATGGTACGGGTCTTGAAAAATCACTTTTCCATCAAGGCGACCGTAGAATGGTACGGGTCCTCGACAACACCTATTCCTTATTCAGGCGACCGTAGAATGGTACGGGTCTTGGAAAGAAAATCTCCGTTTAGGTGATCATAGAATGGTATGGGTTCTAGACAAAACCTTTCTGCTATACTGGACGACCGTAGAATAGTACGGGTCCTAGGAAAGCAGTTCTTTACAAAACCTTTCTACCATATTGGGCGACCGTAGAATGGTACGGATCCTGAGAAAGCAGCTCCTTTCTGCCGTACTGGGCGACCGTAGAATGGTACGGGTCCTGGGAAAGCAGTTCCTTACAAAACCTTTATGTCGTACTGGGCGACCGTAGAATGGTACGGGTCCTGGGAAAGCAGTTTCTTATAAAACCTTTCTGTCGTATTGGGCGACCGTAGAATGGTACGGGTCCTGAGACAGCAGCTCCTTTCTGCCATACTGGGCGACCGTAAAATGGTACGGGTCCTAGGAAAGCAGCATTTTCACAAAGTCATGTTACTATTCTAGGCAACCGTAGAATGGTACGGGTCCTAGACAAGTAACACCCACTACCTCGAATTACTCTATCCTCCTCGAAGGTAAGTTATTTCAGGTAGGTTCATCTATCATTTACATTTTCATGCATCATATAATTTGCATTAAAAAATGGAATTCATTTTCCAACAAAAAATCATTCATTGCATGTGCATGACCAAAATTTAGGTCTCAATTTGTCTTTGAAGGCAACCTCTTCGAGCTCACCATCAAAGAGGGGCAGCTGTTGACACCTAAATTTTGGCGACCCAGTTAGACATTTATTGTATTAAAAAATTATGGGTCAATTTTATCCCTAAAAAAAAAAAAAATCACATGGCATATAGCTTAGGAACATTTTTGAACCGACGGCAAGTACAAAATTTTTCACATATTCCATTGGGATTTTTATATATTTAGGCAATATACACCAAGTGATGTATTTTTGATGGAAAGGAAATTCTCGAATGAAATATTGGAAAAGAACACAAAAAATATTGCGCGTGGTGGGATGATATATTCAATAATATTTTGCACAAGCAAAATTGGCAATGAAATATACCACGGAGATACAATTTTTCGGTGTATAAAAGGAGTCGTGTACGGATAATTAAAAAAAAGGCCACACTTTGGATACACGGCCACATTAAAAGGGTTTTTCTCTAGTGGTTTTTTAGGTCAGAAATTTAAAACAAGAAGAGACAGACTTCTCCTTTTGTTGGGTTCCTTCGTCGGGGTCTGTTGGAAGGAGCAGAAAAATAAAGTCGAGAGAAAAAGAAAGACGAAAGGAAAAAGCAGAAGAAGTACAATCAGAAGGGGTGTGAGGGGACGTTTACTGTTCATCGTCTTCCCCCCACACTTGCTGCCCGCGCCTGCATCTGGTCACCGTGCGACACTTACGGCCCGTTTCTGCTCTCCCTTTGCCGGCTCCGCTTCTGCCCACGACCCAGCCACGTCACCACACCTCCGTGCCAGATCCCTTCACCGGCGCACCACCGTGCCCGCGCTCGCACCGCCGCGGCTCGGCACCAGCAGCGGAGGCGCAACTCGACGCTTGAAGCCACCACCGCGCGCCTCCAGCCCCTGACGCAGCAGCAACCCGCGAGCTTTCCCTGCTACACCTCCGCCCTTCGATCGATCGACGCCGTCACCCGAAGTCCTCTGCTTCAGCGACCCAGATCTACCCTGTCCCTGCCATCGATTCGCCTCAGCCGCCCGAGTCCACCGCCCGCGACGCTCGCGCCCAGCTCCGTCGTCCCTCCTCAGCCCGTGACGCCGCCCCGTGCCGATGTGCTCACCGCTCGCTCGCTACGGTGCCTCGCGAGCCCCACCGGCGATTTCCCCCAAAACCAGCAGCCACGATTTTCCCTTTTCTTTTTCTAAAAAAAAAAAAGAAAAAATTTTATTAGGTATTTTTGCTTTACTTCTTTTAGGCAAGTTTAGGTTTTTCTCTAATTTTTTTTATTATCTCTTTATAAGTTGTTCTCTTTGGCTGAAATACCTATCTATGCATAATTGGAAATCCCGATATGTCACCTAATTCGCAACCGCACCATGATTTTTTATTTCATCTATAAGGCTTTAGATAAAATAATTAATCAAGTGGGAATAAAATTGATATTTTGATCTTTAAGGCTTAAGATCAATTTATCGATTTTACTAGCGAAATATTATCCCTTGATCTGAACAATGTGTGATATTTTGATTTTGAATGAGTTGTCTTGTCTTAATCGTTTTGTTTATCTTGAGATATGTTTGAGTTAGAATATTGCATGTTTTAGGGTTTACATGTTTAGAATAGGAATTTTATTTCAAATAAAAAAATTCAAAAAAATCAATTTAGGTTGCTAGATTTTAAATTGAGTTGCATGTTTAATCATTTGGCAATTATTAATTTCGAATTTTTTTTAAAAAAGAAAGAAAAAAAAACACAATAAAAAATCATCATACACTTGTCATGTAGAATTATGGCATATTTTGCATGTCATTGCATATTAGAGTTAAATTGCACTTAGTTTAATTCAGATCATTTTTTTAATTTATTATAAGTTTAGGCATTTTTAGATATATTGCATTTTAGGATTATTTAGGTTAAGATAATGTTTTAGTTTAAATTAGGATTTGGCTCAATCTAATTCCTAATATAAATTAAATAGGATCTTAATCTAGCTAGATAATTTTCACATTTAACCTAATTTCGAATTTCATGAAAAATACAAAAAATGCCATAAGTTGAATTAGTTTTATTTAGGATAAATTGCATTCTTTTAGAAAAAAATGCCATATGTACGTCATTAGAGTTAGATTCATTGAGATGCATGTCATTTAGTATTTTTTGTTAGGTTCATTTAATTAGAAATTGCCCGTCATTAGAATTAGGTCATTAGATTAATTTAGATTGCATATTTAAGTGTTGCATTTCTTTAATTTCGAATCTCATGGAAAATAAAAAAAAATTATTTTTAGAATGAATCATCTCATGCTTAGGATAGACTGCATGCTTAGTTATGCCATATTGCTTAGGTCATATAGCTAAGTCATGTTGCCATGTCATATCATTTCATGTTAAATTAGTGGCATGCATTGCATATTGCATGATTTTCATTAATTAAGTGAAAAAACAAAAAAAAAAACAAAAATTGCGTGTTAATTAGAAACCATATCTAGGGTTGTTGATGTGGATTTTAATTTAACATTGCAGATACTTTCGTTGCTTTGAGGTAAGTCCTGCAATTTATTTTCTACTTTACTTGAATGTTAAATTGGTGGTTTGCGCACCTGCATGAACACCTCACATGTTAGGGAATAGATTTAAAATCAATCCAAACCGCTTGCCAAACATTTTTAAAAATAAAAAGAAAGGTACCGAAAGGGCGTTAGAGAATTCTAGCGTAATCAAGTTCCCGTACCCATAATCTTTGGTTCGTAGGAGTAAAATAATTCTCATGTTATTTTACCTGGGTTTCTAATCGACCCACCAAAGAATAGATTAATGGCAACTCATAATTAAATCAATTGCATGTTAAGAACTTGAATCGAAAGTCGCAAATTGGTGTGGGCTTGGGAGAGCCCGAGTTAAGTCTAGGCTTAACAATCCATTAGCCAAACCCTAGGCGGTTTAAAACCCAAAAAATTGGTCGCGACAGCAGCCAACTGATTTATAATTCCTTGAAAAGAATTTAAATGATCAGTCAAACAAGTATCATCATAATATCTCAGAGTCATCATCTGTTTTATCAAAAATAACTTATTATTCCCAATCTTTCGAGCATATAACTGTTCGAGCTTATTCCATAAATTGTGTGCATGTGTTTCCTCAATAATATGGTTCAAAACATTATCATCTACCCATTGCCTGATATAACCACACACTTGACGATGAAATATAGACCATTCAACATCAATTTTATTTCCAGTTTCTCCTCGGCAAATACGGGCAAATAAAAATCTTTCACATATAAAAGATTTTCCATATTCCCTTTCCAAATATGATAATTCGAACCATTCAATGTAACAATTCTACTGGTATTCGTTTCCATTGTTTAACACAAGGCAGACAAATCAAGCAATAACTTGATGCTCTGATACCACTATGATGGGAGAACGGTAACAATTCGAACAATATCAAATCAACGCAGTGGAATAAAATAATATCCCCTCTTGTATAAACCTAATATGAATCGATATGGTAGAGTAAAATAAATACCAAGCACGCGAACACAATATGATTTTTTATGTGGAAAACCTCATCGATGTAAGAAGATCAAAAACCACGGGACTGGAGTTCAGCCGAAATTCTTCACTATCAACAAAATTGTTCTTCTCTAGCAAATACTAAAGGTACATAGCAGCAAAGACCTCAAGAACATAATTCTTGGCAATACACATAAATTTCACAAGAGATCAAGGATAAATCTGACAAAAAACGCAAGTTTTGATCAATCCACGAAAAACCTTATGTAGGAAGCTTTAAACGAAAAATCAAACCGTTCAGATTCGATAAAATTGCGCCACAAACATGCTGACAAAATTTCAGCTCAATCGGACCACGAATCGGCCTCTGACGCCAGCTTGATGTAAATTAAATATTGCCCCAAACTCCAGATTTTCTGCTTTCTCTTTTTCTCTTGTTACTGTTTTTTTTTTTTTTTCCCCGGCTACCTCTTTATATAGATAGTGAAAAACCATATTTCCTCATATTACTTATTATATGGGCTCAAGCCCTTTTTGGGCTTGCAACTCATTGGGCCTCCTCCATATAGGAGTGAACCCAACTAACAGTGCTTTCTTTTTCTCTCTCGATTTGAGTTGATGTGTCGGTGTGGTTTTCAGCTTGTGCAGCCTTAGTTTTGATTCATTATGCGCACATGTGCGTGTGATGCAGTGGGGGTGGAGATGCCATGCGAAGTTGGAATTCAGTCCTTATTGACATCCCACAAGCTCGTTTGCAGCTGATGAAATTGATGACAGTACAGCTGATGCAACTAGACAATGCTAGTATGCTTTTCTTCGCATTCATTTTATGCATGACATTAATGGGTGTACTTCTCTGATGGCTATTTTGGAAGGTAATTCTGCTAACCAAGCAATCGAGCTGCTTATCCAGAAAGGAGTTCCAGCGTCCCACATCATATTTCTGAATCTCATCTCTGTGAGTGGTTTTTTCCATATTGGTTATAAATGCAGTTTTTTGCAAATCAAGTTTGGCTTATCCTACTGCTGCATAAATGCAGGCTCCTGAAGGGATCCATTGTGTCTCCAAAAGATTCCCCTCCTTGAAAATTGTGACTTCAGAGATTGATGTTGCGTTGAATGAGGAGTTTCGTGTTATTCCGGGTATGGGTGAGTTCGGTGATCGTTACTTTGGTACTGACGATTGATCCTTGAAGAGCAGACATTCGTTTGACCCGCTATTAATTGGGGTAGACGCCCTTAATTATGGTATATTACATACAGAGACAGATTGTAGGAAGAGGGGGGAGAGGTTGTTCCTCATGTAGTCTCAAATACAATTAAACTGTCCTGAAACTGAGTATGTAAATAAATGCAGTTAGCGATTTGCATCTGTTATTTTAATAAAGGAAACTCTGATGATGCTGAATAGTGGGTTAGGGTTAGATAAGCTAATACAGTTTCTGTAAGAATCTCCTCGAAGGGATCTTTGTCCTCTGGCTTTTACTGGGGTCAGCTTTGACGATAACCATTAGTGGGAGTTTGTAAAGGTAAGCCCCTGTAAAATTGAAGAGCCGGAGTTGGCAAAAGCACAGTTCTAGCTTCATTACCCATGAACCATTATGGATAAATTTTTGGGGTTAGATATAGTAGCGGACTAAGCTCTAAAGGATCTATTGAGTAGGTGAAATGGAACGACAATTTTCGATTTGGGAAGCGAGGTCATGAGTTTGACTTCAATTTTAAATGACCTCTCGAGGTGATGACGTGAGACAATTTGAGAATGAATTTATCGTTTAGACCGAGGCGGCATAGACTTAAGAAGCACCGATACTCTCTGAAAACCTTTGTATCGTGTACGACACGTTCCGACACGTGGTTAACGAGTGTCGGAAAATCCAACACACAAATCCGACATGCATGGGGTTAAATTTAAAAATTGTTAATACTTGATGGGTCAAAATATAAATATATGAAAAAGTAATGAAAATAACAAAAATAAAGGGGAAAAAAGAAAATTTTCACTCTCAAGCTTCTCACTTATAAGTTTTGACCTTCCCGTGAGGGATGATGGAACGCCTCTCTCCTCACCGGCATCGCTCCGCTGCCATCACAGAGTTGAAGTTGTGATTTTTTTCTTTATGTTTTTTGCTTCTTTCCACTTTCTCGCTGGCGTCGCTTGCGAGTAGAGCCGTTAAACGGGTGGGTCGGGTCGGGTCATTAATGGTCCGACCCAAATTGACCCATTAACCCATTTATACTTAATGTAAATTTTTTGACCCAAACCCGACCCGACCCAACTCATATTAATAAAATATTTTCATATTTAACAAATTTAGAAAAACTTATTCCTATGTTTTTTTTAAAGATTATATTATGAAAATACTTCCAAGCTTTTATATATATTATTTTTTTAAAATTGTATTGATAAAATAGTTTATACAATATAAATTTAATGGACAATTTTTATAAATTTTAAAATAATTATTTAAAAAAATCGAAATTTAATTATTTTTTAAATTAAATTTTTAATTATTTTTATTTTATTTTTAAAATATAATTTTCTTTTTCTTTTTCTTTTTTCTTTTTCTCTTTTTTCTTCTCCTTCTTCTTCTTTGGCCGGCCGCCGGCCACGACGTTGGCCGGCGACCGGCCACAGGCGAGCCTCGAGCTCACCCCTCGCCGGAACTGGCGAGGCTCGAGCCTCCCCCGACGCCGACGAGGCTTGAGCCTCGCCGATCTCGGTGAGCCTTGAGCTCGCCAACGCCGGCGAGGCCTCCGCCTCGCCAGATCCGGCGAGCTCGAGCCTCGCCCGACGTTGGCGGGCTCGAGTCTCACCAAATCGGCAAGGCTCGAGCCTCGTCGGGCGTCAACGAGGCCTCCTCCTCGCTAGATCCGGTGAGCTTGAGGCTCGCCTGGCCGGTTGCCGTGCCGGCCACCGGAAGGAGGAAGGAGAAAGGAAAAGAAAAAAAAAGGAGAAAGATAAAAAAGGAAGAAAAAGAAAAGAGAAAATAAAAATAAAAAAATTATAATTTCGATTTTTATAAAGTTAAAGAGAGAAGGGAGGGATTATAATGTTTTTGTTAAAGATGAGTTTTCAACCCAACCCATTTAAAACCCACTTAAGACCCACCTATCTTAAACATTTAATTGTGAAACCCATTTAACTATCTTTTGTTATAAACAAGTGATCCATTTATGACCCATTTAAGATTTAAATGGGTCATAAATGGGTTTATGACCCATTTTAACACCTCTACTTGCGAGTTATCTCTTTTGGCCACATTTTCCATGGCAAATTTGGTTATTTCCTTTTCTTTTGGTCGTACTTTGAGAGTTCTTGTCCTGGATTTTCATTTTTCTCGAACCTTGTTTTTTAGAGGAGCTCAAACCAATCTATATCATGAACTCCGAACTCGTCGAGACTATAAATCTCATTAATTTCCGACAATATAAGAAAATAGGACATTGTTACTTCAAATTTACTCTTTTGTGTTTGCAATTTTGGAATTTCTCATTCAATCTCTGTCAAGTTGAAATAATAAATGATATTAACAAATGTTGGATTAATATTTTTAGTATAAATTAATTATATACTCTTTTTATTATTATTTATTTATTTTTACATATATATATGTGTCGAAATATGTTGGAATTCTCTATTTTTTTAGAAATAACATGTCAGCATATCGTGTCATGTCGCGTGTCGCGTGTTCGTGTCAGTGTTAAATAGGCATAGACAAAGCTCTTAAGAAGACCAGAGTGAGAAAGGAGGTGAGGACTTTCACGAGGTGCTGCTCGAGAAATCATCCCTTGAGGTCATGCCGTGCAGGCGTGGATGTTTGTCTGATTGTCCAGAAAGCGCAACTGCTACGGAACATCCTTTCCGATCGAGACACCACGGCTTGAGGTATTCGGAGGTCTTCGTCGGCGATGCAGCGGAAATGGACTGCCCTGTGTTCCCATATGAATCGTTAGAAGAAGAAGAAGACTGGAATGTTTCTATGGTTTTATAGGAGAAATATCTTCATAGACAAACAGCGCAACATGCACTTCGTGTAATTGTCCGAAACCTCCAGCGTTAAGGTCGTTTTTAGACTGGTCGCATGCGTTCAATTTCAGCTAGCGACTCGGTTGGTCCAACATACCCATCCAGATTTATGATGGATACATTTGGTCACAGGCAGCATGACTTTGAAGTGGTCCAAGTCGTTTGTATCGTAATTTTACACGTTTGATAATAGATGTTTGGAAGTATATCCTCCAGAAATTTGATGGCGCGGTGCAACCGGGGCGTTTAACGAGCACATTGTAAATTCCCTCGCGTTTCTTTTTCACTACCGTGGGTTCTTTGTCAGGAAGCCGGCATGATACTTTACCTTTGGAGTCAACACAGCGGAATGGGATCGTAATTCTTCGTAGTCAAACCGTTTTATCAACCTTTGGTCAAGAAGTCACCTCTGCTGGATACGTCCTCTTCAGAAGTCTTTTTCTTTCATTGGGGTTTCAAGGAACGTCTCGTTCCCCATTTGGATCCCTTCAAAGTTGCCACCCCAAGTTCTCTCTCTCTCTCGGAAACGACTTCTTGGATTGAGCTCTCGCCGCCTAAGCTGAAGAAAGGAAAAGCTAGTGTGAATGGTCTTAGAGAAGACGATAAAATCTAGAGTCAATCCCTTCAAAGTTCAAAGAGCCCCAGCGTGTTTGGACCCTCATCACTCCATGGTCCAACGCTATCGTCTAGATGCAATGCCTTTCGCTTGCGACTTTTCACATTCCCATTCCCTAAACCAAGAATCAACGTGGCCGAGCAAGCAAATCCTGGATACAGATGCAGAGTTAGTGATTCATGTTGCCCGGACCGCTGCCTCCCCCATGACATTAGCTGTGAAGGGAAAAATATCGTTACACAGACTCGATTCATGCACCGGTGATCAACTGAATTCGGTGGACTTCGCGGTGAACTATCAAATTCTGACAACTTTCAAGAACATGGGCGAGGACATATAATCTTCTGATCGTCCGGATGGCGCTTCAATGTCATAAAAACCATAGACCAGAACTTGTCGTCCAAGTCTTTAAGTTTAAAATGCGTCCTAGACAGGGTTAAAACAAGGACAGTTAAGATGACATGGTCGATGACGCTTGAGTGACATTTTGATGTCGTCAAGTCAAATCAAGTCAGACTAAGAATGGATGCTGCCTAGCTTTGCATTATAGCAGGACGCTTGTCCACTATATATGTCTAAACAAGCTAAGCTGAATTTCTGATACAGCCCTCCTTTCGTCTATTCTTGTTTTGCCTGCAAGAATGGCTCATAAGATCTCCTGCATTGAACTTCTTCCTATACTGGTCCTATCAGGATTTCTATTTCCTGGAACTATAAAATTTGCACTTTCTACTGGGGGAACCGCTTCAGGTTGCTTCGAAAGTGAAAGAGAAGCACTCACCAAGTTGAGAGGTGGCTTCACAGATCCTTCAGGCCTGCTTGCTTCGTGGGTTGGGAAAGATTGCTGCAATTGGAGAGGAATTGTATGCAGCAACCTGACTGGGCGAGTCGTCGAGATCAATCTCCACAACCTGTATGTGGATGATAGTCTAAGCGGTGATCTTAAGCCAGGGCAAGCGCTGGGGGGTGAGATCAGTCCTTCTCTGCTCGATGTAAAAGAGTTGAAGTACTTGGATTTGAGCTTGAACAATTTTGGAGGCACCAAACTCCCTGGATTCATCGGTTCGCTAAAGCAGCTGAGATATCTCAATCTGTCAGGTGCATCTTTTGGTGGAACGATCCCTCCGAGTCTTGGGAATCTTTCACGACTGCAGTATCTGGACCTCAGCAATTGTTTTGCCGAATTGAACCAAAATGATCTTCTCTGGCTTCCTGGCCTTTCCTCCCTTAGATACCTTAATCTCGGAGCCATCGATCTTAGTAAATCCGCAGATCATTGGCTTCGAGCTATCAACTTTCTACCTTCTCTCACAGAGTTGCGCTTGCCCAACTGTTTCCTGTCAAAGCTTCCTCTTTCTCTTCCATTCATCAACGTCACATCACTTGAGGTCCTTGATCTCTCGAACAATAACTTCAACTCTACTTCGCCCAGGTGGCTGTTCAATCTCACTCGCCTCGTTCATCTTGATTTAAACTCGAATAGTCTCAGGGGTGAGCTTCCAGATGAATTTGCTAATTTAGCATCCCTCCAAAAATTTGACTTGTCCCAGAATTATCTTGAAGGTGAGCTCCCGAAATCCTTGGGGAGCTTATGTGATTTGAGTGTCCTAAAGCTTTCTGTCAATAACATCACCGGTGATATAACTGATTTTATCAACGGGTTAGCTCGATGCAACGATAGCCAGTTGGAGAATCTGGACCTGGGAAACAATGGATTGTCTGGCAATTTGCCAGATTCTCTAGGAAACCTGAAGAAGTTAAGGTACCTCCAACTTTCGTTTAATTCATTTCAAGGTTCTATTCCACAGACGATTGGAAACTCGTCGTCTTTGAAAGAGTTTTACATTGTCAACAACGTGATGAGTGGGATTCCAGAAAGTTTTGGGCAACTGTCGATGTTGGTCGCGGTGGATCTCTCTGAGAACTTGTGGGAAGGAGTCGTGACGGAGCGCCACCTGGCCAACCTCTCGAGTCTCACGGATCTTAACTTGAATAAACTGTCTCCAAACATTTCCTTGGCATTTAACATAGCCCCCGGTTGGATTCCTCCCTTCAAGCTCAGGTACCTGAACATCAGGTCTTGCCAATTGGGTCCCGAGTTTCCCACTTGGCTCAGGAATCAAAACGACCTCAAGACCGTGGTGTTGAACAACGCTAATATATCGGGAACCATACCTGAATGGTTCTTGCAGCTGAATCTGCAATTAGATGAACTAGACGTTGCGTATAATCAACTCACTGGCAAGCCACCCACCTTGCTGACGTTTGTAGACGATGAGTCCAATGTCGACTTGAGTTCGAACTCTTACGAAGGTCCTCTTCCTATGTGGTCTTCCAATGTGACGACACTGTATCTTAGAGATAATCACTTCTCCAGTCCCATTCCTCCTAACATCGGCGAACTCATGCCTCGCCTGACAGATTTAGACATATCTCGGAATGCCCTAAATGGTACCATTCCCTTGTCCATCGGGAAAATGACCAATTTGACAACCTTAGTCATCTCCAACAACTACCTATCCGGAGAAATACCGCGGTTCTGGAGCAACTTGCCCTTCCTGTATATTCTTGACATGTCAAACAATAGCCTTTCGGGTGCAATACCGAGAGAGGTCGGCTTTCTTTCCTCTCTCCTGTTCTTCATACTCAGTAACAACAATCTCTCTGGCAAACTTCCGTCCTCCTTGCGGAGCTGCAGCTCTCTGGACAGTCTTGATCTAGGCGAGAACAAGTTCTCAGGAAACATTCCCGCATGGATTGCAGAGAGCATTCCTTCATTACTGATTTTGCGCCTGCGGTCCAATTCGTTTACTGGGAAAATTCCTCCTCAGATATGCCGTCTTTCAAATCTCCATATAGTAGACCTCTCTCACAACAGCTTCTCAGGATCAATTCCGCCGTGCATTGGAAACTTAACAGGCTTGAAAGTGGAGCTCACGGATGCCGACACAGAGAGGTACGAGGGACGCTTGACCGTGGTGGCCAAAGGACGGATTGTTGAATATGATCAAAGCATTCTTTACCTCGTCAACAGTTTGGATCTCTCGGACAACCGCTTGTCTGGGGAGATTCCTGAAGCGCTAACAGCCCTCGTGAGGTTGTGGACCTTGAATTTGTCCATGAACCATTTCACTGGAAGAATACCGATCGACATTGGGAACTTGGAATGGCTAGAAACTCTCGACTTATCGAGCAACAATCTCTCGGGACCACTTCCTCCGAGCATCACCGCTTTAACAAAGCTAAATCACTTGAAACTGTCATACAACAACTTGTGGGGGAAAATCCCGACGACCAACCAGTTCCAAACCCTCAATGACCCATCGATTTATGAGGGCAACGTCGGCCTCTGTGGGATTCCATTGCCAGAGTTATGCCCGGGAGACGAGAAACAGCCACAATCTCCTGACGATGGCGGTGGAAACACCAAGAGCGAAGACGGAGGCGATGATCTCGAACGTTTGTGGCTCTTCCTGAGCATTGGGCTCGGTTTCTCTGTCGGGTTCTGGGGCGTCTACGGCACTTTGATCTTAAAGAAGTCCTGGAGAGATGCTTACTATGGTTACGTCGACAGGATGAAGAACAAGCTAATTGTTGCTGCACTCATCGCATGTCGGACGGACTAGTATGCAGGCATGTATTCAGGGATTTGATTCAGGGCGTACTATCGTTAGACATTTAATGAATGTAGCAGCTAAGCACAGGGAACATACTCCACATGTTTCTGGAATTGCCAATAAAACGAGCCTTGGGCAGTAAGAGAAAACTGAATTCTGTGGAAATTAATCCATAAGCTCACCTTGAGACTGGGGTCTGAATCCTGTAGCATTTTGCACAACTATGGCTCCATTTATTTTAACAAAAGATGAATGATTTTCCTAAAAATAATCGCTTGTATTGCTTAAAATAAATAATTAATAGAATATATTTTAAACATATTTTCGTCCATTCATTTTTTTAGCGATATAAGTAATTATTTTAAAACAATCTTTTAAATTATTTATATTTAGTAAAACTTACGGAATGGGTTTTGGTCCACTAAACAAATGTTTTATTTACCTTTGATGCTTTGGAATCGGTCGAGTCCAAAGTCCGTTTGAACCGGATTCCATCCCAGACCTAGATTCGAATTGAACCGGGAGCACCCAAACGGTTACCCAACCCGGTGGTTGTTCGAAGATATTCTTCATTAACTTCATCGCCTCCATTTTATCCACTCCAGCCAAAAATCAAGTGCAGTGAAGCTCTGTCGCGCTTGCCCTGCTCCGCCAATGTCATTGTGCCTCCTCTCCTCCCAATCCCTCCACCCAATTACCTCCTGCCACCCGTCTCCCACTACCTCAGCTCCTCCCTTTCCGCCACCACTCGCTTCTAGGGGTGTGCATGGTCCGGGTGAGCGGTTCCCGACCTAGAACCGGGAACCGCCCGCTAAGGACCGGTTCCAAAAAATTAGAATCGGGCCCGTTCGTTGCATGGATCCACTCGGAAACCGGACCGCCGGTCCGGTCCGATTCCCAGGTGGATCTATGGAACCGATATTGGCGGCGGCGTCGACGCTCGGGGAGGAATCGAAGACAGAGACTGAGCGATGGGACGGACAGCGGAGGCAGAGGAGTAGCGGCTAACAGCTATGGCGGGTGGTGACCGGCACGAGGGGGCGAACAACGGCAGAGGAGGAGGAGCGGCAGCAGAGGAGCAGCGGTAGCGGCGTCGACGCTCGGGGAGGAATCGTAGACAAATAGACTGAGCAAGGGGCAAACAGTAGAGGCAGAGGAGCAGCAGCTGTGGCGGGTGGCGACCGGCGCGAGGGGCGAACAGCGGCGGAGGAGGAGCAGCGGCAACAGAGGAGCAGTGGCGGCGGCGTCGACGCTCGAGGAGGAATCGAAGACAAAGAGACTGAGCGAGGGGGCAAACAACAGAGGCAGAGGAGCAACGGCTGTGGCAAGTGGCGATCGGCGCGAGGGGGTGAACATCGGTGGAGGTAGAGCGCGGCGGCGGCGTCGACGCTCGGGGAGGAATCGAAGAGGAAGAGACTGAGTGAGGGGGCAAACAACAGTGAGGGGGTAGACAGCAGAGGCGGAGGAGCAGCGGCTGTGGCGGGTGGCGACCGGCTTGAGGGGGTGGACAGCGGCGGAGGAGGAGCGGCGGCGGCGGCGTCGACGCAAGGGGAGGAATCGAAGACGAAGAGAAGAGATTGAGGAAGAGAGAGAGAGAGAGAGAGAGAGAGAATCGAAGATGATGAAACCGCAGAGGAAGAGAGTCAGAGACAGACGCGAACTTAGGGTTTCTTTCTTTTATTTTATTTTTTTTAATATTAAAAAGTGCCGGTCCGGTCCGGGTGGGCGGGCGGGTGGATCCGCCCACGGAACCGGGAACCGGACCGGTTCCCAAGAACCGCCGGTTCCGGGTGGTTCCGGTCCGGTTCCGAGCGGTTCCGGTCCGGTTCTGGGCGGTTCCGGTCCGATTTCGAGCGGTTCCGGTCCGGTTCCGAGCTGTTCCGGTCTGGTTCCGGGCGGTTCGGGCGGTTTCCGAGTATTTTGCACACCCCTACTCGCTTCAACGTCTTTCCATCTAAGTCCGACCTCGGCCTCACCACCCTCGCCAACCTCCGCGCTCTAGTGCCCCTCACGTACCATGGTCATGTTCGTGTTGATAAATCTGGCCATTTGCTGTAGGTGTGTCCAAAACACCCGAGCCGACCCGACCCGAATATGACCTGAACACGAAACAAGTTTGGTACATGTTTCAGATCTTAATATTGTTCGGATAACAAACATAATAAAACAAGCGGAATACATGTTTCGAGTCGGGTCAAGGTTGAAACATTGTTTGATCCTGAACGCATTACTTATGTGAAACCCAAACACGTTCCTCATACCCAACGTCACAGAAACATTCATGACATGAAACAGAGAGTGATTAAAACTTCGGAGCCCTTCCCTCGACTCCGCCGCCGTCGAGGGCTCTTCCTCCTTCTTGTTGAATCTCCTTGGCCTCTTCTCGTCCCTTGTGTCCATCCGACGCTAGGGTTTGCGGATTCGCCCAAATCCCCTACCGCCCAGCAACGGCCTTCTTTCAGCCTGATTTTGCGATGGATGCAGCAGACGTAATTCGTGTCACCTGAACAACTGCCTGCCCATGACATTGGCTGTCAAGAGTCGCTACATGGACTTGATTTATGCGCTCCAAGTCCCCACAGCATGATCAGTTGAGTTCGGTGGACCTCGTACTGAACTATTGAATTCTAACGTATTTCCGATCATGGGCAAGAAACATAAGTGTCCCAATGGTGCCTTCAATGCTGTAAAACTCTAGAACAGAACTTGTTAGTCAAGTCCAGAATGTGTCCTGGGCAAGGGAAAAACAAGAACAGTATATTTGACGCGGTAGATGCACCTGACCAGTTTGATATAACCCATTATATTGAAGATTCGACATCATTTTGCATTATAGGAGGACACAAGTCCAGTTTATATGTCTAAACAAAGCTAATCTGAACTTTCAAATACTCTCCTGTCTATTTTTGTTTTGATTGCAAGGATGGCTCATAGGAACGGCTGCATTAGCCTTGTGGATTCTTAATTTTTTGTTTAGTCAAAAAGTTCATATGTACTTATTAATTACAAGTGCTTAATATTTCAATATAAATTGTGAAGATTACGTTATTTTCTTAAATATTAATGTAAAATTCGAAGCCGTATAAGATATTAGACAATTGCAAAACATGTTCAAGTGGAAACAAGGTTAATTCTAGAACCGGACCGGAAAAAAAAAAAAAAGTAGGTCGGATATAGGGTCCAAAAAAGGGAAACTGGTTATAACAAGGTCGGGTACCGGTCCAAGTCTAGTCCTTACCCAACCTAGACCCGATCACCCCTGGTTTCTATAGGATTATGTGTGGACTATATTCATAGATGAAAAACGTAATATGCACTTCGTGGAATTTGTCTGAAACCTCCGGCACTAAGGTCATTTCTAGAGTGGTCCCATGCGGTCGGTGTTCAAATCTATGTCAATTTCAGCTGGCGACTCAGTTAGCCCAACATCCTTTTCCAGATTTGCTACGAATTGGTCTAAGTCATCTTTATTGTAATTTATATGTTTGATAATAGATGTGTGGAAGTATATCATCCAGAAATTCGATGGCGTGGTGTAACCGTGGCGATTATATAGCAAATTGTAAAGTTCTTCACATTCTTTTTCACTACTGTGGGTTCTTATCGAGAAGCTGGCATAATACTTCACGTTGGGAGCCAGCCCAATGGAATGTGATCATGGTTCTTCGTAGTCAAACCGTTTGGTCGGCTTTTAAGTCAAGAAGCCACGTCCACCGAGTACGTCGTCTTCAGAAGTCTTCTCTTCATTGGTATTTCGAGGAGCGTCTCGTTCTCCATTTAGATCCAAACGCAAACCAGAAACACCAAAACTTGCCACCCCAAGTTCTCTCTTTCGCTTTGAAAGATTTTATGGGATTATTGTCAATTGTTCTAAAAACTTAAACTATTAGACAGAAGCGTAATTTAATATTTAATTATTCTAATACCCTGAAAGTGAGTTTTTGGATTGAACTCTCGCAGCCTAAGCTGAAGAAAAGAAAATGCCATTGTGAGTGGTCGAGAGAAGACTTTGATAAAATCCAAGGTCAATCCCCTTCAAAGACTCCTGGCATGAGTTGACCTCCATCATTTCCTTGTCCAACGCTATCGTCTCGATGCAATCTCTTCCACTTGTAACTCTTCACGCTCTTATTCCCTAAACCAAGAAACAACATGACCGAGCAAGCGAATCCCAGAGACGAGTAAACATGGTGCATCTGTGATAGATGCAGCGAACGTGATTCATGAGGCTTGGACAGGTGCATCCCCCATGACATTAGCTGTGAATGGAAAAAATATTGGGGAAGGAACATATAATCTTCTGATTGTCTAGATGGCACTTCATGTCATAAAAATGGGACAAGAAAAAGCGTATGTACAGTTAGAGGGACCCAAGCCCCAAAGCCTTATAAACTAGGTCCGAGTTTTTCTCAGGCCGTGCACCACCGTGCCATATCACTTGTAACATCCCGGGTTACACTGTACTGTACACTTCTTATTCGCTCTGGACACCCAAGCCTTATAAACTAGGCCAGGACTCCCTCCCTAGGCGATGTGGGACAAGAGATGTGCCCCCTTCCTGCGCATGTCCGGGGACTGGGTTGCAAACGCATTGCCATCCCTCCTCCCTGCGCACCATCGCCTGGGCCATCACAAAAACCATGGACCAGAACTTGCCATCGAAGTCTGCAAGTTTAAAATGCGTCCCAGGCAAGGGGAAAACAACAACAGTTTGGATGACGGTCGATGACGCTTAACTGGTTTGCTGTAAACTCAAAGTCAAGTCAAGTCAGACTAACAATGGACGCTCCCTCTCTTTGCATCATAGGAGGACACTAGTCCAGTATATATGTGTAGACAGGCTAATCTGCACTTTCTGATACTACCCTCCTTTTGTCTATTTTCGTTTTGCCTGCAAGAATGGCTCATAAGATCTCCTGCACTGAACTTCTTCCTCTCCTGGTCCTATCAGGACTTCTATTTCCTGGAACTGTAAAGTCTGCACTTTCCAGTGGGGCAATCGCTTCAGGTTGCTTCGAAAGTGAAAGAGAAGCACTCGCCAAGTTGAAAGGTGGCTTCACAGATCCTTCAGGTCGGCTTGCTTCGTGGGTCGGGAAAGACTGCTGCCAATGGAGAGGAATTGTATGCAGCAACCTGACTGGGCGAGTCATTGAGATTAATCTCCACAACCCACATGTGGATGATAATCTAAGCAGCGATCTCAAGCCAGGACAAGCACTGGGGGGTGAGATCAGTCCTTCTCTGCTTGATGTAAAAGGGTTGAAGTACTTGGATTTGAGCATGAACAATTTTGGAGGCACCAAACTCCCAGGTTTCATCGGTTCCCTAAATCAGCTGAGATACCTCAATCTGTCGGGTGCATCTTTTGGGGGAACGATCCCTCTGAGTCTCAGGAATCTTTCGCGACTGCAGCATCTGGACCTCAGCAATTCTTTTGCCGAATCAAGCCGAAATGATCTTCTCTGGCTTCCTGGCCTTTCTTCCCTTAGATATCTTAATCTTGGAGCCATTGATCTCAGTAAAGCCGCCGATCATTGGCTTCGATCTATCAATTCGCTACCTTCTCTCACAGAGTTGCGCTTGCCCAACTGTTTCCTGTCAAAAATTCCTCTTTCTCTTCCATTCATCAATGTCACATCGCTCGAGATCCTTGATCTCTCGAACGATGACTTCAACTCTACGTTGCCCTGGTGGCTGTTCAATCTCACTCGCCTTGTTCATCTTGATCTTAACTCGAATAGTCTCAGGGGTGAGCTTCCAGATGAATTTGCTAATTTAGCATCCCTCCAAGAACTCGACATGTCCCAGAATTCGTACCTCAAAAGTCGGCTTCCGAAATCCTTGGGGAGCTTATGTGATTTGAGTGTCCTAAAGCTTTCTGTCAATAACATCACCGGTGATATAACTGATTTTATCAACGGGTTAGCTCGATGCAATGATAGCAATTTGGAGAATCTGGACTTGGGGAACAATCAGTTGTCTGGTAATCTGCCAGATTCTCTAGGAAACCTGAAGAAGTTAAGGTACCTCAAATTTTCGTTTAATTCATTTCGAGGTTCTATTCCACGGACGATTGGAAACTTGTCGTCTTTGAAAGAGTTTTATGTTGCCAACAACGGGATGAGTGGGATTCCTGAAAGTTTTGGGCAACTGTCGGCGTTGGTTGCGGTGGATCTCTCTGACAACTTGTGGGAAGGAGTCGTGACGGAGCGCCACCTGGCAAATCTCTCGAGCCTTACGGATCTTGACTTGGATAAAGTGTATCTAAACATTTCCTTGGCATTTAACATAGCCCCCAGTTGGATTCCTCCCTTCAAGCTCAGGTACCTGAACATCAGGTCTTGCCAATTGGGTCCTGAGTTTCCTACTTGGCTCAGGAATCAAAACCACCTCAAGACCATTGTGTTGCGCAATGCTAAGATTTCAGGAACCATACCCGATTGGTTCTTCCTGTTGAATCTGCAATTAGATGAACTAGACGTCTCCTATAATCAACTCACTGGCAAGCCACCCTCCTCGCTGATGTTTGTAGACGATCAGTCCAATGTTGACTTGAGGTCAAACCGATATGAAGGTCCTCTTCCTACGTGGTCTTCCAACGTGACGACACTGTATCTCAGAGATAATCACTTCTCCGGTCCCATTCCTCTGAACATCGGCGAACTCATGCCTTACCTGACAGATTTAGACATATCTCAGAATGCCCTAAATGGTACCATTCCCTCGTCCATTGGGAATATGGCCAATTTGACAACCTTGGTCATCTCCAACAACTACCTATCCGGAGAAATACCCCGGTTCTGGAGCAACTTGTCCTTGCTGTATATTCTTGACACATCGAGCAATGGCCTTTCAGGTACAATACCAAGCGAGGTCGGCTTTCTTTCCTCTCTCAGGTTCTTCATACTTAGTAACAACAATCTCTCTGGCAAACTTCCGTCCTCCTTGCGGAACTGCAGCTCTCTGGACAGTCTCGATCTAGGCGAGAACAAGTTCTCAGGAAACATTCCCGCATGGATTGCAGAGAGCATTCCTTCATTGCTGATTTTGCGCCTGCGGTCCAATTTGTTTACCGGGAAAATTCCTTCTCAGATATGCCGTCTTTCGAATCTCCACATAGTAGACCTCTCTCACAACAGCTTGTCAGGATCAATTCCGCCGTGCATTAGAAACTTAACAGGCTTGAAAGTGGAGCTCACGGATGCCGACACAGAGAGGTACGAGGGACGCTTGACCGTGGTGGCCAAAGGACGGTTTGTTGAATATGACGAAAAGATTCTTTACCTCGTCAACAGTTTGGATCTCTCGGACAACCGCTTGTCTGGGGAGATTCCTGAAGCGATAACGAACCTTGTGAGGTTGTGGACCTTGAATTTGTCCATGAACCATCTCACTGGAAGAATACCGATCGACATTGGGAACTTGGAACGGCTAGAGACTCTCGACTTGTCAAGCAACAATCTCTCGGGACCACTTCCTCCGAGCATCACCGCTTTAACAAAGCTGAATCACTTGAAACTGTCATACAACAACTTGTGGGGGAAAATCCCGAGGACCAACCAGTTCCAAACCCTCAACGACCCATCGATTTACGAGGGCAACGTCGGCCTCTGTGGGATTCCATTGCCAGAGTTATGCCCGGGAGACGAGAAACAGCCACAATCTCCTGACAATGGCGGCAGAAACACCAAGAGCAAAGACGGAGGCGATGATCTCGAACGTTTGTGGCTCTTCCTGAGCATTGGGCTCGGTTTCTCTGTCGGGTTCTGGGGTGTCTGCGGCACTTTGATCTTAAAGAAGTCCTGGAGAGATGCTTACTATGGTTACGTCGACAGGATGAAGAACAAGCTAATTGTTGCTGCACTCATCGCATGTCGGACGGACTAGTATGCAGGCATGTATTCAGGGATTTGATTCAGGGCTTACTATCGTTAGACATATTATGAATGTAGCAGCTAAGTACAGGGAACATACTCCACATGTTTCTGGCATTGCCAATAAAACGAGCCTTGGGCAGTAAGAGAAGACTAAATTCTATGGAAATTAATCCATAAGCTCATCTTGAGATTGGGGTATGAATCCTGTAGCATTTTGCACAACTATGGCTCCATTTATTTTAGCAAAAAATAAATTATTTGAAAAATATTTTCTTAAAAAATTCGCTTGGATCGTGTAAAATAATTAGTTAATATAATATATTTTAAACATATTCTGTCCATTCATTTTTTTAGCAATATAAATGATTATTTAAAAAATTATATTTTAAATTATTTATATTTCGCAAAACTTACGGAATGGGATCCGGTCTGCTAAACAAATGTTTTATTTACTTTTTATGCTTCGGAATCGGACGGGTCCAAAGTTCGTTTGAACCGGATTCCATCCCAGACCCAGATCCAAATTGAATCGGGAGCACCTGAACGGTTACCCAACCCGTCGTTGTTCAAAGATATTCTTCGTTAACTTCATCGCCTCCATTATATCCACTCCGGCCAAAAATCAAGTGCAGCGAAGCTCTATCGCGCTCGCCCTAAATGTGCCCACATTTTGCGATGGATGCAGCAGACGTTGTAATATATGGGCTTTAAAGAAAGAAAATAAAATAAAAGAAGAGAAAAAGAAAAGGTTGAAAAGTCAAAAAAGGAAGGCTGAAGGAAAGTGGAAGAAGCTTCGGCTGGGCTTTAAAAAGAGAGAAAGAGGGAGAGAAAGAGGAGAATATCGGCAGAAGCAGGGGAAACGCAAAACAGGGGAGAAGAGAGAAAGAAGAGAAAGGAAAAAGGGAAAAAGGGAAAAAATTTTGGCGCGCTCGTGACCCAGACGCCTCATCAAGCCGACTCAAGTGTGTTTTGCAAGGCCGGTAAGAAATTGAAGCCTTTAATCACTTGCTTGAAGCAATTGCCGCAATTAGGGCTCGAAATTCGGATTTCATGGGTAATTGTGTGGCGAAGCCCAATTTTTGAGTCGTTAAGCTGTAATTTTTTTAGAAATGGTACTTTGGGATGTTGTGAAGCTATAGCATCTTTCGGATCGTGATTTGAGCTTGCGGTTTGTTCGGAACGGAATTTTTAAGTTGGAGACGCAATCTGGTAGCGAACAGTGGCTTCGAGTCTTTTTTTTTGTTATTTTCGGTACTGTTTTGGGGCGGCTGAGTTGGAGTTGTTGTTGTACGTTAAGAGAGCTTTCTAAAGACTATAAGACGGCTTGAATCAGAATTTTGTGGAGGAAGTTATGGCGTGACGAAGTTGGCGCATGGGCCGCGCCTAGCTGAAAATGATGGGTTTATGCTAAATTGTGAACTTTTGGGGCGCGTAGGTGTCATTTATCGATTAATAGGCCTAGTATAGGCGAGTCGTTATAAGAATATCATTTTTTTTTTTACTCGGCTTTTTAATATTTTTTCCATTAATTGTTAGGAATTCGAATGCTTCAGTTCGTGTGAGCGTCGTAGTTGATTTTTGGCTTTTCCCAGGTGAGTGACACTATTTCTTCTTTGTATTTTAAACTCATATTTTGAAAAACGTGATGGATTATATAATCCGTGAGTTGATAAAAAGCATATCTTGTTGCATAAAACAGGATCGAGTTATTACTGCCATTTTTCTTGTTTGAAAAGAGTTATATTTCGATTTCGGTTGGGATGGTTGCTTGAAAATAGTTTGTGAAATTCTTTATGCAAGAATCGAAGAATGCTCTGATATTTAATTATCAAATTTTGAGTTGTGACATGTTCCTTTCTGATGTTGGAATTACTGGATGTTGTGATTAGTGGTTGGTGCTCAATGTCTCTATGGACCCTGAGGGGTGTGGGTATGCGCATACTATTCTAGGATATCCTTGTAGGCCGAGCCACCGGCTAATAATATGTGGAGACCTTGCCAAAGGGGGAATCTTGGTCGTTTTGTCACGGGCGTTACGCGTGACCATGGTTAGACATTTGAGCATGAATTGGTCAATGGAGTGGACCATTGACATGTGATTTGAGTTTGGTCGATGGAATGGACCATCGATGTGAGTTGATGAGATTAATCAATGGAATAGACCATTGATGCATGTTTTACGAGATTGACTAATGAACTCGACCATTGGTGCTTTCGATATTTGAATTATGATTTTGTATTATGATAAAGTGAGTTATGTTTGTGTTTTAAAATGTGCATAGTGATTTCTCGATCCGCTTAGAAGAAATGTGTTACTCACTGAGCTGTGGTAGCTCACTCCTCTCATCTACTTGTTTTTCAGGTTCTTCAGCGAGTCACGAATAGGCGTGAGCGTTCGTTCGGGGAGGACTTTTTTGGTGGAAAGTTTTGGTATGGCTTATGCATAGTTCATAAGTTTATAAGTTAGTCCTTGTAGAAGGTTTATGTTTTGATGTTTGTGGATTATCGATATACTCTGATATTGTAACCAATTGCCCCGTTTTGTCAAATATATATGTGGATGTATATATGTTGATATCGGGTTGAAATTTTGGTTACGTTGAGGCTGCGTCCTTTGGTAAAAAGGACGGCCGTGTCATGCCCCTTCTTCTTGTAAATCGGGGTGTGACAGACGTAATTCGTGTCACCTAAACAACTGCCTGCCCATGACATTGGCTGTCAAGAGTCGCTACATGGACTTGATTTATGTGCTCCAAGTCCCCACAGCATGGACCTCGTACTGAACTATCGAATTCTAACGTATTTCCGATCATGGGCAAGAAACATAAGTGTCCCAATGGCGCCTTCAATGCCGTAAAACCATAGAATAGAAATTGTCAGTCAAGTCCAGAATGTGTCCTGGTCAAGGGAAAAACAAGAACGGTATTTTTGACGCAGTAGATGCACTTGACCAGTTTGATATAACACATTATATTGAAGATTCAACGTCATTTTGCATTATAGGAGGACTCTGACAGCCTAAATTTTTAGAACTTGTTTTCGATTAAATAGATCGGGCATTTCATCGATGCGCCGATAGTACCATTCTCTGAACTGATCACTCATGAGATAACTAGATTATCTAGGGAATCTATTAAAGGATTTTAATGCAATGGACTTAAAGAATTTGACTAGGAATCGACTGCTCGACCGTATCGATCTGCAAGGGTCATTACAGCATCGTCAAAAATCGATCAAAGATCGGAGATAGGTCGATTCGATTGAGATATGTGATCAATGTGTGGGTGATTCTACCTAATTGCAAAATTCTCGTCGAACGGCACTAAACCGATTTTTTTGTCATTTCTGTACCGGTGTCCGTATTTGAAACCTTGAGATTTTCACGACAACCGAGAGTTGCTAATGTGTAGAAGATGCACTATGTGACTCGAGATAAATCGATCACGGGTCAATTGTACTAAAAATTCCTAAAAGCTACCCAGTAGGCTAGGTTATGTTAAAATCAAGCCGGATTGAAATTAACCACGAATTTAAACCTGATTTCAGAAATTGAAAATTCTGTCATGTCACGATCTATTTTAGGAACGTCGACTCATTTTCCGAAAATTTTTCAAAGATTTCGAGATTTTACAGAAAATCAATTCAAATGTCGCGAAAAATTAACGGAAATTCGGATGGGCTAAGTTGAAGGAAATTTAGACTTCCAAGCCAAGCTTCTAGGTGTTGGGGACTTACAGAAAATTATATGGGATTTTTCTTCAACAACATCAGACCTTGATTTGGAGAATCAGTAAAGAAATTTAAGAGAATTTGAGTGAAATTCAGAGCTTTACAAGGGAGAGCAATTTTGGCTTTATAATTTGTTAATTCATGGAATTACAAGCAAGAAAGAATTAGAGGACGTAAGGATAAGATTGAAGATAATTGAGAGACCAAGCATTCAATTATCTAGATAATCTTTGTGGACTTTTTGCCATTTCTTTTCAAAGCTTCCTCGACCGTCCCCTCCTTCTTTGAGCTTCTTATTTCTCTTTTGTTTCTTTCATTGCCGCCTCTGCTTTTCTTTCTCATTCTCGAACCAGCGAAGCCTCACGCACAGCCATTCCACTCACCGAAGCTGCTCCCCTGCTTCTTGTCTTCGTTCAGCCCATGCACGGTCAACACCCTCACCCCACCGAAGCCTTGTTTGACCGCTCCACTCCACCGTTTGTTGCAGCTTCTTCATCATCGTCCCGTCTGCCCTCTCTCCTCACGCCACCGAAGCCACTCACTTCCACCATCCTTGTCTTCTTGCCGATTTGTTGACATCGGACCTTCAACGCCAGCCGCTCAAAGCCAACGCCAGCTACCGTCCATCTGTCCACCGATTCAACCGAGTAGCGCCAGCGAATTCGGCCAGCAAATCCGGCGAACTCCCCTCCTTCGCGTGCCTTCCCCGGTCAAAGCAGCAGCCCATCTTCGGGATTTCTTGTTCGGCCCAGCTTCTCCAACGCAAGTCTAACAGCCCACGTGAATGTCATCTTCAAGCCCAGCAATTTGAAGCCCAAGTAAGATCAGCCCAGTAATTTGAAACCCAAGCCCGTTCAGCCCAACTTTGGCCCAGCCCAACTCAATAGCAAATCTCAATTTGGGCTGAGATTTGTTGGGTCAATTTTAGGCCCGGTCCAAGCCTGTTGACGCCGCTGTCGCGGTGAATCAGTCTTCGCTTTACACCGGTGAGTTTATGCACTAAACTCTTCTTAGTAGGCTAATGATGTTTTAGGGGTGTTTAGATTTATTTAAGTGTAATTTAATTTAATTATTAGTTTAGTTAGTTAAATTATGTTAGTTAAATTAATTAATTAGGTGGTTAGAAATTACAGTTAATTAGATTAGTGTATTGTTATATAGCGGTTCTTGCAACTGAATCTGCAATTAGATGAGCTAGACGTCGGGTATAATCGGCTCACCAGCGAGCCACCCACCTTGTTGATGTTCTTAGACGTCCAATCCAATGTCGACTTGAGTTTGAACCTCTATGAAGGTCCTCTTACTATGTGGTCTACCAATGTGACGACACTGCATCTAAGAGATAATCGCTTCTCTGGTCCCATTCCTCCCACTATTGGCAAACTCATGCCATATCTGACTCATTTAGATATCTCTCAGAATGCCCTAAATGGTACCATTCCCTTGTCCATTGGGAATATGACCACTTTGACTACCTTAGTCATCTCCAACAATTACCTATCAGGAGAAATACCGTGGTTCTAGAGTGACTTGTCCTCGCTGTACATTTTCTGACATGTCAAACGATAACCTTTCGGGTCCGATACCAAGCGAGGTCAGCTTGCTTTCTTCTCTCATGTTCTTCATAGTCAGTAAAAGCAATCTCTCTGGTGAACTAACATATCTTGCAGAACTGCAGCTCTCTGGCCAGTCTCGATCTCGGCAATAACAGGTTCTCCGAAACATTCCGGCATCGATTGCAGGGAGCATTATTTCGTTGCTGATTTTGCGCCTACGATCGAACTTGTTTTCCGGGGAGATTCCTACTCAGATATCCCGTATTTCGAATCTCCACATAGTGGACCTCTCACACAACAGCCTATCAAGATCAATCCCGGTGTGCATCGGAAACTTAACGGGCTTGAAAGTGGAGCTCACAAATGCTGACAGGGTGAGGTACCAGGGACGCTTGACTGTGGTGGCCAAAGGAAAGATTCTTCAAAATGACGAAAGGATTCTTTACCTCGTCAACAGTTTGGATCTCTCTGACAACCGCTTGTCGGGGGAGATTCCCGAAGCGCTAACGAGCCTCGTGAAGTTGTGGACCTTGAATTTGTCCATAAACCATCTCATTGGAAAAATACTGGTCGACATTGGGAACTTGGAGCGGATGGAGACACTTGACTTATCAAGCAACAATCACTCGGGGCTGATTCCTCGGAGCATGACCACTTTAACAAAGCTAAATAACTTGAACCTGTCGTGCAATGACTTTTCGGGGAAAATCCCAACGGCCAACCAGTTCCAAACACTCAATGAGCCATCTATTTACAAGGGCAGCGTTGGCCTCTGTGAGATTCCATCGGCAGAGTCATGCCTGGGAGAAGAGAAACAGCCACAATCTCCTGATGATGTCGATGGAAACAGCAAGAGCAAAGATGGAGACGATGATCTCGAATATTTCTGGCTCTCCGTGAGCATTGGGCTTGGTTTCTTTGTTGGGTTCCGGGGTGTCTGCGGTACTTTGTGTTAAAAAAACAGAGGAGATGCAGATTTGCATATATGCACAAGAGTAGCGTTGAAAAGAGAGGAGAACAGAGGAGATACTGATATACACAAAAATAGAGAAACCGTTTGCAAAGCCACACACGTAAAAAAAACTGACGCCATAGCCTTTATATAAGCTTTACAAAAACAAATAACCACCACAGCCCACTAACTTCACACGTACAGCAACCAATCCACATAATAGACTATTAACACATAAAAACAAAAAACAAAAAACAAACCAGAGACATTGACTTGTTCAACAGACCTTCTCTCGATTTGGAATATCCAACAAACGAACACCAAGGAGCTTTCTTAACTTCTGAAACATGCGCAACTTTAGGGGCTTCATGAATATATCAGCCACTTGATCTTCACTTCTACAGAAAACTAGCTCAACTACTTCATCCTTTGTAAGATCTCTTAAGAAGTGATACTTCACATCTATATGCTTGCTCCTCCCATGTAGAATTGGATTTTTGGACAGCTTGATAACTGAGCTGTTGTCACAATAGATTACAGTTGCTTCTTGCTGTTTGAACTGAAGCTCTTCAAGAATCTTCCATAACCATATGGCTTGATAGGCGCATGAAGTTGCAGCAACAAATTCTGCTTTAGTTGTTGATAAAGTAACAATTGATTGCTTCTTTGAAGACCATGAAACCGCCCCTGAACAAAGCATGAATACATACCCTGAAGTACTTCTTTTATCATCAACATCTCCAGCATAAAATCGCTATCTGTAAACCCAAACAAATCTGACTTTTCTCCCTTTTTATAGAATAACCCAAAATTTTTAGTTCCTTGCAAATAGCGAAAAATCCTTTTTGCAGCTTGTAAATGTAACTCCGTTGGGTGCTCCATATACCTGCTTATAAGGCTCACACCATGCATGATATCTAGTCTTGCCCCCATCAAATACATCAGGCTTCCAACAATTTGCTTGTAGAGAGTGCCATCCACCTTGCTTTCATTAGGATCTTTCAAGAGCTTCAATCCAAATTCAGTTGGAGTAGTCACAGGGTTGCAATTATTCATTTGAAACCTGTCCAAAATCTCTTGAACATACTTCTTTTGAGACATAAAGATTCCAGCTGTAGATTGAATTACTTCTATGCCTAGAAAATAATGCATCAATCCAAGATTAGTCATCTCAAATTCATCCATCATAGACTCCTTGAATTTGTCAAACATTGCACTATCACTCCTAGTAAAAATAAGATCATCCACATATAAGCATACAAGAAGCAATTTTCCACCATCACCAATTTTAATAAAGAGTGTATGCTCATATGGACATTTTCTAAAACATTTCTTCAAGAAATAGGTATCAATGCGACTATACCAAGCTCGGGGAGCTTGTTTTAACCCATATAGTGCCTTTTTTAGTTTATAAAATTTATGTTCACTACCGAGCTTCACATAACCAGAAGGTTTATCAACAAATACCTTTTCTTGAAGATCACCATGCAAGAATGCTGACTTCATATCCAATTGGAAGATAGGCCATGAATTATGCGCTGCTAATGCAATTACCAATTTGATTGTGTCAAGTCTTACTACAGGTGCAAATACTTCTTTGTAATCCACTCCAAATTCTTGCTTGTAGCCTTTCGCCACCAAGCATGCCTTATACTTATCAATTTCACCATTCTTGTTGAACTTTGTCTTGTACACCCACTTGACTCCGATTGTTTTGTGTCCTTTTGGAAGATTTGTTAACTCCCAAGTATTATTCCTCTCAATAGCTGCAATTTCTTCATCCATTGCTATCCTCCAATTTTCTTTTTGTACTGCTTCATCAAAAGTTGTTAGATCACAATCTGAAAATAAAGCAAAATGGATAAGTGGATCTTCATATTGATAAACTCTTGTTACTTCATAATCACTCATCCATGCAGGCCTCCGTCGAACACGATGAGGCCGATCTTCAGGTTTCGCAGTTGCTACTGTACTTTGGACACTGCCTGTGGCGATTTGGGTTGTTGTGGATTGTTGCACCAGCCCATTTTCATCTTCAAAATTCGTTGGAATTTGCTTACCAACACCTTGCTCACCCCACAACCAAGTTTGTTCTTCATCAAAAATCACATCACGGCTGATAATGATTTTCTTGGTCATAGGATCATAAAGTTTATAGGCTTTTGATTGATCACTAATGTCAAGAAAAACACATTTGACTCTCTTGTCATCTAGCTTCTTCCTCTTTTAGTCAGGAACATGGGCGTAGGCAATACACCCAAAAATCCCGAAGCGATCTTTTGCAGGTCTTTCACCACTCCATGCTTCTTCCGGTGTCATATTTTGAACAGCTAGAGTGGGACTTCTATTTAAAATATGAATGCTCCAATTGACTGCTTTAGGCTAGAAACTTTCTGGAATTCCACTTCCCCTCAAGAGACTTCACACCATATTCAGAATGGTACAATTCTTCCTCTCACATACGCCATTTTGCTATGGTGTATAGGCTGCTGTAAGTTGTCTCTTGATCCCATGCTTCACACAAAAATCTATAAACTCAAGCGAGTTGTACTCTCCACCACGATCCGTGCGAAGGACCTTTATTTGATTTCCTCCATCCTTTTCAACAAGTGCTTTGAAGTTCTTGAAAGCTACAAAAGCTTCAGATTTTTCTTGCAAAAAATACACTCAAATCTTCCAACTAAAATCATCGATGAAGGTAATGATATACCATTTACCTCCATTGGAAATTGGAGATATTGGTCCGCAAATATCTGAATGAACCAATGCCAATGGACTTTTTGCTCTCCATGATTTTCTTTGTGGAAATTGAGCATGATGTTGCTTGCTAACAACACAATCTTCACAAATTTCCAAAGAAGCAGAGATTTGAGAAAGACCCTCCACCATCTCTTTTTTATATAGTGTTCGCAACCCACCGAAATTAAGATGCCCGTAGCGAAATGCCATAACCAAGCTTCCTCCTTCAATCTTGCAGAGAAACATGAATTTGTAGTGTTATGGAGATACAGTGGAAACATCCAATTGCCCGTCATTTTGACTTCGGCAATTAAACCCAACTTCTCATCTTGGATTCTGCAAATCCCACCTTTAATAGAGATTTCATATCTCTTCTCTTGCAGCTGACCAGCACTTAACAAATTAGTCTTCAATTCAAGGACATATAATACATTTGAAATAATTTGTACCGAAGTCCCTTTTGGATGAATTGCCACTGTTCCTTTCCCCATCACCGACACAATGGAATTATCACCAAACTTTATGGTGTTGTTGTACATTTCGTCTAGATCAAAAAACATTTTCTTGTCTCCACACATGTGATTACTACAACCAGTGTCGAGATACCACATGTTTGGTTGAGTTTCTTCCTTCTCATGGCACACCATCAAAAGAGATACTTCTTCTTCTTTTTCAGCAAAGTTAGTTCTTTCAATTCTTTGTTTATTCAAATTAGTTCGACATTCAGATTTGTAATGCCCATACCTATGACATCTATAACACTCCACTTTGGATTTGTCTGTTGACCTTGGCCTAAAACCAGTTGAATGTCGTCCTCCACGACCTTTTCCTCTTCCTTGGAAATCAAGATAGGAATAGCTTCCAAACTTTTGATCAAAGCTGAAGCTGTTGCGATCGTTGTTCTCCTTTCCTCTGCCTCTTCCTTTGTTCACCCTTGCTGCTGATGAAGAATGATCTCTAGTTGAGACCTTTAAAGCTTGATCTTCCGTCTCTTGTTGTAAGATTTTTTGTTCATGAACTAACAATGATCCTTGCAACTCATCAATGGAAAGTTCTTCAATGTCCTTGGCTTCTTCTATGGAACAAACAATAAAGTTGAACTTTAGTGTCAAAGATCGAAGAATCTTTTCAACGATGATGACATCCTCCGTCTTGTTGCCATGAATCCGCATCTTATTAACTATTGCCATTGTCCGAGAGAAGAAATATGTGATTGTCTCTCCCAACTTCATTCGTAGCATTTCAAACTTCGAACGAAGCGTTTGAAGCTGCTGCCTCTTTGCTCTTGCTGAGCCTTGATATTTTTTCTTCATGGAATCCCATATTTCCTTGGAGGTATCCTTGCAAAGAATTGTCTCTAAAATGGATCTGTCAATTGCTTGGAAAAGATAGTTTTTGGTCTTAAGATCCTTCAATTTTAGTGCATCCAGAGCCGTTCTTTGCGCTGCCGTTAACACAACTCCTTCATCAGGTTCAGCAACTCCCGAAGAAACAACATCCCAATACTCATTGGACTTGAGAAAATTCTCCATTAGCATGCTCCAATGATCATAGTGACCATCAAAGTGTGGAATAGCAGGTTGTACAAATGTTTCTGAGGCCATTACTACTACTACAAAACAAAACCACCACAAAAGCAACCTGCTGCTGCTACAAACGAAAATAACCTGCTACAATACTCTCCTTTGACTGCTGCAAACGAAAGTACTTGCTGCAATAAAACTCTCTTTTGGTTCTCACCTTTTTAAAGCACTAAAACACACACTTTTCTTCATAACCTCGGCTCTGATACCAATGTTCAAAAAAACAGAGGAGATGCAAATTTGCAAATATGCACAAGAGCAGCGTTGAAAACAGAGAAGAACAGAGGAGATACTAATATACACAAAAACAGAGGAACCGTCTGCAGAACCACACACATAAAAAAAACTGACGCCATAACCTTTATATAGGCTTTACAAAAACAAATAACCACCACGGCCCACTAACTTCACACGTACAGCAACCAATCCACATAATAGACTATTAACACATAAAAAAAAAAACAAACCAGAAACATTGACTCGTTCAACACTTTGATGGTAAAGAAGTCCTGGAGAGAGGCTTACTACGGTTACATCGACAGAATGAAGAACAAGCTAATTGCATTTAGCGCACGTTGGACAAACTAAAATCATGTATTCTGGGATTTCAATTCAGTGCTTTCATAAAGCTATCTTCCATACCATCATTAGCCATCTTTAAAATGTAGCAGTTACTTACAACAAGCATAGGGAACAAAGTACATGTTACAGTTATTGTCAATAAATGAGTTTTGCGCAGTAAAAGAAGACTCAATTCTAAGGAAATTTCACTTTTTTATTCCTAGGAGTCTATAAGCTTATCTTGAAACTCGGGTCCGAATCCTTTAGGATTTTGCCCAACTATGAGTCTTATTGACTTATATGCCACGGAATTAGGCGGGCCGGAAATCCATTTGAACCCGATTAGCTTCCAGACCCTCCATCCCAAACCCAACTCCGAATTGAACCGGAGCTGAGATCCGTGAGTTGGCAAAAGGGCAGGTGTAGCTTCGTTACTAGTGAGAAATGATGGATAGATTTGTGTGGTTAGATATAATAGTGGACTAAGCTCTAAGGATCTATTGAGTTGGTGAAACGCCATGATAATTTCGATTTAGGAAGTGAGATCTTATGTTTGATGTGAATTAGAAATGACCTCTCTGTTGGGGAGAATTCGGGGACAATAATTTATCACGAGCTAAACGCAATCCAAGATCAAGTTCTCCTCCAAAACTAAATCAATTGAAATTTTCTTAACCCCCAGTAATAACGAGCAATATATAACATTACAATATGCAAATATAATGCCAAAATGATAAGTAACAAAACAAATAACGACACTAAGGATTTAACATGGAAAACTTGATACGGGGAAAACCACAAACCACCCAAGACAACCACTAACCACCAAAAATAGCATGATACATAAACTATTATTATCTAGTCACACACTAGAGGCACAACATCAATATTACAATCTCATTTTATTTTTTTGGTAAAAACATTACAATCTCATTTCATCACTACATAGGTGGATAAATAAATTCGGAGCAAAAAACCACCGCCTTGGTGACCGCGATGGTTTAGGCTCTCTCCTCCTTATGAAAGGGAGGAGTTCGAATCCTCTCACGATCTCTTGGGGTCTTAAGTGGGATGCTGGGGCTGATGGGTCCTTCCGCTTACCTATCCTCCCAGGTTTACTCGCTGGCTACCGGCTATACGGGATTTTTGAGTCACAAAAAAATAAAAATAAATTCGGAGCAAGAAAACCCTAATCACAATTAGAGAATTTCAGAGGCCATTCTCGATGAACGAAAACCATCGACTCATATCCCTCGATCTTACGAACAACATATTCAAATTTAAGCCAATTCTATCAATGTTTGGCCTTCGAATCAAGATCACAAAATTGCAGCCCTTTTCTTTTATTCTATTCTCTCCTATTTCGGTAGTTTTTGGTTTTCTTTCTCTCTCCTCACTTTGGGCACACCCCCACACACACACAAACGTGCGCGCGAAGCCATCACTTTCTTTTCAACTTGTCTTTTTTTGTTTTGTTTTATTTTTTTCTAATACTAGCTAGGCCTCACATGAAGGTTGACCCAGCCAACACTCTCAGGGTCATGTCAAGCGAAAATTCAAGATTGATTTTGTTAATCAGGCCAAGACATACGGACGTATGAACCGAGATGAAGCTCTTCAAAAGACCTGAATGAAAAAGGACACGAGGACTTTTACCTCAACAAATGGCCTCTTGAGGTCATGCCGTGCTGCCACGGTCGTTTATCTGATTGTCTAGAAAGTGCAACTGCCAAGGAACTTCCTTTCCGATCGAGTCATCACGGCCGAAGGTATTCGGAGGTCTTCATTAGCGATGCAGTGGAAATGCACTGCACTGTGTTCCCATTTAAATCACCAAAGAATAAGACTAGAAGGTTTCTATTAGGTATGTGCAACTAATCAGGTAGACTCGAGAATTGGACCAACCCACCTAGAAAATAGGATCGGAAACCGGTTCCCATTGGAACTGGTCCAGGAACTGGAACCGGTTCCAAGTGATTACCTACCTAAGAACTGATTCCTAGACCAATTTTGTAAGCAGAGGTCCAAAATTCTATTTTTTTCTCCCGATTTCTATTCTTACTTTTGCAATCGCATGGCATTTTTCCTTTCGGCTCTCTCAAACACGCATGGCATTTTTCCTTCATCATTCCTCTTCCTCGCTTGCTTCCCTCTCTCACCGGCTCGCTCTCGCATCGTCCAACGAATGGACAATGTTCGTCACCACCAAATTCTTATATATATCACGTGGATTGGCTCACCTAATTTCTTTTTTGAATGAGGAGTTATTCTTGCAGTAGACATTTGTTAACCGTTTTAGATAAATGAACAGTTTTATATAGTAACCACCGCCTGCGGTGGCTTAGCTAGATAAGAGCTCCATGACGTCTACCTAGAACGGAGGGATTCAAATCCTGCGCGACACACGGGATCTTAAGCGTGACGTCAGAGTGGTGGGTCCGCCAGCTGCCAGCTGTACGAGGTTCCCTGGGTATAAAAAAAAAATTATATAGTAGTTATAGGAATGAGACTAATATTACACCCATGTTTGTTGCTAATGTTTATGTAATGTTATGATTTTTGCTTTGCCTTATGATTTTATTTATGATAATTAGCCTTGTGGATCCTTAATTTTTTATTTAGTCAAAAAGTTCATATACTTTTTTATTACAAATGCTTAATGATTCAGTACAAATTATGAGAATTACGTTATTTTCTCGCATATTAATGTAAAATTTGAAACAAAGTCGTATAAAATATCAGACAGTTGCAAAACATGTTTAAGTGGAAACAAAATTGATCATAGAACCAGATCGGAAAACCAGGCTGGGTCAGATACATGGTCCGAAAAAAGGGAACCGATTATAACAAGGTCGGGTACATGTCCAGATCTAGATCTTACCCACCTTGGACCTGATCACCTCTTGTTTCTATAAGTTTATGTGTGGACTATATTCATAGATGAAAAACGTAATATGCACTTCGTGGAATTTGTCCGAAACCTCCAGCACTAAGGTCATTTCTAGAGTGGTCCCACGCGGTCGGTGTTCAAATCTATGTCAATTCAGCTGGCGACTCAGTCAGTCCAACATCCCTTTCCAGATTTGCTACGAATTGGTCTAACTCATCTTTATTGTAATTTATATGTTTTTTTTGTCAGAATAATTTATATGTTTGATAATAGATGTCTGGAAGTATATCATCCAGAAATTCGATGGCGTGGTGCAACCGTGGCATTTAACGAGCAAATTGTAAAGTTCTTCACATTCTTTTTCACTACTGTGGGTTCTTATGGAGAAGCTGGCATAATACATCACGTTGGGAGCCAACCCAATGGAATGTGATCATGGCTTCGTAGTCAAACCGTTTGGTCGGCTTTTAAGTCAAGAAGCCACGTCCACCGAGTGCGTCGTCTTCAGAAGTCTTCTCTTCATTGGTATTTCGAGGAGCGTCTCGTTCTCCATTTAGATCCAAACGCAAACCAGAAACACCAAAACTTGCCACCCCAAGTTCTCTCTTTTGCTTTGAAAGATTTTATGGGACTATTGTTAATTGTTCTAAAAACTTAAACTTTTAGACGGAAGCGTAATTTAATATTTAATTATTCTAATACCCTAAAAGTGACTTCTTGGATTGAGTTCTCGCGGCCTAAGCTGAAGAAAAGAAAATGCCATTGTGAGTGGTCGAGAGAAAACTTTGATAAAATCCAAGGTCAATCCCCTTCAGAGACTCCTGGCATGCGTTGACCTCCATCATTTCCTTGTCCAACGCTATCGTCTCGATGCAATCTCTTCCACTTGTGACTCTTCACGCTCTTATTCCCTAAACCATGAAACAACGTGACCGAGCAAGCGAATCCCAGATACGAGTAAACATGGGTGCATCTGTGATAGATGCAGCGTACGTGATTCGTGACGCCTGGACAGGTGCCTCTCCCATGACAATAGCTGTGAATGGAAAAAATATCGTTATGCAGACCTGATTCATGCGCTCCAACTCCACAGCGTGATCAACTTAATTCGGTGGACCTCGTGGTGAACTATCAAATTCCGAGACACCAGGACCCTGCCAAAAATTGGCACAAAAGGACAGTGCCAAAAGTTACAAAAGTGACACTTAAGTGCTAAAATTGGAACAAAATAGATCATGCCACCGGCGAGAAAATTCGGCTAAAACGTTGACGTGGCAATTTTCTGGCAAGTTGCACGCAAAACAACGTCGTTTTGCATACTAATGTGGTTAAATAGTGTCAAAACGACGTCGTTTGGTATAATTCGAATTTTAATATAATAATTCATTAAATTAGAAAAGGGGGAGGAGGAGGAGTAGGGAGGTGGCGGCAGTGAGGGCTAAGCCTCGGCTGACACTCACCCCAAATCTAGCGGAGGGCACGCAGGCCTTTGCCGCTGGTCGGTTGGAGCTGTTGGCCCTCGACCAAGGCTCAACTGCCTCGGCCGACACTCCCCCACCTTCCCGGCGATAGAAAGGAGGCAGCGATGGCAAGGGCTGAGCCCTCAGCTGCCGGTCGCCTCCCTCCTCCTCCTCCTCCTCCCCTTTTTAAAAAAAATAATTAATTCAAATTCAAATTATACCAAAACGATGTCATTTTTGTGTGTGGTTTGTTGAGTCAGCCTTCCAACGAACTGTATAAGCAAAAAAATTAATAAAAAAAATCCCACCTAGGATTTTCGGCGAGGTTTACCGGATGTCTATTTTTCATAAAAAGTGGCACTTAAAAGTGCCACTTTCATAAGTTTTGACACTTAACTGTCATTTTATGCTAACTTTTGGCACTTGAAGGGTTCTTTTGCCAAATTCCAACAGCTTTCAACAGCATGGTTGTCCAGACGGTGCTTCTATGTCATAAAAACCATGGACCAGAACTTGCCATCGAAGTCTGCAAGTTTAAAATGCGTCCCAGGCAAGGGGAAAACAACAACAGTTTGGATGACAAGGTTCATGACGCTTAACTGGTTTGCCGTAAACTCAAAGTCAAGTCAAGTCAGACTAACAATGGACGCTCCCTCACTTTGCATCATAGGAGGACACTAGCCCAGTATATATGTCTAGACAGGCTGATCTGCACTTTCTGATACTACCCTCCTTTCGTCTATTCTTGTTTTGCCTGCAAGAATGGTTCATAAGATCTCCTGCACTGAACTTCTTCCTCTCCTAGTCCTATCAGGACTTCTATTTCCTGGAACTGTAAAGTCTGCACTTTCCAGTGGGGCAATCGCTTCAGGTTGCTTCAAAAGTGAAAGAGAAGCACTCGCCAAGTTGAAAGGTGGCTTCACAGATCCTTCGGGCCGGCTTGCTTCGTGGGTCGGGAAAGATTGCTGCCAATGGAGAGGAATTGTATGCAGCAACCTGACTGGGCGAGTCATTGAGATTAATCTCCACAACCCATACGTGGATGATAATCTAAGCAGCGATCTCAAGCCAGGACAAGCGCTGGGGGGTGAGATCAGTCCTTCTCTGCTTGATGTAAAAGAGTTGAAGTACTTGGATTTGAGCATGAACAATTTTGGAGGCACCAAACTCCCAGGTTTCATCGGTTCGCTAAAGCAGCTGAGATACCTCAATCTGTCGGGTGCATCTTTTGGGGGAACGATCCCTCTGAGTCTCAGGAATCTTTCACGACTGCAGCATCTGGACCTCAGCAATTGTTTTGCCGAATCAAGCCAAAATGATCTTCTCTGGCTTCCTGGCCTTTCTTCCCTTCGATATCTTAATCTTGGAGCCATTGATCTCAGTAAAGCCACCGATCATTGGCTTCGAGCTATCAATTCGCTACCTTCTCTCACAGAGTTGCGCTTGCCCAACTGTTTCCTGTCAAAACTTCCTCTTTCTCTTCCATTCATGAACGTCACATCGCTTGAGATCCTTGATCTCTCGAACGATGACTTCAACTCTACGTTGCCCTGGTGGCTGTTCAATCTCACTCGCCTTGTTCATCTTGATCTTAACTCAAATAGTCTCGGGGGTGAGCTTCCAGATGAATTTGCTAATTTAGCATCCCTCCAAGAACTCGACATGTCCCAGAATTCGTACCTCAAAGGTTGGCTTCCGAAATCCTTGGGGAGCTTATGTGATTTGAGTGTCCTAAAGCTTTCTGTCAATAACATCACCGGTGATATAACTGATTTTATCAACGGGTTAGCTCGATGCAATGATAGCAAGTTGGAGAATCTGGACTTGGGGAACAATCAGTTATCTGGTAATCTGCCAGATTCTCTAGGAAACCTGAAGAAGTTAAGGTACCTCCAACTTTCGTTTAATTCATTTCAAGGTTCTATTCCACAGACGATTGGAAACTCGTCGTCTTTGAAAGAGTTTTACGTTGCCAACAACGGGATGAGTGGGATTCCTGAAAGTTTTGGGCAACTGTCGACGTTGGTTGCGGTGGATCTCTCTGACAACTTGTGGGAAGGAGTCGTGACGGAGCGCCACCTGGAAAATCTCTCGAGCCTTACGGATCTTTCCTTGGTTAAAATGTATCAAAACATTTCCTTGGCATTTAACATAGCCCCTGTGAAAGATAAAGATGGAGATGAAGAACTGAATCAAGATATAGCGAAATCAGCAAAAGTAATGCTTCGAATTACTCTATATCAATATGATTGTAGTACAAAGCTTCTGTGATCAATGACAGCTTTGAATCCACAGTTCTCTGTTTTACATCCTCTGTTTCTATCTCTCTATCACGTATCAGCTATATGATTGCAGAGCATCCATTGATGATCGCTCTCTAAGATTTCTCTCTCTCTCTCTATTTCTACTTTCTTCTCTCTGTATTTCTTCTCTCATTATTCATCGAGGAAGAAGAAGACTACTTAAAGAACAGAAAACTGAATACAGCTCATTAAAGAGAAAAACAGAATTCAACTAACTATTTCTCCATTTGATTTTCCCACTTTTAGCTGAATAACCGCACACGTGCTAGTTCAGATCTGTTATAACTTGGTGATCCATGTCAATCTTCATCTCAGGCTTCTTCTTCATTGATGTCAATCCAAGTTTGTCTTCACCACGAATTCTCCACCGTTGATCACCAGCTCTCTGTTGCTTTTCTGTCTTTTGTTTTTCCTCACGTGTTCTTTCTCTATCTGCTGAATTGATAGTAACTGATGATTGAGAAGACTCAGTTCCTTTATATTTAACATCCCCCCTCAAATTGGGAATGGGTGGAAAACCAAGGCCCAATTTGGTACGTAGTTGACAATGTGAAGACCGTGAGAGAGACTTGGTGAAAATATCAGCAAGTTGAGAATTGCTTGGGATATATCGGACTTGAAGGGATCCTGAGGAGACTTTTTCTCGAACGAAGTGGAAGTCCACTTCGATATGTTTTGTTCGAGCATGTAACACAGGATTGGCAGTGAGAGCAATGGCTGACTTATTATCACATAACAGATGTGTGGGATGAGTAAGAGTATATCCTATGTCTCGCAAGACAAAACTGATCCAGGTAAGTTCAGCAGAGGTTGAAGCAAGAGCTCGATACTCAGCTTCTGTAGAAGATCTACTTACTGTGGTCTGCTTCTTGGCTGCCCAAGAAATAAGGTTGGAGCCAATATAAGTACAGAAACCTGTAGTTGATCTTCGAGTTTCGGTACATCCAGCCCAGTCTGCATCTGAGAAACCATATAGATGTGGAGAGCTTTGAGAATGAATGAATATGCCAAGACTGATAGTGCCTTTGATATATCGCAGAACCCTTTTAAGTCTATAGAGGTCTGCAATAGTTGGTGTCTGTAATTTTTGACAAAGTAAATTGGTAGCATAGGCAATGTCAGGGCGTGTTAAAGTGAGATACTGAAGAGCACCAACCAGGCTGCGGTACTCAGTAGGATTGGATAAAGAAGTAGAATCATTTTGCAGAATTAGAGGTCTTAGTGGCAGAGGAGTGGAAATTGGTTTACATTCAGACATTTGAGCTCGAGTGAGAAGATCACTAGCATATTTGGTTTGACACAAGAATAAATGATTAGAATTTTGTTTGACTTCAATGCCAAGGAAGTAATGTAGTGGGCCAAGATCTTTCATGTGAAACTCGAGACTGAGAGAATGAATCAAACCAGAGAGTAGGTGAAAGGAACTTCCAGTTAAGACAATGTCATCAACATACAACAGCAGAAGAATGGTATCTTGTTTATGATGATATATGAATAAAGATGGATCTGTGGAGCTGCAAAAGAATCCATATGCCAGTAAAAAATCACTGAACTTGTCAAACCATGCTCGAGGAGCTTGTCGAAGACCATAAAGCGACTTTCTGAGTAAACATACATGAGAAGGTTTCTGTGGATCTTGAAAGCCAGGAGGCTGCTCCATGTAGACTGTTTCATTAAGTGTGCCATGTAAAAATGCATTCTTAACATCAAGTTGATGAATAGGCCACTGTCTCATTTTTGCTACAGATAAAACGATTCTAATGGTGGCATGCTTGATTACTGGATCGAAAGTTTCGTGAAGTCAATTCCTTCTTCCTGATGAAAGCCTTTAGCAACTAGGCGAGCTTTCAATCTATCAAGGCTACCATCAGAGGCAAGTTTCGTTTTAAAGACCCACTTGCAGCCAATTACATTCATGTATTTAGTTCGAGGAGTTAAGTCCCGGGTTTTATTTTGATATAATGCATCCATTTCTTCTGTCATTGCTTTATGCCAACCTTCATGTGCCAATGCTGATTTAATTGACTTTGGTTCAGAAGGTACCTTATAGACAGCAAGACATGCATACTTGGGATTAGGCTTGATAATTCCAGATTTGGATCGAGTCTGCATTGGATGACTGGAAATTGCCTCCTGTGTTGAGAGACTGGAAATAACCCCTTGTGATATATGAGAAGGGATAATTTGTTCAGATCTGATACCTGTATTATAGGATATTGCTGTATCAGTAGGAGACATGTGTTCATATTGTATAGATGAAGATACTTCATCGTGTGGTGTTGTTGTAGGAATGACATATTCTTGTGTTATTGCTGGTTGTAGTGACTGAGCAGTATAAGGTACAGCAATTTCTGCTGAAGACTGTGAATTTATTGATGTATTGTCTTCATTGAGCTGCAGATGAGCTGCACATGTCTGAGAAGAAGTAGAAGATATAGTAGAAGCTATTTTCTTGCTTGCTGACTCTGTTAATTGTACTTCTTCTGCCCATAACTGATATAATGTTGTGAGAGATGCATACTTTGTTAGGCACAGCTTAGTAAAAGGGAAAAACTTCTCATCAAACTTCACATGTCTACTGATATATACTCGACCTGTTGAGGGTACAAGACATCTATAGCCTTTATGGTGTTCACTATAGCCGATGAACACACAGGTGAGAGATCTTGGATCAAACTTATGCTGAGCATAGGGTCTTAAGCATGGATAGCAGGCACAACCAAAAACCCTGAGGTGATCATAAGTTGGTTCTTGTTGATACAGCTTTTTGTAAGGTGATTGCATTTGCAATTTTGGTGTTGGAAGAAGATTGATGACATAGTTAGCTGTAATAAAAGCATCAACCCAATATTTCAGAGGAACTTTACCATGATATAACATGGCAAGACCTAATTCAACAATATGTCGATGTTTTCGCTCAGAGATGCCATTCTGAGCAGGTGTATAAGGGCAAGAGAGATTCTGTTTGATACCACAGTCTTGTAAGTGAGCTTGGAATCTGTGACTAATAAATTCTCCTCCACCATCACACTGAAAGATCTTGATTTTTGACTCAAATTGGTTCTCTACTTGCTTTTGAAACAGAACAAAAATCTTATAAAAGTCTGACTTCAATTTCAATGGATATATCCAACTAAATCTGGAGAAGTTATCCACAAACAGAACATAGTATTTGAAATTCTGAAATGAAGTCACAGGTGATGGACCCCATATATCACAATGAATTTTCTGTAGGGGCATGGTTGTTACAGATTCGGATGATGGAAATGGTAAAGCTACAGCCTTTGCAACTTGACAACTACTACATACATTCAGCATTCTCTCTTGCTACACTTTGAATGAGTTTTTGATTCTGCAAATACTTCAAGATATTCAAATTGGTGTGTGCTAATCTTTGATGCCATGTGTCCTCTTCTATTGCTCTGTGTCTTTGGGCTAGAAAGGCTTGTGTTGTTTGTGAATTCACTTGATATAGTCCTTTAGTTTTCCTTCCGAGCAGCAAAGTTGTGTTGGTCCAGTTGTCCTTTATATATACACCAAATTTGTCAAAAACAAATGAGCAAGGATAATCATCTGTTAACTTGGATACTGACAAAAGATTTTTCTTTATATCAGGGACAATTAGGACATCATTTAGTGGCAACAAACTCTTTCCAGTATGTAACAATGTATCGCCAGTACATGTACATGCAGTGTGATCCATCACCAATCATGACAAGATATCATATCCAGTATATTTAGAAGAGTTATGAAGTATACCGGAATTAGCTGTGATATGTGCGGTTGCACCAGTATCTGGATACCACTCGCTGCCTTTGGCATCTTCAAGATGTATAGCTGCCAGAGCTGTTGGTATCTCCTCAGCTTGATACGAGTTATCAAATCTATACCAGCAGTGTAAAGCATCATGACCTGGTTTCTTGCAGATTTGACACTCTAACTTTGTGCTACTAGTTGCCTTCTCATCCTGCATACTTTTGGAAAGAGTTAGATTAGAAGGATAAGACTTCATTTCTTGATACCTTTGTGATGGGCCAGCATAGGGACGAAATCCTGAGGTGAAACCAGAATCAGAAGAATTTTGATAAGGTTTGGTTCTCTGATTCTCTTGCATATAGCTGGTATTGCTGGATCTGTAACCTAAATTGTCTCCAGGGTATCTAACTCCTCGGCCTCTGTTATTAAGAGAACGTCCCCTACCGTAGCTACGGCCTCCTCTGTAATTACCTCTTTGGGCTACAAAACCTGAATTCTGAGATATGTACTCTCCATCAGTTGTTTCTTTAAACTGTGCTTGAGGGTGTCTTTGCCCAAAGTAAGCCATATTGGAGTTAAATTGGGTCTTGGAATAGTTTTGCATTCTTGACTCAAACCTCTCTAATTGTGCAATTACCTCATCATACTCAGGTTGAGGCTTTAGACAGTATATTGTTGTTCGGAAATTTTCATATTCAGCTCCTAGCCCTTCCAACACACCAAATAGCTTGGTTATGTCATCCACAGGTTTTCCTATAGCATTTAACTGATCGCATATGTACTTGTATTCTCGAAGATAGACTGAAAGAGCTCTATCATGTTTTTGACAGGCTTGAAGTTTTCCCCTTAATTCGAATTCTCTAGCTGCTGATTTTTGTGTGAAGCGATTCAAAAGCGTCTGCCACACTTCATGAGATGTTTCTAAACCAATTATCAAGCTTAGTATGTTTTCCGAGACAGCTCCACTTATCCATGAAGAAACCAACTGATCAGTTTTTGTCCAGTCAATATAATCTGGATTTACAGCTTCAGTCTCACATTCTTCAACTACATTTTGCAGCATTCGAGGAGGTGATGTAATATCACCATTAATAAAGCCAAAGAGTTCTTGGCTTTTCAGCAAGCTTAATTGTGACAAAGTTAGAGATATTCACATGTATAGGAAAGGGATACTTTGGTGCTCTTACTGCCATTGTTGTATTTTCTCAGCTTTGAAGAAGAAGATAGCAATAGTGTTGGGAAGAACTAACACAATTACCGTGATATTGCAATCTGCTGCAACTTCAGCTTCTTCCTTTTCTTGATCTAATGAATAGCTACTGAATGGATCCTTCTGGCAGATATGATCGCTTGCTAGATGTAAACCTCTTGAGAAATCCAGGGTTGAATGCGCAGCAGCAAGATGATTTCTTCAGGATACAGCTCTGATACCATGTGAAATATAAAGATGAAGATGAAGAACTGAATCAAGATACAGCGAAATCAGCAAAAGTAATGCTTCGAATTACTCTATATCAATATGATTGTAGTACAAAGCTTCTGTGATCAATGACAGCTTTTGAATCCACAGTTCTCTGTTTTACATCCTCTGTTTCTATCTCTCTATCACGTATCAGCTATATGATTGCAGAGCATCCATTGATGATCGCTCTCTAAGATTTCTCTCTCTCTATTTCTACTTTCTTCTCTCTGTATTTCTTCTCTCATTATTCATCGAGGAAGAAGAAGACTACTTAAAGAACAGAAAACTGAATACAGCTCATTAAAGAGAAAAACAGAATTCAACTAACTATATCTCCATTTGATTTTCCCACTTTTAGCTGAATAACCGCACACGTGCTAGTTCAGATCTGTTATAACTTGGTGATCCATGTCAATCTTTATCTCAGGCTTCTTCTTCATTGATGTCAATCCAAGTTTGTCTTCACCACGAATTCTCCACCGTTGATTACCAGCTCTCTGTTGCTTTTCTGTCTTTTGTTTTTCCTCACGTGCTCTTTCTCTATCTGCTGAATTGATAGTAACTGATGATTGAGAAGACTTAGTTCCTTTATATTTAACAGCCCCCAGTTGGATTCCTCCCTTCAAGCTTAGGTACCTGAACATCAGGTTTTGCCAATTGGGTCCCGAGTTTCCTACTTGGCTCAGGAATCAAAACCACCTCAAGACCGTGGTGTTGCGCAACGATAAGATTTCAGGAACCATACCCGATTGGTTCTTCCAGTTGAATCTGCAATTGGATGAACTAGACGTCTCGTATAATCAACTCACTGGCAAGCCACCCACCTCGCTGACATTTGTAGACGATCAGTCCAATGTCGACTTGAGTTCAAACCGATATGAAGGTCCTCTTCCTATGTGGTCTTCCAATGTGACGACACTGTATCTCAGAGATAATCAGTTCTCCGGTCCAATTCCTCCTAACATTGGCGAACTCATGCCTTACCTGACAGATTTAGACATATCTCGGAATGCCCTAAATGGTACCATTCCCTTGTCCATTGGGAAAATGACCACTTTGACAACCTTAGTCATCTCCAACAACTACCTATCCGGAGAAATACCACGATTCTGGAGCAACTTGCCCTTCCTATATATTCTTGACATGTCAAACAATAGCCTTTCGGGTCCAATACCGAGAGAGGTTGGCTTTCTTTCGTCTCTCATGTTCCTCATACTTAGTAACAACAATCTCTCTGGCAAACTTCCGTCCTCCTTGCGGAACTGCAGCTCTCTGGACAGTCTTGATCTAGGCGAGAACAAGTTCTCAGGAAACATTCCCGCATGGATTGCAGAGAGCATTCCTTCATTACTGATTTTGCGCCTGCGGTCCAATTCGTTTACTGGGAAAATTCCTCCTCAGATATGCCGTCTTTCAAATCTCCACATAGTAGACCTCTCTCACAACAGTTTGTCAGGATCAATTCCGCTGTGCATTGGAAACTTATCAGGCTTGAAAGTGGAGCTCCCGGATACCTACAGAGGGGAGGGGAGGTACGAGGGACGCTTGACCATTGTGGCGAAAGGACGGATTGTTGAATATGATCAAAGCATTCTTTACCTCGTCAACAGTTTGGATCTCTCGGACAACCGCTTGTCTGGGGAGATTCTTGAAGCGCTAACAGCCCTCGTGAGGTTGTGGGCCTTGAATTTGTCCATGAACCATTTCACTGGAAGAATACCGATCGACATTGGGAACTTGGAAGGGCTAGAAACTCTCGACTTATCCAGCAACAATCTCTCGGGACCACTTCCTCCGAGCATCACCGCTTTAACAAAGCTGAATCACTTAAAACTGTCATACAACAACTTGTCGGGGAAAATCCCGACGACAAACCAGTTCCAAACCCTCAACGACCCATCAATTTACGAGGGCAACGTCGGCCTCTGTGGGATTCCATTGCCAGAGTTATGCCCGGGAGACGAGAAACAGCCACAATCTCCTGACGATGGCGGCATAAACACCAAGAGCGAAGACAGAGGCGATGATCTCGAACGTTTCTGGCTCTTCCTGAGCATTGGGCTCGGTTTCTTTCTCGGGTTCTGGGGCGTCTGCGGCGCTTTGATTGCAAAGATGTCGTGGAGAGAGGCTTACTACGGCTACGTCGACAGGATGAAGAACAAGCTAATTGTTGCTGCACTCATCGCATGTCGGACGGACTAGTATGCAAGCATGTATTCAGAGATTTGATTCAGGGCTTACTATCGTTAGACATTTAATGAATGTAGCAGCTAAGCACAGGGAACATACTCCACATGTTTCTGGCATTGCCAATAAAACGAGCCTTGGGCAGTAAGAGAAGACTGAATTCTATGGAAATTAATCCATAAGCTGATCTTGAGACTGGGTCTGAATCCTATAGCATTTTGCACAACTATGGCTCCATTTCTTTTAGCAAAAAATAAATGATTTGAAAAATATTTTCCTGAAAAAGATAGCTTGTATCGCTTAAAATAATTAGTTAATATAATATATTTTAAACATATTTTCATCCATTAATTTTTTAGCGATATAAGTGATTATTTAAAAATATATATTTTAAATTATTAATATTTCGCAAAACTTACGGAATGGGATCTGGTCTGCTAAACAAATGTTTTATTTACTTTTTATGCTTCGGAATCGGACGGGTCCAAAGTTCATTTCAACCGGATTCCATCCTAGACCTGGATCCGAAATGAATTGGGAGCACCCGAACGGTTACCCGACCCGTCGCTGTTTGAAGATATTCTTCGTTAACTTCATCGCCTCCATTATATCCACCCCGGCCAAAAATCAAGTGCAGCAAAGCTCCGTCGCGCTCGCCCTGCTCCGCCGATGTCACTGTGCCTCCTTCTCCTCCCGCTCACTCCACCCAATTACCTCCTGCCACCTGTCCGCCACAGCCTCAGCTCCTCCCTTTCCGCCGCCACTCACTTCAGCGTCTTTCCATCTAAGTCCGACCTCCGCGCTCCAGTGCCCCTCACTTACCATCATCATGTTCGTGTTGATAAATCTGGCCATTTGCTGGACTTGCATCATTAGCTTATAAAAGAAACTCTCATGTAGTCAGTTTGGGTCAGATAAGCCAGTACACTTTCTAGGAGAATCTTCTTGAAGGTTTCCTCGTCCTCTAGCTTTTGCTGCGGTTCAACTTTGATGATAGTCATTAGTGGAAGTTAGTAAAGGTGAAAAACCCTTTAGAGTTGTAGACCTGGAGATGGCGAAAGGGCAGTTCTAGCTTCATTACCCAGGAACTATGGTGAGGGCAGATGTCTGTGGATGCATGAGCAGAGACAAAGCCCTTAACATGTGGTTCTTCAATAAGAAACACATTTCTTGATCTATTTGGGATACTTCTACTGAATTTTCAGGCTTAACGTAACAAGTCAAGCTGGTGTACCAAAAAGAAGCATGATCTAACGTTGGCTATACTATCTGATTGTCCAAAGAACGCAACTATTGAAGAACTTCCTTTGCGATCGAGTCCCCACGACTCAAGGTATATGGAGCTACTAGACCAAGTGAATAAAAGTCTGGACAACGTGGACGTTAATGCAGGAATTTTCGTGACTTAAGGTTGGAGGGTTTCTTTGCAGTCATACTTGAACCATAATTCATGAACGCATAACGTAGCATGCGCTTCGTGCAATTGTCTGAAACCTCCAAACCTCCAGCATTAAGGTCATTTCTAGAGTGACCGCATGCGCTCTACATTTCACTTTATGTCAATTGCAGCTGGCAACTCATTTAGTCCACCGTCCCTTTCGAGATATATGATGAATGCAGTAGGTCTCTTCTGATAATACAGCAGCTATCTGCAGCACTGTAGTCCCTAGTTCAGCTGTCAAGTATTATAATTATGTGCTCTTTTGTATAAAAAGGAAGGTCTAAGCCTTTATATTGTAAGTTATATGTTTGTATGGTAATAAATGCTCAGGAAGTACAACGTCTAGAAGTTAGATAGCGCAGTGCAACTGCAGCCAATTGTTGAGGGGACCTTGTAAAAGTCCTCACATCATTTTTCCACCATGGTGTGGTCAGCCTTTGGTCAAGAAGCCACATGTGCTGACTCGGGTTTGGAAGAGTGTGCTTGGATCTGTCGTTCCAAATTCTCTTTGTCAAGAAGAAGAAGAAGAAGAAGAAGAAGAAGTTGTTTTTTCATTGAGCTCTCTTTAAGGGCTCGCCTAAGCAGGAAAAGAAATCGTCATTGTGAATGGTTTAGAATAAGACTGCTTCAAAGAGGCTGACGTGTGTTGACCACCATCACTTCCCTTTGTCCAATGCTGTCGACTGGTTACAATCGCATTCAGTCGTTCCTCTTCTCGCTTCTATTATGTAGACCAAGAAACAACGAATGAGTAAGCTATCCTGCCCATGACATTGGCTGTCAAGGTCTAAGCCTTTATATTGTAAGTTATATGTTTGTATGGTAATAAATGCTCAGGAAGTACAACGTACAATGTCTAGAAGTTAGATAGCGTAATGCAACTGCGGCCAATTGTTGAGGGGACCTTGTAAAAGTCCTCACATCATTTTTCCACCGTCGTGTGGTCAGCTTCTGGTCAAAAAGCCATATGTGCTGGCTCGGGTTTGGAAGAGCGTGCTTGGATCCGTCGTTTCAAATTTTCTTTGTCTTGAAGAAGAAGAAGAAGTTTTTTCATTGAGCTCTCGTTAAGGGCTCGCCTAAGCAGGAAAAGAAATCATCATTGTGAACGGTTTAGAATAAGACTGCTTCAAAGAGGCTGACGTGTGTTGACCTCCATCGCTTCCCTTTGTCCAATGCTATCGACTGGTTACAATCGCATTCAGTTGTTCCTCTTTTCGCTTCTATTGTAACGACCCAAGCTCTACTATATTGTAATATTATGCAATAATGTAATATTATGTTAGTGGGCCCCAAAAGAAGAAACTAAAAAAGAAACCGAAAAGTTAGTAAAACAAAAAGGAGAGGGGAGAGGGCTCGGCTAAATAGAAGCTGAGGGGTCCTCTACCAAAAAGAAAAGAAAGAAAAGAAGAAGAAGAAGAAGAAGAAGAAGAAGAAGAAGAAGAAGAAGAGAAAGGGGGAAGAAAGGAAAGGAATCTTGGCACGTGCACGTCTCGGATGCCTCGCTAAGCCGACTCGACTTCATAACACAGCACCCGGTAAGAGATCAAGCCCTCGTTTGTCCGATTGAAGTAATTTTTGGATTTAGGATTTAAATTCGAAATTTTTGGAAAACTGAGCGGCGAAGTCTAATTTTGGAGTCGTTGAGCCGCGTATTTTTGCAAGAATGGTAATTTAGGGTGTTGTGGAGCCGTGGGATTTTACGGATCGTGATTTGAGCTTATGGTTTGTCCGAAACAAAATTTCAAAGTTTCCCGCACGCAGTGAACAGTACGCGTCCAGCAGCCTTGGGCCCGTATTTTGTCATTTTTCGGCTTGATTTTGGGATGGCCAAGTTGAGATTCTTGTGATATGTTTCAAGGGCTCTCTATTGAATATAAGTACGTTCGGATCAGAGTTCGGAAGAAAAAGTTAAGGCGCAATCAAGTTTTGCACTTAAATGTCGTGTTGCGAATAGCTTGAACAATCGCTTTGGTTATGCGATTTGTTAGTGCGTATAAATCATTTCGTTAAAGTTAAGGCGTAATTTAGTTTTTTTTGAAGTAGAGATAGAGTTTTATTAGATTTTAACATTTTTCTCGGTTATTTGATAGGACCTTGAATTCGACGATACGAGTATCGTTTGTCGTTTGGTCGTCGACGACGAGGTGAGTGGTACTATATCTTCTTTGGTTTTATAAAATCATGTCTTGAAGTATATATATATGTATATATATATTGAATTGAGAAAAGCATTTTTATTGCATAATAGTCAGATCGAGCAATTGCTACCCTTTGGTTGATTGTGAATCTTTGAAAAACATGTTATACAAGGTTTGTGGAGAAACATATATGAAATTGCTTTGCGACTGATTTGTGGAAAGATTTATGATGATTTGAGCAACAAATATGAAAATGGATGATGGGCTATGTTGCAAAATGTTATTTGTTTAGTTTGAGATATTGATTTTTGGATTGGATTTCTGGTATTGGAGAATGGTTATTTATGCTCAATATGACTGTGAATCCAGTGATGGGTTTTTGGGGTAATCCTTCTGGGCCTAGCCATCGGCTTTGTAAGTGGAGACCTTACCAAGGGGGAATCTTGGTCGCCTTGTCACGGGCGTTGTGTCGTGACCATGGTTAGTTATTGAGCAAAAGATTGATCAATGGATAGACCATTGATATGTGTTTTTGATGGAGATTATTTAATGGATTCGACCATTGATACTTAACTTTTGATGGTGATTTAAATGAGTCTTCCATATTAGTATCAAGCTTTGATGATGAGAAATAACTTTTATATGATTCGGTCTGTATTTTATATATTGAATTGGCGTTATGAAATTTTGTATTGGTTTGTATACATGCATAGGGGTTGTTCGATCTGCTTAGAAGATATGTACTACTCACTGAGCTGTGGTTGCTCATCCCATTCCTCCTTTAATCTTTTTAGGTTCCTTAGCTAGCGGCGAATAGAGCGAGTGCTTAGTCGGTGGGAACTTTTGGGGAGTTCTATTTTGTTTTTGGTATGGTTCAGACAAGTGGTGCAAATAATACTTACTAGTAGTTGGATCGTCGAGTTTTAAACATATATATCTTTTTCTTTTGGTGGATTATAGAAACGATGTTGCAACCAATTTGTTGGTTTATCGATATATATATATATATGGTTTGAGATATATATAAGTTAATGTCAGTTTATTGGTTGTATTTGAGGCTGCGTTCTTTGTAAAGAAGGACGGCCATGTCATTCACATTCTTTGTGGTTTTGGGATGTGACATATATAATATTGTCCACTTTGAACACTGAGTTCTCACGGCTTTAAAACGCATTATACAGGTTAAAGAAACCTAAGCCATTATAAACTGGATTAGGACTTCCCCCCTAAGCGATGTGGAATAAGAGGGACGCCTTCCTTGCGCACGTTCGGGGACCGAGGTGCGGACGTACTGCCATCCCTTCTCCCCGTGCACCGCCGCTCGGGCCGTCACACTCTCCCCCTCTTGGGAGCACAATGCCCTCACTGTGGCCCCACATGCTACGGGAGTCGGCTCTAATACTATTTATAACAACCTAGACCCCACTGTATAATATTTGTTCGCTTTTGATACTGAGTCAGGTTAGAAGGGCCCAAGCCATTATAAATTGGCCTAAGACTCTCCCTCTAAGCGATGTGGGACAAGAGGGACCCCTTCCTTGTGCACGTCCGGGGACCGAGGCACGGACGCACTGCCATCCCTCCTCCCTGCGCACCACCGCTCGGGCCGTCACATCTATTATGTAAACCAAGAAACAACGAATGAGTAAGCTATCCTGGAGATACCTAAACGTGACCGCTCGGGCCGTCACATCTATTATGTAAACCAAGAAACAACGAATGAGTAAGCTATCCTGGAGATACCTAAACGTGCCCACATTTTGCGATGGATGCAGCAGACGTAATTCGTGTCACCTGAACAACTGCTTGCCCATGACATTGGCTGTCAAGAGTAGCTACGTGGACTTGATTTATGAGCTCCAAGTCCCCACAGCATGATCAGTTGAGTTCGGTGGACCTCGTACTGAACTATTGAATTCTAACGTATTTCCGATCATGGGCAAGAAGCATAAGTGTCCCAATGGCGCCTTCAATGCCGTAAAACCATAGAACATAACTTGTCAGTCAAGTCCAGAATGTGTACTGGGCAAGGGAAAAACAAGAACGGTATTTTTGACGCGGTAAATGCACTTGACCAGTTTGATATAACACATTATATTGAAGATTCAACATCATTTTGCATTATAGGAGGACACAAGTCCAGTTTATATGTCTAAACAAAGCTAATTTGAACTTTCAAATACTCTCCTGTCTATTCTTGTTTTGACTGCAAGGATGGCTCATAGAAACGGGTGCATTTGTGACAGCCTGAATTTTCAGAATTTGTTTTCGATTAAATAAATCCGGCATTTCGTTGACGCGCCAATAGTGCTATTTTCTGAGTTGATCACTCATGAGATAACTGGACTATTTGGGGAAGCGATTAAGCAATTTAAATGCAATTGGACTTGAGAATTTGACATGGAATCAACTGCTCGACTGTGTGGATCTATGATGGTCAGTACGGTACCGTCAGAGATCGATCAGAGATTAGAAATAGGTCGATTCGACTAAGATATGTTATCAAAATGTTGATGGTTCCATTTGATTGCAAAATTCTTATCGATCGGCACTAAATTGATTTTCCTATCGTTTTGGTACTTGGTGTTTATAAATGAAACCTTGAAATTTTCACGACAATCGATGATCGCCAATGTGTCGAACATGTACAGTGTGATTTAAGATAAATTGATCACGGGTCAATTGCATCAAAAATTCCTAAAAATTATTCAGTAGACTAGGTCATGCTAAAAGTGCACCGGAGTGAAATTAACCATGAATTTGAACCTAATTTTAGAAATTGAAAGTTCTGTGGTTTCACGAGCTATTTTAATAACGTCGACTCATCATTCGAAGATTTTTCAGAGATTCCAAGATTTTTACGAAAAATCGATTCGAACGTTGTGGAAAATTACGGAGATTCAGATGGGCTAAATCGATGGAAATTGAGACTTCTAAACTGAGCTTGTGAGTGTCGGGGATTTATAGAAAATTGTTCGGGATTTTTCTTTATCGAAATTGGACCTCAATTTGAGAAATTGAGTGAGGAAATTGAAGACTAAAAATGGAAATTCGGAGCTTTACAAGGTTCGGCAATTTTGGGCTTCAAAATTGGTTAATTTAGAGAATTTATAAGTTGAAAAGTATTAGGGGACATATAAGATAATATTAAAGACTTTTGGGGATAAGCATTTATGGAATTTGGATCATCCTCTTGTTTTTTTTTTTATCCTTATCCCCGCTGGCCTCCCTTGTGCGTCGATGACACCAGCTCATCCCCATGCCTCAAAATTCCACGGTCTGCCCTGCTTTTCTTTCATTTTCCTCGTTGAAGCCGCGCCATCTCTCTCTCTCTCTCACAGATCAACTCACTCGCGCCAGCAGCTGCTTCTCCATTTGCTGCCCCATCCCCCTGCAACAACGTCCCCCGCCAGCAACCGAAGCTTCTGCCCCACCGAATTAATCCACCCAGCTCGGTCAACCAGCGAAGCTGGTGTTGACCTTCGAAACCCCACAAAATTTCCTCTCCCACGCGGCCATCATTCACCGAAGCCACGAAACTCCACTGCCGCGTCCGAGTCTTCCATTTCAGCTTCGTCCGTGCGTCTCCAGTCCACGAATCCAGCTCGTGTCTTCAGCAAGTAAACGCCAGCAACATCGTCCACGTCTCCAGCGAAGCTTGGCCCAGCGAAGCCTGCAGCAGTTCAGCTCGCTCGTTTCTTCTTCGCCCAGCTTGCCCGTGCGCCTTCGGCCCAGCAGTTCCTTTTTCTTTACTCGGCCCAGTAGACGGGCCGTTTGAAGCCCAAGCCCTGTGGATTTCAGCCCATCTTCAGTTGTTGTCCAGCTCACTTGAAGTCCATTTTCAGCAGTCCAACCCAATCAATTGAAGCCCGCGAATTTCCCAGCCCATCCGAAGACAGGCCCACTTGAAGTTCAGCCCATCGGCCCAAGAAACAGGCCCAATCCCAGCCTTTTTGCTGTGGGCTTGCGAGGCTTTTGGGCCCGGCCCAAGTGTCCGTCGACGCCGCCAAAATTTTGGATTTCAGCCACCATTGTGTCGTCATTGCGATAAACCGGTTTCTGCACTAAACCGGTGAGTTTATTTACTAAACTCTTCTTAGTAAGCTAATGACGTCTAAGGGGTGTTTAGATTTATTTAATTAGGAATTAAGCAGTTAGTTAGATTAATTTAGTGATTTAATTATGCAATTATGCATGTTAGGTGGTTATATTAGATTAAGTGATGCCTAAATAAATTGTGTTATTTATCTAGAAGGGTTCGGGAATTTTCTAAGTTCGTATTGGTACTTAATTTAGTGATTTTGGCCTAGGTTGGCATTTTTAGTATTTAAATTGATTTATTTAATTAATTTTAGAAATTAATTAATTATTAAATATTTCTCGGAAATTAGGCCGGGTTAGCTAGTGACTAGAATTTTGTGTTGATTGCAATGGTGTGATTAATTTCTGCAATCGAGTGTTAAATTACGCAAATTGAGTGTTGATTGGATTTTTGGACATTTATTCCAAAAATTTATAAAATTCGTTATTTATTCAGAAAATCTCAGGTGTTGGGTTTTAAATACCGAAAATAGTTTTATATACTATATAAACCAATGGGATTTTGAAAAGAATGTTATGAATTTTCCGGGTCCAATCTGACCGTATACTCACACATGACTATTTTTGGGATGTTCTTAATACGAAGAAAATAGGCTAGGACTTTACCCAAAAAAAAGAAAATAGGCTAGGATTACTATTTTAATCGAGGCATTTGTGTACAATGCATAGTCCTGGGCCGAGATTGAGTGGTCGTGTGTTAGTTAAAGTAAACTCGTCCTAGCGTTTATGCCGGACGTTACTAAATCCACTTTTGGGTTACCTATGAATTAGGGTAGCGGGTTGCAGTAAATTATGGACCTAAGCTCCCTATAGGGAAGAAATGATGCATGGCTATGCCAGTAGATTGCCAAACATGGATGTCAACAGTGCCTTGAGTAGCTTAATTAACAATTGGAACACATGATTGTCTAAGTTTGATATGCTTGATTATGAGAAAAAACCGTGTAGCATGGTATGGGTCGTATCATAACAGTTGTTGACACCTAAATTTTGATGGCCTGTTTAGTCATTTATCGCATTAAAAATTAAGGTTTAATTTTATAAATAAAAATAATAATAATTGCATCGCATAGAGATTTATGTGCATTTTATTTTAATTTGCATTTTATTTATTGGACTAGTGCAGATAGGTTCAAATTAGTTGGGCTAAGTCCATGAAGCGAGCAAGTTGGCCAAAGCCCATGTTTTTTATTAATTAAAAATTATATCGTGGGAAAATAGAAATTTTGAAATTTTTTCGGGATATGAATCTTTTGGATATGGCATATGTGTGAAAAAATATTGCGATTTATCTTTGCAAGATTTGGATTTCGAGAAAATATTTATCGTAATCTTGAATTCTTATCAATATGTGATTAGTTGGTGAAAAAGTATTGTGGATGTAGATTTGAAGGGGAAGTCGAAGACCTATCTCCTACCCCTTATAAAAGCAGCAGTATGCGAGGACCTAAGGGGGGTTCTCTTCATCGAAAAAAAAAGGGAAAAAAGTAAGAAGAGAAGACAGACGTGAGAGAATGGGAAAAGTGTGCGGCTGTTCATCTTCTTCAGCGACGCTTCCCTGGTGTCCAGTCCTTTCACTGGCGCGCCTTCTTGCCCGTGCTTGGTCAATCGCCCGTGTGCACCACGCCTGAGCACCGCTTGCTGCTCCACCCGACGACCTGCGGAGCTTCGCCGCGCATCCGTCTCTCCCTGCTGCCCCGCCGGACGTTGAACCTCCTCACCGCAACCCACCAAGCCTACGCTGGAGCATCTCGCACTAGATCCGAATGCCCTTCGCCGGTAGTCCAAGCCGCTCCGCCCTACCGCGCACCACTACTGCCCTGTTGCCCGAGCCGACGACCCACGACGCCCTGTTCGACTCCGGACGCCGCCTGCACGCAGATCGGCAGAACAGGACCTGAGCATTCCTAGCTCCGCCCCGGTGCTACTGCTGCCGCCGCCCTTTCTGGAGTTCCCCTTACTGGATCGATTGACCTGTTGTCCTTGGCAATCTGCCGCGAGCGAGCCATGCCTGGAAAAAAGAAAAAACAGAAAAAACAAAGAAAAAAACAAAAAGAAAAATTAGGTAGTCTTTTTATTTATTTTTGTTTTGTTTGTTTTTATTTTCTTTTATAGCTTGTTTCTTAGTGAAATTGTTCCTTTAAGTATATGATTGACATTCCAACATGAAAGTCCCCTCAAATTAGGGATTGACAGTCTGATTTTCGTGTCCGAAATCCGACTCGCAATCTCTTGCAAAAATCGATAATCCGATCTCAAGCTCGAGATTTGATTCGTGATTTAATTTAAAATTGGTCAACTCGATCTCATGCGCGAGATATGGTTCGTCAATTTTTGGATATCAATTTTATCTTACTTAATTTGCTGTCATGGTGTTTTAATCAATTTTATTTTCATAAAAAAAATCAAAAAATTTTGAATTAGGATTAGATTCGTTTTAGAATATTCCTAGTTAAGGTTATCTTGCATTGCAATCTTATTTCGAATTTTTAAATAAAAAATAAAAAAAAATGCATTCATTTAGGATGTTAGTTTTAAATTTGAATTACATGTTTAATTATTTGGCAATTTTAATTTCGAATTTTATAAATAAAAAAAGCACAAAAAAAATCATCATACATATATCATATAGAATTAGGGCATCCTTGGCACGTCATGGCATGTTAGGATAAAATTGCATATTAAGTTTAGATTGATTTTTGCATCTTAGGTTAGAGCTTGCTAGGTTAAGACAATATCTTAGTTTAAATTAGGATTTAGTTTGACCCGATCCTTAATATAAGCTAGATAGAATTTTAATCTAGATAGTTATGTTTTGCATTTCATTAAAAAAAATTGTCTTAGGATAAATTAGTTGCAATTTCTAGGATAGATTGCATTTTTAGAATAAAAATCATGTGCACATCATATAGAATTAGGTCCATAAAATGCACGTCATTTAGTGATTGTTGTTAGGTTCATGTAATTAGAAATTGGCCGTCATTAGATTAGGTCATTTAATAAATGTCGCTTGACATATAGCTTGCATATTAAATTGTATGTCGCATGTCATTTTAGTTAAAATAATTTTGTATGTCATCGCATTGCATCACACGTCATTAGAATTAAGTCATTATGGTTAATTTAGATTGCATATTTAATTATTGCATGTTGATTAAGAAATTAATAGTTTTTTCACTCATTCATATAATTTAGGACATATTGCCATGCCATATCATTTCATAGTAGATCAGAAGCATTGCATTGCATATGGACTATATTCTTGTTGAAAAAGAGAAAACAAAAATTGAATAATTGCTTGTTAATTAGAAACCATATCTAGGGTTGTTGATGTGGATTTTCATTTAACATTACAGATGCTTTCGTTACTTTGAGGTAAGTTCTGCATTATTTAATTGCTTTCTTGGGTGTTAAATTGGTGGTTTGCGTATCCGCATGATCACCTCACATGTTAGGAAAATAGATTTAAAATCAATCAAAACTGCTTGCCAAACATTTTTCAAAATAAAAGAGAAATGTACCGAAAGGGCGTTAGAGAAATCTAGCGTAACCAAGTCCTCGAACTCATAAATCTCTAGTTCATAGGAGTAAAGTAAATCTCCTGTTACTTTACTTGGGTTTCTAATCGACCCACCAAAAATAGATTAGTGGTGACTCCTAATTGAAAATCAATTGCATGTTTAGAACTTGAACCTAAGTCGCGAATTGGTATGGGCTTGAGAGAGCCCGAGTTAAGTCTAGACTTAACAATCCATTAGCTAAACCCTAGGTGGTTCACACCCTAAAAATTGGTCGCGACAACGGTCTGGTCTTATAATCGGAACTCCTGTGATGGATTGGGCTGAGACTAGGGGTGTGCAACCGGACCGGGTCAACCCGGTTCCCGAATCGGCCCACCCGGAAAATAGGTTTGGGAACTGGTTCCGGTTGAAATCGGTTCGAGAACTAGTTCCCAAAGTTTAGACCCTGTTTGAACCGGTCTAGAAACCAGTTCCGAGGGAATACCCACCCGGGAACCGGATTGACTGGATTGGTTCGGGAACCGGATTGACCGGATTGGTTTTTAAGGCAAAACCCTAATTCATTTCTAATTTTCAGTTTCTATCTTTACTCTCAAGCTCTCACCTCCGCCAATCCATCCGAGCGTTGCGCCGCTGACTCTGCTTCCACTCACCCACTATCGCCTTCCTCCTGCGACACCCGCAACCAAGAACGCCCCCAGCAACACCGACTTCGTCAACATCACCAACCTCTAGGGCGGCAAGGTGGGCTTCGGCGCCGTCGCCCTCGGGTCCAAGGTCGAGCATCGCTCAACCATCCCCGACGTAAGCTTGTGCCTCCTAGTCGGAACCTCCAAGCCGCGGCTTCCCTTTCCTCGAATTCAAGTTTTGCGGTGAGTTTCCTAGTTTTTGGTTCAACCCGTGTCGATTTCCCAAAGATCCCGGCTTGGGGGCGTGCGAGGTGACCGGACATAGTCTGATCTATCGATCTCGCCCGCCGTTCGCCCCCTCCCCCTCTCAGGAGCCGGGCAGGGGCCCTCAACCGACCTTCTTTTTACGTGCCTTGCTTTTGCGCTTTTTTGTCATGTTTTGCAAGACATACTGAGCTGGGGTGTGCGTGTTGGGTTCTCTTATGCTGTCCTTCGCCGATGTTGAGCATTCCTTGCTGACTCATGTTGAACTTTGATGTGGTTCTGAGCCCTGTTCTTGTCAGTGGTTTCCTTTCATCTGTCGCCCACCACCTGTTTGACAAAATGCCTTTGAGAGTCGATATGGTTTGTGTGAAATCAATTGAGTAATCGTATATTAAGCCTAGACTCATAGTGGGTTTGCCAAGTACTTTATTAAACTTTTATCTTGTCATGTTCTTCGAATTGTGCTCCTCATGATGAACGTTGGTGAGGAGAGTGAGTGAGGGTCTCTGTTATGCATATTACCGAATCTCCAGTGATGTTTGCATTGAACTCGTGTTACGTCCCATTCTCTATATCCATGTTTTGGGCATTTTTGTGAAGCAATGGGTTCGAGTGTTCAATCGATGAACAATGGTGATATCTCGATGATAGCCGGCAAAGATGGTTTGGTAAAAACTCGGAGTAGCGAGGACAGTTCCACTCGTATTGTGGATGTCTTGTTTTAGATGAAGATGGGTTGTTGATTTTCCTCTAGTGTCTCAATTCTTTAGTCTGATTGAAAGAAGGGATTTGGGAGGGACTGATACTGCAAAGGGAAAGTGCAAGCGTTTGAGAAGGGAAATGTGAGAAGATTTGGCCGTGGGCTCATTGGACTTTGGGGTTTAATGGAGATTATGGGCTTGAACTTAGCTAAGATTGGTAAATTTGAGCCGTGGTTATCATTGGAAAATAAACTTCATCTTGTGGAAACTCCGATTTTGTGGTAAGTAAATAAATTTTATTAAATCATAACTTTTACATGTCTCTAGAGTATGAATTCTTGTTGATTTTTCTTTATATATGAATTTTAGGTTTTTATCAGAGATTTTGTACCATGTGGAACGCAAGGCCGAAGAAGGAGAAGAAGATCAAGCGCATCAAAGACAAGGTTGATATGTGATCAGTCAAAAATTGTCCTACAACTAATTAATTGGCTAAATTGCTAGCTTGTATATTATTGGAATATGAGAAACTCGATGTACATTGTGGGATCTAAGGATGCGAGATTGTCGAATTATATACTTGGTTGTTTTATCAAGGGAGGGTCCAAATTTTATACATGTTCCCAATAAGTTTGGTTGAAGGATGTGCTTGGTTCGGCCTTTTTTGTTTCTACAGACAACTCATTTAGACTTGCTTCTCTAAGGTTAATATAAAGATATAGCAATTTTTATGTAAAATAGGTTCCGATATAAACAGGGTCAACCCTGTTCCCAGACCGGAAAAACTAGGTGGGTCGGGAATGGGGTAAATGCAAACAGGGTCGGGAACAGGGTCCAAAAAAAGAGAATCAGTTATAACAGAGTCGGGCATAGGATCTAGGTCTAAACCCTACCCACCCTGGACCCGATCACCCCTAGCTGAGACCCTTGTAGTTGATTGAGAAAAGTAAGGCATTTCGATTGTCGTATGCATAAATTGCATGCATTTGAGATATGAACTATACTGACCTATAGGAAGGAACTGAGGCGAGGTAAGTTCCCTGTTCTAATTGTGTGGTTGTGTGACTAGAGCGCCCTAAAGTGTATTTCCCTCATAATCGGGGTTTAGTAGGTGGATTTGCTAAGACATCGTCTTATTGGTTATTGAATAACCATTTCCAGATCCTTAGAAAGTGGTCGTGGATGACCAAGGTCTCAAAGTCTGAGGAGGAGAAGTACGGAGGATCGGTGGATATGTCCTATTAAAATGTCGTAGGACAGCCTCTTGTGAGAGTCGACTTTTTTGTAGGCTTTCGACTAAACTTGTTTTGTACCTGAATCTCATTGTTTATAAAAGTGTGCTTTTGTGAATTAATGTCCTGCTTTTCTGTCCCGAGATGATTATTGTCAGAGGATTTATTTTCGCTTCCACATGCACAATAAAACGAAAGGGTTGGCAACTTGTCCTAGGAAGTTGCAAAATTTTATCGACCAGAGAGAGATAGACACGCGCTCAGAGGTTCGGGGCGTGACAGCATTAGCCTTGTGGATCCTTAATTTTTTGTTTAGTCAAAAAGTTCATATACATATTGATTACAAGTGCTTAATATTTCAATACAAATTGTGAGGATTATATTATTTTTCTCACATATTAATGTAAAATTTGAAGCCGTATAAGATATTAGACAGTTCCAAAACATGTTCAAGTGGAAACGGAGTTAACCCTAGAACCGGATCGGAAAAAAGGTGGGTCAAATATAGGGTCCAAAAAAGGGGAGCCGGTTATAATAAGGTCGGGTACATGTTCAAGTCTAGACCTTACCCACCCTGGACCCCGGGACGATGCCTTCAATGGAGCCATTGTAGAAGGAGCGGAGTTCCACAGCTACACACTTGAGGAGAGGCTTTAGAGAGTTGAGAAAATCCGGGTTATGGCGAGATCCTCACCTTTCAATAAGCTCCTCATGGTTCGATGCCTGTAGTAGAAAAGCCATGTGGTCACTATCACTGGAAAAATTCCGATCCATCGAGATGGAGACAATGGGAAACATATGCCTTTGCCTCTCCATTTGACGTATTTTCATCTTAGTTGCCTGTTGTTTTCTCGTTCATGGGGACATTTCACTTCTATGAGTGTGATTTGTGAATTGGATGTATTTTGAGTAGCTTATATATGAGAAGCTTCCCAAGGATATATCTGAATGTCATGTTTTGCTTTTGGATCCCGTTTTAGCTACAGGTAACTATATATCATGTCATCCTTGAAAGATTCTTGAAGTTTTTGATGCCTAAGGAGTTCTGCGTTATAGAACCTTAATTCCTTGCCAACTTTATTTGCCAAGAATTGCGTATCAGGAATAGGGGAAATGATTCAAAGAATATCAGTTAATTTGTCTTTTTCTGGAGTTGGAATTCCTATGAAGGGTTTCAGTCCTTACTAACATCCCACAAGCTCGTTTGCAGCTTTGATGAAATTGATGACAGTACAGCTGATGCAACTAGACAATGCTAGTATGCTTTTCTTCGCATTCATTTTATGCATGGCACCAAGTGTCGCGACCTAAATTTCAGGTGCACTATCTAAGTTTAGGCTAATGGACTACTAAGTCTTTAAACTTAGCTCGGGTTTTCCTAAGCCCATACCAATTCGCAACTTAAGGTCTAAAAGTTGTCACTAATCGGTTTACAGTAGGTTAATTAGATATCTAAGTAAAATAATTGGAGAATTATTTTATTCTTACGAACTATAGACTAAGGGTACAGGGACTTGGTTACACTAGATTTTTCTAATATCCTTTCGGTACCATTACTTTTTAATTTTCAAAAATGCTTTTATAGGCAGCATGGATTTTTTAACCTAAATTTCTATCATGCAAATGGGTGATCACGCGAGTACTCAACCATTATTAAACACTCAATGAATTAAATAAATTGCATTAAACACAAAACAAACAAGCTATTTCTAATTAAATGAACCTAACATGCAAATTAATTGACATGCGCCTAGTATTTTTGTGTGTTTTTTTTAATTGAAATTCGGAATTAATAAAAACCCTAATTAAACTATCTAAAATGAATAATTTTCTAATTTATTTTAGGGATTAATTTGACTTAAACCCTATCCTATCTTAAAAAACTATTTTTTAGAAAAAAAAAATGAGATTATTTAAATGTGCAAAGATTATTATCTAAGCCTATCTAAAAAAAATCAAATCAAATCCTAATCTATTCCAAAAAAATTATCTAAATGTGCAATCCTAAAAATGCATCACTAATTTACTAAACTAACACACTTTGATGCAAGATTTGATTGATTGATTGATTTATTTATTTAATGTTTTTTTAGTGTTTTTCCAAGATTAGCAATTATGAAATTACATCTAAACTAATCAAGACATCCACCAAATAAAGTATTAGAATAATTGAAAAAATAATATGTTGTCTCATAGGTCAAATTAACAATTACTTTAACCTTAAACATTAAGACAAAAATTCAAAATAATTAAAAATATGATCTAAAGTTTTACGGATCAAATTAATAATTACAATAATTTTAGGCGAAACCATAGGATAATGCCTACAAGATTCATGAGTAGCGACATCTTATGTTCCAATTTAAATAACTAAACTTAAAAAAAAATATAAACAAAATAAAGTAAAATAAATGAAAAATAAAAATAAAAACTACCTAATTGATTTTCCCTTTTCTTTTGTTTTTTTCTTTTTTTTTTCTTTTCCAAGCCTTGTGCTCGGTCACCAAGGAGACTGATCGTTGGTCCGGCAAGGAGAACTCCGGCGAGGGCGGACGGGCAGGAACGAGGTGGCACCCAGGTAGCAGGGACAACCGGCGGAACAGGGACGTCGCAGTCGGAGCTGCCGGCGTTCGGACTCCGGCACAGGGCGTTGCAGGCAGAGGACTCCGGGTGTGGGCGTCGCAGGCGGAAAGCTGCAGATCCGGCTCAGGTGGACTTCGGGCGAGGCTAGTACGACCGATCAAAGGGTGGAAGCGCAGCAGGGGAAACTCGCGTTTGCTACAGCATCAGGGGGCTAGAGGCGCGCGTTGGTGGCTCATGGAGACGCTACAGAGGCAGATCGGCAGGTGCTCAGGTGCTCGTGGAGGCGTGGCTGGGTCACGGCAGAGACAGGTCGCGGGTTGCTCTCGGAGGAGGCGCGGCGGGGCAGGACGGCAGATCTCGGATCGGCGCGGGTTGCAGGCAGATCGCGAACAGAGCAGGGCTCGTGGAAGGGTGAGCGAAGGCGTCGACGAGGCAACAGCAAACTGGGCAGTGGTGGAGCAGGAGGAGCGGCGATGGCCGGTGGAGGCGGAGTCTCTCTCTTCCCGTCACTCTCACGTCCTCTCCCTTTTCACTTTTGCTTTTTCCTCTTCCCTCGACCAAAGGAAACCCTAAGGGAAGCTTTTTTTTTTTTTTTGAATTTTTTTTCTTCAAACTCTAGAGAAGCCCCCGAAACCCTATTCATTTTTTCTTTTTATAGGCCACGAGTTAAGATTTTAATTTTTCAAATCTATATCCATAAAGATTTTTTTCCAAATGTAATATTTGATTGTCACATTTGCTTTATCAAAAAAATTCCATCATATCCTGGAAAGATTTCAAATTCTTATTTTTCACGAAATAATTTCCGATCATTAAAAAACAAGCTTGGGCTAATTTGCTCGCTTCATGAGTTTAGTCCGGCCTGCCAAGTTAAAGTTCAAAATCATTAATTTGAACTCATCCATCACTGGTCCAATGCAAAAAATGTAAATTAAAAATAAATGCACCTACATTTATATGCAATTAATATTTTTTTAGAGATAAAATTGATCCATAATTTTTTATGCAATAAATAAATGATCGGATCGTCAAAATTTAGGTGTCAACACCAAGCAATCGAGCTTATCTAGAAAGGAGTTCCAGCGTCTCACATCATATTTCTGAATCTCATCTCTCTGAGTGGTTTTTTCCATATTGGTTATAAATGCAGTTTTTGGCAAATCAAGTTTGGCTTATCCTACTGCTGCATAAATGCAGGCTCCTGAAGGGATCCATTGTGTCTCCAAAAGATTCCCCTCCTTGAAAATTGTGACTTCAGAGATTGATGTTGCATTGAACGAGGAGTTTCGTGTTATTCCGGGTATGGATGAGTTCGGTGATCGTTAATTTGGTACTGACGATTGATCCTTGAAGAGCTGACATTCGTTTGACCCGCTATCAATTGGGGTAGACAACATTAATTATGGTATATTACATACAGAGACAGAGGGAAGGAAGAGGGCGGAGGGGTTGTTCCTCATGTAGTCTCAAATACAATTAAACTGTCCTGAAACTGAGTATGTAAATAAATGCAGTTAGCGATTTGCATCTGTTATTTTAATAAAGGAAACTCTGATGATGCTGAATAGTGGGTTAGGGTTAGATAAGCTAATACAGTTTCGGTAAGAATCTCCTTGAAGGGATCTTTGTCCTCTGGCTTTTACTGGGGTCAGCTTTGACGATAACCATTAGTGGGAGTTTGTAAAGGTCAGCCCCTGTAAAATTGAAGAGCCGGAGTTGGCAAAAGCACAGTTCTAGCTTCATTACCCATGAACCATTATGGATAAATTTTTGGGGTTAGATATAGTAGCGGACTAAGCTTTGAAGGATCTATTGAGTAGGTGAAATGGAACGACAATTTTCGATTTGGGGAGCGAGGTCATGAGTTTGACTTCAATTTTAAATGACCTCTCGAGGTCATGACTAGAGACAATTTGAGAATGAATTTATCATTCAGACCGAGGCAGCATAGACCTAAGAAGCACCAATACTCTCCGAAGGCCTTCGTATCGTGTTCGATACTCCAACACGTGTCCCACACATTCTGACACATGGTTAATGAGTGTCGAAAAATCTGACATGTGGTCAACTCTTCCCGACATGCGAGTCTGAAATTTCGATACGCGACTCCGACATGCACGGGGTTAATTTTAAAAGTTTTCAATACTTGATGGGTCAAAATATAAATATATGAAAAAATAATAAAAATAATAAAAATAAAGGGGAAAGAAGAAAATTTTCACTCTCAAGCTTCTCACTTATAAGTTTTGACCTTCCCGTGAGAGACAATGGAATGCCCATCTTCTCGCCGGCATCGCTCCGCTGCCCTTGCAGAGTTGAAGTTGTGATTTTTTTTTTTTTTTTGCTTCTTTCCACCTCTCGCTGGCGTCACTTGCGACTTATCTCTTTTAGTCACATTTTCCATGGCGAATTTAGTTATTTTCTTTTCTTTGGTCGTACTTTGAGAGTTTTTGTCCTGGATTTTCATTTTTCTCGAACCTTGTTTTGCAGAGGAGCTCAAACCAATCTATATCATGAACTCCGAACTCGGTCTGGGATTATAAGAAATCTCATTAATTTCCGACAAATGTAAGAAAATAGGACATGTTCCTTCAAATTTACTCTTTTCTGTTTGCAATTTTTGAATTTCTCATTCAATCTCTATCAAATTAAAATAATAAATGATATTAACAAATGTTGGATTAATATTTTTAATTTAAATTAATTTTATGCTATTTTTATTATTATTTATTTACTTTTTCATATATATAAATATATATTTAATATATAACATGTCGGAACATATCGGAATTCTTTATTTTTTGAAAAATAACGTATCGGTGCCGTGTGGCATGTCGTGTGTCTGTGTCAGTGTTACATAGGCAGAGACAAAGCTCTTAAGAAGACCAAAGTGAGAAAGGACGTGAGGACTTTCACGAGGTGTTGCTCGACAAATCATCTCTTGAGGTCATGCCGTGCTGGCGTGGATGTTTGTTTGATTGTCTAGAAAGCGCAATTGCTAAGGAACGAGAAAATTTTGTGTACGTTTTATGCTCCAGCGTGTCAAATGGGAAGGCAGCAAGAACGCGACACATGTCAATATGGGTCCCACTCCATTAGGCCATACATCTTATGACCATTCTTCAAATTTTTGCATCCTCTCTCCTCATTAATTGCTGGTCTTCCCCCTCCATTCGTGTTGAAACCCCTCCCTCTCTCTCTTCAACTAAAGGACACTCTCTCTTCTCTGTCTTCTGCATCTTCCGAAGAAAAAGAAGCCCGCGCTCTTTTTTTTTTTTTTTTTTCAAAAAACGCTCCCTCCCTCTCGCTCTCAAAAGTCTCGCCGTTTGCCTCTCAAGCTCAGACCTGCAATCTCCAGCACGTTGCCTCCACCTTCGGGAGCCACTTTCTCTGCGTTGCTCCCAATAGCCCCCGCCGATGGCATCCCGAGCTCCGATCCAATGCCTCCGCCACATCGCCTCCGCCGCCGCCACCACCTCCAGGAACCACTCCTCTCTCTCTCTCTCTCTCTCTCTCTCTCTCTCTCTCGCCCTAAAGCGCTCCCGCTTGTCTCATCCCGAGCTCATATCCTTTCCATCATCTCTACCCTTGGCTTTGTTGCAAGAGAAGTAACGCCAATGGAGTCCGTGCTGATTCGTTCTTGCTCGTCCCCTCCGCTCGCGGAAGTGGGAGACCTCTGCAGCCTGAGATCTTTGTCAACCGCCGCGACAAGGGGGCGGCGGCGCCGTCACGGCGGTTCCCAAGTCGCCTCTGCCTCCGTGCTCCTTCTTAGTGTCCCTTTTGCCTTGCTTCCCAAGTTTGGACGGCGCCGCCGCCCTCCTCGTTGCGACAGTCGACGAAGATCTCGTGTCGCAGAGGTCTCCAGCTTCCGTGAGCAGAGGGGACGAGAAAGAATGAATTAGCACAGACTCCATCGGCGTTCCTTCTCTCGTAGCAAAGCCAAGGGTAGAGATGATGGAAAGGATATGAGCTCGGGATGAAACAAGCGGGGGCGCTTTAGGGAGAGAGAGAGAGAGAGAGAGAGAGAGAGAGAGAGAGGAAGTGGTTGTTGGTGGCGGCGGTGGAGGCGACGTAGCGGAGGCATTGGATCTGAGCTCAGGATGTCATTAGCGGGGGCTATTGGGAGCGACGGAGAGAAAGTGGCTCCCGAAGGTGGAGACAACGTGCTGGAGATTACGGGTCTGAGCTCAAGAGGCAAATGGCGAGACTCTTGAGAGCGAGAGGGAGGGAGTGTTTTTTGAAAAAAAAAAGAGCGCAGGCTTCTTTTTCTCGGAAGATGCAGAAGACAGAGGAGATAGAATGTCCTCTAGTTGAAGAGAGAGAGGGGAGAGGGTTTCAATGCGAATGGAGGGGGAAGACCAGCAATTAAAGAGGAGAGAGGATGCAAAAATTTGAAGAATAGTCATCAGATGTATGGCCTGATGGAGTGGGACCCATATTGACACGTGTCGTGTTCTCGCTGCCTTCCCATTTGACACGCTGGAGCATAAGACGTACACAATATTTTCTCGCTAAGGAACATCCTTTCCGATCGAGACACCACGGCTTGAGGTATTCGGAGGTCTTCGTTGGCGATGCAGCGTAAATGGACTGCCCTGTGTTCCCATATAAATCGTCAGAAGAAGAAGAAGAAGACTGGAATGTTTCTATGGTTTTATACGAGAAATATATTCATAGACAAACAGCGTAACATGCACTTCGTGTAATTGTCCGAAACCTCCGGCGTTAAGGTCGTTTTTTAGACTGGTCGCACGCGTTTTGTGTTTTAGTCGTACGTCAATTTCAGCTAGCGACTCGGTTGGTCCAACATACACTTAAAGATTTATGATGGATACATTTGGTCACAGGCAGTATGACTTTGAAGTGGTCCAAGTCGTTTGTATCGTAATTTTACACGTTTGATAATAGATGTTTGGAAGTATATCCTCCAGAAATTTGATGGCGCGGTGCAACAGTGGCGTTTAACGAGCACATTGTAAAAAATGCGTCCTAGACAGGGGTAAAACAAGGACAGTTTAGATGACATGGTTGATGACGCTTGAGTGACATTTTGATGTCGTCAAGTCAAGTCAAGTCAGACTAACAATGGATGCTGCCTAGCTTTGCATTATAGCAGGACGCTTGTCCACTATATATGTCTAAACAAGCTAAGCTGAATTTCTGATACAGCCCTCCTTTCGACTATTCTTGTTTTGCCTGCAAGAATGGCTCATAAGATCTCCTGCATTGAACTTCTTCCTATACTGGTCCTATCAGGATTTCTATTTCCTGGAACTATAAAATTTGCACTTTCCACTGGGGGAACCGCTTCAGGTTGCTTCAAAAGTGAAAGAGAAGCACTCACCAAGTTGAGAGGTGGCTTTACAGATCCTTCAGGCCAGCTTGCATCATGGGTTGGGAAAGATTGCTGCAATTGGAGAGGAATTGTATGCAGCAACCTGACTGGGCGAGTCGTTGAGATCAATCTCCATAACCTGTATGTGGATGATAGTCTAAGCGGTGATCTTAAGCCAGAGCAAGCGCTGGGGGGTGAGATCAGTGCTTCTCTGCTCGATGTAAAAGAGTTGAAGTACTTGGATTTGAGCATGAACAATTTTGGAGGCACCAAACTCCCTGGATTCATCGGTTCGCTAAAGCAGCTGAGATACCTCAATCTGTCAGGCGCATCTTTTGGTGGAACGATCCCTCCAAGTCTTGGGAATCTTTCGCGACTGCAGTATCTGGACCTCAGCAATTGTTTTGCCGGATCGAGCCAAAATGGACGTCTCTGGCTTCCTGGCCTTTCCTCCCTTAAATACCTTAATCTTGGAGCCATCGATCTCAGTAAATCCGCAGATCATTGGCTTCGAGCTATCAATTTTCTATCTTCTCTCAGAGAGTTGCACTTGCCCAACTGTTTCCTGTCAAAGCTTCCTCTTTCTCTTCCATTCATCAACGTCACGTTGCTCGAGGTCCTTGATCTCTCGAACAATAACATCAACTCTACTTCACCCGGGTGGCTGTTCAATCTCACTCGCCTAGTTCATCTTGATTTAAACTCAAATAGTCTCAGGGGTGAGCTTCCAGATTTATTTGCTAATTTAGCATCCCTCCAAAAACTCGATTTGTCCCAGAATTATCTTGAAGGTGAGCTCTCGAAATCCTTGGGGAGCTTATGTGATTTGAGTGTCCTAAAGCTTTCTGTCAATAACATCACCGGTGATATAACTGATCTTATCAACGGGTTAGCTCGATGCAACAATAGCCAGTTGGAGGATCTGGACCTGGGAAACAATGGATTGTCTGGCAATTTGCCAGATTCTCTAGGAAACCTGAAGAAGTTAAGGTACCTCCAATTTTTGCGGAATTCATTTCAAGGTTCTATTCCACGGACGATTGGAAACTTGTCGTCTTTGAAAGAGTTTTACGTTGCCAAAAACAGTATGAGTGGGATTCCTGAAAGTTTTGGGCAACTGTCAACGTTGGTCGCGGTGGATCTCTCTGACAACTTGTGGGAAGGAGTAGTGACGGAGCGCCACCTGGCCAACCTCTCGAGTCTCACGGATCTTAACTTGAATAAACTGTCTCCAAACATTTCCTTGGCATTTAACATAACCCCCAGTTGGATTCCTCCCTTCAAGCTCAGGTACCTTTGCATCAGGTCTTGCCAATTGGGTCCCGAGTTTCCTACTTGGCTCAGGAATCAAAACGACCTCGAGACCGTGGTGTTGAACAACGCTAAAATTTCGGGAACCTTACCTGAATGGTTCTTGCAGCTGAATCTGCAATTAGATGAACTAGACGTCGCGTATAATCAACTCACTGGCAAGCCACTCAACTCTTTGATGTTCTTAGACATCCGATCCACTGTTGACTTGAGTTCGAACTCTTACGAAGGTCCTCTTCCTATTTGGTCTTCCAATGTGACGACACTGTATCTCAGAGATAATCACTTCTCCGGTCCCATTCCTCCTAACATTGGTGAACTCATGCCTCACCTGACAGATTTAGACATATCTCGGAATGCCCTAAATGGTACCATTCCCTTGTCCATCGGGAAAATGACCAATTTGACAACCCTAGTCATCTCCAACAACTACCTATCCGGAGAAATACCACGGTTCTGGAGCAACTTGCCCTTCCTGTATATTCTTGACATGTCAAACAATAGCCTTTTGGGCGCAATACCGAGAGAGGTCGGCTTTCTTTCCTCTCTCCTGTTCTTCATACTCAGTAACAACAATCTCTCTGGCAAACTTCCGTCCTCCTTGCAGAACTGCAGCTCTCTGGACAGTCTTGATCTAGGCGAGAACAAGTTCTCAGGAAACATTCCCGCATGGATTGCAGAGAGCATTCCTTCATTACTGATTTTGCGCCTGCGGTCCAATTCGTTTACCGGGAAAATTCCTCCTCAGATATGCCGTCTTTCAAATCTCCACATAGTAGACCTCTCTCACAACAGCTTGTCAGGATCAATTCCACCATGCATTGGAAACTTAACAGGCTTGAAAGTGGAGCTCACGGATGCCGACACAGGGAGGTACGAGGGACGCTTGACCGTGGTGGCCAAAGGACGGATTGTTGAATATGATCAAAGCATTCTTTACCTCGTCAACAGTTTGGATCTCTCGGACAACCGCTTGTCTGGGGAGATTCCTGAAGCGCTAACAGCCCTCGTGAGGTTGTGGACCTTGAATTTGTCCATGAACCATTTCACTGGAAGAATACCGATCGACATTGGGAACTTGGAATGGCTAGAAACTCTCGACTTATCAAGCAACATTCTCTCGGGACCACTTCCTCCGAGCATCACCGCTTTAACAAAGCTAAATCACTTGAAACTGTCATACAACAACTTGTGGGGGAAAATCCCGACGACCAACCAGTTCCAAACCCTCAATGACCCAACGATTTACGAGGGCAACGTCGGCCTCTGTGGGATTCCATTGCCAGAGTTATGCCCGGGAGACGAGAAACAGCCACAATCTCCTGACGATCGCGGCGGAAACACCAAGAGCAAAGACGGAGGCGATGATCTCGAACGTTTGTGGCTCTTCCTGAGCATTGGGCTCGGTTTCTCTGTCGGGTTCTGGGGCGTCTACGGCACTTTGATCTTAAAGAAGTCCTGGAGATATGCTTACTATGGTTACGTCGACAGGATGAAGAACAAGCTAATTGTTGCTGCACTCATCGCATGTCGGACGGACTAGTATGCAGGCATGTATTCAGGGATTTGATTCAGGGCTTACTATCGTTAGACATTTAATGAATGTAGTAGCTAAGCAAAGGGAACATACTCCACATGTTTCTGGCATTGCCAATAAAACGAGCCTTGGGCAGTAAGAGAAAACTGAATTTTGTGGAAATTAATCCATAAGCTCATCTTGAGACTGGGGTCTGAATGTAGCATTTTGCACAACTATGGCTCCATTAATTTTAACAAAAGATGAATGATTTTCCTAAAAATGATCGCTTGTATTGCTTAAAATAAATAATTAATAGAATATATTTTAAACATATTTTCGTCCATTCATTTTTTTAGTGATATAAGTGATTATTTTAAAATAATATTTTAAATTATTTATATTTCGCAAAACTTACGGAATGGGTTTTGGTCCACTAAACAAATGTTTTATTTACCTTTGATGCTTCGGAATCGGACGGGTCCAAAGTCCGTTTGAACCAGATTCCATCCCAGACCCAAATTCGAATAGAACCGGGAGCACCCAAACGGTTACCCGACCCGGTGGTTGTTCGAAGATATTCTTCATTAACTTCATCGCCTCCATTTTATCCACTCCGGCCAAAAATCAAGTGCAGCGAAGCTCTGTCGCCCTCGCCCTGCTCCGCCGATGTCACTGTGCCTCCTCTCCTCCCGCTCCCTCCACCCAATTACCTCCTGCCACCCGTCTCCCACTGCCTCAGCTCCTCCCTTTCCGCATCCACTCGCTTCAGCGTCTTTCCATCTAAGTCCGACCTCGGCGACGCCGCCCTCGCCAACCTCCGCGCTCCAGTGCCCCTCACTTACCATTGTCATGTTCCTGTTGATAATCTGGCCATTTGCTGTAGGTGTGTCCAAAACACCCGACCCGACCCGACCCGACCCGACCCGAATATGACCCGAACACGAATCACGTTTGGTACATGTTTCGGATCTTAATATTGTTCGTATAACAAACATAATAAAACAAGCGGAATACATGTTTCGGGTCGGGTCAAGGTTGAAACATTGTTTGATCCTGAACACGTTACTTATGTGAAACCCAAACACGTTCCTCATGCCCAACGTCACAGAAACATTCATGACATGAAACAGAGAGTGATTAAAAACTTCAGAGCCCTTCCCTCGACTCCGCCGCCATCGAGGGCTCTTCCTCCTTCTTGTTGAATCTCCTTGGCCTCTTCTCGTCCCTTGTGTCCATCCGACGCTAGGGTTTGCGGATTCGCCCAAATCCCCTACCGCCCAGCAACGGCCTTCTTTCAGCCTCCGTCGCCGACATTTGCAGAGGAGAAAAGTTCTGATCTTTCTCGAGGTGGGTCGATGGAAAAAGGGACAAACTTGGGTTGATTTTTCCTGGAGCTGGACAAGGTGGCTCTCGATATCCATCGCCACTTGCAGAGCATTGGAGTATTCAAGACCAGCCACAATAAAGTGATGATAACCGCTGCGTTGCCTTTCTTTTTGTACCCTCTGTTTTTGGTGTTTCCATTTCGACTACATGATGAAGAAGAAAGTGAAAGGGTCGGTTTTTATTTTTGTTTTTTTTGTCGATTTTGCTTCTTCAGGTGAGCCCAATAATAAGAATGGGAAACGACGATTTGGGTCTGCTGTGGCTGAAGCCAATGCTCTGGGCGAGCTACTTCGTGACTTGGAAATAACCCAAATGGCTTAATTCTGCTTGTCTAACTGTCTTTTCGTTGTTCTTTCCACATTCTAGAATAGGTTTTTAAGAAGCTCTTGTTTTAATCTTGATTGATTACGTAATGATGTGGGGATAATACTACTTTCCAATGTACGCTGAATTTTTGTCATGGCAAATTAAATATGTTTGATTAAGAGAGTTTTCTGTGATTAATGCCTTCACAATTGTCTTACTAGAGAAAGGGAGGGGAAAAAGGGAAAACCTAGAACCCGACCCGAATTTTCGATTATGCTCTAATGTGTTTCGGGTCGATTTGGGTTGGGTCACAGTACATGACCCTTACGATTCGAGTCGGGTCGGGTAACATCAAAACCCGACCCATTGACTCCCCTAATTTGCTGAACTTGCATCATTAGCTTATAAAAGAAACTCTCATGTAGTCAGTTTGGGTCAAATAAGCCAGTACACTTTCTAGGAGAATCTCCTTGAAGGTATCCTCGCCCTCTAGCTTTTGTTGTGGTTCAACTTTGATGATAGTCATTAGTGGAAGTTAGTAAACGTGAAAAACCCTTTAGGCTGCGTTTGGCAGTCGGGATAGAATATGATTTATCTTATCTTACGTTTGGTGCTCGCTCAGGACATGATAAAATCGAATATAAGAGGGATATAGGCAGGATAAAATTATCCCATGGGAAGATGGGATAAAAGTGAATAGAATTTCTAATGTCCATAATAGGAAAGTTATTTTTCTCGAATAACGAACTTATTAAATTAATAAAATTGAAATTATATTTTAATATAATAATAATTGAATTCTAATTTAAGAAATTAAAAATTATTTTTAATTAATCTTATTTTAATTTATATATTCAACTTTAATTCTATCTTATAATAAACATTCAATTTATAAATTAAATATTTATATTTATTATATTTAGGTATGTTAGTATAGTTTACTATTTGATTAAATTTTATTAAAGAATGATGAAAGGAGAAAAAAGAAATAATAAAGAAAATAATATAAAAAGAGAAAAATTAAAATTAAAATTAAAATAAATTAAGGAATAGTGTTACAAGATATTTTCACCATCTCCGTTTATGAACATTTAGGTTCATTTATAATGATATGCCATTTATATTAAAAAAAATTATATAATATGATGTGAATATATCCGATTTTAATACTGTAATTCACCAAACAATTGATATGATATAAAAAAATCATAATATTTCATATCTTATCCTATTCAATCATATCCAGATTAGAAATCCGGACGACCAAACATAGCCTTAGAATTGAATTCTGAAGATGGCGAAAGGGCAGTTCTAGCTTCATTACTCGGGAACTATGATGGGGGCAGATGTCTGTGGATGCATGAGCAGAGACAAAGCCCTTAACATGTGGTTCTTCAATAAGAAACACATTTCTTGATCTATTTGGAATACTTCTCCTGAATTTTCAGGCTTAACGTAACATGTCAAGCTGGTGTACCAAAAAGAAGCATGATTTGACGTTGGCTATGCTATCTGATTGTCCAAAGAACGCAACTATTGAAGAACTTCCTTTGCGATCGAGTCCCCACAACTCAAGGTATTTGGAGCTACTAGACCAAGTGAATAAAAGTCTAGACAACGTGGACGTTAATGCAGGAATTTTCGTGACTTAAGGTTGGAGGGTTTCTTTGCGGTCATACTTGAACCATAATTCATGAACACACAACATAACATGCGCCTCGTGCAATTATCTGAAACCTCCAAACCTCCAGCATTAAGGTCATTTCTAGAGTGACCGCATGCGCTCTACATTTCACTTTATGTCAATTGCAGCTGGCGACTCATTTAGTCCACCGTCCCTTTCGAGATATATGATGAATGCAGTAGGTCTCTTCTGACAATACGGCAGCTATCTGCAGCACTGTAGTCCCTAGTTCAGCAATCAAGTTTTATAATTATGTGCTCTTTTGTATAAAAAGGAAGGTCTAAGTCTTTATATTGTAAGTTATATGTTTGTATGGTAATAAATGCTCAGGAAGTACAACGTCTAGAAGTTAGATAGCGTAGTGCAACTGCGGCCAATTGTTGAGGGGACCTTGTAAAAGTCCTCACATCATTTTTCCACCATGGTGAAGAAGAAGAAGAAGAAGAAGAAGAAGAAGAAGAAGAAGAAGCTGAAATCGTCATTGTGAATGGTTTGGAATAAGACTGCTTCAAAGAGGCTGACGTGTGTTGACCTCCATCACTTCCCTTTGTCCAATGCTGTCGACTGGTTACAATCGCATTCAGTCGTTCCTCTTCTCGCTTCTATTATGTAGACCAAGAAACAACGAATAAGTAAGCTATCCTGGAGATACCTAAACGTGCTCACATTTTGCGATGGATGCAGCAGACGTAATTCGTGTCACCTGAACAACTGCCTGCCCATGACATTCGCTGTCAAGAGTCGCTACATGGACTTGATTTATGCGCTCCAAGTCCCCACAGCATGATCAGTTGAGTTCGGTGGACCTCGTACTGAACTATTGAATTCTAACGTATTTCCGATCATGGGCAAGAAACATAAGTGTCCCAATGGTGCCTTCAATGCTGTAAAACCATAGAACAGAACTTGTTAGTCAAGTCCAGAATGTGTCCTGGGCAAGGGAAAAACAAGAACAGTATATTTGACGCGGTAGATGCACCTGACCAGTTTGATATAACCCATTATATTGAAGATTCAACATCATTTTGCATTATAGGAGGACACAAGTCCAGTTTATATGTCTAAACAAAGCTAATCTGAACTTTCAAATAATCTCCTGTCTATTTTTGTTTTGATTGCAAGGATGGCTCATAGGAACTGGTGCATTAGCCTTGTGGATTCTTAATTTTTAGTTTAGTCAAAAAGTTCATGTACTTATTAATTACAAGTGCTTAATATTTCAATATAAATTGTGAAGATTACGTTATTTTCTCGAATATTAATGTAAAATTCGAAGCCGTATAAGATATTAGACAGTTGCAAAACATGTTCAAGTAGAAACAAGGTTAATTCTAGAACCGGACTGGAAAAAAAAAGTATGTCGGATATAGGGTCCAAAAAGGGAAACTGGTTATAACAAGGTCGGGTACCGGTCTAAGTCTAGACCTTACCCAACCTAGACCCGATCACCCCTGGTTTCTATAGGATTATGTGCGGATTATATTCATAGATGAAAAACGTAATATGCACTTCGTGGAATTTGTCTGAAACCTCCGGCACTAAGGTCATTTCTAGAGTGGTCCCATGCGGTCGGTGTTCAAATCTATGTCAATTTCAGCTGGCGACTCAGTTAGCCCAACATCCTTTTCCAGATTTGCTACGAATTGGTCTAAGTCATCTTTATTGTAATTTATATGTTTGATAATAGATGTGTGGAAGTATATCATCCAGAAATTCGATGGCGTGTTGTAACCGTGGCGATTATATCGCAAATTGTAAAGTTCTTCACATTCTTTTTCACTACTGTGGGTTCTTATGGAGAAGCTGGCATAATACTTCACGTTGGGAGCCAGCCCAATGGAACGTGATCATGGTTCTTCGTAGTCAAACCGTTTGGTCGGCTTTTAAGTCAAGAAGCCACGTCCACCGAGTACGTCGTCTTCAGAAGTCTTCTCTTCATTGGTATTTCGAGGAGCGTCTCGTTCTCCATTTAGATCCAAACGCAAACCAGAAACACCAAAACTTGCCACCCCAAGTTCTCTCTTTCACTTTGAAAGATTTTATGGGATTATTGTCAATTGTTCTAAAAACTTAAACTATTAGACAGAAGCGTAATTTAATATTTAATTATTCTAATACCCTGAAAGTGAGTTTTTGGATTGAACTCTCGCAGCCTAAGCTGAAGAAAAGAAAATGCCATTGTGAGTGGTCGAGAGAAGACTTTGATAAAATCCAAGGTCAATCCCCTTCAAAGACACCTGGCATGTGTTGACCTCCATCATTTCCTTGTCCAACGCTATCGTCTCGATGCAATCTCTTCCACTTGTAACTCTTCACGCTCTTATTCCCTAAACCAAGAAACAACATGACCGAGTAAGCGAATCCCAGATACGAGTAAACACGGTGCATCTGTGATAGATGCAGCGAACGTGATTCATGACGCTTGGACAGGTGCATCCCCCATGACATTAGCTGTGAATGGAAAAAATATTGGGGAAGGAACATATAATCTTCTGATTGTCTAGATGGCACTTCATGTCATAAAAATGGGACAAGAAAACGCGTATATACAGTTAGAGGGACCCAAGCCCCAAAGCCTTATAAACTAGGTCCGAGTTTTTCTCAGGCCGTGCACCACCGTGCCATATCACTTGTAACATCCCGGGTTACACTACACTGTACACTTCTTGTTCGCTCTGGACACCCAAGCCTTATAAACTAGGCCAGGACTTCCTCCCTAGGCGATGTGGGACAAGAGATGTGCCCCCTTCCTGCGCATGTCCGGGGACTGGGGTGCGAACGCATTGCCATCCCTCCTCCCTGCGCACCATCGCCTGGGCCATCACAAAAACCATGGACCAGAACTTGCCATCGAAGTCTGCAAGTTTAAAATGCGTCCCAGGCAAGGGGAAAACAACAACAGTTTGGATGACGGTCGATGACGCTTAACTGGTTTGCTGTAAACTCAAAGTCAAGTCAAGTCAGACTAACAATGGACGCTCCCTCACTTTGCATCATAGGAGGACACTAGTCCAGTATATATGTGTAGACAGGCTAATCTGCACTTTCTGATACTACCCTCCTTTTGTCTATTTTCGTTTTGCCTGCAAGAATGGCTCATAAGATCTCCTGCACTGAACTTCTTCCTCTCCTGGTCCTATCAGGACTTCTATTTCCTGGAACTGTAAAGTCTGCACTTTCCAGTGGGGCAATCGCTTCAGGTTGCTTCGAAAGTGAAAGAGAAGCACTCGCCAAGTTGAAAGGTGGCTTCACAGATCCTTCAGGTCGGCTTGCTTCGTGGGTCGGGAAAGACTGCTGCCAATGGAGAGGAATTGTATGCAGCAACCTTACTGGGCGAGTCATCGAGATTAATCTCCACAACCCACATGTGGATGATAATCTAAGCAGCAATCTCAAGCCAGGACAAGCACTGGGGGGTGAGATCAGTCCTTCTCTGCTTGATGTAAAAGGGTTGAAGTACTTGGATTTGAGCATGAACAATTTTGGAGGCACCAAACTCCCAGGTTTCATCGGTTCGCTAAAGCAGCTGAGATACCTCAATCTGTCGGGTGCATCTTTTGGGGGAACGATCCCTCCAAGTCTCAGGAATCTTTCGCGACTGCAGCATCTGGACCTCAGCAATTCTTTTGCCGAATCAAGCCAAAATGATCTTCTCTGGCTTCCTGGCCTTTCTTCCCTTAGATATCTTAATCTTGGAGCCATTGATCTCAGTAAAGCCGCCGATCATTGGCTTCGATCTATCAATTCGCTACCTTCTCTCACAGAGTTGCGCTTGCCCAACTGTTTCCTGTCAAAACTTCCTCTTTCTCTTCCATTCATCAACGTCACATCGCTCGAGATCCTTGATCTCTCGAACGATGACTTCAACTCTACGTTGCCCTGGTGGCTGTTCAATCTCACTCGCCTTGTTCATCTTGATCTTAACTCGAATAGTCTTGGGGGTGAACTTCCAGATGAATTTGCTAATTTAGCATCCCTCCAAGAACTCGACATGTCCCAGAATTCGTACCTCAAAAGTCGGCTTCCGAAATCCTTGGGGAGCTTATGTGATTTGAGTGTCCTAAAGCTTTCTGTCAATAACATCACCGGTGATATAACTGATTTTATCAACGGGTTAGCTCGATGCAATGATAGCAAGTTGGAGAATCTGGACTTGGGGAACAATCAGTTGTCTGGTAATCTGCCAGATTCTCTAGGAAACCTGAAGAAGTTAAAGTACCTCAAATTTTCGTTTAATTCATTTCGAGGTTCTATCCCACGGACGATTGGAAACTTGTCGTCTTTGAAAGAGTTTTATGTTGCCAACAACGGGATGAGTGGGATTCCTGAAAGTTTTGGGCAACTGTCGGCGTTGGTCGCGGTGGATCTCTCTGACAACTTGTGGGAAGGAGTCGTGACGGAGCGCCACCTGGCAAATCTCTCGAGCCTTACGGATCTTGACTTGGATAAAGTGTATCTAAACATTTCCTTGGCATTTAACATAGCCCCCAGTTGGATTCCTCCCTTCAAGCTCAGGTACCTGAACATCAGGTCTTGCCAATTGGGTCCTGAGTTTCCTACTTGGCTCAGGAATCAAAACCACCTCAAGACCATTGTGTTGCGCAATGCTAAGATTTCAGGAACCATACCCGATTGGTTCTTCCAGTTGAATCTGCAATTAGATGAACTAGACGTCTCCTATAATCAACTCACTGGCAAGCCACCCACCTCGCTGATGTTTGTAGACGATCAGTCCAATGTTGACTTGAGGTCAAACCGATATGAAGGTCCTCTTCCTACGTGGTCTTCCAACGTGACGACACTGTATCTCAGAGATAATCACTTCTCCGGTCCCATTCCTCTGAACATCGGCGAACTCATGCCTTACCTGACAGATTTAGACATATCTCAGAATGCCCTAAATGGTACCATTCCCTCGTCCATTGGGAATATGGCCAATTTGACAACCTTGGTCATCTCCAACAACTACCTATCCGGAGAAATACCCCGGTTCTGGAGCAACTTGTCCTTGCTGTATATTCTTGACACATCGAGCAATGGCCTTTCAGGTACAATACCAAGCGAGGTCGGCTTTCTTTCCTCTCTCAAGTTATTGATTCTCAGTAACAACAATCTCTCTGGCAAACTTCCATCCTCCTTGCGAAACTGCAGCTCTTTGGACAGTCTCGACCTAGGTGAGAACAAGTTCTCGGAAAATATTCCCGCATGGATTGCAGAGAGCATTCCTTCGTTGCTGATTTTGCGTCTGCGGTCCAATTCATTTACCGGGAAAATTCCTCCTCAGATATGCCGTCTTTCGAATCTCCACATATTAGACCTCTCTCACAACAGCTTGTCAGGATCAATTCCGCTGTGCATTGGAAACTTAACAGGCTTGAAAGTGGAGCTCACCAATGCTGACACAGAGAGGTACGAGGGACGCTTGACCGTGGTGGCCAAAGGACGGTTTGTTGAATATGACGAAAAGATTCTTTACCTCGTCAACAGTTTGGATCTCTCGGACAACCGCTTGTCTGGGGAGATTCCTGAAGCGATAACGAACCTTGTGAGGTTGTGGACCTTGAATTTGTCCATGAACCATCTCACTGGAAGAATACCGATCGACATTGGGAACTTGGAACGGCTAGAGACTCTCGACTTATCAAGCAACAATCTCTCGGGACCACTTCCTCCGAGCATCACCGCTTTAACAAAGCTGAATCACTTGAAACTGTCATACAACAACTTGTGGGGGAAAATCCCGACGACCAACCAGTTCCAAACCCTCAACGACCCATCGATTTACGAGGGCAACGTCGGCCTCTGTGGGATTCCATTGCCAGAGTTATGCCCGGCAGACGAGAAACAGCCACAATCTCCTGACGATGGCGGCAGAAACACCAAGAGCAAAGACGGAGGCGATGATCTCGAACGTTTGTGGCTCTTCCTGAGCATTGGGCTCGGTTTCTCTGTCGGGTTCTGGGGCGTCTGCGGCACTTTGATCTTAAAGAAGTCCTGGAGAGATGCTTACTATGGTTACGTCGACAGGATGAAGAACAAGCTAATTGTTGCTGCACTCATCGCATGTCAGACGGACTAGTATGCAGGCATGTATTCAGGGATTTGATTCAGGGCTTACTATCGTTAGACATTTTATGAATGTAGTTGTAATTAAGGCGCGTTTGTTTGTGTTTATTTAAAAATTGTTCTGGGAACGAGAAATAGAAAAAAGTGTTTTTGTTCCAAGGAACAATTTTTGAACAAAACAAGGCGTTTGGTAAACTTATTCCGAAATAAAAAATAAACGAAACATGTTTGGTAATTTTTTTATTTCTTTTATTTTTTTTATTTTTTCTTATTTTTCCTTTTTTTCTTTTTTCTTTTTCTTTTTATTTTTTTCCTTTTGGCCGGTCGCCGGCCTCGGCCATGGCCGGCGACCGGCCGGCGAGGCCGAGCTCGCCCAGGCCGGCGGGCGAGGCGCGGCCTCGCCGGCCACCGCGGCGAGGCCGAGGCTCGCCGGCCGCCGGGCGAGGCGAGGTCGGCCTCGCCGGATCGGGCGAGGCCGAGGCCTCGCGCCGGCCGGGCGAGCCGATCTCGCCAGATCCGGCGAGGCCGAGCTCGCCCGGGGGGCCGGCGAGCCTCGGCCTCGCCGGATCTGGGGCGAGATCGGCTCGCCCAGCCGGCGGCAGAGTCGGCCTCGCCATGGCCGGGCGAGCTCGAGCTCGCCCGGCCATGGCGAGGCCGACCTCGCCCGGCCTACGGCGAGCCTCGGGCTCGCCGTGGGTGAAAGTGGGCGGCCGCCGCCCCGTCGCCGGCCGGCCGGCCATGGCCGAGGCCGGCGACCGGCCAAAAGAAAAAGAACAAAAAATTAAGAGAAAAAAGAAAAAAAAACCAAAAGTGTTTCTCATTTCGTTTCAAAACAAGAAACAAGAAATTTGTGTTTCTTTTGTTTGCGTTTTGCTTTTTCACGGGAACAAAAGACAAAAAAGGAACAGAAACGCACCCAAACGCGTTTTTGTTCCTTTTTTTGTTTTAAGAACAAAAAAACAGAAAAACTGTTTAAAAACAAAAAAAAGTGCAAACAAACGCAGCTAAGTACAGGGAACATACTCCACACATGTTTCTGGCATTGCCAATAAAACGAGCCTTGGGCAGTAAGAGAAGACTAAATTCTATGGAAATTAATCCATAAGCTCATCTTGAGATTGGGGTATGAATCCTGTAGCATTTTGCACAACTATGGCTCCATTTATTTTAGCAAAAAATAAATAATTTGAAAAATATTTTCTTAAAAAATTCGCTTGGATCGTGTAAAATAATTAGTTAATATAATATATTTTAAACATATTCTGTCCATTCATTTTTTTAGCAATATAAATTATTATTTAAAAAATTATATTTTAAATTATTTATATTTCGCAAAACTTACGGAATGAGATCCGGTCTGCCAAACAAATGTTTTATTTACTTTTTATGCTTCGGAATCGGACGGGTCCAAAGTTCGTTTGAACCGGATTCCATTATATCAGACACAGATCCAAATTGAATCGGGAGCACCTGAACGGTTACCCAACCCGTCGTTGTTCAAAGATATTCTTCGTTAACTTCATCGCCTCCATTATATCCACTCCGGCCAAAAATCAAGTGCAGCGAAGCTCTATCGCGCTCGCCCTAAACGTGCCCACATTTTGCGATGGATGCAGCAGACGTAATTCGTGTCACCTAAACAACTGCCTGCCCATGACATTGGCTGTCAAGAGTCGCTACATGGACTTGATTTATGCGCTCCAAGTCCCCCACAGCATGATCAGTTGAGTTCGGTTGACCTCGTACTGAACTATTGAATTCTGACGTATTTCCGATCATGGGCAAGAAACATGAGTGTCCTAGTGGCGCCTTCAATGCCGTAAAACCATAGAACAAAAATTGTCAGTCAAGTCCAGAATGTGTCCTGGGCAAGGGAAAAACAAGAACAGTATTTTTGACGCGGTAGATGCACTTGACCAGTTTGATATAACACATTATATTGAAGATTCAACGTCATTTTGCATTATAGGAGGACTCTGACAGCCTAAATTTTTAGAACTTGTTTTCGATTAAATAGTTCGGGCATTTCATCGACGCGCCCGATAGTACGATTCTCGAAATGATCACTCATGAGATAACTAGATTATCTAGGGAATCTATTAAAGGATTTTAATGCAATGTACTTAAAGAATTTGACTAGGGATCGATCTTTCGATCAGTATCGATCTGCAAGGATCATTACAAAGCATCGTCAAAAATCGATCAGAGATCGGAGATAGGTCAATTCGATTGAGATATGTGATCAATGTGTGGATGATTCTACCTAATTGCAAAATTATCGTCGAACGGCACTAAACCGATTTTTCCGTCATTTTTGTACCCGGTGTCCGTATTTGAAATCTTGAGATTTTCACGACAACCGAGAGTCGCTAATATGTAGAAGATGCACTATGTGACTCGAGATAAATCGATCACGGGTCAATTGTACTAAAAATTCTTAAAAGCTACCCGGTAGGTTAGGTTATGCTAAAATCAAGCCGGATTGAAATTAACCACAAATTTAAACCTGATTTTAGAAATTGAAAATTCTGTCATGTCACGATCTATTTTAGGAACGTTAACTCATCTTCCGAAATTTTTTTAGAGATTTCGAGATTTTTATAGAAAATCAATTCAAATGTCGCGAAAAATTAACGGAAATTCGGATGGGCTAAGTTGAAGGAAATTTAGACTTCCAAGCCAAGCTTCTAGGTGTTGGGGACTTACAGAAAATTATATGGGATTTTTCTTCAACAACATCGGACCTTGATTTGGAGAATCAATAAAGAAATTTAAGAGAATTTGAGTGAAATTCAGAACTTTACAAGGGAGAGCAATTTTGGCTTTATAATTTGTTAATTCATGGAATTACAAGCAAGAAAGAATTAGGGGACATAAGGATAAGATTGGAGATAATTGGGGACCAAGCATTCAATTATCTAGATAATCTTTGTGGACTTTTTGCCATTTCGTTTCAAAGCTTCCTCGACCGTCCCCTCCTTCTTTGAGCTTCTTATTTCTCTTTTGTTTCTTTCATTGCCGCCTCTGCTTTTCTTTCTCATTCTCGAACCAGCGAAGCCTCACGCGCAGCCATTCCACTCACCGAAGCTGCTCCCCTGCTTCTCGTCTTCGTTCAGCCCATGCACGGTCAACACCCTCACCCCACCGAAGCCTTGTTTGACCGCTCCACTCCACCGTTTGTTGCAGCTTCTTCATCATCGTCCCGTCTGCCCTCTCTCCTCACGCCACCGAAGCCACTCACTTCCACCATCCTTGTCTTCTTGCCGATTTGTTGACATCGGACCTTCAACGCCAGCCGCTCAAAGCCAACGCCAGCTGCCGTCCATCCGTCCACCGATTCAAGCGAGTAGCCCCAGCGAATTCGGCCAGCAAATCCAGCGAACTCCCCTCCTTCGCGTGCCTTCCCCGGTCAAAGCAGCAGCCCATCTTCGGGCTTTCTTGTTCGGCCCAGCTTCTCCGACGCAAGTCTAACAGCCCACGTGAATGTCATCTTCAAGCCCAGCAATTTGAAGCCCGAGTAAGATCAGCCCAGTAATTTGAAACCCAAGCCCGTTCAGCCCAACTTTGGCCCAGCCCAACTCATTAACAAATCTCAATTGGGCTGAGATTTGTTGGGCCAGTTTTAGGTCCGGTCCAAGCCCATTGATGCCGCCGTCGCGGTAAATCAGTCTTCGCTTTACACTGGTGAGTTTATGCACTAAACTATTCTTAGTAGGTTAATGACGTTTAAGGGGTGTTTAGATTTATTTTAATGTAATTTTGTTTAATTATTAGTTTAGTTAGTTAAATTAGGTTAGTTAAATTAATTAATTGGGTGGTTAGAAATCATAGTTAATTAGATTAGTGTATTGTTATATACTGGTTCTTGCAGCTGAATCTGCAATTAGATGAGGTAGACGTCGGGTATAATCGGCTCAGCAACGAGCCACCCACCTCGTTAATGTTCTTAGACGTCCGATCCAATGTGGACTTGAGTTCAAACCTCTATGAAGGTCCTCTTATTATGTGGTCTACCAATGTGATGACACTACATCTCAAAGATAATCGCTTCTCCGGTCCCATTCCTCCCATTATTGGCAAACTCATGCCATACCTGACACATTTAGATATCTCTCAGAATGCTCTAAATGGTACCATTCCCTTGTCCATTGGGAATATGACCACTTTGACTACCTTAGTCATCTCCAACAATTACCTATCAGGAGAAATACCGTGGTTCTGGAGTGACTTGTCCTTGCTGTATATTTTCTGACACGTCAAACAATAACCTTTCGGGTCCGATACCAAGCGAGGTCAGCTTGCTTTCTTCTCTCATGTTCTTCATAGTCAGTAAAAGCAATCTCTCTGGTGAACTACCATCCTCCTTGCAGAACTGCAGCTCTCTGGCCAGTCTCGATCTCGGCAATAACAGGTTCTCCGAAACATTCCGGCATCGATTGCAGGGAGCATTACTTCGTTGCTGATTTTGCGCCTACGATCGAACTTGTTTTCCGGGGAGATTCCTACTCAGATATCCCGTATTTCGAATGTCTACATAGTGGACCTCTCACACAACAGCCTGTTAGGATCAATCCCGGTGTGCATCGGAAACTTAACGGGCTTGAAAGTGGAGCTCACAAATGCTGACAGGGTGAGGTACAAGGGACGCTTGACTGTGGTGGCCAAAGGAAAGATTCTTCAATATGATGAAAGGATTCTTTACCTCGTCAACAGTTTGGATCTCTCTGACAACCGCTTGTCGGGGGAGATTCCCGAAGCGCTAACGAGCCTCGTGAAGTTGTGGACCTTGAATTTGTCCATAAACCATCTCATTGGAAAAATACTGGTCGACATTGGGAACTTGGAGCGGCTGGAGACACTTGACTTATCAAGCAACAATCACTCGGGGCTGATTCCTCGGAGCATGACCACTTTAACAAAGCTAAATAACTTGAACCTGTCGTGCAATGACTTTTCGGGGAAAATCCCAACAGCCAACCAGTTCCAAATCCTCAATGAGCCATCTATTTACAAGGGCAACGTTGGCCTCTGTGGGATTCCATTGGCAGAGTCATGCCTGGGAGAAGAGAAACAGCCACAATCTCCTGATGATGTCGATGGAAACAGCAAGAGCAAAGATGGAGACGATGATCTCGAATATATCTGGCTCTTCCTGAGCATTGGGCTCGGTTTCTTTGTTGGGTTCTGGGGTGTCTGCGGTACTTTGATGGTAAAGAAGTCCTGGAGAGAGGCTTACTACGGTTACATCGACAGAATGAAGAACAAGCTAATTGCATTTGGCGCACGTTGGACAAACTAAAATCATGTATTCTGGGATTTCAATTCAGTGCTTTCATAAAGCTGTCTTCCATACCATCATTAGACATCTTATAAATGTAGCAGTTACTTACAGCAAGCATAGGGAACAAAGTACATGTTACAGGTATTGTCAATAAATGAGTTTTGCACAGTAAAAGAAGACTCAATTCTAAGGAAAATTCACTTTTTTATTACTAGGAGTATATAAGCTTATCTTGAAACTCGGGTCTGAATCCTTTAGGATTTTGCCCAACTATGAGTCTTATTGACTTATATGCCACGGAATCAGGCGGGCCGGGCAAGCCGGAAATCCATTTGAACTCGATTAGCTTCCAGACCCCCCATCCCAGACCGAACTCCGAATTGAACCGGAGCTGAGATCCGTGAGTTGGCAAAAGGGCAGTTGTAGCTTCGTTACTGGTGAGAAATGATGGATAGATTTGTGTGGTTAGATATAATAGTGGACTAAGCTCTAAGGATCTGTTGAGTTGGTGAAATGCCATGATAATTTTGATTTAGGAAGTGAGATCTTATGTTTGATGTGAATTAGAAATGACCTCTCTGTTGGGGAGAATTCGGGGATAATAATTTATCACGAGCTAAACGCAATTCAAGATCAAGTTCTCCTCCGAAACTAAATCAATTGAAATTTTCTTAACCCCCAGTAATAACGAGCAATATATAACATTACAATATGCAAATATAATGCCGAAATGATAAGTAACAAAACAAATAACGACACTAAGGATTTAACGTGGAAAACTTGATACGGGGAAAACCACAAACCGCTCAAAACAACCACTAATCACTAAAAATAGCATGATACATAAAGTATTATTCTCTAGTCACACACTAGAGGCATAACATCAATATTACAAACTTTTTTTTTTTTTTGGTAAAAACATTACAATCTCATTTCATCACCACATAGGTGGATAAATAAATTCAGAACAAAAAACCACCGCCTTGGTGGCCGCGATGGTTTGAGCTCTCTCCCCCTCACGAAGGAAAGGAGTTCAAATCCCCTCACGATCGCTTTGGGTCTTAAGTGAGACGCCGGGGGTGATGGGTCCTTCTGCTTACGTGTCCTCTCAGGTTTATTCGCCAGTTGCCGGCTGTAAGAATTTTCTGGGTCACAAAAAAATAAAAATAAATTCAAAGCAAGAAAACCCTAATCGCAATTAGAGAATTTCAGAGGCCGTTCTCGATGAACGAAAACCATCAACTCGTATCCCTCGATCTTACAAACAACATATTCAAATTTGAGCTGATTCTATCAATGTTTGGCCTTCGAATCAGGAGCACAAAATTGCAGCCCTTTTCTTTTATTCTATTCTCTCCTATTTCGGTAGTTTTTGGTTTTCTTTCCCTCTCCTCACTTTGGGCACACCCCCTACACACACAAACGCGCGCGCGCGAAGCCATCACCTTCTTTTTTTTGTTTTGTTTTGTTTTGTTTTTTTCTAATGTTAGCTGGGCCTCACATGAAGGTGGACCCGGCCAACACTCTCGGGTTCATGTCAAGCGAAAATTCAAGATTGATTTTGTCAATCAGGCCAAGACATACGGACGCATGAACCGAGATGAAGCTCTTCAGAAGACCCGAATGAAAAAGGACACGAGGACTTTTACCTCCACAAATGGCCTCTCGAGGTCATGCCGTGCTGCCACGGTCGTTTATCTGATTGTCCAGAAAGTGCAACTGCCAAGGAACTTCCTTTCCGATCGAGTCATCACGGCCGGAGGTATTCGGAGGTCTTCATTAGCGATGCAGTGGAAATGGACTGCACTGTGTTCCCATTTAAATTGCCAGAGAAGAAGACTGGAAGGTTTCTATTTAGGGATGTGCAACTGACAAGGTAGATTCGGGAACCGGACCAGCCCACCTAATCCCGGATCAATTTTATAAGCAAAAATCCAAAATCCTTTTTTTTTCCCTCGATTTCTATTATTGCTTTTGCAATCGCACAGCATTTTTCCTCTCGGCCCTCTTAAACACGCATGGCGCTTCTCCTTCGCCATTCCTCTTCCTCATTCGCTTCCCTCCCTCACAGGCTCACTCTCGCATCATTCGACAGATGGATGGCGATTGGCTCACCTCAATTTCTTTTTTGAATGATGAGTTATTCTTATGTAGACATTTGCTCACGTTTTAATTTCTTTTTTGGATGAGGAGTTATTCCTATAGTAAACATTTGTTAACCATTTTAGATAAATGAACAGCTTTATATAGTAGTTGTAGGAATGAGACTAATAGTACACCAATGTTTGTCGCTAATGTTTATGTAATGTTATGATTTTTGCTTTACCTTATGTTTTTATTTATGATAATTAGCCTTGTGGATCCTTAATTTTTTGTTTAGCCAAAAAGTTCATATACTTATTTACTACATATGCTTAATATTTCAGTACAAATTATAAGGATTACGTTATTTTTTCTCATATTAGTGTAAAATTTGAAGCCGTATAAAATATCGGACAGTTGTAGAACATGTTCAAGTGGAAACAGAATCGACCATATAATCAGATCGGAAAAATAGGGAGAGTCAGATACAGGGTCCAAAAAAGGGGAACCAATTATAACAAGATAGGGTACAGAGTCAAGATCTAGATCTGACCCAACCTGGACCTGATCACCTCTGGTGTCTATAAATTTATGTGTGGACTATATTCATAGATGAAAAACGTAATATGCACTTTGTGGAATTTGTCCGAAACCTCCGGCACTAAGGTCATTTCTAGAGTGGTCCCATGCGGTCAGTGTTCAAATCTATGTCAATTTCAGCTAGCGACTCAGTTAGCCCAACATCCCTTTCCAGATTTGCTACGAATTGGTCTAACTCATCTTTATTGTAATTTATATGTTTGATAATAGATGTCTGGAAGTATATCATCCAGAAATTCGATGGCGTGGTGCAACCGTGGCATTTAATGAGCAAATTGTAAAGCTCTTCACATTCATTTTCACTAATGTGGGTTCTTATCGAGAAGCTGGCATGATACTTCACGTTGGGAGTCAGCCCAGTGGAATGTGATCATGGTTCTTCGTAGTCATTGGTCGGCTTTTAAGTCAAGAAGCCACGTCCACTGAGTACGTCGCCTTCAGAAGTCTTCTCTTCATTGGTATTTCGAGGAGCGTCTCGTTCTTCATTTAGATCCAAACGCAAACCAGAAACACCAAAACTTGCCACCCCAAGTTCTCTCTTTCTCTTTGAAAGATTTTGTGAAATTACTGTCAATTGTTCTAAAAACTTAAACTGTTAGACGAAAACATAATTTAATATATAATCATTCTAATACCCTGAAAGTCACTTCTTGGATTGAGCTCTCGTGGCCTAAGAGAAAAGAAAATGCCATTGTGACTCTTCACGCTCTTATTCCCTAAACCAAGAAACAACATGACCGAGCAAGCGAATCCCAGATACGAGTAAACATGGTGCATCTGTGATAGATGCAGCGAACGTGATTCATGACGCTTGGACAGGTGCCTCTCCCATGACATTAGCTGTGAATGGAAAAAATATTGGGGAAGGAACATATAATCTTCAGATTGTCCAGATGGCATGCATATGTACAGTTAAGGGAGCCAGGCCTTATAAACTAGGCCGGATTTTTTCTTAGGGCTGCGCACCACCGTGCTATACCACTTGTAACATCTTGGGTTACATTCTACTATACACATATTATTCATTTTGAACACCCAAGCCTTATAAGCTAGGCTAGGACTCCCTCCTTAGGCGATGTGAGACAAGAGATGTGCCCCCTTCCTACGCACGTCCAGGGACTGAGGTGCGAACGCATCGTCATCCCTCCTCCCCACGCACCGTCGCCTGGGCCGTCACAAAAACCATGGACCAGAACTTGCCATCGAAGTCGAGATCTTCGTCAACCGCCGCGACAAGGAGGGCGGCGGCGCCGTCACGGCGGTTCCCAAGTCGCCTCTGCCTCCGTGCTCCTTCTTAGTGTCCCTTTTGCCTTGCTTCCCAAGTTTGGACGGCGCTGCCGCCCTCCTCGTTGCGACGGTCGACGAAGATCTCATGTCGCAGAGGTCTCCAGCTTCCGCGAGCGGAGGGGACGAGCAAGAATGAATTAGCACGGACTCCATCGGCGTTCCTGTTCCTTCTCTCATAGCAAAGCCAAGGGTAGAGATGATGGAAAGGATATGAGCTCGGGATGAAACAAGCGGGGGCGCTTTAGGGAGAGAGAGAGAGAGAGAGAGAGGAAGTGGTTGTTGGTGGCGGCGGTGGAGGCGACGTGGTGGAGGCATTGGATCTGAGCTCAGGATGTCATCAGCGGGGGCTATTGGGAGCGACGGAGAGAAAGTGGCTCCCGAAGGTGGAGACAACGTGCTGGAGATTACGGGTCTGAGCTCGAGAGGCAAATGGCGAGACTCTTGAGAGCGAGAGGGAGGGGGTGTTTTTTGAAAAAAAAAAGAGCGCGGGCTTCTTTTTCTCGGAAGATGCAGAAGACAGAGGAGATAGAATGTCCTCTAGTTGAAGAGGGGAGAGGGTTTCAATGCGAATGGAGGGGGAAGACCAGCAATTAAATAGGAGAGAGGATGCAAAAATTTGAAGAATAGTCATCAGATGTATGGCCTGATGGAGTGGGACCCATATTGACACGTGTCGTGTTCTCGCTGCCTTCCCATTTGACACGTTGGAGTATAAGACGTACACAATATTTTCTCACTAAGGAACATCCTTTCCGATCGAGACACCACGGCTTGAGGTATTCGGAGGTCTTCGTTGGCGATGCAGCGTAAATGGACTGCCCTGTGTTCCCATATAAATCGTCAGAAGAAGAAGAAGAAGACTGGAATGTTTCTATGGTTTTATACGAGAAATATATTCATAGACAAACAGCGTAACATGCACTTCGTGTAATTGTCCGAAACCTCCGGCGTTAAGGTCGTTTTTTAGACTGGTCGCACGCGTTTTGTGTTTTAGTCGTACGTCAATTTCAGCTAGCGACTCTGTTGGTCCAACATACACTTAAAGATTTATGATGGATACATTTGGTCACAGGCAGTATGACTTTGAAGTGGTCCAAGTCGTTTGTATCGTAATTTTACACGTTTGATAATAGATGTTTGGAAGTATATCCTCCAGAAATTTGATGGCGCGGTGCAACAGTGGCGTTTAACGAGCACATTGTAAAAAATGCGTCCTAGACAGGGGTAAAACAAGGACAGTTTAGATGACATGGTTGATGACGCTTGAGTGACATTTTGATGTCGTCAAAGTCAAGTCAAGTCAGACTAACAATGGATGCTGCCTAGCTTTGCATTATAGCAGGACGCTTGTCCACTATATATGTCTAAACAAGCTAAGCTGAATTTCTGATACAGCCCTCCTTTCGACTATTCTTGTTTTGCCTGCAAGAATGGCTCATAAGATCTCCTGCATTGAACTTCTTCCTATACTGGTCCTATCAGGATTTCTATTTCCTGGAACTATAAGATTTGCACTTTCCACTGGGGGAGCCGCTTCAGGTTGCTTCGAAAGTGAAAGAGAAGCACTCACCAAGTTGAGAGGTGGCTTTACAGATCCTTCAGGCCAGCTTGCATCATGGGTTGGAAAAGATTGCTGCAATTGGAGAGGAATTGTATGCAGCAACCTGACTGGGCGAGTCGTTGAGATCAATCTCCATAACCTGTATGTGGATGATAGTCTAAGCGGTGATCTTAAGCCAGAGCAAGCGCTGGGGGGTGAGATCAGTGCTTCTCTGCTCGATGTAAAAGAGTTGAACTACTTGGATTTGAGCATGAACAATTTTGGAGGCACCAAACTCCCTGGATTCATTGGTTCGCTAAAGCAGCTGAGATACCTCAATCTGTCAGGCGCATCTTTTGGTGGAACGATCCCTCCAAGTCTTGGGAATCTTTCGCGACTGCAGTATCTGGACCTCAGCAATTGTTTTGCCGGATCGAGCCAAAATGATCGTCTCTGGCTTCCTGGCCTTTCCTCCCTTAAATACCTTAATCTTGGAGCCATCGATCTCAGTAAATCCACAGATCATTGGCTTCGAGCTATCAATTTTCTATCTTCTCTCAGAGAGTTGCACTTGCCCAACTGTTTCCTGTCAAAGCTTCCTCTTTCTCTTCCATTCATCAACGTCACGTTGCTTGAGGTCCTTGATCTCTCGAACAATAACATCAACTCTACTTCACCCGGGTGGCTGTTCAATCTCACTCGCCTCATTCATCTTGATTTAAACTCAAATAGTCTCAGGGGTGAGCTTCCAGATTTATTTGCTAATTTAGCATCCCTCCAAAAACTCGATTTGTCCCAGAATTATCTTGAAGGTGAGCTCCCGAAATCCTTGGGGAGCTTATGTGATTTGAGTGTCCTAAAGCTTTCTGTCAATAACATCACCGGTGATATAACTGATTTTATCAACGGGTTAGCTCGATGCAACAATAGCCAGTTGGAGGATCTGGACCTGGGGAACAATGGATTGTCTGGCAATTTGCCAGATTCTCTAGGAAACCTGAAGAAGTTAAGGTACCTCCACTTTTCGTTTAATTCATTTCAAGGTTCTATTCCACGGACGATTGGAAACTTGTCGTCTTTGAAAGAGTTTTACGTTTTCAACAACAGTATGAGTGGGATTCCTGAAAGTTTTGGGCAACTGTCGACGTTGGTTGCTGTGGATCTCTCTGACAACTTGTGGGAAGGAGTCGTGACAGAGCGCCACCTGGCCAACCTCTCTAGTCTCATGGATCTTAACTTGAATAAACTGTCTCCAAACATTTCCTTGGCATTTAACATAACCCCCAGTTGGATTCCTCCCTTCAAGCTCAGGTACCTGAACATCAGGTCTTGCCAATTGGGTCCCGAGTTTCCTACTTGGCTCAGGAATCAAAACGACCTCGAGACCGTGGTGTTGAACAACGCTAAAATTTCGGGAACCTTACCTGAATGGTTCTTGCAGCTGAATCTGCAATTAGATGAACTAGACGTCTCGCATAATCAACTCACTGGCAAGCCACTCACCTCTTTGATGTTCTTAGACATCCGATCCACTGTTGACTTGAGTTCGAACTCTTACGAAGGTCCTCTTCCTATGTGGTCTTCCAATGTGACGACACTGTATCTCAGAGATAATCACTTCTCCGGTCCCATTCCTCCTAACATCGGCGAACTCATGCCTTACCTGACAGATGTAGACATATCTGGGAATGCCCTAAATGGTTCCGTTCCCTTGTCCATTGGGAATATGACCAATTTGACAACCTTAGTCATCTCCAACAACTACCTATCCGGAGAAATACCACGGTTCTGGAGCAACTTGCCCTTCCTGTATATTCTTGACATGTCAAAGAATAGCCTTTCGGGTCCAATACCGAGAGAGGTCGGCTTTCTTTCCTCTCTCGGGGTATTGAGGCTCAGTAACAACAATCTCTCTGGCAAACTTCCATCCTCCTTGCAGAACTGCAGCTCTTTGGGCAGTCTCGACCTAGGTGAGAACAAGTTCTCGGGAAATATTCCCACATGGATTGCGGAGAGCATTCCTTCGTTGCTGATTTTGCGTCTGCGGTCCAATTCGTTTACTGGGGAAATTCCTCCTCAGATATGCCGTCTTTTGCATCTCCACATAGTAGACCTCTCGAACAACAGCTTGTCAGGATCAATCCCGCCGTGCATCGGAAACTTAACAGGCTTGAAAGTAGAGCTCCCGGATGCTTACAGAACGAGTTTCAAGCAAAACTTGACCGTGGTGGCCAAAGGACGGTTTGTTGAATATGACGAAAGGACTCTTCACCTCGTCGACAGTTTAGATCTCTCGGACAACTGCTTGTCGGGGGAGATTCCTGAAGCGATAACGAACCTCGTGAGGTTGTGGACCTTGAATTTGTCCATAAACCATCTCACTGGAAGAATACCGATCGACATTGGGAACTTGGAACGGCTAGAGACTCTCGACTTATCGAGCAACAATCTCTCGGGGCCTTTTCCGCCGAGCATGACCGCTTTAACAAAGCTGAATCACTTGAATGTGTCATACAACGACTTGTCAGGGAAAATCCCGACGACCACCCAGTTCCTAACCCTCGACGACCCATCGATTTATGAGGGCAACGTCGGCCTTTGTGGGATTCCATTGCCAGAGTTATGCCCCGGAGACGAGAAACAGCCACAATCCCCTGACGATGGCAGTGGAAACGGCAAGAGCGAAGACGGAGACAACGATCTTGAACATTTCTGGTTCTTCATGAGCATTGAGCTTGGTTTCTCTGTCGGGTTCTGGGGCGTCTGCGGCACTTTGATCTTAAAGAAGTCTTGGAGAGAGGCTTACTACGGTTACGTCGACAGGATGAAGAACAAGCTAATTGTTGCTGCACTCATCGCGCGTCAGACGGACTAGTATGCAAGCATGTATTCAGGGATTTGATTCAGGGCTTACTATCATTAGACATTTTATGAACGTAGCAGCTAAGCACAGGGAACATACTCCACATGTTTCTGGCAATGCCAATAAGACGAGCCTTGGGCAGTAAGAGAAGACTGAATTCTGTGGAAATTAATCCATAAGCTCATCTTGAGACTGGAGTCTGAATCCTCCAGGATTTAGCACAACTATGGCTCTATTTGCTTTTACGGAAAATAAATGATTGGAAAATATTTTCCTAAAAATAATCGTTTGTATTACCTGAAATAATTAGTTAATAAAAAATATTTTGAATGTTAGATTCATTTTTTTAATGATATAAGTGATTATTTGAAAAAAATATTTTAAATTATTTATTTTTTGCGAAACTCGGTCCGTCGAAACAAATATTTTATTTACTTTTATGCTTCAGAATCGCAGACCCAGATCCGAGTTGAACCGGGAGCACCCGAACGGTCACCCGACCCGTTCGTTGGTCGAAGATACCCTTCGAAGATACTTCATCGTCTCCATTTTATCCACTCCGGCCGAAAATCAAGTGCAGCGAAGCTCCGTCGCGCTCGCCCAGCTCCGGCGATGTCCCTGTGCCTCCTCTCCTCCCGCTCCCTCCGCCCAACCGCCTCCTGCCGCCTCTCTCCCGCCGCCTCAGCTCCTCCCTCCCCGCCGCCGCCGCCGCCTCCCGCTCCGGCGACCCTCCGCCTGAGCCCGGCCTCGACCTCGCCGGCCTGCGCGCTCCAGTGCTCTCACTTCCAATCGTACGCACGCGCGCCGACTCTTTCCTTAGTTCCTCTTCTTTTTTCTAGTTCCTTGTCAAACGTCGCGACTCGCTTCGTTTCGTCGCGTTCGTGCCGATGAATCCGTGTATTCTGCTGGATTGTCGAATTGATATTGCTCGGATTTTTTGCGAGTGCGAGTTTGCGAAATCCGGCGCGTTCTTGTCAGTTGCGAGCGCGTTTCTTGTGTCACATTGTCGGTTCGCTTGAATGTGCAGGTGCTCGGGGTGTACTCACGAGCTGAACCTCCACCGTCCGAGCGTCGTCGACGATGCCGCTGATTTCTTCAAAAGCTTAGGCGTCTCGGATTTCACTTTCGATAGTTGCAAGCTTGTAAGTGTGCCTTCTTTTTCTCTCTCGATTTGAGTTGATGTGTCGGTGTGGTTTTCAGCTTGTGCAGCCTTAGTTTTGATTGATTACGTGCGCATGTGCGTGTGATGCAGTGGGGGTGGAGATGCCGTGCGAAGTTGGCGGTTCGCGGCTCATCGGTGGATCCTCTCATTGGACTCTATCAGGAGGGCACGCATAGTGTGGTGGACATCCCTAATTGCAAAGGTACTCATTTCGCATGTTGGAGCGTGAAAAATGAAAATGTGAAATGGTTTGAGCAAAATTGGCCTCAAGGATGAAACTGGTGGCATCAAATGTGCGGTTAATGCCTTATTTTGCTTGTTTCTTGCAGCTCATCATCCGAACATTAATGCTGCCATGGAACTGTTGAAGCAAGGTATATTTTGTGGATGATGTCTAAAAATTTGGTGTACTTTCCGGAACATTAAGTACTTGCTTTTTTCCATGGGAGAAATTGTTAACAGGAATCAGAGAGTTAGGTATAGAACCACATGATGAGGATCAAGGGACAGGTGATCTGCGCTACGTGCAGGTAGTGTTTCATTATTGGGGATATCTTGTTAAGTTTGTAGTTATGCTAGTAATCAGTGACTTATGTGTTCTTCCACTTCTGCTAGATGGCTGTGACGACATACAATACATCTATTCCCGCCTCAGAAAGATACCAACATGGTATGGATCTGAACTCACTTCTTGCATGCTTGGTTTGAAGTTTCAGTTTTTTACTTTCTAGAAGTTTTTGGGTGTGCAAATTGCTCTCACAATTCTGAACTGAACTTATTTATAGGTCAAGTTCAGGTTGCTCTAGTTTGGAATTCTCGAAATGAAAATTCACCCAATTCAGATAAGCTGAATGCCTTGGCTCATGTGAGGCTGCCAAATTCTCTTTCTTCATGTTGCTCATGCTGGACCATATCTTAATTTACCAGTAAAATGTGTTTCTTTATCCATCTGCAGTTTTTATGGCGAAATGGTGGGTCAAAATGCAAAGTACCATTCATACACTCTGTGTGGGCCAATTTTCAGACGTCAACTAGCAATGTGAGTGGTAGCCTACTGCTTGAATTTTAATGTTTTCAAAATCACTGACAAGGAAAATAGTTAGGACATCATGCTAACAATGTAAAATGCTAATTAATCCTGTGACTAAATGTACCTTTCAATTCAATCCTTCTAGGACAAGTGGGTCTTTTTATTATTTGTGGTGCATTTGATTATATAGGTAATCTTTGGGAATAGGTGGAGACATCTTCTGGGAGATAGGGACTTCTGGGAGCACCTTGGAGGCATTGATGTTTCGCTGGCTCCATCCAGTTTTGGCCAAGCGAATACGCGGGTTAGACATATCTCCCTTTCTGGAAAGCCCTACGAACAGGAATATGTCAATATGAACCTACTATTAGTTTAACATAAAATTGCATTTACCATGCTGGCATCAAATTTCTTAATTGCCAGATAGCATCAAATGTCATGTTAGTTTAGCATTGACTGCGGCATGTTCTTGAAATGGGCATTATAATTGGAATGCAATGTTGGATTTCCATTGTATCTCACACAACCATCTTCTTTGATAGCCAAGAAAACTTTTGAGTGGCATATGTTGATTTGCTGAGGTTTTTGGCCCCATGCGATAATTCAGGCAAACCCAGTTGCGTATGAATGATAATAGATCATTCATCGACAACAGAGAGTCTATCCCCTTTTAATTGAAATTCATGTAACTGATACTTTGTAATGATACTTTTTCTTTGGTAATCTTCAGGCTTTTAATTCTTTGCTCCGGAAGTTACAGAAGTATGTTCCTTATGGTGCATCAGTTACTGACTTATATGCAGGATCTGGCGTCATTGGCTTATCCTTGGCTGCTACAAGAAAATGCAGGCAAGAATCCAGAGTTCTCTTTCCTTTTGCTTGCCAGTCTCCTCTTTCCATTAAATGCTCCAGATTCTTTGTTCTCATTCAGGAAAGGCTTACAAATTTGTAATTCATCTCTTCCAGGTCTGTAAGATGTGTAGAAATTAACAAAGAATCCAAGTTGTCTTTTGAAAAGACAGTTGAACGCCTGCCCAAATATGTGGATAGCAGCATCAGTTGGCATCAAGCTGACACTTCAGTTGTAAGTCCCAGAAAAGAATCTCATTGATGTTATTGTTAATCAATCTTGTCAACTTGATGACTTTTATATCCATTTTGCATGGAAAATTACTATTCACTGGGAGATATATTTATGTAAATCTTCTTTAGACTTAAGATTGTAATAGAGTAGGGAGTTCTTACTATTTTGTTAAAATCAACCCAGGAGCCTACTTCTTGGCTTGTGGGATCAGATGTGATTGTTGTTGATCCTCCTAGAAAAGGACTTGAAGCATCTCTTGTGGGAGCACTGCAGACTCTTCCAGCATGGGAACTGAAAACGAGATCATCACCTGAAAGGTAGGGCCTTATCTTTAGCTTTTCTTTGCATCAAGGCATGACATTGTCAGTCTCTTAGATGATCATTTGATATCTTTGCGAAAATAACGGTCATCAACCTTCCAGCATTAATTAATCCTCCTATGCTGTCTTTGGTATTAGTTTTAAGACAAAAGAAGAGAAGAGACCATGGGTACTTCGTGCTAGGGAAGCTTCTGTTCAAGTTGGAAATGATCTAAGTCAAGAGAACCGTCACTCAGTGCCTCAAACTCTTATCTACATAAGCTGTGGCTGGGAAAGCTTTAAGGAGGTAAATTGCAGTTAAGAGACTGAAGTGCAGCTTCGGTGCTTAGTTTGCTTTCTTATAAGCTGAATACTAGATATCTTGAGGAGCTAATGTCAAGCAAATAATTTACAGGACTGTAAGTCATTGCTGTCTAGCAAGGCCTGGCATTTGGAGAAAGCCCATGGATTTAACTTTTTTCCTGGCACACAAAGGTATTAGTCCCCTCATATTGCAATCCTGTAGCTTTGCATGATTCGGAAGCTAATGTTTAATTAATGTCTGTCTACTTAAATCAGATGAAAGTTGCTGAGATATTGAAATGTGATCTTATCTTTAGCAAGTAGTCAGGAATTGCTCAGATTTGAAACTGAAACTTCTGTGCAACAGTCTCAATGATCTTAAAATTTAGATTGAGATACCAATTATGATGTCTTGTTTCTCAAAGATCTGGAAAAACATTTTGTCTTAGTTGGTTTTGGATTGATGCTTCTCTGAAAATTATGCAAGTTTCTTGTTAAATGGGTGAAATGTTAGCATTGAATAGAAAGTGTATGTGATAATATTTTGAGCTGGTTTAAACTACAAACGTACACCAAATGTTCTGCCTTAGTCAAATAGTCTTCCCAGATTATCAGGATTGACTTGGGAAGGTTTTAAATATACACTTTCATGTGTTTGTATTAGAAATAGCAGTGTGATATATTGTCTTGTGAAGCTTTAAGGCTCTGTTTGGGAAAGGGTGAAAAATGGAGAAATGAAAATTGGACCAAAAAATCATGAATACCTTAATATGTTTATGAGAAAGAAATGGAGGGAAAATTCAAATTAGGCATGTTATCCAACCATTTTCCTCTCTCTTGGGTCTCCCACGAATAGCATAAGCTTACAAATTATGCTCAGGGATAAAGCTTGACTGCCTTTGGAATCCTTAACACATGCAGTGTAATGAATTCTTGTCTAGCTGTTGTGTTTGTGTTATGTGTAAGTTGTGTCTAAATGATGAGAATGTGATTTCAGCATTGAAGTTTTGGCGGTGTTCAAAAGAAGGGAAAATATGCACATCAAGAAAAAGAAGACGGGAAAGAAAAAGAAGAAATCACCTGCGAAGAAGCAAAAGGCATTGATGCGCCAAGAAGTCATGACCTAACGCATACTCTACCCCCATCCCATCTAGTTTTACAAAGAGAAGACGGGAAAAATTTTGTTCGCTCTCTACTCCATTCTTCTAGGCCAGAAGCATTTTGCTTTGAGCTGATTAACTACTGGAGAGACTAGTTGCACATAAACTGTAGCATCGTGAGTCCTTGTAATGTATCTTCTTAACTTCTTGTATACGGAAATGCTTGCATATTAAAGGGTGTCCTGTCGGCATTTGCTGATATTAATAGTTTGTACCCCCTTTTCAACCTTCTCGAATTTGCACATCAGGAAGGGTTGTAGCATTCTAAAGACCCATTTGGTTATGCCAGAACATGCCAAAAGATGCGCCTCCGCAAAAGAAAGGACCGATGTGGAGCCTTTTGCTTCAGGGAGAATCTTATTGCGGTCTCGGTAGATCGGCATCGTTAAAGCCACAGAAATGGGAGGGACCCACTTGTTCTATATGCTCGAACCGATAGTTCAACAGGTCATTGTCGGAACTTCATCTAGCGGCTTGTGGTATCCATAGTTTTTCTTTTTTTTTTGAGTCGTAATATCCACAGGGTTAAAACCGCTGTGATTGCTCACTTTAAGTGCTCAGAATCTCCCACAGAATTGCATCCATTTGATAACATTTTGTAGAGTAACCTCTGAATAAGCCACTACTGCTTTATACTCGACTAACAGTACCATATGATTTTGCTCATGTTCTGGGTCTTCACCGCCACATAACGTAAACTGCAAAGAAGAGTCAGAACTCGGAGGGAATAGCCAAGCAGTATCTTCAAGGCATGCCATCCCAGCAAAGCGGATAAATGAAAAGACTTGCGCCTCTCCTTAAGAGGTTTAGCCGCGATATTAATCTGTTGAATATTGTACCTCGGCTCGCCCTCGACCATCCATTTATTTCCTTGCAATTATGGCCAAGCTTATTGCTTTTGCTTTCTTTACATTTGATTAAGACAAAGTGTCCACCATCTGACCATCTTTCTTCTTCAACTTTTTGCTATCTTACTCTGTAAGCAACAGGCCAGATTAACCGACCACGGTAAAACCACCGATGAGAAATTATCCTTCAGGGGATGTAAACCAGAAACCACTAAAGGCTCCTCCGATAGAAAAATTGAAGATAAAGAATTCCTGAATGCCACTCTTCGCTATTATGAATCATCAGAGGAACGAGCAGCTCCTATCTCTCCAATTTACTCTCAATAATCCCAAAAAACCAATTCTTTTCGACTTGAAATATCAACTATTGACTTATGATTGAAACTCCTTGATTTCTTTGCTTGTTGACAAAGGCAACCGGTATGTACCGACACACACACACACACACACACACACACTGAGGCTAGACCATTACATAACAAGTTTCCAAGAGGAATTGGCAATAATGCATCTAGATTTATGTTGGAAAGAATCAGGGTTAATGACAAAAGTAATCAATTAAAGAACAATTCTGGCTTATGCTCCCTTGCATCACTTGTGACTACAAAAATAAGCAAGGGTAGATGAAATCAAAATGGAAGTTCTTCAGGGAGGTCCCAGTTATCTTCGTCTTCTTCCTTTTTCTTGTTAGTTGAGGTATCTTCCTTGTTCTGAGGCACATATCTTGAATAAGGACGTCTGTTTACACGGTAAGATGGCAACCATGAGGATAAGCATTTTTAACCAAATCTGACAGAGAATTGAAGATGCCATTGTAGTACTGGTAACATCTATTTTCTTGCAAAGGAAAGGCCTAGAGCAATAGGCTATAGAGCATTGTAAGTAACATCCCAAATAAAAAAGCTTTTCTTCATTTTGAGTGTCCAACTTGACTCAAAATCTAGCAGGAATAATCACAATAATACAGCTTAAAGAGGATGATGACAAATAGCATGTTGAAGAAAATATAATCCAAACAGGCTTTAACTTGGAATAAAAAGCAAGGGAGAATAAGAATGTCTATCACATTTGCAAATGACAAATGTTCTCCAACGATACGCACTGTTCGCTACAAATATTCTCTAAGCCTGGGCCCTGTCTATCCTTTTCCCTTCTTCGTTCTTAAGTCCTACTAAAACAGTGAATATTTTTTCCTCGAAAGTTCCACTTTTCGACTGGAATCAAACAGAAACATCGGACCTCACAGAGTAATGGCCAACTAAAGAATCTTATACAGACTCCACATCAAAAAAGTAAAGCTAAAATGCTTCACAATTCTTAATTAAATTTACAGCTGAAAAGTCGCCATGAGTCTAGGTGATAACACCGACATGAATTCTTTTATCAGCACCATGCCACTATGCCATTGATAACATAATGTAGGCAGAAGAATCAACCAGTCCATCGGCCCTTGAAAAGCAAATGAGTACAAAACAGACAATCACTCCTTACATTTCCCACCAACCCAAACTTACAAGCATATTACAACGCCATATCTTGTGACAGAGGCCGATGTCCTTGCAAATCGGTTCTAATACTTTGTAAGATGAAACAGTAGGCTGACAAGAAAAGCACGTCATTGGTCATTGCAAAAACCAAAAGAAAAGTGGGTAAAGAGGGTGGAAGGGGAGGAGGAGGTCCTAAATAGCCAAAGCGAGACACGAACCTAAAACCCGCCTCATCTTTGCTCAGATAAAACTGCTGGTATTCTACACAATTTGATCATGCGACCTTACAAAGTAGATAGCAAAGGTAAACAGCCTCCTCCTCCACTCTGATAAGCCTAAAAATTTTCGCAATTTCGCACCACTTAACCATTACTGAAGCCCTCACCACCTCGCTCGCTTTCTCTTATGCCCCAGAACTACTGAGCAATGCTCACGACGGAGCATCTCCGTACATCATCCAATCCAAATGACATGAGAAAGATCAAAGGAGAGTCCAAAAAAAGATTATCTTTTGAATGCAATGCAGCAACAACACTATTCTGCCAACTTCCCTTAAGCTGAATTAGCACATTAAACACAATCTACAATCAGTTTCGCCAGAGGGATTTCAGAAATGAGGTCAAGGAAAAACGAGGCACGCACCTCCTGCGGTTGCGCTTCGCAGCCTCGCGCGTCTTGCGCTTCTTCTCGTCCTGCTTGTTCTCGTGGAACCGCCGCCTCTTGCACTCCTGGATAACGCCGGCCCTCATCACCTCCCTCCTGAACCTGTTCAGCAGCCTCTCCTCCGGCTCGTTGTCGTCCACGGTCACCTGCACGTTGTAGCCACTGAAGAAGAGCGCGTTCGCGTGGGCGAGCGCCGGGTTCACCACCGCCGTCAGCTCGCCCGGCAGGCGCCCCGGCGCCGCGGCCAGGGGAGCAGAGCCGCCCCCGGCGCCGCGGCTGGACACGGAGAGGACCGCCGGGGGGCTCGTCGGCGCCGGCGCCGTCGGCGTCGGCGGCGGCTTGGAAGGCGAGAGGAAGGAGAGGAAGCTGGATAGGGAAGTCGCCATTGGTTGAGGGAGCTTCAGCGTCTGGCTATGGCGGTCTTCTTTCTGGATAGAGAGAGTCTCTCTCTCTCTCTCTCTCAACCTCTCAGGGAGATGGTGGATGGCTGGGTTTAATGGGCTCGCATGATGGGCTGGGCTCGAGTCCCAGTGGGCCCAATTAAGGGGCTTTTTCCTCTCGGGCTTGGCCCGATTTTCCGAGCGAAGCCCGAACCCGAGGAGCCTGCCACCTGACCGTACCTTCGATTTCATAATTTTTGTACGAGACATTCAGGATTTGCTAAGACGTGGCCTCCAAAGTTGATGCACCGAATGACGCGGCGAATCATCGTGGATGTTGAATATAATCTAGTTGATGAGATATCCGCTTGCAATCTATAATATTTTTTAGTATATGTACATCAGCATCTTATCTTTATATATGACATTATTTGACTAGTGTTCAAGACTCGTGATTCAAATGCCATCTATATTTAATTGGTGCTTAAATTGAACTTTCTCATGGCAATAACCAAAGCTATGCTTTCGTTTCCGTTTTCCCATTCAAAGATCGAAAACCTTCTGGTCTCCTTCCATCAATTGGCCGCTAAGAGGTATAATACAATGGGGTTATTAAGCATGCCCACTTTCCTTTTAATCTTCACGATTGACCTCCTATTTTTGGAACTTGCCCGAGAAAAGTAAGTGCAGCCAAGTCAATTAACCTTTTAAATCGCCCAATTACTAAGGTTTAACTAAATCATTGCGAATCTCAAGCATTAATGACTTGAATGGCAAAACATGCAATGAGTTACCTACACGCAAGAAACAATGATTGTGATGTTCGAGAGAAAAAGAAATTTGAAACAACATTGAAATTTAGTTGTCAATTAATAGTTTTGATTTCACAGGTCCTTAATACTCTTTATATTTAGAAGGCTATTGATGAAAAACTATGGGCGGAATCTAAGGCCTCACTTATCCAACAACCACGATTTGTCTACATGACCTATAAGAGATCTGCTTCCACCGGTATCATCCGCCGCCGGCGGAATGGGGTCCGGCGGTTGGCCCGGTCGGCCGCAGAAAAGGGCAAAAGCACGACACATCACGCGGATCGGACAAGACAAGAACCACAGATGACTACAAAAAAAAGAGACGCAATAAAGAGAAAAGGGAAAAGACAAAGGGCAGTTGAATCGAAGCCGACGGGAATAATCTGGTCGACAGGCAATAAATAACCTATCGATACACGAGTCTCCGTGGGAACGCTCCAAATGGGTGGATCTCCCGCCGTTGGTAATAAACAAGCATTATCCACACGTCCGTCCGTCCGTCCTCTTTTGGTGACCCACGCAATGATGCCCGAAATCAGCGCACGAAAGTCGAACGGATCGACGAGGAGGAGGGAGGGGCTTCCAGAATAAGATAAGATCGAGACGAGAGTGAGCGTACGAGGGGGGTGACCCCGGGGGACGTGTGGATCGGATCGGGGCTTTTGAATGCCGCATGCACCGCCGCTGCCTCCCCATTGGCCACTTTCCATGCCTCAGGTGGCATTTTCGTTTTGTCCTCATGTGTTTATTTTCCATAAGAAGGTCGAGCTTTGCATGGAAATTGAAGTAAAAAACTCGCGTCAATAGTTCATCGTGATCGGTTCGGGCGTAGCGTCTCGATCCATCTGAAGAAGGGTCGTCTTCCGCCCGCGACGGCGGCGGTCGATCGGTTTGGAGTAGATCGAGCGAAGTATAATACGAGAGCGAAAGCCCGAGAGGTTAGCGGGATAAGTGCCCTTACGTCGTTGCCACCGTGTGATGATGGTGGAGGCGGAGAATAATATGCTGGCTTGAAATTGTAAACGAGGGTGTGCGCTTATGTATGGTACTTTCGCACGGACATGCGGTGGACATGGATAATATTTCAGCCGCCCAATTAGAAACCAATCACGGTCACGCACGGAGATCTTTCCATTGATAAGAGTTGAGGGTTCGTCAGCTGATCTAAGTCGAGTATTTTTCTATCACGAAATCAAATGGTCGAGTTGGGAGTCCACTTCAAATAATTGCGAGTTGATCTTGTTCGGTTGACTCATCGAAACCTCTAATTGCGCATGTGATGTCCGGTAAATATCCACTGATTTTGTGATGAATTTCTTTCTTTTGTTTCCATGAGATTTTCACATCGGTATTCTATCTCAATATGTAATGCGTTGTAGCATATTTCTTTTCTTACCATATCATTAATGCCTGAGAAACTTATCATTTCTTGAAACTTGCCAACTAAAATGCTTAATATTCTAAATAGAAATTGTAGTCGACCAAGTTGTTATTCCAACCCGATTTACTTATTTATTTTGGCGATGGATACTATTTATGAAATGCTCGAAAAGATCAATGTGTCACTTGGAACGTCACATCTCACCTCCCCATTCATGACCAAAACTTTAGTGGCTTTTAAAGTCCTCTTCTCGAGATGCTTTCAAATTTGAGCTAGGATATTGGAGTACGTATTTAATATTTTTCCTTTTCCTCGTGGCAAAATGGGCATTCAGATTCTACTCCCACATCCATAAAGGCTCAATCAGTCCTCAAAGGCATCATTACCTTGGTGCTCTTGGTTTAAACTCACTATGTCATGCACTCATTTGGTATGATTCAGTTTCACATTAGCATCCCAGCAAGGCCTGTGCAGGTATGTAATGTAGTTTTTGTTGGGATTTACTATTCTTTTGGGGACTAGAGACTTTGATTATACTTTCCACAGTTGAAAAACACCGTTCGAATTCCATTAGCCTTGTCCCAATTCCTCTTAATGAAAGCTATTTGTATAATTGGATATGACCAGCTAATGGGGCTTGAGAGACGTTTTACGAATTTTCAAGTAGTTAGGGCTCTACGATCGACGATCGTGTCGTGCTCCTGAATCATAAGAAAACGGGCGATGATAACCATAAAAATAAAGAAAGAATAAAATGAGGGGAAGGAAAAGAAAGCTCCGGACACGTAAGAGCATCCCCAAAAAGTGACCAGTTTAGGTAAGTGAGCCATTCGAATTTACTTTTATTTTGCCGCAGTTAAAAGAAAGAAAGGGGAAAAAAAATGTAGTGATGTGAACCAATGAAAAGCTCAATTAGTGGGGAGAATTGAATATATTAGGGTTCGTGTTTCTCTCCCAGGAATGCTCTTTTTCCTAATCCATGGGCTGAAAGCTGAGAATGATCTGTCCTGGAGCCAATCAAGGCTCAGCGTTCTTGACAAACGAAGGGTTGATTTTTCTATTTGATTTAATTCATGTCCACATATACACACATATATACACAAAATATATATTCTTTTGGCAGCAAACGGGGGGGAGACACATGTCGAAGGCTATTGCCAAACCTACGCGACTGTGACAGTGATTCTTGGACTATAAAAATGGGCACGGAAGGGACAGGAACTCCTGAGTGGAGGGACAACACACGAATCCTGGTCGATATTATATATGCAATCCAACATGAAAAGCCCCAACCCTCAAAACAACACATACACACACACCCAAAGGAAAAAGAATAGAAAAGGGCAGGCCTTATCCAATGGGCATCCACTTTCTAGAGTTAAGGCGTGCCACCTCTTCTTACTATTGGTCTTGACTTAAACTAATCTTTAGGGTAGGTTTGGTTTTGTTTTTTCTCTGTCTAATTGGTTTCTTTGCTTTATGTGAAATCTCCCCTTTTCTATTTTGTAAAGAATGGTTTTCTTTTTGGTGGGTTTTATTTATCAAATGTTATCATTATTATTCTATCGGTTAGGACCTTACTATCAATCTTTTATCGTTGGGCGGTTTCGATATCGACCATTTACTCCACCACCCTCCTTCCTTCTCGATAATTATCAGTCACCCACTTTCTTTTCGTTATAATTTGTGTTCATTGGGCCATGCCTAGTTTAGGGCACAAGCAATGCTTGCCCCCATACATGTGGATCGTTTATTGGCAGTTCCTATCGTGCACTTGTGTGCGGCACACACCTGCAATTATTTTAGCCCCCTTCGAAGAGCCGTTTGTGCCACGTGGTAGCTCATTACTGACCTAGACCGGAGGGTCGCGCCGTTGTCCAAGCAATGGTGGTGAGACCAGTGCGAAGAGAGAGAGAGAATATGATGGGAGTAGATGAGTTGAGCTGCGACGGCAGAACCCCGACAAAGACAATATTGGGAAATGGACGACGGGGCAACGAGAGAACATGATGGGAGCAGACAAGTTGAGCTGCGACGATAGAACCCTGATGAAGACAATATCGGGAAATGGACGACGGGGCAACGATTCAAGACGGTGGGAGAGAGATGGAAAAGGAAAAAAAAACGGTTGAGGTTAGGGCTTTATTTTGAAAAGCAATAGAGTTTGGTAGGGTGCACAGGTACCTGAAAAAAGCACTAATAAACTAGCGCCACCCAACGGGCTGGTTCTTGCTCCTTAGCTCATAAGCTTTTCTATTCTTAGTATCCATATAGGAATATGTCCTGTCCATGTGAAATTTGCATAGCCCTAGGCGAATACCATCATTTGTCACATCCCTCCAATATCCTCTGACCTACGGACACGCGCACTTGGCAAGTAAAGATCAAAAGAGGCAGCGAGGCACGCTTCGTTTGGTCATTGCCTCAAGCAATGGAAGATCAAGAACAAGATACGGACGCTTTCCGTCCACACGCCTCGTTTCGAGTTTTCCAAAGTGGGCAAATATGAAAAGGAAAAGAAACGAAAGACAAAAGGCGATGGCGAAAGCGTCGGCAATAGGTATGAATGTCCAAAGCGTATCGCTCCACGGTTCATGCACGTTTCTCTGATGGAGCAAAAATTGATTTTGTCTTGCTTGTTATTTGCTCCGAAAGCGGACAGCCTTAGGAGCCCCTTTTCTCCTCGTTCTTCTTGGATTGGACAGTCGATTCATTCTGTCTTCGAGCTTTCGCTCTTTGAAGGCCAAAAGAAGAAAAAGAAGAGGGTCGATGCATGGTGTGAACGTGCGCGTGCGTGGTGTGCAAATCCCATCATTATTACACGGATAGCATTTCTGATTAGACTCTTTTTGAGATGAGATAATTTCATGATGACACTTTGAATACGGAATTTCATTTTTGTAATATTAATTTACGTCTTATAGGAAAATTACCATTAAACTAGACATTTATTGAACAATTTAGAATTTAAAAACTTCTAAAAATAATTGACGATAATCCCACAAAATCATACGTGGTATTAGAGTAGGAAGTTCTAAGTTCAACTCTTCCAAGGCTCTATTTGTCTTCTTAATTGCATAGTTCTTACAAAATCTTACATAATATTGAGTAGAAAGTTCCAAATTCAAATTTTTCAGATTTTTTATTTGCTTTCCCAATTACGTATTTCCATGTTTTAGGTTGTTTGGTCTATGTGTGGGGAGGAGACTTAAAATATTAATATTAAACCAAGCCGTCATCAAATTGTTTTAACTTTTTAAATGGATTTAGATGGTAGTGATTTTGTGAGATCTCACAACATTATTTCCAATTTTTGGTATTTACATGATTGTTTGTGTTACATGTACCGGATCGATTTAAGTTGACTAGTAAAAATAAAATCCGTTACAAGTACAACTCAAGTAATGATGCTAGATGGATGGATGGTTTAATATTTAAATGATGTTATAAGTGATGGGCGCAGCTCTTTTGGTGTACGGCATTAATGATGGAGTCATTTTAATTGGAGGACGATGTAAATGATTGTTTTATCTATGTTTAGTACAAGTGATTCTTTTATCTACGGTTAGTACAAGGGACATTCGGATTGGCATTTCATGATGGATGTACTGATGAATCTAAAAAGCACCGATTGGGTGATTTTTTTTTTTGGTCAAAACCGATTGGGTGATGTTGGAGCCAACAATTTTTTGACATTCTTTTGATCAGCAACTTCTAGTACAACACTAAACTTTAGTACACCAAATTCATTCCTAGTACAATACAAGTGCTTTTTGATTTGCCAGATTTGGGTATTTTTCCTACATTTGTAATTTACGTCAGACTCTTGGTTATATTTTGATTCGTAATGCTTATCGACCGATAAAACTACTCTTAAGAACCTTTTGAAATAATTATGCTTTTGTGGAATCTATAACATCATCATTCGAAAATGATGAGTTTCTATGTGGGTTAAAGAAGCAAAAAAGACATTTTTTTTTTCATAAAAAAATTCTTTCTATTCTCTTCCAACCTTGCTTTTGTGAAACCAAGATGGTGTTGGTGGGTTTAACAGTGTTCGTATAATAAATTCCATCTTCACACTTGGAACCCAACAAAATTTGTGCTTCCACTAAATTAAGCAAGTAATCCCCCCACCTAAAGTTGCAATTTAAATTAAAATAAGGGGCATCCCCTTGCTTCTCCTCTCTCCCCCAAGTTGCTATTTTTATTTCATTTTCACGCCCACTCTCTCTCTCTCTCTCTCTCTCTCTCTCTCTCTCCCCCTCTCTCCTTTACTCTAAATTCAAGGCCGTTTTTGCTCTTTTGGGTTTTGCTAATACCAACAGATGCCCGATGATCCCTCTCGGTTTTGCCTTCATTGGCCTCCTCTGTAACCGTTCCCTTATTTACTCATCTCAGTCCAAACTGCACTCAAAACTTCGTTTGACTTGACTGCTTCTCATCAGGTGCGCCCCCCCTTTGACTGGTTCTCCCTCCCTTCCCTCCCTGTATTTACTGCCGTGCATGCGTTTCCATCTTGACCCGCGTCGTTTTTCGGTTTCGTCTTCCCCGTTGGGACATCTTTTTATACTGGAGTCTTGAGTTTGGTGTGTTGTGTGTGAGAAGTTTATGTCTTTCTGGGTTGAGAGGGGAGTGGGGTGGGCCTCTCTGCTCCACATAGGTAACTTTCTCTTGCAATGTTTGCACTTGAAAGGCGTGTTTCTTGGAACTCCGATGATTTGAGACCTGAGAAATCTTTGGTATCATCTGGCTCTTTGTCTGAACTATGTTGTTACATGCCTTAGTTCCTTGGTTTTGATAATCCCACTCTTTGCTGGGTGTAATATGATGATGTCCTAAATCTTGATGCTCAGCACTTGGCATACGCATGTTTTGTCTCTTTTCTTTTTTTGGTTAAAGTTCTGGTCGTCAGCTGTATTTGGACGGTGAGAAGTTAATCTGTCTGGAATTTTTCACCCATTAAATATATGCCCTGTTTTGTACTGTCCCTTCTTTAGACCAATTACAAGAAGAAGGTTAATTTCCAGTCGTCTTGGTTCATCATATGGGCGATCCTTGTGTTCTTTCTGTCTCTGTACCCTCTGTTATAAATCCTTGAGCAAGCTTCATAGTGTGAAAATCGGGTGGCCTTATGTTAACGATCCCTGTCTTTTTGGTAGTCATGCCACGTGAATCATGATGCTCCTTTTTTCGGTCTGTTAGCTGTAACCACTTAGTTTGAAATTTCGCAGAAAGCTCAGAGCTTTTCGAGTTAATCTCGGCTAATGTCCAAAGGAAAGGGCTTGGATGGTGAAGAAGAAAGAGCCAACATGGAGGATTCAGATGGGGAGGCTAAAAGGAAATTGGAGAAAAAATCATCTCCTAGTTCCAGTGGGATTGGTTGTTCCTCAGTTGTGGAACCTCAGGATGCAGATTACAACACTCCATCGCTCAGCGACGAGTTAGAGGTCTTGATACTGGCTAGGGTGCCTAGATCTTTATACGGGAAATTTTCCACCGTCAACAAACGGTTCTTATCTTTAATTAAGAGCGGAGAGATCTTCAAAATCAGGGGGGAGATTGGATTAAAAGAGCCGTCTGTGTTTATGTTGGCGAGCGGGGAAACTAGTTGGTGGGCATTCGATCCGCAGTCCGAATCTTGTCGGAATCTTCCTATTTTGCCCTCTGACACTTGCTTTGCCGCCGGAGACAAGGAAACATTTTGTGCCGGTACTCACCTCATGGTTTCGGGCAAAGAGATCGATGGCCTTGTGATTTGGAGGTACGAATTGGCCAAAAATGAGTGGTTCAAGGGCGACTCCATGAAGAACCCGAGGTGCTTGTTCGCTTCTGCAACCTGTGGTAACTATGCTTTTGTAGCCGGTGGGATCGATACGGGCAGCAATAAGGTTCTTAATTCTGCTGAGAAGTATGATCCCGAGACTAAGTCGTGGGATTGGCTTCCTATGATGCATCAAAAGAGGAAGATGTGCTCCGGTTGTTACATGGACAAGAAGTTCTACGTGATCGGAGGCAAGAATGAGGAGGAAGAGAACCTCACGTGCGCGGAAGCTTTCGACGAGAGCCAAAACAAGTGGGAAATCATCCCCGACATGTTGTCAGACATGCCCATCTCGACCTTCCAATCTCCACCCCTCCTTGCCGTTGTGAACGACGAGCTTTACACTCTCGAGACTTCGTCGAACGAGCTGAAGGTGTATATCAAGAGCAGCAACTCTTGGAAGAGGCTGGGGCCAGTTCCTATAAGGGCTGATTTCAACAAAGGATGGGGCGTCGCGTTCAAATCTCTGGGCAGCAAGTTGCTCGTGATAGGCGCATCCTCGGCTTCAAACACCGGCCATGGCATGACCATCCTCACTTGCTACCCCGATCCAGACACCGAGGAACTGCAGTGGACGCCTCTTGATTGTGGCAAGAACAGTTCCAGTCACTTTATCTGGAATTGTTGTGTTATGATGGCTTGAACTTGGACCGGCGACTTGCGATGTGAGCACCTGAATAAAGCGCTACATTAGCAGTCCATGTAGCTGGTCCAGCTAAACCATACACACATAGCTTGTTTTAAGAAGATGGCTGTTATATTCAACTTGCATTATGACAGTTGGGTTAATTTCATGGCTCAGCTGTAATCTTTCTTGGGTCATTCTATCTCCTAACTTTATGATTGTTTTGAGTGCCTCTGTCTTTCTAAATTAAGGGCAAGTGTTTCTATCATGGTGTACTATCTTGCTGAACTCGTAATAAGAAATTCTTCATGCCTAAATGGAGATCTCCAGCTGTTGCTGAACCTAGGTTAAGTTGCGCCAGATTTTCAGTTCATCTGTTCTTCGGGACGGATGGCAAAAAGTTCTGGCTTTTCGCATGTTGCCCGGGTTGTATCCTCAATGACATGTTACCTTTTAATTCTATGTAGTAGGATTTGCAATATCAAAGCCTCCTCAAACGAATTACCGGTCGAATCTCTCTCTTTCACTTGCTCTGGCGCATGGAATCATCTATGCTTGAGAACTGATCTGCAATGAGAGAACAGGATGCTACCTGAATACGTGTGCTTCCTTGCATTAGAGTTTTCAATGGTTTTAGAAAAACAAGCACAATGTGAAACTTGCTTCCCTCCTCATTGCAGATACTTATTCTAGAAATGATGTCACGATTGAAATTATAGTCGCCAAAACACCAGACTCGGACTCCGAAGATTGATAGTTCCTGAGAGAATGATTTGATTTGAGTAGCAGATTTGCTGTTTTGGGGACGAAGGACACGAAGTTCAGCAGAGCAGAGACAACCTTAACAGATGAATCTTTTCAGCAGATGAAGGTTCCTCTGTTTTTACCTATAACAAAGCTCACGTTCTCTAGCTAGACTAATGCAACTCGATCCCGTTTAAGTAAAAATTCCAAACGAGTTATTGAATTGGAATGCGTGCATTAGGTTTAACAAGCAATGCCTCGTTTCTATGATGAGTGTAGGTTTGTGTCTGATAACATGGGCTATATATGTAATTCTGAAGGTGCCGACTAGTTAGTTAATCAAAAAAATGCCAACTAAGTAAACACATAGTTTGAAACAACTGGGTTGACCTAGAAATTGGTCCGGTGTTCTTATCTTTTGGCTAAATAGAATTCGGTTTGGATTGATAGGTCCGAAGTTCTTTCGAGCACTATGAGCGATAAGAAAATCGAAACCAATCAAATTGGATTGGACCAACTCTGTCCGCACCTAGTATGCATTACTTAAATGTGCCTGTTCTTCTGTTAATTACCTTTAACCGCGTAATAATGCTACAATAATAATTGGGAGTTGTAATTTATTCGTTGGAAAATCAAGAGACAAATGGAACTATACAAATCCATCAGTTCAATGATCAAATTCAGGACATTCAGCACCAACCACCGGCCCTTGCCATCTCATTGGATCGTAACCGGCCCGGCCCATTTACGTCCCAGCCGACCCGAGATAAGATCGGGCCGGTCTCATTGGATCCGGATCGCGTCCTCCGTTTGATTTGATTTTGACCTAAGCGAGATCCTGCAAGTAGAGAGAGAAAGGGGCCGAAACCAGCTGATCTCTCTCCCTCTCACTCCATCTCTCTCTCTCTCTCTCTCTCCTTCCGCCATTGTCAAGCGAAGGCGAAGCTGAAACGGAGATCCGAAAGCTCGGTCGCTACCCCTCGATCACGTAAGGTGCTTTTCTGCAAAGCCGCTTGCTTGCTTGCTGGATTCGCCGAATTCGGCGCTTCCCATCCTCAATTTCAATTTCCGTATTCTGTAGGGAACAGATCGCGAATCTGTTGTTGTTTCCCCTCCATTTCGTGGTACTTATGCATATATCCTGACGATTGACCCTATGCGTGAGGTCAATTTCTTGTTCGGAGGTGTGGCGGAACTTCGAGTCTAGGGTTTAGGGTTTTCCCATTTGTGGGTCGAGTGAAACGCTTGTTTTAGGACAAAGGAGCTGTTTTGATTTGCTGGCGGTTTTTTAATTTTGGTTTTGGGAAACTGTGGGGCTTTGGGCCTGTGTATGGTGGATGCTAGGTTTCTGTTGAGTGTCGTCATCTTGGTGAAGTAATTTCAGTTGGTGGGTACTGGGTGATTTCCATGAATAACAATAGTAACCCGTCTAGAAACCTTCCGGCTTCTTCATCTCCTTTTGGAAATGCTGCCATCTTGAACTCGGGTATGCCGACAAACCCAGGGTTCGGGCAAGCGCAGGGTCAAGGTGGGCCCGGGTTTCAAGCAGCGCAGTTTCAGCTGTCACAAGCGCAAGCCATCGCTCAGGCGCAGGCGAAGGCGCAGGCTCATGCGCAGGCTCAAATGCAAGGGGTGAACCCCCAGTTCCAAGCGCAGCTGCAAGCTTCCCTCAGTCAGATGGGGGGCCTTGGGAATTTGGGTTCGTCTTCGCCCTCCATGTCCACGCCTGGAAGTGGCGGCGTGAAGCGTTTGCCTCAAAAACCCCCAATGCGACCTCCTGGAGTCTCTATGAACACCATGATTTCACCATTGAAACAAATGGAGCTTGCTTCAGCTGCTCGCAAGAAGAAGCAGAAGGTCCCTGAGAAGCAGCTACAAGACAGAGTGGCAGCAATTCTTCCCGAGTCTGCATTGTACACACAGCTCCTTGAGTTTGAGTCTCGCGTTGATGCTGCTCTTGCGAGAAAGAAGACTGACATACAGGAAGCCCTGAAGAACCCTCCATGCATTCAGAAAACGCTTAGGATTTATGTCTTCAATACATTTGCCAACCAGATTCGCACTATACCTCAGAAGCCAAATGCTGAGCCACCTACTTGGACCCTTAAGATAATTGGGAGGATCTTGGAGGAAGGGGTGGATCCTGATCAGCCTGGAGTAGTTCAGAAATCAAGCCCTTTATACCCAAAGTTTTCATCTTTCTTCAAGAGAGTAACCATTTCTTTGGACCAGCGACTTTATCCTGAAAACCCCGTGATTGTTTGGGAGAACTCTAGATCATCTGCTCCTCAAGAGGGATTTGAGGTGAAGCGGAAAGGGGATAAAGAATTTACAGTGACTATCCGGTTGGAAATGAATTATGTGCCTGAGAAATTCAAGCTGTCGCCAGCTTTGACGGAAGTTCTTGGCATCGAAGTTGAGACTAGACCAAGAATTATTACTGCAATCTGGCATTATGTGAAGGCCAGGAAATTGCAGAACCCAAATGATCCCTCATTTTTTAACTGTGACCCGCCTCTTCAGAAAGTGTTTGGGGAAGAGAAGACGAAATTTACTACGGTTTCTCAGAAGATCTCCAATCATTTATCTTCACCACAGCCGATACATTTGGAGCACAAAATCAAGCTTTCAGGAAATAGTCCAGCTGGAACTGCATGCTATGATGTGCTGGTTGATGTGCCCATTCCCATTCAGAGGGAGCTGTCTGTGCTGTTAGCAAATGTGGAGAAGAACAAAGAGATTGATGCCTGTGATGAGGCAATATATTCTGCAATACGAAAAATTCACGAGCACCGGAAGAGACGGGCGTTTTTCCTTGGCTTTAGTCAATCTCCTGTGGAATTTATTAATGCCCTCATTGAATCTCAAAGCAAAGACCTAAAGCTACTTTCTGGAGAAGCTAGCCGTAGTGCTGAAAAGGAGCGTCGATCTGATTTCTTCAATCAGCCATGGTATTCACATCATCTTTATGAATTTGGGCATTTTTCACTTTATGCGCTCTGGCCTTTTTCAATGCTTTTTCTTCCTGCTCTATGGAACCTAAGAATTATCACTTTGGCTACACAGCACACCACTAAACCTGGTTATGATGTGGTCATGTCTCTGATTTGAGTTTCTTCTTAAGTGTGCAAAACATACCTTCTGGATAAATGCTTTATGAACGTGAATAATGAATGACTTATGTTTTTGTTTTTATAGGGTGGAAGATGCTGTTATTCGGTACTTGAATCGCAAACCAGCAACTGGAAGTGATGCTCATCCAAGTACTTAACTATGGTTTTTGGGTGGGCCACTTTGTGAACCATAGATTCTTTTTGCTTGACCCCTACAGTCATGCATGTTGTTGACGACTTGAGGTAGGAGCCCTGGCGGCGTAGCTTTGACTTTGGAATTTATAGCTGATGGGGATCACATCCATGCACCTCCCGTTATATGGAGCTTAACATAATTTCAGTGATGAAACTCTTGGAGGTGGAACTATTTATTTAGAAAGGAAATGCCTACTGTAAATAGTTGTGTGCCTGCTGCTTTACCCTTCTCTGTTGTTGCTGTCTAGGGATAATGGCGCCATGTTGCTAAGTTAACTGTAATACAACTGATTCTGCATGTTGTATGGCCGAGGTGCTGTTCATGTTTCGGTAATTAGTAAACATTCAATTGACTTCATGGTCAATGTTGGTGGTTGCTGATGTTTTTTTTAATTGTAAGGAGCCTATCTTTTGGGTTCATTGCAGTGAATCGAATTCGATGCAGGAATAAAGAATGAGACTGCCTTGTCCTGCGGTCGCAGTTCAACCTATGAACAAGGAAATCCGGTACTCTTTAATTTGCATTCGAGTGTAAATTGTAGGATGAATGCAATCTCGGTGGTCGGGGCTCAACTACTTAAAGATTTTCGATGAACGACTGAGATTTATTTATAATGTAATTAAACTATTGCCGCTCTTCGAAGATCCGAGCCCTGGAGATTTGTAGACTGGCTGATATAATCTGGCAGGTGACAATGCAGAGTGATGCGTGACGGTGGTCTATATGGTAAAGGAGCAAAAGTAACCCGTGGCGTGAGGAAAGACGCCTCAAAGATGACATCACGAAGTATCCATAGATTATCCAAGGAAAGGCAGATCCATCTAATTCGTGCTTAGATAAAATCAGATGTCTGGTGTATCGCAGCGCACGCTTCGGCCATATGATCAAGCATCTAGTCCAACGAAGCGCGTGCTTTTTGCCAGGCATCGAACCATGAAGCATCCTTTGAAGAAAACAATCGTCTAGATTTACTGTATTAAGGGCATGGTAGGCCTCTGGTTGGACCATGTAATTTTCTCCTAGGACCAGTCATCGCATAGTGTATAAAATGCGATTGGCTGGTTTGTATTTACGAGTTCCGACTACTTTCTCTCGTAAATAGCTCGTCAAGACTCGGCGCTAATTTGGGTGGACCTGTACAAGTAGATTTCTTCTTGGTCCCGCGCTCGCCTAGGCCCGCCCTTCTTCGAAGATGACGTACAATTTTCGGCGAGCGGGTTATGCAAGTACTTTCAGGCTCGGCAGATTAGCTTTACTCGTTCGGATCGGCTCATTGATCAGGTCTACCAAAAGGAAATCCTAGCCAAATCTCATCAATGCAATCTATGCAAGCAAAAAAAGAAAAAGGCCCTTACCCTTGCAAAGGCCCATCTAACGTTGAGATGAGAAATTCAAAAGCCCAACCAAAAAAGCCCACGATCAAGATGGCGGGAAAGAGAGAGCTGAAAAACTAGAAGCGGACCATCTCCACTTTCCATCACCAGAAACAGAAACAATCCCTCTCTCTCTCTCTCTCTCGCTGTTGCTGGAGAAGTTCGGAAATGGCGAAGGCCGGGGAGGAGGAGAAAGCGTGCTGGAGGAAGGAGGTGGACGAGAAGCTGAACCGCCTCCACTCCCTCCTCTTCGGCGCCGACCTCGCGCTGGACCGCCGCGACTTCTCCGCCGCCCAGATTTTCTCGCTCCGCCTCCTCGGCTTCCTCGACTCCCAGACGCAGACCGACGCCGACGCCGCCTTCATCCGCCCCATCCGCCGCGAGGCCTCCGCGAAGCTCGACGCCGCTCGCCGCGCCCTCACTCCCGACTCCGATCGGTAACCTCTCTCTCTAGATCGTTTTGTTCTACATGTTTACACTTCCGATCGTGCAGCGGGTGTTCCGTTTGTAAATCTTTAGGTTAGAGTCTAAATCAGCCTTGGAACTTAGTTATGGAGCGGAAATGAGGTTTGATTCAAAGGGCGTTGGACCGCGCTTGATTGGTCGTTGTCAAAAAGAAGTGGAGCTTTTATAGAACCTAAAACTGATTCTAGATTCCCATGTTGTTTCACTATTCTTAAGCTATGTTCGAGATAAAGCAAATTCACTCCAACATCAGCCCTAGTCATTCTGATGGTTTGGGAAGGTTGGACATATCCCCGATCAATTACATTTTGTAGGAGCGAGGAGAGTAATGGCACTTCTGGTACTTCTAGTACTTTGGAAGGACAATATAAATGCTCACTACTCGTCTGTTCTGTGCTCTTTATGATGGAATATTACCTTCAGCCGAGCATTCCAGTTGGCAGACAGAGCTCCCGGTAGTGTTTTTGGCATGAAGGGCGGCATTGACATGGAGAAATTAAAGCAGTCGGCATACTTTCAAACTCTTCTTCAGCATTCCAAGGGGGATTCCAAACAAATGGTATGAAATAATGATATACATTATTCCAAAGTGTCCACTTTTTTTGTTATCTTTACAAAATTTTGAAATTAAAGATCACATGCTTAATTCCTAAATGATGAAAATGTTGCTAATACACCCAATGATGTAGATCAATCATGTCTAACAATATTTTTTCTTCCTGTCAGGATGACCAATCAGATAGGAAGGACAAGTTCGATAAGACAGCCAAAAATCTGAAACAAGCAAAGTTGTCGTCTTTGTATGGAAACAACCTTAATAGACAAAGCAATGCCCCCTGCAAGAATTCTCTGAGTTCCAGGAGTAATAACTCTGAGGACTGTGTTATTTTTGATAAGCCCCATCCTATTTGCAGCCATCCCAAGAGTACTATTCTCTCACCATTTCCAAAGGTCGAAGAAGAGAGATTTCACGATAATGCTTTAGGGGCAAAGCGTGTTCACATGGAAATAAGTAGCCCGGGCAATGATATTGGGAAGTTGCCATCAAATGATGAAGAATCTAATGGTGATGTGGCAGCCAATGGATTTGTGACTGCAAGAGCCAAATTGGTATCTTCTTGTTTTTTGCAACCTGTTTCGCTGTTTATTAAGATGTTTAGCCTGTTGAGCTATTCTTTTTTCTTCTTTTTCTATATTTGGAAGGAATACATTATATGTATCGTTAAAATGAGATCAGGCACAGCTGCATACATTAGTTTATGAGATAGAACCATCCTACGGAATGATTAAGCTTGTAATGCTTAATCTTTCTCTCAATTGCTGGTGGTAAAAAACTTGTAAGGAGAGAAAAATTATTCTCACTTTCCTTGAGTTATTTTCAGATGGACTTTGCCTAATGCATGTGAACTCCTTTCATTCAGCAAATAGATAATTTACTTTCTTTTAATTCCATATAATTTGAGCATATTAACAGATCATAACCAGTGCATGCCTCTTTTTTGTGATGGATTAGATGAAGCTGGAAAGAGTTGTACTCAAAATTTTATTTTACGTGACTTGAGGCATGAAACAATTAGGATTTCTTATATGTACCCAGATTAAAATCGGCTCTTTAATCAAGATTGTAACTGTGCGTTCACAAGTTTATTATGACAAAATGTGTTACAAGTTTATCTGGTTTGACCATAAAACTTCTTTAGCTAAGCGTGGGTAATGGGTTGGTGTTCTGTATATGTGGTCACAAGAAGCGACTCATTACATAAGCTTTTTGGCTTATAGGAAATGGAGGCAAGGCAAAGGCATGGTTTGGCAGGATCACCTAGAGCTTCTGTGTCTCCTCAAAGTGATTCCACTGGTAGGGGCTATGGAGGGAGATCATATGGTTCCTTAAGGCGCGGTGTTCGGGGTAACTTTATTCCCCCCATCAGATCCAATGGAAACAGCATGGGAAATGTGACTTCACGAGTTGCGGGAGGAAAGTCTGATGATGGAATAGATGACTCCACGAAGAGATGGTAAGTTCACAAATAGGTTGCACTCTGTAGGTTAATAGCACACAGTGTTGCTCCTAGACATTTGTAATTATCTTTATTTTTTTCATTCATAAAGTACGCTTATCATACATGTTTTCCTTTTTTAAGAATTGTGATTGACTGGTTGAGTTTTGTATGAACACTCTGTGATCTCTGATTTTCCTAGCTCATGAATCATAAAATTTCAGCAGTCTTATTCTTTCTATTTCATGATAGTAATCCTATTGCATTTTGTTGCATGATACAGTTTGGAAATGCTCTGTGGTCCTGATGGAGAGCTTCCAGAAAAATTGAGGAACTTAGAACCTCGTCTCATTGAACATATTAGTAATGAGATTATGGATCGGGATCCTAATGTTCGCTGGGATGATATAGGTAATACGAAATGTTACATTTCTGTCTTGATGAGAAATGGGAAAAAAGAAGATTCAAGTCCTTTTATCACTTCATAGTGTGTGAAGTTGTCCTAATATGCTTGTGCTGCTGGATAATTTTGTAGCGGGACTGGAACATGCTAAAAAGTGTGTCACAGAAATGGTCATATGGCCTTTATTGCGTCCTGACATTTTTAAAGGCTGTCGTTCTCCGGGAAGAGGTCTTCTTCTGTTTGGTCCTCCGGTATGTATAATACCATTCTCTATGATAAATGAAGGTTGATACTCTTATGAACTGATACTCTGTGTATAATGCTTTACCCTTTAGGGCACAGGGAAGACAATGATTGGCAAAGCTATAGCTGGAGAGGCAAAAGCAACTTTCTTTTACATATCTGCCAGTTCATTAACAAGCAAATGGGTATGTCTTCTAGCTGGACTTAGTTTTACTAATGTGTATTTCCTCTTTGTATTGCAAGTAGATAGACCAGAAGGGAAGAAGTGTTTACAAACCATGAATTCTGACTTTTATTTGTTTTTTAGATTGGTGAAGGCGAAAAACTGGTACGGGCGCTTTTTGGAGTTGCGCATTGTCGCCAGCCTGCTGTGATATTTGTTGATGAAATAGATTCTCTTCTTTCTCAGGTAAGATGTATTCTTATCACCCTTGACAAGGCTGGAGGGGATCATACAGATGCCCATTTTGGTGCATGCACAACTTTACTGGACTATAGGAATAGGGTAGAAAGAGTATGTACATCATTAAATTGAAATGCTCTGCTTGTGCACAAAGTAACAAATTGCTCAAGCAATGTTCTGTTGTGTTAAATTTTCCTGGTAGAAGAATGAAATCTTTAGGTTAATTGCTGTAGTTATCAGCAGAAACTGGAACTTCATCAAACTCTGTAAATGGTTGCAGCGGAAGTCGGAAGGGGAACATGAATCAAGCAGGCGCCTCAAGACGCAGTTCCTCATTGAAATGGAAGGCTTTGATAGCGGCAGTGAGCAAATTCTTCTAATAGGTATTAGCAAGACCCTAAACATAGTCTAAAATCACGCGCTGTTGAATTTGAAGACAATAGATTCTCCAAAACACAATTGCTTTAAAAGGCTTGAACACACTACATTTGATTGCTTCTTGCTTTGCCACCCTTGTGTGGTTTGGTGCATTGTCATTCTATGTATTAGATGGGGCAAAATTTTAAAGTCAAAGCAATAAAATAAAAAACATTGGAATGAGCGAATTAATGAGACGGCTCCGTTAGGATGGCTTGAAACTGAAGCCAGAAGTATGTAGTAACACCACAAATTAATATAAACAGCCAATTATATCGTTCACAGGGGTATATGTTCTATGCTAAATTTGAAACTCTTTGAGATTTACTTTTATGACATAACCATTCCAAAGTACGGCAATAGGTCACCTCATGGATCTTGGCAAAAGCGCACTGCATTATTAACTTCCATCAATTAATTTACGATGCTTAATTGCTTTTAGCCTTCCTATTCTGACATTTTTACATATCACAATATATTGAAAATTGACTGGGATGATGTGCTGTTTTCTTAAATAATTAGGCGCAACAAACAGACCTCAAGAACTTGATGAAGCAGCACGGAGGAGACTAACGAAAAGACTCTATATCCCCCTACCTTCATCGGGTGCCTCTCATACTTAAGTTGACTTTCTGTATTGATTTCTTTAACGTACTGTGGCATGATTAACCGGTTTTTTTTATATGGTTTAAAGAAGCAAGGGCTTGGATTGCACGTAATTTACTAGAGAAGGATGGTCTCTTCAAGCTTTCGAGTGAGGATATCAATACCATATGCAACTTCACCAAGGGTACTAGCTCTAACAAACCTGAGTTAGTTAATTCTTTGCTGCATGCCATTGATTACGGAGAACTTCCGAATTTTGTTTTGGATATTTGTCCTTACTTGCCTAGAATTTGTTCTCAGGGTATTCAGGATCAGACATGAAGAATTTGGTAAAAGACGCATCTATGGGTCCCCTGAGAGAGGCCCTAAGACAGGGCATAGAAATCACGAAGCTGAGAAAGGAGGATATGCGTCCAGTAACTCTTCAGGTAACGACATGCTCAGCTACCACTGCCGTACAAATACTTGCACAACCGGTGTAAGAGGCATAGTTTGACTCACTTTTTGGATTAATTTAGGACTTTGAGAACGCATTGCAAGAGGTTAGGCCCTCTGTTTCTATGAACGAACTTGGCATCTATGAAGAATGGAACAAGCAATTTGGGAGCCTTTCGCTTTAGAAGTCGTTCCTCCCAATGTTGAGAGTGCAGAACGATAGTGAAGCTTGTGATTATACAAGTCGCTTCATCCATCCGTCACTCCATGGAGAGCTCAATGCAAGGTAAGGGTTAGTGATTCCCTTCTTTCGAAGTAACATGTATTATCTTTTCCACAAGGATGCGTCCAGACAAAGAATACTTGGCAAAAAGGGAAAAGAAAAACATGGGTCAAGATTGCACAGTTTGGTGAAAAGTCATTATATAATCTCCAGGCTTGCGTGGTTTAACCTATCCATATAGGTAGGTATCGCCCTGGATAGAGAAGCAGTCTCTGTTCAAATTTTTTCTATCATGCGTTCAGCTAGCGACACCTTATCCATAGTTTGGACTGGGATGATTTGGAGCATTTAAAAGTTGAAAAAATAAAAAATAAAAACTGTAATAATAATAATAACATCAACAACATAAAGAAAGAGATGGAAAAGGAAAGAGGTCCTACAACAGTTGAACAGGAGATCCCTGATAAGAACTAAACAAAAAAAAAAAAAAAAAGTGTTTGTCTCAGTTCACTTTCTTATCGCTTGGAAAAACTTCCCCACATGAACCTACCCTTACCGAAAAGCCCCTGTGCCCTCTAAAAGCTTCTTTAGAAAAATCCAACTTGGCTGCTGACGTCTGAGCGCGAATACGTACTTTATATTAGGCAATGAATCGAAACCTGCCCCTGGATGACTCATAGTCGAACCGGCACCTGACACATCACCTACAGTATTATGCTTGATACTGAGGACGGTCTATCTTACGAAGACAACCTTAAATTGGGTGACTAATGTAAAATTGACTTCACTCGCGCATGCGCAGAAATAACAATAATATCGCCCATGAAGTTGCAATAAAGTTTCGCACAGGGGAAAGGGCTCTGTCTCTCGGAAAACAGTCCGTTGCAGCTCGAAGACGAGTTATCGGGTACAACAAAGTAATAATGTGATGTTACATTATCCTGATGATTTAAAATGGGGAGCGTTTGCTCCGATCGATCCGACAAATTCACTACCATCGTGAGTAGAAATGTTTCTTTGGCGAACCCTGACTGGGAAGCCACCGGCCATGTGAGCCGTCAAGAATGGCACAAAAACTGGACGGACTTGATTCACCGGTTCGATGTCGAACCGATGCAGAATCGAAGCTACCACGTACTTCATCTGAATAAAAGCCATCTCCTTCCCTATGCAATCCCTCGGCCCTGCCTGAAAAACCGGGTATTTGTACGGGCACATCTTCCTGATTTCTCCGGTCCCATCCTTCTCCGGTTCGAGAAACCACCGGTTCGGTCTGAACTCCAAGCAGTCCTTCCCCCACAGCTCTTCCATCCTCCCCATCCCATACGGGAAATAGGTCACCCTATCTCCTGATTTCACGACTGTGCCGTCAGGCAAAACATCGTTTTCGACGGCATGCTTGGAGTCCCAAGCCACCGGCGGGTAAAGCCTCATGGACTCGAGGAGACATGCATTCAACAACTTCAATTCCTTGAGCGATTCATAATCCAAGTCTTTCCTTCTCTTCACCACAAGCTCGACTTCTGTCACCAAGTCTTGCTTTATGTTTGGATGCTGAGAAAGCAGCCAGAAAAGCCATGTCATGGCGGCCGAAGTCGTCTCTCTTCCCGCCATTATGAAGCTTATCATAAGGTCTCTTATCGTTCTCTCGTCATGCCCGGCCAAGATCAGGCGAGATAAAAGATCATCATTGCCGGAAGCTGCTGTTCCATTCATTTCCATGATTTTGTCCCTAATCACTCGCGATACAAAGCCGTGGACTTCTCGGACCGCTTCCTTCAGCCTCCGTTCTGACCCGACTCTGATCAATCTCTTGATCTTCCACGAGAGAGACAGAGTGGCGGCTCCACGACGAGCACACATCTCCGATGACACGTCGAAGGCTTTGGCGAGCGGAGAAACGGGAAACGTAGGATCCAACGAACGGTTTTGATAAGCAGTCCCCAATGAGACCTTGCATATCATGTCGAACGTAAGCCTCTTTAGGAGGTCCTGCAAGTCAACTGCCTTGTTTTCTGTCAATACGGACTGCATGACCGGCAACAACCGGTTCTCGACTTCCTCTTGCAACGTGCTCATCACGTACTCCCGCAGCGACCTGGTGCTGAATTCATGGCTCACGAGCTTGCGCTGAGTTCGCCATAGCGCTCCATCCACATTGAAAATGCCATGCCCAAGAAAATCTCCCAATATTTCAGTGAACGGTCTGCCCTTCGGGTAGTTCTTGAAGTTGCTCTTGAGGATGTACTGGACATTCTTTGGGTTTGCTGTCACGACGGTGCGCCTAGCGCCGAGCCGCCACACGACGATGGTGTTGGTCGGGGATTGGGACAGGAGTTGGGTGTACCAGTCCAAAAGGCGGCGCCTGTTCCTGTAGAAGGATATCAAGCACCCGATGACAGGGTAGGTCGGCGGGCCGTGGCCAGAGATATCGAAGACTTGTTGAAAGAAGTCGGCCGTGAGCACATGAAGGAAGTAGAGCACGGTGAAGAAGAAGGCGGTACTGAGAGTCTTCAATGCAATGAAAGTGAAGATCATCATTGGTGTCTTTGCCTCACAGGCAAAGAAGCAAAAGCTGGATTTGGAAAGTAATGGAGTGTATTGATAAAGGAAAAGGCGATGTTGAGCGTTACTTCTGCAGTATGGTGATTAGAGACTGTTACAGGATTCTAACATGTGAAGTTCATGCTAAAGATTAGGTGCGGGAAAGGTTCGTTTCTTCTCTATGATATGGAGATTCCTGAAGGCAAATAATGGTTTTTTTTTTTCTTTAATAAATAAAGTTGTTGTCTTTATTGACATGGGCATCTAAACATTTCAATTCAACGGATTCGAGTTGTTTAATCATTGAGCATATTGATGATGCCCTTTGATTTTGCATACTAAATGGATTCGCGGATTTAAAAAGTCTATCGAAAAAAACTAATCTTCTCATCTCAATAGTTTAGGCGAGAGATTGCAGAAAAGGGCACCAAGTATGAGGAACTGAGCTCGTCGCTCGTGGTCCCTAGAACCACGCACTATATCACCATCAATAGGGGGGACACAATGGTCGGGAGATACTGCATGGTTGAGTTGATCTGATCCATCAAGCAAGTTGCCAGACAAAATAGTCTAATGGGGTCAATGTGAATACAATATAAAAGTGAAGAGATTCCACCAATTGCAACACCGGAGTGTTTTGTCCCTTCTCGATGGTGAATTGATGTTTTGTATAGGGATGTAAGGAAAATTGAAGAGAGGAACAGATATCCACGTCAAATTGATATATTGGCAGCAAAAGAAAGGAATAAGTAAATTGAAAGTTCTAAAACTTATCATGAAAGTGTAATTAGATTCCAAAATTTTCAAAAAGTACAGTCAGTCCTAACACTTATTATGAAGAATATAATCGAGTCTTAAAACTTTCAAAAAATGCAATCAATACTAGAAGTTGATTATATCAAATTGATAAATTTTAGAATTTGATGACACTTTTTTAAAGTTTTATAACTCAATCGTACTTTCATAACAAATTTAAGGATTTTCAATTCCATTGTCATGAAAAGAAAATTACAATTAAAAGATTGGAAAGGGGCAATGAGAGCAACGACCTCCTTTTAGTGAGTATAAGGATCCTCGTCGGGTACGGAACGTTCGCTTTTTCCTCACAGCTACTTTGTCCATTGGTAGGTGTACGAGCCTATTGCCATTAGCTTTACCTTTCTAAGGTCCATCAACAGCTAACCAAATCGTCATACATGGTTTCACTTTCAAACGCCATATCATTCATGGTATGGTTTCACTTTCAAACGCCATATCATTCATGGTATGTTGTTGAGTTCTTGCTAGGGCAAAAGGCTGGATCCAAGTTAGCATTGACCCATCAGTCTATTTTGGGGGTCTCATCTAGAAGAGACGGAAATTGAAATATCGAGTGGCGGTCACCATTCTTCGACCCCACTACGTCCTTATCCAATCCGCAAAGGAGTACCCACTCACTCCTTACTTAAAAAGACAGACAACCATGGACATCGACATCAATTTCAATCCCTGGAGAGATACATCATCTCGCTACATGCACACCTTGTATTTCCAACACACACGAAACATTGCAGGTCCCTTTTGCCAAGCTCTTGATCCCTTGAGCTAGGTTGAAATACAGGCCATCCCTATGAATTATTTGATTGCTTTTTTATTATATAGAAATGAATTGACCCAACGAGCCCATCGGTCAATTAAGATCGCGTCGATTAGTTATGGAGTCGTAGTATATGATGTAATGGGGTGCGTCGTCCGTGCTAGTGGAAGCTCCAATCATGGACGGAATTGCAAATAATTGAGCTACGACCAAATCGAATGAGTACAAATTTGTCTCTTTTTTTCAATGCCTCTCTTTTTGTTTTTTTTTGTTTTTGTACAGTATATTTTAAGGATCGATTCGAGCAGAATGGTGTGACTTTCACGTCCAGAATCTTCATCTTCTTTTGCATCCACACTCTTCTACCGTGACAGAAAATTTTCAATGCTCGTGTGTGTTTAAAGCTGTTTATCCAAGGATCGGTTGGAAAAAAATGATGATTGAGATATAGCTATCCTCCAAACCATCATGTCATAGAGGATTGCCGAAAAAGAAGAAGAGGACCATGGAAATAAGAAATGGATGAGTTAATATTTTCTTTGTACCAAAATCGTTTGAGAGGATATTTTTCTAAAAATTTGATTGGCGAGTATTTGTAGACTTTGATCGTGTTGCATGGCGGTCATTTTGACATCATCACGGGTGGTATATCTCTCTCCATGGCGAAAAAAGGGTAAAAAGAAATTGGATTAGGTCTCCAATGCTATGTTAGGAAATGTAATTATGAACTTCGATCATGTTGCATGGTGATCATTTTGTGGTTAATTTCATATATCGGGAAGGGCAAAGAGAATTTCAACTCGCTCTCTAATGTTACTAAACGAATTGACTACGAAATCAAGCTCAGCTAAGTATTTTATAAATTCTGATCATGTCACAGGGTAATTTTTACAATTGTTTTCACGATATCATTAGGGTACCTCTATAGCGAAAACGGTACATTTAAATCGGATCGAATCCTTAATGTTAAGATATAATACCGGATTAATTTCATCTAAACGATACACCCGATCGCCCTGTCCACTATCAGAAGTTAAAAATTTCTGAAAACACGAGCAGAAGTGCGGCCTGCATACATCCAAAGCTCCCTGCAACCTCAATTGTCCAATCGACATGTGAACCCTCGAGAAGGAAACCAACGAAAGCCAATGATCAAGAGAGATCCATCCACCTGCCCAATGCCCGCAGCATTAAAAAAAGGGGGAAACACGTGTTAAAACTCCCATGCATTTACATAATTTATGTTCCGCCAGGAGGTTCTTGAAGCAAAAAGATTGAATATGCGAAACCTAGGTGTACTTTTTAAATCCAACAGCGGGCAACTCCCATGTGCTCCTTGGCAAATGTGTTTTTGGCATCCGAGAAAGGTCCGAACTGAGGTTTACGAGAACCCACACAGCTAAGAAAAATAAAAGATTATTGACTAAGGTTTTTCGAAACGTGGGTATTATTATTAATCAATCGGGGAAAGAAAACACATCATGGCTGGCAGGAACTAGGTGGAAAATACGATGTCCACTGGCCTGGTCGTTGTCGTTTGTGTGTATTTTATGGCCTTATAATATCGAAGTCCTGCGAATACGACGAAGGCAAAGGACGGGTCGTTTTTTTCCTGCTTCGAGTTTTGGACGGTTTGGCTTTCTCACGGGTTCACATTGCAGCGGCGGTGGCGTGGGGCTTGGTAGGTGATGTGGACGAGTTTCGAGAGATCGGAACACGTGCTGCGACAAAAGAAAACGAGGGCCCCAAGCGCGGACAAGAAAGAGAGAGTTGAGGGACTAGAGCTCGGAGGCGTATCCTCGGAAGGTGGCCGACATGGCGGGGCTCGTGTCATGTGCAGAATTAAGGAAATTAAAAGATGGAGGGATCAGAGAGATTGAATCGTGGCTGGGGATTGGCTGGCCCTCGTGTTGATGGGACAAGAAGAAGCTTTTGACTAAGACGATATTTGTGATAGTGTATGCTGATCGTGTGCTGATCATCTCGACAGTTAACTTTAAGTTTACCCCCGGGAAATTTTTCATTTAACTTTGCTCATGGTGAATCGGTCTTTTCTTTCTTTATTTCTTTTCCTTGGCTGAGCAACTTCCGAAAATAATTTAATTGATAAGACAACTTGAGTTTGAACTCACGTTTTGAATCTTTAGGATCGTGAGACATGATTAGTGATATAACCATAAAAGATATTTCTTAATAAGACACAAGCCACTTGTTAAGTAATCAAATGTGAAAATATCACGATTTTAATGCGTCGTTTTTCTATTTGACCTGTGAATCGATCTTTTCTTTCTTTATTTCTTTTCCTTGGCTGAGCAACTTCCGAAAATAATTTAATTGATAAGACAACTTGAGTTTGAACTGACGTTTTGAATCTTTAAGATCGTGAGACATGACTGACACTAAATCATGTGATTATTGATATAACCATGAAAGATCTTTCTTAATAAGACACAAGCCACTTGTTAAGTAATGAAATGTGAAAATATCACGATTTTAATGCGCTGTTTTTGTAGTTTGACCTGTGATAGATATTGTAAAAGTTGAAACATTCTTGATTATCTATGCTAAACTAGTATCTAGACTCGGGCATAGCCTCTGGAGTGATTGCGTGGCTTTTCGAGCAAGTCACTTTTCCAATACAACTTTATCCTTCCCTCGAATCTTACACAGGTCATTCGGTCACACATGAAGAAAATCACCAGCGCCTCATTTATGAACAGCTTGCTACACTTTCTTCTACGACTCTGCTCAATTGGGACCCTCCACCCATATGATGGATTAAATTGAATATGGATGAGGCTTCTAGAGGTGACCTCAGATTCGCAGGCTTGGAGGTTTTGCCTCTTTCCTTGGAATACGTCTGTCCTTGTAAGTTGAACTTTGGACATTGTGGTTGAGACTATAACTTTGCCAAGCAACATGATTTTTGCAAGCCATTATTGCAATTGAATTTATCAACAAAAGAAACTATGGTGGATAACACTAGGGGTGAGCATGATTCCAAATAAAACCTGGAATTGAAGAATCAGACCAGTGGGAATCTATCAAGTTTCTAGTTTCAAAGTATGTAAGGTAAGTTTTAAAGTCCAAAAATTAGAGAACCTGTTTCGATGAGTAAGTTCAAGATTTTAGGTAAGTAGAATCTGGAACTAGGAACCTCCGATAAGTTTTTATATTTTTCTTAGTTTATGTCTTTGTGTGATCTTGTGGTATTTCATGACGTCCAATGATTAGTATCTAATATAAAACCATTAGTTTAAGTTTTATTTTACGATTGAGATTTTTACTTTATTAACATTTCATATTATTCGTTTGTTCAAATATAAATTATTATCATGAATTGTAACAGCAAATGATGGTTATTAAAGGTGGTGAGTCATTGTAATCTTTCAATTAATAATACAAATGGAGCTTGGATAAATCATGGAATTTGTGACAAAGTAAGTTCTAGATTCCAAAAAATGAAGAATCTATTCTAATAGATAAGTTCTAGGTTTTAAGTGGAACTTGCAACCGCTCACCCTTAAATAAAACTGGACTTGCTTTGCTTAAAGACATTAGAAGAATGTTGAGCTCTCATTTTGAATTTAAAGTACAATATAACTTCCGAAAAGAAAATAATCTTGCTAGTTGGATTGTCAATCATGGAATAAACAAGCGCTTTTACACTATGCTTTATTCACGATCTCCTGAAGAGTGATTCATGCTTCGTTATGTGATCAAGTAGGGATAATAAATTTTAGACGTTAATTTGAATTATGCCTACTTTTATCTACCAAAAGAGAAATAGTATCTACAAACACTTCCTGAAAAGATTCAATTACGAATTGTTGATGGGTTGGCCAAATTTGGAAACGTCCCCCTGTCCCTTGGGCTTTTAAAGCTCAGCATCCGTTTTAATTTTAATTTCTTTTATATATCCTACTCTAACTGAACCCCACACTAAAACTAAATGTCCTCATCCTACCCGATTTGTTTACTACTGGGCCGCGTGCCAGTGTATAGCGTCCGTTTCGCATCAAAGATCAAGATTTTCACCTTTTGCTTTTTCCTTGCATCCAAAACAATCCTCAATTCCAACTTGGACGAACTGGTCGTCGCAAGTAAAATCCACCAACAGGATAAAAATTTCAATTAGGCTCACATGTACCGAGATCATTTGAGAAATTTTCATCCCTTGCTCAGGCTGAATTTTTCAATTGGGCTCACATGCATCGTCATCATTTAAGAATATTTCATCCCGTTGCTCCCTCCAAGGCCGAATTATTATGGAAAAGTGCTATACACACAATTCACGGACAGAATGCTTATATCCTTGTCTCGGCCAACTTTTGGTCGGACCCGTTCGCGAGGCACCAAGGTTTGTTTCCTTCTTTAGGGGGAAACAATGTGCAGAATTTTCTTACCAAAAAAAAAAAAAAAAAACAATGTGCAGAATCGATGTTCGCAAACACAAGGGGCCATCACAGGAGACTGCGCCAGTCCCGGACAATGCCATGAAGATTTTGGTGTACAGTGGCAAAAGACTCACCAACTTGCATTGTTCGGCTGATTCGGGATAGGATATTATTTTTCAATAGCACATTAGAAACAAACCATTACACGTTCCCCATGAGAAAAGAGTAAGAGGCAGCATTTATTTCTCGGAGCGAGTCCATGAGTTGTGGTAAAAGCTTAGCACGACTCGTTGTCTACATCTTCGAGTGACCAACCCGTACCTGAACACGATGCCAGGAAGTGTTTAGTATCCCTCTCAAGTTCCATATGGTCTCCACGTTTTCTGGCTGGACATTAGCTGCAGTGTCAACCTGAAATAACGGTAAGAGATGCATCAAGACATGTGAGTCAATCAGCAAGACCATCAAAGAGGAGAATGATTGATACTCAGGCTTATATCAGACTAATGAGCCCGCTTAGTCAAATTCATGATTTAAAGGACCAAAATGAGCTATTGCTACTCCTGATGAGTAGCTTTGCCTGCATTGCTAGGTAAATAATGCACTTTGCGATATCGATCAATACAAAATGTGCTCCATGATACCAATCACACAAATAAAAAAGAAACAACCTAATGCTTACAAGCAAATAGGACCATGAGAAAAGCAGTGCCTGAAACAAACAGCATGTCAAAGTATCTCTGCATTTTAGCTTATCTAAAGCAAGATTAAACAACTATCTGCCACCACAATATTGTGAGTACAGTGCAACAAGTGGTAATAGCCAGAAGATCATTCATACTTTGAGATTTACCCATCATAATAGCTATTACGAGGCTTTGACATTGATAACGGGGGAGCTGCAACAAGCTTTGTGTTAAAAAGTCCAACCCAAAAGCTTAAGCTAGCAAGTGGAGAGAGACCACATGAATATATAGAGCATTTAGGATTGTTTGTCAGACTGTGGGATAATACTTCAACACCAAACTCACGTGCATGCCTAATTATGAGCAGCAAGTGAAATTTGGACTACGCACATTCACGTGGAATTTTGACCACGCACATTCGCAAAAGGGATAGGACTAACTCTGATACCATGTTAGAAAGTCTCAAACCCAAAAGCTTAAGTTATTAGGTGGACAGAGAATACATGAATACATAGAACATTTAAGACCCGTTGTCAAGTAACGTGAGACAATATTTTGACACTTTCTCACATCAAGGAAAACATACCGCTTTTGCAACAATCTCAGTATCGTGAGGAATATCAACTGTAGCTTCAAAAAGCACCCATGCCCACTTGTCACTGCAAATATCACTAGAATCATAGGGAATGCCATCCTTTTGATATCTAGAAGCCTCCACCCAATTCTTGCCACCATCGATGGAGATGTCAACTCTCTCAATTCCGCGGCCACCTCCTGATGTTGCATATCCACTAACCTTTACCTGCATCATGATTTATCCTTCTTTCATGTGAATAATTTCTACAAATTAGGAAGTCCCTTGAATAGCATCAAAGGACATCAACATTGACTTGGGAGCATCAAGAGTTCGAGAAATGTTTATTAACCTTAGAGGTGAAACCAAAGGATTTGGGGATTAGTGGATGGCCAATCATGGCGAATATTGACTAACCCTATGCTGGGTAGGGATCAGATTCATATTTCCCACAATTTTCACTTTTGTTTTCATTTTGGGTAAAAAGCCACTAAACTTTTTATTGCAACATAGAAAACCCCAAACTTGTACTTATGTGGCATATTTTCCCTCCACTAAGGTCTCATTAGATGACTTTTCCAGCTAAAAACTGGCATTTTTATTTCACCTAAGCCCAGTGGGCACCATGACAACAATGTTTGCTTTCTGACATCCATAAAGATATGTTTTTAGTGGAGGATAAACGCGTCACATAAGTACCAAGTTTGGGTTTTTGATGTCACGGAAAAAAGTCTAAAGAAAATATGTACACAGTAGGCATAGTTTAGGGCTTTTGGTGGCTTTTGCTCTTTTATTTTACTTGAAGCCCCAATATTTGCTTTTCAAAAACACTCTGCAAGTTTATATGAGAAACCTTTGATTATTTTATAGGAAATCCTTTATGACTGCATGAACTCTCTAGCCGCTATTATCCCTGCGCCATGAAACAACTTAGAAATCCAAATGCAGCGATATCAACAAACTTCCCAACTACCTAAGAGTCCCAAGACTAATAAATATAGGAAATGGAGAAAGGTTCATACTAATATCAAAATCAAATCTAGCACATGGATAGAACCGAGACGAGCCCTCCTTCTTTTGGAAGATTAACAAAAGTACAGGTGCATGCCAGACCACCATAGATTCATATAGTATGTGAACCAACAGAATTCTGTGCATGCCACAATTTACTGACTAATAAACTGTGATGTCTGTGCAAGTAAAACTGTTGATAATAATCGAACCTTTCCAGGTTGTATTGCATTCACATCCTCCAAGGAGCATATTGCACACTGCCAACACAAAATCAAGCAATCAGTGCAACAATATGACACCAAAACAAAAGGTAATAATCCACCATAGTTCAATGAAGGTAAAGTTCCATCATCCTGCACTAAATCTATCTCTCCGAGATTAGTCCTTATAGAACAAGAGAAACAAACAGAATGCAACATTGTTTTTGAGTGTTCAACAGTAACATAAATTTTCTGGCACGATGCAAAATAAAAACTGAATGAGGTGTCCATCTTCAAAGCAAGACAAAGGTAGCTGTGCAATAATGGAGATTTGACATTTTCCCAGGTGTGAGTTAATTCATAATGACATTACCTGAACAGGGAAATCCATCTGAGGCTTCCTTGTTGACCAATCAATATTATCCCAATTTACTGTAGGTGGAAACATCTTATAATCCTTTTGCATGAAAAAGCCCTGCAAGACAACAATCGCTTACCTAAATAATATGGAAGACAAGATTGAGCTGTACAAACTTTCACAAAAAATAACTTTGTCTGACCTGGCACTCTTCAGAAATTATGTTGATGGAGTCTAGCCATTTAACAGAGCGGGCACCTATAACACCCGGGACAACCACCCGCAATGGGTAACCATGATCCCTGTTAAGAGTCTTTGGCAGAATAGGAAAAACTATCAATCCTAGACAAACTCCTACAGGGTTGATATCTTAACAATATGAGCAGAAGCAACAGAGAGTGATTTTAGCAAAGAAGACAATATGCAAATGAAACAGAAGCATAATCAATTATTTTGTGATATAACACTGTGATGGAAATTACCATATATGTTTCCATAAAGACAAGTTCACTAACCTCACCATTCATCTCATAAGCAAGTAAAACATCAGCGTCAGGGTTAGTAGCCTGGCTTAATGGGATTGATGCTTTGTAGGGACCTCCATTCTCCTCCTAAAGGTTTTCATTACAGAGAAATTTGGTATTTAGAAGTTCCAAACAGCGATGGCAATTTGTAAATAATTCCACACAAAACAGCAAATTAAGAAGCTGCTCCAAGAGATCATTACTTCCTTCTAAATAAAGCACACCACATGCGCCGAAAAATCCTCAGGCAGAAATCCAAGAAAATCATAAGCAAACTGTGGAAACATTCTTCTGCATATAGAACACAGCCATAATTACGAAATTCTTTTTCAATCTTGCAAACTGAAAAAAGATCAGGTGAAAAAAAATAAAAACACCATTTTAGTGCTTCCAATAACACATTAAAGTGAGTCAGAAAAGAACACCCTCCTAATGAACGCATTTTTTTTTATCTTGACACAAAACAACTGCCAAGAATAACTTGAACCTTTACCTTACATCTGTCAACGCTTACAAATTCAACATGTTTTCCACCTGATCTAGTCACACTTGTCAACTTAGGTACTCCAACAAGCTCAAGAACATCAGCCAACTTGGCACCACCCCACACAGCTGGAAAAATCAGGATAATTATTAGTTTCAAACTAAAGAAAAAAGAAAAGAAAAAGAAAAAAACTGACCAGAATTTGGGTCAAAATAAGGATAAGAACTGCTAAAATATTTGTGAACTCTTAAGAGAATAAGGTGTCCAGAATCCATACTGCCTTTTGACATACATAGGCCAAAGAGAAACTTTTCTTTCCCCATTTGTGATAGAATTAACAGAACATCTAGATGCAATGAGTTTGTATTTTGACCAAAAAAAAGAAAAAACTTTTTAACTTGGGTCCTCAAGCACAGTCCTATGCAAAATGGACATCACGATATCAAGACAAGGGATATTTTGTTTTGGCTAGAATCAAGAAGCAGGATAAAGCAGTATGATTTAACAGGGAAATGTTCTTATAAGGAAGCCACTCTTTGCATGGACTTACCAACAAAAGGAAAATCGTAAAATTGAACTCACTGTTGCCGTGAATATGCGAGCAAAATTAAAGATTCGGGTGACAATGAGGAACTAGAAGAAGAAAAAGATGCTGAGAGCCCACGGTTTTCTCCAATCATATTATCATTTTTGTGACTCAATTATAAAGCCTTTAGGCAGCATATATAAGATAACTGAGCAATATGTTATCATGTCAAGTTCAATGAATTTAAGTGCCATTTTCCCTGATAAGAACACTACTTATAAGATAACTGAGCAAAATGTGAGAAAGCAATCAGAACACACCCGATTATATATTTGGACTACCCCAACCCTCATTCTTCACCAAATAAAACCAATTATATGTACTTAAAGCATCAAATGGAGCATCAATAGCCAGAACCCATCCTGAAAATTGATCCCACAATGGGCCTTGCAAACATGCATAGAATTTATCATAATTCAATTTAAAGAATGAAAAGGAGCATGCCTCAAGTTTCGTCCATCAAATTGATGTCCACTGTTTCACATGCTTCCGCAAATTACGAAATCCAGATTCCACGATAAGACACTAAAGTATGCTGGTTACATGAATCATAATGCAGGTAGCTAGCATTGTCAACCAACAATTAAGTAACACACCATTTCCTAAGGCAGAGATATCCCAGCCAACACCCCTCACTTTTCTGACCTTGCTCATTGCTGTCCTCCTATTGCCTGCACACTTCACAGCTCCCACAAGCCAAAACAGACAGTCCTCAAACATTTAATCAATCAGAAAACTACTCATGCTCTTAATTAGAGGCACTACAATAGTCTAAGAGACGTGTGCAGTGAGTGAGGAAAAATAAACAATACCTGTAAAGTAGCAGTAACATTGTATTTCGGAAGAGCCCTGACAACAGCAGGAATGTCAGTTATTACCCAGCATTATAAAGAAAAAGAGAAAAACCAACAGAGTATACTAAAAGCAGTCTTATGGTCTTTCGATGTTATATACCAGCCAAACTTCAAGTGAGCCTACATTTGGCACTCACCATAAATCTCTCATTGATATCTTCTTAGGACTTTCAATCAGCCCATGGATTGTAACATAATAGCTGCTCTGCCAGACAGGTGTGAGATCAGTTGTGGCAAGAAGGCTAAGAGTTTATTGTGTGAATCACCCACAAAAGTATCAACCAATAGCTTCTATTGAATTGAACTAAGGAAACTCAACCTATCAAGGTCATCAACTAGAGGAATGGGTCCGTGATTTCTCTTATAGAACAGATCCACCGGAGTCACGTAAGACGAAACTAGCGCTGCACGGCGTGGCTCGGCATTGAAAGGCTCCTGCAAAGTCCACCATGAAGAACATTAGCACATATTCATCTAATTAGAGTATTATTTTCTTGCAATCTGCAGAATCTCTCTTGAACAACTTGACCACCATATATAGCTGACCCTGACGGGGAAACGAAACAAAATAGCACTCAAGTTTCACGCTTTCGGGCATTAGAAAACACCGACTTCGATTCTCTAGTCCCAACTATTGCACAACTTAACATGGTTCGAGTAGCAATGCCTACGAGCCAGCGTAGCATAGCAGCTGATCGTGGCTCAAGTAAAAGAAAAGCGTTTGCCGAGTCTCGAATTCACCAAATGAAACGCGGATGAGGACTCCCGGCCGTGTGGAGACCAGCCATACAGAGGGGAGTTTCATTAGAAATTCGGAACAAACTCAGAGAATACGGTCTTCAAGGCATACGAAAAGAAGCTCACATCGATTGACAACCTCAACGAATCCGAAAACTTCCACCTCATACCGGAACTAGACAAATTATCTAGCGGATTCCGAGCGAATCTCTCCAGCGTCACCTCAAAACGGACGGAATCAAACTCGCTCCACATGCACATCAAAGCACGATCCAAAACGACACAACAAAAGGCCACGGCACAGTTCCAAAACCTCCATACGTCGGACGCCACCGGATTCTGGCGATCGCACGGTAGCAAAGCAGGCGGAGAATCGGGAAGAGAGAGAGAGAGAGAGAGAGAGAGAGAGAGACCTTGGAGTTGATGACGAGGGAGGGGTGACGAGGAGGCTCCTGCGAGTACTCCGACGGTGCTCTCAGCCCTGGCATTTCTCCTTCTCCTCTTCTCTCGTTCCGGCGATTTCCGACTCCAACCTGCAATTGAAATGGCTCAGCTTCTCTCTCTCTCTCTCTCTCTCGCTCTCTCGCGAGGGGGAGCTGACAGAGTGGTGCTCGATTTTTGTTTCCTAATGGAATGCCGACTCGGATGCCCATTCATCGGGGCCTACGCACCATTTCGTGGTGGAGGATTCACCTTACCTCCGTTTGTCACGCTTGGTAAATAAATAATTTAAAAAATGTTTTCGTAAAAATAATTATTAGCATCCCTTAATATAATTAATTAATAATAACAACTTGTATCTCGATGTTTTCGTGAACGATTCAAATATGATGTGAGGCGCAAGGCTTATTAAGAAACTTAATATGGTTTTAGATTCGATTGCATACATTTTATTATTATTTTTTTTATAAATTTAACGTGTTCCGTGATTTTTTTTTTGTGTTTAGGATCTATTCAAGTGTTTGATACAAGGCTTTTATATCCATGAGAAAATAGATCCTCATGCAAATTAGTTAATGAATTTAAATTTGAGTTCGATATACGAGTCCATTTAGATTTTCAATGGAGAGATTTGATTCCTAAGCTATCTAATGATTGAATATAATTTTTCATATTTAAATTTTCATTCAGGAAACTTGATTTTCAAGCTACTCAATAATCGGCACAAACATTCTTCATCAAGCAATATTATTTTGAGTCGATATAAATTCGGCCATTCAAACTCCTACATTTCTTTTTACCTCAAAAGAGAACATTATCATTTCCTACTCATAAACTTAAAGTACTAGTAAGTAAATAAATAAATAATGAACTAAAATAACAAAGTGTTTTTACTGTAATTTTGCCCAGGTTGATTTTATTGTCGCAAAGTAAGTGGACAACTGGCTTTGGAACTTTCATTCCTTGGCCCCTTTTTCTTTCGTTTTATTTATTTATTTATATTTTTTTGTATGGTCGTGATGGAATTTTATGAACCTTGCTCATGCAGTCCACACTCCGACAAGGAGATGGGCTCCAAGCTACGGGCGCCCTCAGTTTTCTGACAATAAGATAACAACTTTTGCTTTCTTTATTCTCATCTTTTTTATCTCTTCGTGATTTCTAAACTATTTGGCCTAACTTGCAAATTATTCAATTTGAAGGCCGGACAAAAACGGACAATTTTGCTGATGTATGGACTGATGTAATTGCCGTCGCCGGGACACGCGCCTTAGCATAGAAAGGGATGTCGATAGGCAACCACGCATAAGACAGTTCCCGCAACGCAACTTAGAGAAAATTACCTTAGAAGGGACAACCGGTAGTCACAAAATGATCTAAAGTAGCTAAGGCTCATCTGTTTCGCAAAAAATTGATGATTTGAAAAATATTTTCGTAAATCAACAAGAAACGTTTTCATTAATACTTTTAATAATGCCAATGATATGTTTCAAAAAAATATCTTCCTGAAAGCAAATGCAACACAATACCTTCGGCCATTCCATGTTAGTAAGAACGTGGAAGAGGAACCAACCTAATTGAAAGCTTTATTAGATGGGCTTAAGGCCCGTCCGCCCAAGTTGGGCCCAAATAGCTCGGCCCATGGGAATAGGGCCCGTGGAAAGAAGGGGGTATAAAAGGGAGGAGAGAGAGAGAGAAAAGAAAATGTTTCCATAATTCAACGTACGCTTTTTCTCCTTACGCTCTCTCTCTCCCAAAAACGAAGAACAGTAAGCATACGGCGCATTCTTCCTCCCTTCAAGGCTTCGTCGGATCGGATTGCTCAGTTTCTCTTCCTCCATCAACGCCGGTGTTTAATCTGTGGCTAAAAGGTACGCTCGAATCCGTGGTGTGCTTTAGGATCGGTGATGCGTGTTGTTATTCCCGGGCTTCGTCTTCCGCTTGATTTAGGGGTTCGATTCGGCGTCGAATCCAGTTTTCGGGGATCCGTTAATCCCAACATTGGTATCAGAGCCCTGTTTCACGTTTTTTCCCGATCAATTCTGATGTTTTTGATTGATTTTTCGCAAAAATCCCTTCGGCCGTATGGAACCGGGCCAAAATCCCGACACCCGAGAGCTTATCGGCCTTTTTCCGAGTTTTCGTAAGTCAAAATAAAATTGTGATTGAATAGGAAGAAGCGCGACGACGAGACGAGTCCGGCGATGTGTCGACCGCCGCCGGAGCCGCCAAGACGCCCACACGCGGCCGGGAAGGCGCGCGTGGGCGCGACGCGCCCGAAGCGCGGGCATTGGCGTGACAGCCGCGTGCGGCGACGCGCGCCGTCGGCGAACCGGCGCGTGCACGCCACCGACGGCGAAGCAAGACGCTACGGCCGGTCCGCGGACGACGCGTGACGTCACGTGATGACGTCACCGTGACGTCATCCAACGGTCGGTAACCGTTCGGATGACGTCATCGATGACGTCATCACCGACGTCGTTTGTCGGACGGTCCCCGGCCGGCGACCGACTCCATCGGAGACCAAGGCACGCGGCAGCACGTGCGGATGACGATCGTGTGACGTCATCCCCGCACGCACGCGGCACGTGCGTCGGTCCGCGCGAGCGGTTCGACCGGCCCGACCGGTCCGTCGGTCCGACCGGCCCGACCAGTCTGACGACGACCGTTGACCCTCTGACCGTTGACCACGTTGACCGTTGACCGACGACCGTTGACTTGGACCGTTGACCGTTGACTTTGACCGTTGACCGTTGAAAAAAAAAGTGTGTTTCTTTTTCAATTAAGTCTATGTGGATTATAATATGATCCCTTATTTGTTCTGCATTTGTTGCAGGAACTATGCCTCCCCTAAGGTTGCGCACACCTATTCGCGCAGTTACTGATGAACAAAAGGATAGGTCAGTTGTCGAGTTGATAGGTGAAAAATTGATCGATCATCGATGGGAAAGGGGTGACTTAATTGATCATGTCCTTGAAGTCAACAGGAAAATTCAACAGGTCATATGGAATGGTCGTCCCATGTCACAGTCAGAGATGATGCGATTTTTCATAACCACTCTTCCACCTGAATGGCAAGATGTGTTGAATCGCATATGGGATGTCAACGGAGCCGCTTCCTATAAGAAAATTGTGATGGATTTTGTAAACGAATATTACTGTATTGTTTCAAGGGAAAAGATCAAGAAATTGAACAAAAGAGGATCTTTCCCAGTTCGTGTGTTGACTTTGTGTTAGTTGTATTGGCTATTATATGTTAAGTGTGCTTTGTGGACATATTATGTATTGATTACTACCTAATTGTGTTAATTGAAAGCATTACTGTTTTTTAATTGTATGTCAATTATCTACGCTTTCGTTAATTGCTGGTTGCTGTGGGTAATTAGCTGTGGGTAGTTTTAGAAGTTTTTGTAGCTTCATAGAATTAATTTTGCATATGACAATCATATTAATGATAGTTTTAAGTTAGGATTTTTGGAGGATGATTGGAAACAAAGTGACCTTTTGATTCTAAAGCCTTACTTGAAATTATTCATTAATATGATGGGTCTATGTAAATAGGGATGCATAAATGATAGGCATTAATAATTCGTGCATATTTGTCTCGATTTGTTCGATCAATGGCTTCTGCCACAAAGAGCATAGTTGCCGAAATGAACAAAGGTGAAAAGCTCAATGGAGACAACTATGAGATTTGGCAAATGAAAATCCAAGTATGTCTTTGGAAGAGCAAGAAGCACTTGAGGCTCTTGTCATGACCATGGAAGAACCGAAGATGGAACCACCGCACAAAGACAAAAGAAACAAAGAAGCTTTTTTAGCGTGGAAAAGAATGAACTCTCTAGCTCGCATCACGTTGTTGAGCAAAGCATGGAAAATGACGTCATGCGAGAGTTTTGGCGTTTTGATAATGCCAAGGAATTGTGGGAGGCATTGGTAGCTAGATATGGTCATACTTCGGTGACTAGATCGAGGCAGCTCATTATCGTGTTTGACTCTTATAAGAAGCCTCATGGTCGACCATGAAGCAACATCTTAGAAAGATGTCAAACATAATAATCGAGAATTTGAAAGATGCCGGCCATGTCCTCACGATGAGCAGCAAGTGCAAGCAAAGTGATTCGTTCCTTGCCTCGAGTTGGGAGCATATGAAGGTGCACCGACTCATAATGAAAACATTAAAACCTTTGAGGATGCGATGCGTCATCTTGAGCTAGAAGAGGACCTTTGTTGGCGGCTGGCCGGATGCCGAACTCTATTATCGGTTCTAGCTCAAATGGAGCTTCGAGCTCCAAGCGCAAGCGCCCTAACCGGTTTGATAAGGGGAAAGGCAAGGAAGAAGCAGGTCCTTCGGGGAAGAAACCCAAATTCAACCAACATGGAAGAGGGAAGCGTCTTCGCATGAAAAAGCTTGCAATGGTGAAATGCTACAACTGTGACAAGAAGGGTCACTATGCTCGCGACTGTCGTGAGCCAAAGAAGGTATGCACCCCTTGTACTTATCAGAACTTTACTTATGTGTTGAGTTCGTATTCCTAATCGAGTCTAATCCTTTGTGGACTGTGGATTCGGGAGCGACAGACCATGTAGCGAAGGATAGAGGATCCTTCGTGGAATTCCGACGAGTACCAACTCGGAACTAAGTGGATCTATGTGGGAAACAACTCCAGAGCTGAAGTGAAAGGAATTGGCACATGCCAACTGAATATGCGTGGTGGACGCACCTTGTTTCTTCATGATGTATTGTATGCTCCGGAGATTCGTCGGAATTTAGTGTCTGTATTAATGTTGGTTAAATTAGGTTTCACTATGAACTTCTGTAGTAGAGGTGTGAATTTGTTTTTGGAGACAAATTACTATGGTTGTGGCTATTTTCTAGATGGTTTTATTGTATTAGATATTGATTATGTTAATGCTAATGTTTGTTATTCCCTTCTCACGTCTCCTAATAAATATGAGAATGATGTGAATGTGTGGCATGCTAGACTTGGTCACATTGGCCAACAACGTATGAATAGACTAGCCAAAGAGGGCTTGTTGGGCAATATTGAAAAAGTCGATTTGTCCATATGTAAGCATTTCCTAGAAGGGAAAACGACAAGGAAACCATTTGGAAAAGGAAAAAGAGCTGAGTTTCCTCTGCATTTAATCCATTCTGATGTCTGTGGTCCAATGAATGTAGAAGGAAGGCATGGGGCTGTTTATTTCATCACCTTTATTGATGATTATACTCGATACGGATATGTCTATTTGATTACTCATAAATCTGAAGCGATAAGTTGTTTCAAAAGGTTTATGAACCTTGTAGAGAATCAATTAGATAAGAAAATAAAAGCATTGAGATCCGATCGAGGTCGAGAATATTTATCTGATGAGTTCAGAAAATTATGTGATGAAAAAGGAATATAAAGACAGTTGTCTATTCCGTACACTCCTCAACAAAATGGTGTTACGGAAAGAAGAAACAGAACCCTACCGGAAATGGTTAGATCCATGATGGCGCATGCTAACTTGCCTATCACCTTTTGGAGTGATGCATTGTTAACTGCGTATATACTTAACCGGGTGCCTTCCAAATCGCTTGCTTCCACTCCATATGAGTTATGGACATGTAGAAAACCGGACTTGAGTTTTCTTAAGCCATGGGGTTGTGCTGCCTATACACATGAGTCCTCTCACAAGTTTGGGAAATTGGGTCCCAGAGGAAAGAAGAGTATTTTCATAAGATACTCGGAACACTCGAAAGGATATGTGTTCATTGGTGAGCAGGAAAGTGGGAGTGTAACTGAATTTGAATCACGAGATGTTACATTCTTAGAGGATGAGTTTCCTAAGAAGGGTGAAATAGGGGAAGATCACTCCCTATTTGAGACCTTGGATCAAGACAATGATATTAGTGGAGTTCATCCAAGTGGGAGCATAATGGAAAATGATGTGCAAAGTGTACAATCTCCCATACGGCGAACAAGTCGCCAAAGTATTCCCCGTCGACGTTTTGACATTGAAGGGGAAACTTTTATGGTTGCTCCACAAGAAGAGGATGATCCTAGAAATATCAATGAGGCTCTTAATTGCCCTAGTAAAGAAAAATGGATTCATGCAATGGAAGAGGAAATGGAGTCAATGAAATCAAACCAAGTCTGGGAACTGGTTGATCTTCCAAAGGGACGCAGAGCTATTGGGAACAAGTGGGTTCTCAAAATAAAGCGAAAGGCCGATGGCTCGATTGAAAGGCATAAGGCTCGCCTTGTGGCGAAGGGGTATAATCAACAGGAAGGAATTGATTATGAAGATACATTTTCTCCTGTAGTGAGATTTACCTCGATTCGCATTATTTTGGCAATAGTAGCTAGTTTTGATCTTAAGTTACATCAAATGGATGTAAAGACTGCTTTCCTCAATGGAGAATTAGAGGAAGAAATATATATGGAACAACCTACTGGTTTCATAGTGAAAGGCCAAGAAGAAAAAGTATGTCGACTTTTGAGGTCGATATATGGTCTTAAACAGTCATCAAGACAATGGTATATACGTTTTCATAATGCCATAGTGGCATATGATTTTACAATGATTGATGAGGATCATTGTGTATATATCAAAAGATCAAAGGATCATTTTGTGATCATATCATTATATGTTGATGATATACTGATTGCCGGAAGCAATATGGAGTTGGTTAATACTGTCAAGAGATGGTTGTCTTCTAACTTTGAGATGAAGGATATGGGTGAAGCTGCATACATTCTTAGAGTTAAGATTTCGAGAGATCGTTCAAGAGATCGTTGTCTCTTTCGCAAGAAACCTATATAAATAAGGTTCTTGAACGATTTCGTATGCAAGACCGTAAACCCATAGACACTCCTATTGCAAAAGGTGAAGGATTGAGCCATAGATCGTGTCCGGGGACTCCACAAGAGAAGGAACAAATGAAACATGTTCCTTATGCCTAGTGCTTGTTGGGAACTTGATGTATGCTATGATGTGTACAAGACCCGACATATGCTTTGCAATGGAATGGTGAGTAGATACCAATCCAATCCAGGTCCAAGATATTGGAAAGCCGTCAAGAGAATACCGAGGTATTTGAAGGGAACGCGATTTCAAGTTGAATTACCAAGGAAAGGATCTGCGACTTGAAGGCTATTCGATGTTGATTGGGGAGGAGATTTAGATGAAAGAAAATCTACCTCTGGATTTGCTTTCTTACCGAACAATGGCGCCATATCTTGGAGCAAAGAAGAAGCAAACGTGCATAGCCTTGTCCACGATGGAAGCCGAGTTCGTGGCGTTATCGCACGGTACAAGAAGGAGTTTGGCTTAAGAGATTTTTGGATCATTTAGGTGTTATTGAGAAAGCTGCAAATCCATTGTTGGTTAATTGTGATAGCCAAGCGGCTATAGCGTACACCAAAGATCCAAAGTATCATGGCAAGACCAAACATATAGATACCAAGTATAACTTTGTAAAAGATATGGTTGCACGAAAGGAAGTGAACTTGCAAAAGACATATCTACGCATAGAATGGTAGCAGATCCTATGACAAAGCTAATACCTAGAGATGTGTTTTGTGGTCATGTAAAATCTCTAGGATTGCGTAGAGTCCGATGTACTTGAATTGTAATTTCCCGAGTTGTTCACATTTATGAAATTTTATTTTTCATTGATTAATGCCTATGAACCTTAGTATAATCTTTATGCATCTTAATGCTCAGTGCATTATTTTAAGTTGAGAAGTATGTTGGACAGATATAAGATTAGCCCACTCACGCGGGTAATCGCCTTTTTCTTGTGTGATAAATAGAGATGAGACTGTTTTTAAGCTTATTATCTAGGTGATAATCGAGAGCGCAAGCTTAAAATACGAATGTCGCCTTAACTGAGTGTTAAGATGAGGACATAATACTTGTGATATCCGAAAGTAAAATACCCCACACATTTTACTTTATCTGTCTATGATGCCAGATGTGAGTTCTGATGAATTTTGTGAATAAGTAGATAGGTGAACTCAAGTTAGACATTGGGTATGTCTGAACTATCATCTATACGGTATTGAAAGGTGTAGACATACGCTCCATGGGAAAGGAGTTAATACCGTAATACGTATTTCATACTACGTATGCATGAGACGACCAATAAGAGTGGCAAAAAGTTTGATCTCAACTTTTATGACGTGTGAGACTCTTGAGAAAAAGAGTTCCTCAATTTTGAAGTCCCCTCAGGACTCTTACTTATTCTCAAGATTTCTATTTAGTGTTTGCTATCTTAGGATGTTGCCAATGGTCATGAGTTTGATTCGATCTAATGGGACATTTCTAGAAAAGCAAGCTGGACTGAAATTGAGAGTTTGAAGGAAAGAGGAAGATCGATTTTGAAGAATCACATTGTAGTTTTGTATTCACCGGTCGACCAATTATAACTGTCTTTGTGATAATTATAATTGTGAATACAATATATATATATATATATATATATATATATATATATATATATATATATCATGTTTAAAAGAGATCAAGGGAGATATAAATGTGATCGATCGATCTAGGGTACGCATACTAAATCGCTCGGAGTGTGATGCCCATTATGAGCTGCTATATATTCCTAACAGATGTATAGCAACGAGCTCTCAAAGTATGCTGGTCGCACGGATTATTCACCAAGTATGAATGTTGAAGAGAGGTAAAGAGAATCGTTCGGCCCACCATATGCGAGTGGGAGATGAAAGCTTTATTAGATGGGCTTAAGGCCCGTGCCCAAGTTGGGCCCAAATAGCTCGGCCCATGGGAATAGGGCCCGTGGAAAGAAGGGGGTATAAAAGGGAGGAGAGAGAGAGAGAAAAGACAACGTTTTCCATAATTCAACGTACGCTTTTTCTCCTTACGCTCTCTCTCTCCCAAAAACGAAGAACAGTAAGCATACGGCACATTCTTCCTCCCTTCAAGGCTTCGTCGGATCGGATTGCTCAGTTTCTCTTCCTCCATCAACACCGGTGTTTAATCTGTGGCTAAAAGGTACGCTCGAATCCGTGGTGTGCTTTAGGATCGGTGATGCGTGTTGTTATTCCCGGGCTTCGTCTTCCGCTTGATTTAGGGGTTCGATTCGGCGTCGAATCCAGTTTTCGGGGATCCGTTAATCCCAACACTAATGATGCTGCAACACAACAATGCCACCCATTTGATATTGGGATGCATACAAATAATCAATTAGGTCATCACTTACAAGTAATCGATATGGAATTTGCAAGCGTCTTTCTCATATTTGAGTGCTAGATGCAAAACATTTGATGATGTTGATATGGCAACTAAAAATCAAGAAGTGGGGCTTACAATCATACATCACCCGATTTTTTTTTAGTTGAACATGTCACTTGATTTGATAGCCTAATCTTTAAGTCGTGAAGGAGCCGAAAGATAAACCGGTTAAAATTTGATAATACCATTTGCGAGAACTTTTCAACAAAGTGACTATTCCAAGTGAAAAGGGGAAAAAACTAGTATCGACCTGCAATCTTCTTTAAATTTCAAATGTTGGGGAAGGAGCACCGACTATAAATAGGTGACTATTGCCCAAACCACATCAAAAAAGAAGAAAGAGGGCTGCGCAGTGCTGCTAATTTTTTTTTTTTTTAATAGCTTAAAGACAAGACTTGATGGAAGAGAAACCGCATGTCCCCCCACTTACTTTTCATGCAAATTTCAGCAAGCTCAACGGGGACGGCTCTTGGGTAGAAGGAAGTGTAGAAGAATCAGTAGCCGGTTATTTTGGTGGTGGCCCAGTCCACCCCACGGTTTACTCCGCCGCGAAGTGGTGCACGAGGTTCCCGGGTCACCCAAAAAAAAAAAAAAAAAAAAAAAAAAAAAAAGAATCAGTAGCCGGCTATCAAGCACCGACACTCTTCAAAAGTTTTTGTATCGTGTCGAACACTTCGACATGTGTCCAACACTCGGTTAACACGTGTCAGAAAATCTGACATCTTGTCAACATTTCGGATACTCTTCGACATTTGAGTTAAAATTTTGACATACAAGTTTTCAACATATGATTTCGATATCGAGATCAATTTTAAAATTTCAATAAATAAAAGGTCAAAATACATACATACATACATATATATATATATATATATATATATATATATATATATATATATACGTGTGTGTGTGTGTGTGAAAATAAAACACAATAATAAAAATAGAAAGAAGAAAAATGTAATCTTCTCTTCTCTTCGACTCTCACTTCCCGTGATACACAATTTACCTTTTAAGTTTTTTTTTTTCTCCTTTTCCAACATATCTAACATGTAAGACCATAATATAGATCGCTTGTTTTTGTTTTTTTTTCAAGTTTTATAAATTATTGAAATAGAGTTGAATTTGTCAAATTGAAATAATGAATTATATTAATAAATGACGAATTAATATTTTTAGTGTAAATTCATTCTAGGCTTATTTAATTATTTATGAATTTGATTCAAATTAATTTAATTGAAATAATCATAAAAATGATAATTTATTATGTATATATATAAATATATATTTAATATACAATGTGTCCCAACGTATCGAATTATCTGTTTTTTTAGAAATAACATGTCGGCGTTTTGAATTGTGTCATATCACGTGTCACATATTAGTATCGTGCTACTTAAGTAGCCGGAGTATGTAGGCCGCAGGAACGGGGTTGTCGATTGCCCATTTTTGCAAGAACAGTGCGCGCATCTTCTACGAGCCAAACCGAAGCCCTAGCTCATCGATTGTGCGATTCATTTCAGGAGAAAGCCAAACCCCATGAGCCAAAGCCCATGGGCCCTGCAAAATATGATTGAAAACTGCTGGATGTAATTATAGGCTTATAGCTCGAACGAGAGAAATTGCCCACGCGAGGCCAACTAGCTAGCTGATTAGGCTTGCCCCAAATCCCATCGCAGAAAAATCCCTCCCTTCTAAGTGGTTGTGTTATCTCCCTTCCCCTCTTTGGAATATGTTGTGTTCTGAGACTTGTCTGTAATGTTCCAAATATTACTAGAATTGTCTTATGCTATCCCTCATAGTGATGGGAGTTAATATTCTCAAATATTTGGGGTGAAGGTTATGTTTAGTGTCCATTAAACTATGGAGAACTATTGGTACCACACTAGAAAGATAGACAACATCTTATGAGAAGGGTATGTAGCTCGAGATAATTCTACGGACAGTTCCTCACTTGCATATGAAGAAAGGAGAAGACAGATTCGGCCATTTACTACGACTAGAATAGAATCAGATTGTACTACTGAGGATTACCCATGACTAAGGGGATAGCAAGAGGACTTGCCTAGCCTATCCTAGCACTTGTCTTCATCATCCAGATTGACATCGATTGATGCAAGTTTCGCACAAATAGTATTAAACTCATTTAAGTGCATAGAACATGAATCACCTTCACTCATCCGAAAATTGTAGAGTCGCCTCCATAGAAATAGCCTATTCACAAACAATTTGTTCTGATAAATGTTTTCCATTTTCATCTACTCCCCTATGCAATGAAGACTTCACTAATAGATTAATGGCATAGTTCCATTTTTCCATTCAATTAATCAAGTGATCTCATTCAATAAATGCCTAATATGTCTCTCTGATCTCACATCACTCATGCATGGGCTATTTGCGTCAGTAAAATATTAAATTCTTAAAATGGTCTGGAATTTCATCAAAATATTAAATTTTGATACGCCATTTTGATTATCTCTGCAGCTCATGGTCTGACCATAATAATCGAATTGATTACCTTCACACATAAGAGCAAAGTAAAGAATAAGATGCATCGGTGAGATTATTATATTAAACGATTCGATAGATTTCACAAGTAAAGAACTTCACTAGGATACTTTTATAAACGAAATTTAGTTTTCTATCACAATTATTCTTGGAGTTACTTTGTCCCGTCTCACGGTCAAAAAGTCGCACAAGCAAAGAATTAAACAAAGCTTGTTGGAGACAGGAGAGGCCATACCAAGAAAAGCATAAAAATGATATGTTCCAACAAATAAATTTAATCCAAGCAAACAAGCCAGCATACACACGCAGCCTTGCTCGAAACAAACACATTGATCAGGCATGGCTGCTTGCAACACGATAACATCCACGATGGCAGCTGAAGCCGCCGCCGAGATTGTGTACCAGAAATTAGAGATGTTGCTCTCTCACCCGGTGTGCTAAGGTGCTCATCGATGGAACCACTCGCGAAGGAGGCCAAGGAGAAGCTGGCCATGATCCAAGAGTTCTTTTCCACGCGAGACAGCTTGTCCCTGAGCAAGGTGAGGGTGGTTGGGGCGGCTCCTCCAAGCCATGTACGACGCCGAGGAATTCATCGACAAATTCCACCTCAGAGAGGCCCGCGGAAGGCACAAGGCCCTGCACATGGCCACGAGGCCGCCCACCGCGCTCATCTCCAAGTGCAAGCTGCGGAGGGACCTGTCCAACCTGGTGAACAAGATGCGGGAGTTGTGTCAAGATCAGTGCTTCACAGGCAAGGAGGCCAAGGGCAAGACGAGGAAGGCCTCCCCTGCTAGTGTTCCTGGGCAAGACGAGAAACAGGAGAGGCTGACTAGTTTATGGGATTGGCAAGCGTCGATTAACTCCTTGTGGCGGGAGAAAAAGGAGGAAATAAAGGAGAGGATTGGGGAGGGACCGAAATCGGGGAATCTCGGTTGGACTTTAATTAGGGGTGAGCCAGGTGCCGGCAAGACGTCCGTCGCGAGATGGGTCTACAGGGAAGCGATGTACCTGGGCTTCAAGTGGCGCGCTTGGGTCCACCTCTCGCCCAGCATGGACATGCAGGAGTTCTTGTTCGAGGTACTGAAACAAATTAGGAAGCTGGCGAGGGAGCTGAAGGACATGAACTTGCAGGAGATGACGGAAATCCACCCCCATGAATTGGCCAAGTGGAAGAAGTTCCTCATCGTGTTGGATGGCGTGCACATGTCCAACGTGCAACTCTTGGGAGGGTTAGCGAGAATCCTGCGTCATGGGCAGGGCCACATAATCATCACGACTCAAGACGACCTCATAGCCAATACCGTGGGCGGTTTCGAAAAGCCGATCGAGCCGAAAAAATTGAACCAACAAGAAAGCCGGGAAATGTTCGCCCTTAAGTTGCGTGGAGTGCCCGACGGTCAGAAGCTCTCGAATGAGGAGGAGGCTATCCTAGAAACGTGTCAGGGCTCGCTGCTCCGTATATCCTTAATTCTCGGATTGCTGCCACATGCTGGAAAGCAGGAACGCGCGGCGTTGGCGAAAGATGGTTCTAAGAGGTCATTATTAGATCTCCTGAAGTTGAGTTACCAGAAATTGCCGGCCCCTCTGAAACCGTGTTTCATCTACATGGTTTTGTTCCCCCGAGCAACCCCGATTCGAACGAGAAAGCTAGTGCGGCTGTGGTTGGCTGAGGGCTTATTGGATATGCATTGTTGTGGTGGAGAAGGGAAAACGACAAGGGCGCCCGAGGATGTGGGAGAGACTTTCATTCTGGAGCTCGCGGAAAGGAACATGATCGATGTGGTGAGCTGGAGGGCGGATGGATCCCCCAAAACTTGCCACATGCTCAACTCTCTGTATGACGTGATCCGCCCGATCGTGATGGACACAGGGTTCCTCCACGTGCATGACGCTAGGAAGTCGAAAGACGAGAACGACCGCTACCCAACTGGCCAGCAACAAGAGCTGCTGGCACAACCACGAGAAACCAAGGTCCGGTGGCTTGCGGAGCACACAAACATAGTCAGAGACAGCCGCAGCGGCAGCTACCCTGATTTGAACCTCCGCTACGTCCGCTCGTTTCTGTCGTTCTTCATGAGGAGAGGCATGCTCACCAAGGATATCAGCACGTTCCTTAGGAAGATGACCTCCAAGACTGCCTATAGATTGCTGAGGGTACTTGACTTGGAAGGTGTGTATAAGCCATCCTTGCATGGTGTGCTCCATAAGCTGGTGCTCTTAAAGTACCTAGGTTTGAGATCCACGGCGTTGCCCTCAATCCCAAGAGCAGTTGCGGATCTGCAATACCTTGAGACTCTTGACATAAAGGACACCTACATCACTTCCCTGCCGAATTCCTTCTGGATGGCAAGGAACTTGAGGCACCTGCATCTAAACTGGTTCTACATCAACTTGAAGAACATCCTCAAGGCTCGCAGCAACAATGTCATGGCCTTGAGTAGACTCCAAACCTTAAGCGGGCTGGTTATGGGTGAAGTCAAGGAGAACTCCGTCCAGATGGACAGCTTGACCAAGCTGAAGCTTTTCTTGCACCAATTGGATAGGGACACCTCAGGCTCTGCAGGAAAAGCAGTAGCCGATTGGATTAGCTCTAGGCTCCCCAATCTCCGGTCCTTGACCTTTGGGGTGACCAAAAAAGCCCAGCCTGCGAAAGAAGCCAAGAAGAAAACATCGCAGATAGGCCTGTTACCGGAATTGTCGTTGGCAGGACATCAGCGAACTGTTTGCGCTCTACTTGCTAGGCCAACTCAAAGAACCCAACTGGAAACAGCTCTTGCCAATCTCGCTCCAGGTTTTGACTCTGTCGGGCTCGAAAGTGGAGGCAGACATGATGACCGAGTTGGGTGGTCTCCTGAAACACCTGAGGACGTTCAGGCTGTTGGCCAATTCTTTCCTGGGCACTAGTCTGAAGTTCGCCAGAGATGGGTTTCCGAGCCTCTTGATCTTGAAGATTTGGAAGCTGCCTTGCCTTCAGGAGGTGATTGTTGAACAAGGAGCAATGCCACATCTCAGAGTACTCGAGCTTAGGCACCTAAAGAGCTTGACAACTGTTGAAGATATCAAGGTGTGCAAGGAATTGGAGAATATAGATATCACATCCAAAAGCGACGATCTTGTTAAAAACTTACGGGCAAAATAGGAGTGAAGACGAATCTGAATTTTGAAGAAGACATCGAGAGGTCGGAAGACGGTGACGACAGGTATGGGAAAATATTAAATTTCAAACATGTTCTTTATGCATGACGATGAAAATGTTTTTATAGATTGATAATTTCAATAATTACTTATTAGTTATTAAAAAGAACGATAAAAATCAGGAACAAAAAAGGAGATGATGTATTCGCACATTGAAAATGACACTAAGAGGCCCAAATCTGCGGAACATGTTCTTTACACAAAGTGATGAAAATGTTTTATGGATTTGATAATTTCTCATTAGTGATTAAAAGCCACGATTATGATTTTTATCGGATAAGAATTGCGTTGTCTCATTTCACCAAACCAAGTCAATACATATTAAGAAACACGATTATGATTTTTAGGATAAGTGAATTTCACCAAACCAAGTCAATACATAATAAGAAAATAACACAAAATCACAAGGCCAATATCATTTAACCTTTGTGAAATCTAATGTTGGATTCAAAAGTAACCTTTGGAACCAACCTTAATCCTCATAGCCTACGCATGTTGAGTGTGCCTTTCACCTAGCTCACATACAAGACGATGAAGAAGAGATAAAAGAGATTTTTTTTTACACTGGTTAAGACCTTTCGTTCAAGAAAAGAAGCTTGTCATATAGGAACAAGGTCGCTTTATTTTCACCATCATGAGTACTATTACTGCATCTGTATGCACACGTGTGTGTGTGAAGCTAACTTATTTAGTGGTTTCTCGTTTCCTACAGTGATGATGACAACAAGGCAACGGCTCCTTCTTGAATACAAGCTACTACAACGATTTTCGGAGCTGAACATATGTATATGTCCCACCTTACCACCCCTTAACCCCCCTCTCTCTCTCTCTCTCTCTCTCTCTCTCTCTCCAAGTGTGCCAAGAAACAATTTCATATACCAGTCATATTATATGATGAATTGATACGATCCCATTCACTTTATTCATGTTGATACCTGAATTTTGCTAGCAACGCGTGTGAGAATAAAAATAAGAATAACAACGATAATAAATTTTTTTTTTTATCATAAGCCCTAGCTAGTAAGGCGCGCATGATAACCATTCATTACGAGAAATAGATTTTTCTATTTCTATTTCTAGAAGAGTTTTTAAGCAAAAATAACCGTTTGATAACGACACAAAATTTCTACTCTAAAAATAGAAATTCGTTTGATAACGACACAAAATTTCTTCTTTTCGGACGGCGGTGGTGACGATCGACGACCTTTAATATAAAAAATAAAAATAAAAATGATTTAGTAACAAAAAAATAATGAATAAAATAAAATAAAATAAATAATAAAAAACTAATATAAAATATCCTTAAAAATAAATTTATTTTATTTATTCTATTTTCTTTTATTTTACGAATAAATTTATTTTAAAATGAATAAAAAAAAATATTTGGCAAAACACTCAAGGCAAATAAAAACAAATTTATTAAATTTATTTTTTAATGAATTTATATTTATTTATCATAAATAAATTATTTTTAATAAACTAAAAATAAAATGATAAATAAAATGAATATATTTATATTTATATTTATATTTAATTTTAATAAAATGAGGAGAGGTGGAGGAGGAGGAGGAGGAGACAGAGTCGTAGAGGAGATAAGGGAGGACTTATCAAAATTAGGGTTTAGTGATATAAATTATTTCGATTTCTCTTCCAAACCTATTTGGAATAGAAATCTATTCCGAAAATAGAAAAACTGAATAGGTTTATCAAACGGATTTCTTCCGAAACAAGTGCGGAACAGAAAAACTATTTCGGAATAGAAATTTTGGGTTGTCATGCACCCCCTTACTAGCTAGGGCATGATAAACTTTTTTTATTATTGTTGTTATTCTTAGTTTTATTCTCTCACGCATTGCTAGCAAAATTCAGATATCTCACGCATTGCGCATGATAAAATTTCTATTTCTTGATTTTTCTATTTCTCTATTCCCCGGAACAGGTTTGGAACAAAAATCCGTTTGGTAACGTAAATTGATTTCTCTATTTCTGAAACAGATTTCTATTTCAGAAATTAATTAGGAGGAGAAATCAGAAGCTAGAAATTGTAGCTTCTCTGTTTCTGAAATAAAAATAAAAATTGTATCTTTTTTTATCCATCATTCTTCCTTCAACAGAGACGTCGACTCCTTCTCTCCTCACTACCCTTGCTTTCCCATTCCTTCTCCTCACCTCAACCAAAAACCCTAGCGACACCGAAGCTGTTCATCCTCGCCGTCAACTTCGACGCCGTCGCCGTCCTCTTGCTAGTCGATCATCGCTCATCTCGTCGTTGTCGTTCTTAGACCGGCCAATTTGCTCCGGTCGTCCCATTGACCTGCCTCCTCGTCCGCGTCCCCTTCCGCAACTCCACCGTCGCCCATCTCTAGTCACCGTTGCCCAACTCCAATCGCCGTAGCCGTCTCCCATCTCCGTCGCCCATCTTTGTTTGCGTCCCCTTCCACACTCGATTACGCAACTCTAGTCGTTGTTGCCCAACTCCAATTGCCGTCACCGTTGCCCATCTCCGTCGCCCATCTTCATTCGCGTCCCCTTCCCCTCTCGATTCCGCAACTCTAGTCATCGTCGCCCCTTTATGCTCTCGATTCCTCACGAGGTTTGATCGATCATTCTCTTTTCGTCTCTTTCTTGGTTGTTCTGTGCTTGTGCTCTGCAAATGAATGGTTGATGTTTGTGCGGCAAGTTCCTACATGGATTTCGTCTAGGCTGCTCTGATTCTCGGTGGGGCGGGGAATGTGAGAGCGATTGCGAATGGTTGGTGTTTGTGCTGCGAGTTCTTAGGTAGATTTCATCGGTCCGCTCTGTTTCTCGGTGGGGGTGGGGAATAGCGATAAGAAGGACCTGTGCTAAGCCAATAAGAATTGTACAGCCTCACAATTCATAAGCAAACTAAGTTCAACAAATAAGAAGGACCCCTGGGATCCAATCTTATAGGGCTGTGTCAATCTTCGAGGATTGATTAGCTGCATACACAGAATTGCAAGAATAATGGCATATGTTTTCCACAAAAGAAGATTACTGCCGATTGGCAAAAGGGCTTCATTTCGGTCTTGGGGATGGTGGAGATAATTCATTTCCTTAATATCATATGGTTAGCTTTGAGTGGTTGAATGCACGTTCATCTCATCAGTAAGAAGATCTCACTTACTTATCAAGAAAAGAGACGATTGATTAGCTTCATAGTCAGCTAAGTCAAAGCACGAGAATTAATTTACAAACTATTTTTTCTGGTTCGAAAGAATCTCTTGGGGTGGCGTAGTATGGTGTAAGTGGGATTGTTATGATTGCATTGCTTTCGTCATGATTTGCTTGCGATGCTCTTCAACGATTATCTGTTTTGGGTTGGTGCTCTATGGTTGTGGGTTGATGGTTTTGAGTTGGGATTTGCAGATCTTGGGCAATTCTCAAACGTTTACAAACGGGGTAATCTAGACCTAGTTTTCACATCTCTGTTGAAAATAATAAATGAAAGAACCACTAAGGTTTTCTCCACTAAGGCTCCGTTCGTTTCGCGGAAAATAACTTCCGGGAAAATATTTTCCATATTTTCCGGTGTTCGGATGGACGGAAAATCGCGGTCAAGGAAAACATTTTCCGTTGACCGGAAAATTTCTTCTTTGTGGCTTGGAAAATGTTTTCCTCTTTTGAAAAGAGGAAAACATTTTCCACGACTCGCCTCTTCTCTCCTTCCTTTCTCGTTCTCTCTCTCTCTCTCTCTTGCTCTCCCCGTGCGAAGTCGGCTTCGACGACATCCTTCTCGGGACCAGCCTCCGCCCCTCCCTAGCCGCTCCCCGCCCGCCCGCCGGGCCGGGCGCGCGCCACCGCCGCGCTCCGCTTCCCCGGCGGCTCGAAGCTCGCGCCTCCAATCTCCTCCTCCGCAGCGAGATCTGCTCCGAGATCCGGGCGTCTGTCCCACCGCGACGCCCTCACCGCGACGCCCGCCTCCATGCGCCGCCCGTGCCGCGCCGTGCACAGTCGCCGGCCATCGCTGCCCGCTTACCGCCCCGACACGAGCGCGATTTGCGCCACCCGAGTGACGATCCACGGGAGCCCGCCCCCGATCCGATTCTCTCGCCGTGCCCGCCGCGCGCGCCCCCGAACCCCCTGTTCTTTGTGCCGCCGTAGCGCGCCGCTCCGGTGCCCTTGCCGGAACCCTAGCCGGAGACGGGAGGAATCGGAAGGAAGAAGGAGACGGAAGGAGGAAGGAAAAAAAAAAGAAATAATAAAAAATAAAAATTTCTATTTTAAAAAATATAAATAATTAAAAAAATCATTTTAAAAAAATATATAAATAAATAAAATAAATTTTTGGGTCAATTAAAAATATTATAAAATTCAATTTTTGATAATTTTTTCAGGAAAATGTTTGAGCTAACGACAGTGGAAAATATTTTCCACTCAAATTTTAGATGTTGGTGAACACCGGAAAATAGAGTCATTTTTCCGGAAAATGACTTCCAGGGAAAATGTTTTCCGGAAACATGATATTTTCCGTGAAACGAACGGAGCCTAAGTTTTGTATTTGAGGATTTTCTATGTTGTTATCTATCCAACTTTTATTCCTAGAAATATAAATTTTATTCTATTATCAAACAGATTTCTATTTAGAAATAGAAATTTTGAGTTGTTATCAAACGAGCTTCTTTACTCGAAACTTATGCAGGGAATAGAAATTGAGAAATTGATTTATGGCGAGAAATCAATTTCTATTTCAAAATTTTATCATGCGCAGCCTAAGATACACGCTTTCTTTTCCAAAAAAAAATAAAATTAAAAGAGTTCTAGATTCTTCTTCTCGCTGGTGGCCTCTCACGGCCTCTCTAGCTTCCCCGCCGGTTGCCAGCTCCGCCTGCCGGCCTTCCATCTCTGATCACGAAAGACGTGCGAAGCTCGAACTTGGAATCCCCTGGATTTCTCTCTCGCCTGAGGTAACATCTTTGTCGATTCGAGTGTTCAGACGTCTCCGCCTGCTCGCATCAGCTTCTCCAGCGGCCTACCCGTAGCCCGAACTGAATCATCTCCTATTGCTATGGTAAACAACATCAAGAGTTGCGCGAATAGGCCGGTGGATTCATCGGCGCAAATGCTTCTTTGAGATCGGAGACAGAAGCTCGAGGCCTACAACTAAGGGTGCGCATGGTAAAATTTCTGAAACAGAAATTGATTTCTAGCCAGAAATCAATTTCTCAATTTCTATTCCCCAGACAAGTTTTTGAGCAAAGAAACCTGTTTGATAACGACTCAAAATTTCTATTTCTGAAACAGAATTCCGTTTGATAACAAAAAAAAAAAAAATTCTATTTCTATGAATCATGTTGTCCCCATCCTTTTACCTCACTCTTCTTGGTGCTTGTGATGATAATTTAATTTGATAAAAGTTGGTAAATCACTTTAATTTATATTGGTAATTCGATAGAGTAGTTAGGAACTTCAAAACATTAGCAATTTATATAAATAAAAGCTAGTAATTAGTATAAAAAATGCTAGTATGCAAACTATAAAAGATTTGGGAACAGGGAACTTACATTTGAGGGATAAAGGACACTTAGAATCAGATGTTTCAATAAAATTTGATTTAAATAAATCTTGTGGAAATGGTTTTTTTAATCGGTGAGGTTAACTCAAGGCAACGAGTTTCCATATTAAGCTTTCTTTGGCTTACCTAATGATCCTGTTCCGTTTATCTACACTCATCATCCAACTTATAAACATTCAAGTGGAGCGAGGCATTTGACGTACATTACCGTGACATGGACTTCAATTCAATTCCGGCCTGAATGGATCAAATACTAGTCCTGATCAATATAAGAATTGGTATCTTAATGCAGAAAAATTCACAATTATTTACTGGCTATACATTTTTCCGAGTTCAAGCACGCGCATAATTTCTGCAATCCTTTCACTTTAACATTCAAAACAAAGTGAGCATAACAACTTCCAGTCAAATCGTTCTTATATTCCCACAGGTAAATCTCCAATACACGTACATAATCAGTTATCAGACTACCAATTACTACTCCTCACAGTATAACTTCATAACCAACATGCCTTTTCTTGGAGGTGAAATCATGCCTCATATAAAACCAAATGCAGGATCAACACCAAAGTGATTCACTACTGGGAATGATCTCGGCAAAATTTCGAGAGATGCTGCCTTCATAACTCAAAAGTTTTGTAGAAAATCTCGGAATCAAGTAGGAAATAAACAAAAAACTTCGAGGACAAAAGGTTCTCAAAAAGTCATTTTCCCACTGTACTGCATATAAATTTTCTAGTATCTTAGCACGGTGGTCAACCCACCTGAAATATCTAAAGCATCGGTGCAGATACATTAAGAGATTCAAACATCGAACATCATCATGTTGCGTGAAGAAAACAATGAAACAACAAAAGAATAGATCGAAAATAGAACCAAATGCTCGCTTGGTAGTTCAGAAAAATCAGTCATTTCTGCTTCTCTCAATCAAATAACGAGATGCAACCACATAAAATGATTTATGAGGATCTCATACATGAATTAAAATGTTGCCCCCAAAAAATTATATATATCCCTGATTGCTTGCTGTCAACTCAACTTGATCAAGATCTAACCGAGAGCTCCAGGGCAAAATGGGGCTCTCAAACCATATCATGAATTCAAAAAACCATCTAAACAATCTTGACACTTAGCCCTGCCTTCTCGAATCAAGTTGTGCAACTCAAATGAAATTGGCCCTCTTTAAGAATCTAATTGTTCTACAGTAATATGGCCATATTGACTCAATAAAATCCAAATACCACTCCAGCAACCACTCTTGCAGTTCTTTGAGTTTCCTTCTAGAAAGCTCCTTGTAGTCCAAGTTCTTTACATCCACCACAGGTTGCCGCAGACACGAGAACGTACGTCTTCTTTTAGCTTCCCGTTTGCGACATCGATAAGCAAAGTGAGGTAGTACACAAGCAAGTTCTTAACTACTTTAACTGTTTGCTTGAAAGTGAACAAATAAAGTGCCCACAATCCTCGGAACAGCTTGACATAGAGGGCAACGAGGAGTGGCCCCAGATCCACAAAGGGTCAGCTCCTTTGAAACTTCACTCCCATAGGTCACATTAATAGCCAGGTACAAAGGAGCACCGCCAATACAACATAAGTAGAAGTATGAGGATAAATCGTAATGGCTCATCGACACTATCGAGCATGAGTCCACTTGCCATAAGCAATTTTAAGTCAAAGAATTAATATGGTTTGCAGAATTTATATGATTTACAAACAAAATCAAGGGAAAGAACAGTTCTAGTTCTAACAATTCCAAAATCAAGCATGAGTCCCACCAGTTTCTTATTGTTATTATTTCTGTTTTCTCGGGGTTGTTTCAAAATTCATCTCAAATTATGATAAATCTTAGCTCGTATAACATCTCTTTCTATTATATCTACAATATATATCAAATAATTTTAGTTGAAATATTATCCATCACCGTTATGTTTCACGATTGTCCTATCAAGCAAAAACAGATTTCTGATGTCAACAGTCCGTTGACCTTCAGCAGAAAGAAAAAAGGTGCCCATCGTTCCTTTCTCTTTTCCCGTTGTAAAAATTATCTCTATTCCCCACCCCCACTGAGAAACAGAGCAACCCGGATGAAATCTACCTAAGAACTCGCAGCACAAACACCAACCATTCGCAATCGCTCTCACATTCCCCACCCCACCGAGAAACATAGCAGCCCAAACTCGCAGCACAAACACCAACCGTTCGTTTGCAGAGCACAAGCACAGAACAAGCACAAAACAACCAAGAAAGAGGCGAAAAGGGAAGGATCGATCGAACCTCGTGAGGAATCGAAAGCAGAAAGGGGCGACGGCGACTGGATCCGCATAATCAAGAGCAGAAGGGGACGCGGACGAAGATGGGCGGCGGCGACGGCGACTGGAGATGGGCGACGGCGACGGAGATGGGCGACGGAGACGGCTACTGGAGTTGGGCGACGACGACAGCTACTGGGCGATGGCGACTGGAGCGTGATTGGGGACGCGGACGGACGAGGCGGGTCCGACGGGATGACCGGAGCAAATTGGCCGGTCGAGATGAGCGGCGACGGCGACGGCAACGGCGAGATGAGCGGCGACGGTGAGGATGAACAGCTTCGGAGTCGCTAGGGTTTTTTGTTGAGGTGAAGAGAAGAAATGGGAAAGCAACGGCAGTGAGGAGAGAGGAGTCGAGTATGCTTAAGTCAGGAGGTGGATGGAGAAATAATTTCTATTTCTACTTCAGAAATAGAGAAGCTAAAATTTTTAGCTTCTCATTTCTCCTCCAAAACAATTTCTGAAACAGAAATCTGTTTCAGAAATAGAGAAATCAATTTGCGTTACCAAACGGGTTTTGCCCAAACCCTGTTCCGGGAATGAGAAATAGAGAAATTGAGAAACAGAAATTTTACCATGCGCGCCCCATCGTCCCTAGGCGTCGAATTGTGAAGAGGCTCATGTCGCTGATTTTGACAATCAACTCCGGCTCTATTTCAATAGCTGTGATATGCACTGCATGTTAAACGTGGAGAGAGAAGAATAGAGAAATCTTCATAGAGGGCCGGTTCCTTAGGACGCTAAGGCGACGATGGAATTCGTCAATCAATAGTCACACTTACCAGGTCGTTTCTTTCCCAATTACGCTCATGTATCAGATTTCGAATTCATTTTCAAATTTGTCTCTTGCCCTACGCTCTGTTTTGGTGTCTTTCCATTGTAAATGCTGACTCACCCCTGAGGCTATTGCCTCAAACAAGTATTTCTTCGGTCCATGAGGTTATTGGTGTTAATTGGTTCGAGAATAGTGGTTTGAGTTCAATCCAGTGGCGTTGGAGTATGGGAGATGCTGTCTAACTCTTTATGATTTTTTTCCTTTTCCCCAAGAAATTACTAGTCTCGATCTTGCATACATATTTACTTTCTCAAAATTAAAAACTTACAAATCAGAGTGAAAATTAATCACGTTAAGGAGTCAGCGACCAAGTCATCGAACGAAAAGTTATGAACCACTTTTGAGGAGTGGCTAATTGCAGACGGGTAGAAAATTACTAGCCATTCCCAATTTGCCTTAGCTTCAGTGGAATGCCTCTGGTGAACAACTGATACACTCGATTTCATTATTTCTGACTTTACTCCAAGTGCAACACATATTGAAATAACTCAACCTCACCATCTCAACATGATGACTTTAATTTATTTATCTTACTCAAATAACATTACGTTTAACCAAAAGACACATTCCACCTAAAACTTCTACCCCATGGTCAGTTTGGTAACGTGTGGTGCCCCAGAGTTTGGTAGCGGCTCTGCTATGCCGAGATGCGCCATGAGAAGCCAAATGTGGCTGAGAAGCTCTCCTCCTCTGCTCAGGCTCTCAGAGTGTTCGTAGCCTGTGCATTGGCAAGCCGCGTACATCATCATCCTCGCCCAGACCTTGCTGATCACGTTCCACGTTTCGACTGATTTCAGTTGTCCAGCAAGATGGCACGCATCAAACAGCACAGACATGCTTTCAGCTCCACTCATCTTCCACACAGGGATGTCAGCTCTCACTTGGAGCAGAAGATAGCAGACTTCGCACAGATCGCGAGACTCTCTCGACTCGTGCTCCTCGAAGCAGTTGCATAAACGGGAGTGAGCATGTGCCTCTTTCTTGAATAATTTCTGCGCCCACTCGATGACCGATAAGATGTTGACTTTCTTCTTTGGCAGCATCACTAGCTCGTCCTCGAAGAACTTCTGAACTTCAACCAATGTGTCTTGGTATCGGAGCACCCCCATCCTGTCGCGAACATGGAAGGATGGAATTTTAAAAGATAGAGCATGTACCGCGAGACCAACATACTCATCATGTAGTCTGTGACCTCTTCCGAGTCCACGCTGTGGCAGTCTTCATAGTGACATAGCTCAGTGGCGATGTGCCATATGATGATGCTCTGGTCAAATTCCTTCTCATCCAAACTCCATTTCAGATGATCACAGTTCGACTTCTTCAGTAGTTCGCTCGCCTCCAGCTTAAGACTCGCCAATGCGCTCTTCAATCCTACTTGCTTTTCCATATAAGTGACTGCATCCGTCATGTGTTTGAAGATCAGTTCTTTGATTTCCTCCTTCAACTCTTTGTAATCGATATAGAAGTTCCTTTCCACAACGTCGCCCAACATGGCTAGCCTTGGATAGCGGAAGATGCCCTTTCTCTTTCTCATAGATGATCCCAAGAGGCTGAACTGGGCCACGGAATTTGACCATCTTGACCATCTCAGGCTCCGGCTGAAAGAGAAAAAGGTGATGGCTGATGAAATGGCGGATGAAATGGCGGATCCCTTGGGTCTCTGAATGCGCCAGTGGTGGACCCAATCGGATGAAATGGCTAGAATTAGCGAGAAAATCTCTAAAAGTATAGCCCCACTTATCAGCGAGAAAGTTATACAGATGTCAACTTTGGAGTAATCCTTCTTATCATGGAAGGAGAAGAATACCAACATGGCACACGGCAGGAAGAGACTGATGACCCAGCGAATGATGCCCCAAAGACGGTTCAGCAACGGGGCCTTGCTGTAGAGCAGATCGTACATGAACCCGAGCTCGATCTCCACGATTTTGAAAGCCTTCGCTGCTTTCATATCTGGGCCCTTGAACATGGGCCGACTGACACCCACGTCGACAAAGCTGACGTTCAGGCCCACAAAGAGAAGCTTGAAGATCTTGAGCAACTCATAGGCTTTGTCCAGAGTCGCTTGAAAGTCCTTCACTGAGTGATCCTCCAGAGCCGGAATCCGCGTGAGCTCGTCGATTCCGACCCGGTAACCCTCCTCTTTCTTCAGAGTGTACCGCGCCACATTCCTGGGGTATACGGAACCGAAATCGGGCCGCGGAAGCATTGAACCTTGAAGTCGACCTTCGCTAGCCAAGTACAAGCACAATGTCCTCTCTGCATATCTGATGAATCCCACCAGGATCATCCCCGCCGCTAATATCCACAGTGTAGACCCCCACAACGCCAAGAAGTAAATGTAAAACGCTAGTCCTACCTGGACGCAAAGCCGCGCCAAGTGCCTCAGCCATAGCTCGTTGTCCTCCAGGGCATACGAGGTGATCGTGTCAGGCCCACCCAAGTGGAGGAGGAGGAACGGCGCCCAGAACGCCATGATCTGGCTCTTCGAATCGATTGTCCCCTTTGTTTCCTTCATGTTGGCCAGGCGGCTCGACATGATGCCGAGCGGGAGAGTCGCGATGGAGTCCGCCGAAAGGTACGTCGTCCAGAGCACGACTTGGATCCAGTTCCTGAAAATGGATTTCCTCCAACTGGCCAGAGTGGCAAGGGTCAATTGGAGGAACAAGCTGAAGAGGACGAGTAACTGCAGCCCCCACTCTTTCCATAGACCATGAGCGTTTGTCAGCGAAAATCCCATGGTTGAACTCGAACAGATGGCACCGACAGACTCAACGATCGGGGCACCCACTTAAAGAGCGGTCAAACTTAAGATTATATATGGAGACTGGAGAGGAAGTAAGGCAAAACAGCATTAGCTTTGAATTTACCTCAGCATTGTCCTTGGAACTGCCATCATTTTATAAGCATTACTTGGGATAGTAATCAAGTTCAGAAGCAATTATTTACACTGCAAAACATTAGAAGGAACAAAAAGGCAGCAACACAATACTCACGGCACCTACTTTTTGATGCATAATCAATAAGCAATCCTCTACATTTGCCCCAGGCAGAAATAAAGTGACAAAATTAGGTTCTGGCATTCGCGCTAGCACAAGTATTATCTACCATAATTGAGAAGATTGGAACTAGACAGAGTTAAAGTTTGGCTTCTCAATCACCGTCCCAAATTGAAATCTAATAAACTTCCCTACAATCATTGTTATTTTCACACTTTGTCTGAAATCCCTACTTTAATGTGATTCATGTGAAATTTAAAAATCACCTATTGAGCTTGCTATAACAAGTAAAGTCACAAAAAGGCCAAAAGAGGGTCATAATGCTCCCTCCAATTTCAAGCGATTCCAAAGCATCAAGTTGATTGCTTTGATTCCGGCAAATAAGCATATTACTTTCATTTAAAATTACAAAGATCTATTTGTTTTCCTAAAAAAAATTGGAAGCCAGTAAAATTTTCATTAAGAACGCAATGGCAAGACTTGCAGATCATCAATTTGTGTCGTCACCATATAACATCTCAAGAAATGTGGACAAGATGAAAGGGAGACGAAATACCAATTTTTTCACTTCATATTAAAGGAGAACGAGAGATATGGGTCAAAACTTTTGAAAGCGATAGAGAGATACATAGAGCCCGGAGGAATTAAAGGCCTCATGGTCAAAGCTGAAAATATCACATAAAAAATATGTACAAATGCAGATTTTTGATCGATTCAATCATACGCAACTTTTTAAACCGCTGGGATTTTGCTAATCTATACTTTTATGTAGAGCAAAAAGGATCTCTTTAAGAGATCACAATGCTTTTTTTTTTTTTTTTTTTTTCTCAAAAATATCCTCAATTAGATTTTTTACAGATATTTTATGAATAAGCAAATGCATCAATTAACGGTTCTACTTTATCTCTTATGTGTATTATTTTTAACATTTAAACATTTTGTATCTTATAAACAACCCTACTATAAATAAATAAATAAATAAAATCAGTCTCGAAAGGTTTGTCATTTTCCACAGTATATGCAATTCCTGCATATTGTGTCAATAACTGTTTTTTTGTCATTTTGGATGTCAATTTTTGTATACAGGCAACGCATTTGTATTTTTGCTATTACACAATAGGATAACACAATAAAAGAAGCCACTTACACACTACGAAGAAAAGCCAACTTGAGCTGTTCCCGAGCTCACGATTAATTAAACACCTAGATTGGTATTATCAGAAAAATATCTTAATTAATTTCTTTGTAAGAATTAAATCTGTACTTTCTATGGTTGTGCTTTCTCCTGCCTTTTCTTATTTTTGGTTCTCTAATTTCATGTGTTTTTAAAAGTATGCAAAGTTAATTAATCAAAAAGCTAAAAGTAATTTCCTGCAATAACAACCATAGAATCTCAGATATCTTGTTAAGCCATAGAAAGTGAAGGTGATTTCCCCTCTTTTTATCTTTAGTTAAGCATCCCTTAATTAAATTACCGATGGATGATGTGGTCATTACACTCAGAAAATTAATGTCTTCATGTGAACATTCCTATAAATAGACAAAATTTACAATTTATCTTCTCTTTTGACATTGGATATATGGATACCCTGAAAACTCATATTTATTATAAGGTTAATATCAAAAAAAAACTCTATTTACCATTTCAACATGCTGCACCAGTGCCACGTTTATTTCAAAATAATTTTTATATAACAAAAAATTTCAAATTGATATACTCATGCCACATTTACTCTAAAAAAATCATAGATTTATCACAATTTGAGATAAAATATGGCATGAGTATATTAACTTGGAGCAAATGTGGCATGGGTCTACTAATTTAGGATTTTTTGTGATACAAAAATTAGCTTAGGGTAAATGTAGTATGGGGTGTGTGTTTTTTTTTTTTTTTTGAGTTTTTGTAACACAAAAAACTAGTTTGGGGTTAATGCGACACATTACTCGTGACATTACTTTTGGATGCATAACCATTAAGCGATTCTTTGAATTTATTAGAAGGGGAAATAAAGCAACAAAATCAGGTTGAGTATGAACTACTTTAATTGAGAAGGTTTAAATATAGGCTGAGAGTTAAAGTTTGATTTCTCAATCATTACTCCAAATTGAAATCCAATGATCTTCACTCTAACCATTATGATTATCACACATTGTCCATCAAGCATCACTAACATGATTCATGTGGAATATAAAAATCAACTATTTTAATTTGCTATCACAAGTAAAGTCACAAAAAGGTTAAAAGAGGGTGATAAATGCTCACTTCAAATTGAGGCAATTTCAAAGCATCGATTCGATTACTTTAATTCTAGCAGACAAGCATATTATTTCCTTGAACACCGATCTTCGTGTCAAATCCGTGAATGAAGTCATCACCACAATAAAACATTGCACCGGAGTGCATATATTTCACACCATGTTGCCATCAGCTAATGTGGTTTGTGACCATTGTGATCGTAACTTGTCATCCATGTTTGAACAATTGCCCTGCGGTGTGCAACACCGACTGAACATTTTTCTCCATTTATACATGATATTTCACAAGGATGCATGTGGTGCATGATGATCGTTGAACATTTTGATCTTCCACACGCTGTTCCGTGAAGGACATGTAGCTGGCAGCCCACCTCTAGGTTAACTTATTTAAGCCCTAAACGGGGCAAATCAAGGCTTGAAATGTGCGACTAAGAACCTCCAAAAGTCAAGTCTAGGAATTCGTAATTTGAGAGGAAAAGAAAAGCATCAGCGCCACAACGTAGAATTCATCTGATTATGGATGGGAAGTCTTTCGCTCCCACCTGTTGTCTCCATTGTTCTCTCTCTCTCTCTCTTTTTCTATTAGAAGTCTCCGTTGTTGCCCAGCAAATAACAAAATACCATACATAATAACCTATATTTACATTTAGAAAAAAGGGGGAGTGAAGACTAGCTGCCCGGTCTCATGCTCGCGACGTAATATTCGGTTTCAACCGTTAATGCTCCACCCGATCAATTAGAGAATTCCCGAAATACAAACTAGCAAGAGATTTATTCACAAAATATTTCAAATTTGTGATTCCATAAAAGAAAATACAACTCTTTTGTGACCGTGCTATTATGTCCATGATACCACTTTTAAGTTAAAAGTTGGATTTGGTCTAAAACTACAATTCAAGACAAAGAACACCTTAGGATAAAATAACTGTACGCTCTAAATTTATCAATTTTAAGCAAACAAAAGCCCCTGTTGAATTTTACAGTCAAAGAAACATATGATTTGAGACTTGAGAATTATGACCAAATTCAGGATGATTTCAAATTATATTGCATACAATATTTTTATTTAAATTTAAGGTATTCTATAATCTTTTATGTTCAAGTTCTACCTAAGTGTTTGATAAGAGGCTTTCTCGTGTCTATAGAGAAACGAATTCTTGTGTGAATTAGTTAGCAAATTTTGCTTTCAGTCCCGATGTATAAGTCTACATAGATTTTTATTTGAAAATTTTGATTATTACACTACATGATGATCGAGTAGAGTTTTTATATTTAGATTTTCATTCAATGGAATTTGATTTCTAACAAGTGTCGACACTTGCAGTGCCAAAACTTGGCATGGGATGATACTTAAGTGTCAAAAGTTATGAAAGTGACACTTAAATATTAAAAGCGAAGCAAAATGAATCAATTAAGTGCCAATGGTAAGAAAATCTGGCTAAAATACTGACATGACGATTTTCTGGCGAGGCAAGTGGAAAATAATGTTGTTTTGCACGCCGATGGGGCTAGATAAGTGCAAAAACAATGTCATTTTGTTGCGTGATCTAATTAAATTAAATTATATATTTATCATTTATTTATTAAAAAAAAGAGAGTAGTAAAGGGAAAAAAGCTAAGGGCTAAAACCTCGCTACGCCTCCTCACTATCATCGAAAGGGCTGAACGGTGGGCAAGGGTCTAGGCTATTTTACGTTGTCCGTTCTTCTTTTTTTTCGTGTCCAACACATGTCGGAGTGTGTTGGACACGTCGACGCTTCCGGACACGGTCGGACACGCGGTCAACGCGTGTCGGGTTTTCCGACACGTGGTCAACCTTTGCCCGACACGTTTCGACACGCGTGTCCGGGAGGGAGCAGACCGTGAGCGCGGCGAGAGACGGCAGAGCATAGATTGAGGCGAGGGGCCGACCCTGTGATGCTGCGATGGATCCGACAAGGATGCAGCTGTGAGGAGAAAGGACCAAAGGTGAGAGGAAGAGGAGAGGAAGGCAGTCGTGCGGCGAGCGGCGAGGAAGGGGGTCGTGTGTGCGGCCTCGCGAGATCCGGCAAGGAAGGAGGTCGTGCGGTGAGCGGCAAGGAGGGAGGAGGAGAAGAGGAAGGGTCGCGAGTGGCGAGGAGGAGGAGTAGGAGGAGGAGTAAAAGGAGCTAGGGTTTCCGAGAAACTCAAAAGTAATTAAGAAAGTGGGGGTCTATGGGTACCTATTTTGGGGGGAGGGAAAGTGAAGATGGGGGAAATGGATGATTGTGGGAGGAAAGGAAAAAATTTGGGTGGGGGGAATGGACGATGGTGGGGACTGGGGAGGGAAAGGAAAATAAATTTGGGGGTGGGGGAAATGGATAAGGAAAAATAAGTGGGGTGGGATTTTTTTTTAATAAGAAAAATAAGGAATTTTTAGAAAAATAAAAAAAAATAAAAAATGAGATAAAAAAAATAAAAAATTATAAATTTAAGGGGAGGGGGAGGGGATTTCGAAAATTAAATTTAAATTTGGGATAATGAAATAAAAAAAATGTAAGATTTATTAATATTATTAGTATAAATTCATTGTAAACTCTTTATTTATTTATTCATTTATTTGTGAATTTGAATCAAATTAATTAAAAATAAAAATATTTATTTAATATTTAACGTGTCGGAACGTGTCAAAATTACTTTTTGAGAAATGACGTGTCGCGTTCCTCGTGTCGTATTGTCATGTTCGTAAAGGTGTCCATGCTACATGGGCGGAGGGTCTAGGGGTTAAGGTGGCCGGCCCTTCCGAGGACGGCGAGGAGATGGGAGGGCTTAGCCTTTAGCCGCATGCCTCCTCCTCCTTTTTTTATTTATTTATATATTTGTGTGTAAATATAAATATTTTAATTTAATTAAAATTTATATTAAAATATAATATAAAAAAAAAAAGACAAAAATGATGTCGTTTTAGTTTTTGACATTGACTTAGTTCTCTAGCATGCCTTGTAAAAAATTGTCATATAGGATTTCTAGCCACTTTCGCTAGACTTGACACATTTTTTAAAAAATATGGCATTTAAGTGTCATTTTTATAACTTTTAATAGTTTAAGTGTTCTCCCGTATCAAGTTTTGGCACTTCAAGTGTTTTTCTAAGTGTTCTATTTTTCTAATTTCTATCCTAGTAAAGAAAAAATTACCAAAAAAGTTCTAAACATATTGCAATTGTATCAATTCAATTCAATTCTAAATATTTTTGATTTTCCAAATGAGTCTGAAATCTTTTGCATTTATGCTAATTCAATTCATTTGGCTATTTTTTGACCGGGCCGGTATTGACATAGATGTCGGTTATTCTAAGTGGCATCATTAGCGCTAACTTGAGCAATTTTTAATAATATTTTAATAATATTTCAAATTATTTATTTTTCTTTTCTTTTCTCTTTCTTTTTCTTCACTTCCCTCTTCCTCCAACGAAGGCAGAATCGGTGAGATCCTCGACAGCCTCGCCAGACCTCGCAATGTTTGGCGAGGCTCGACCTCATTAGATCCTACGAGGTCATGCCTCATCCCCCTGACGAGGCTTGAGCCCTCGCTAGAGGCCGCAAGGGTGGCCTTGTCATCGCTCACATAGAGATGTGTTCTAAGCTATGGGCGCCCTCAGTTTTCTAACAATAAGATAACAAATTTGCTTTTTTATTCTCATTTTTTTTATTATCTCTTCGTAACTTCCAAACTATTTTGGATTGATTTGAAGAGTTTTTTTTTTTTTTTTTTTTTCAATTTGAAGGTCAGACTGATGTAATTATTGTACTTTTGTCAATTCAATCATAAATCTTTTAAATTCTACTAATTAAGTCCATTTAGCCAATTTTGACCGAAATTGCTTGATATGGATACAAGCCATCTTACATAGTATAACTGGTGTTGATGTGGATAAATTTTAATAATATATATATATTTGAATTTTTTGATTTTTTTTGATTTTTTTTCCTTACTTTCTTTCTGATTTTTTGGATTGAGGGACGGCAACCCTCGTCCACCATAGGTGAGTGCATAGGTGAGTGCAAAAACTTCAAGCAAACACAACGTAATGATATGCCCTGGGCAATTTTATTTTTTTATTTTGGTCAAACAACGTAATGATATTGCTACACAACAATGCCACCCATTCGATATTTGGGATGCATACAGCTAATCCAGCAAATCCTTTCTCTTCCTCATCAGTTAGGTTATCACTTGCTATTAATCAATATAGAATTTGCAAATGCCTTTCTCATGTTTGAGTGCCCAGATTCAAAACATTTGATCATGTTAATATGACAAGTGAAAAACAAGAAGCGGAGCTTACACTCATATATCATCCGATGTTTTTTCAGCTGAACACGTCACTTGAATCAATAGTCAAATATTTAAATCAGAAAGAGCTGGAACATAAACCGGTTAAAATGCGAGAATACCATTAGCGAGAACTCAACAAAGTGACTAATTCCAAGTGAGAAGGAAAAAAACAAGTATCGACCTGCGATTTTGTTGAAATTTTAAATGGGTGGTGGGTGACTGTTGGCCAAACTTCATGACACAGAAGGAGAGGACTCTACAGTGCTGTTGATTTTTTTTAGAGCTTAAAAACAAAGACCTGATGGAAGAGAAACCGCATCTACCTCCGCTGACTTTTCATTCAAACTTTCTTTCTTCTCTTAAGAGACCATGTTCCAGCATACATGCGAAAGAAGTTTCTATCGAATATCTTCCACCATTTTGAGTTCTGTTGCTGAGATACTGTCAAAGGTACGCCCAAGAAGGGGAAGGTACAGCCATTTCCACATCAAACACATGCATAATTCACTCTACCAAACTCCTGTCTCCCGAACAGAGCAGCATGATAATTGTTCAGAAGAAGTGGCAGGCCAGGAGGGCTGGCTAGTCGCCCTTCCGCCGCTTAGACCTCTGTGAATATTCCAGTAATTGTGCACTGTAGTTCATGAAATTCAAATGCACTATTTCCACATCCCCCAACCCCATTCTCCGTGCATGCCATTGTTTTTGCAATCAACTTTTGTTCGCTCCATCCGCTTAATTTTCACATTGTAACTGGATCATCTAGAAAAGTAACTAGGAGCTAAATATGAACACGAGTTGCGAATGAGTATGAAGAATATCCTCACATGCCAAAATCCTCGTTCCGACATTCGCTCTCTGCACAAAATTTGCCTACCGTCTCGTGATTTCAATTACCCCATTTTCTTTCTTCTTTCTTCGCCCATACTCTCTTGTTCCTGTCCACAAGAGTGTCTCGACTTCTATGAACATCCGAATCAACCCCAATGACATGCTATGACATTATTATTTCTCGCACATTGCATAATTACTTAAGAACCCGGGTTTGTGTTCTAAAGGACTGTACTGGGGGACATGAACAGGTTCATTGCATGCTGTTTTTATGAGTCAGAGTCGATACTTTTGAATTCACGTATAAATGGCAGGAAGCATCTAGAAAGCTATCTGAAAGCCAAAGTCGTCCAATTTTTTTGAGTTCTTCAAATGGCTGTGTTTTGAGTCTTGGAGCAGTTACGAGAGATAGGAATGTCCTTCACATGTCATACAATTAGTAAGATGTAGTCGCAGTGGCTTGAGAACCGAACTTTTGTCAAACAGGGATGTTGGAAAACTTGGATTGTCCATGCTAATAATGCAGAGAGACAGGACTATCACTCCAAGCAACAGGTGCTTTGTGGATACCACTCACTCACTTATCAATCAGGAATCGGAAGAAGCAAAAAGTGCTTAGGAGACAGATGCCGCTATGTATTTGTCATTGGTCTTTTGTGGATCTAATCCGGTTCAATAGCTTTCTGATAATAGTTCTTTGCCTCCTTTGAACTTGGATGAATCTGACTTTAAGAACTCGGCGACTGTACACCTCAAATTATGGTCGAGATCAATGATCCAAAAACAAGCATGCGGTAAGTACAACAATCAAATATACACGGGGAAAAAGATTGCCGTCCATGCAGTCCTCTGGTATTTGCTTGCTGAGGACAGCTTCTGCGTCTCCATCCTTCAGGAACCTCTCAGATTCTCAAAGAGTTCTGGAAGATGAACGTTGGTGAGCTTCGTCCTTTTGCTGATCTCGTGCTTCTTCTTCTTGAGCTTGGGCTTCTGCGAAATCCCATGGATTTGGGCCGCAAGCCTTCTCTGCGTTGTGTTTGTTGATGCTTTCATCCTATTCTTCTGGAGATCATTCTCAATGTCAATCATGTCCCGCGGTAATTCAATACTCCGAAAGAGTTGCTTCAGATCGTCATCTACTTTTATGGGCACTTTGGGATCATTTGGGTAGGCAATATCCTCCTGAGAGTCGAAGTTCGATAGGAGCCATACTTGACCAGCATCTTTCAGGCCTGTGAACTTTTGTATATATGCCTTAGAAATCAAGAAGCATAACAAAGAACTCCATTTGTCATTCCCGGACCAACACAAAAACGATAATCATATACTTTTTAAGCCTCACTGTCTACTAAACGCTTAATTAGTGGAGGTCCCATCTACGATTTATGTAGAAACTAAAATTAAAAGACAATAGAGACCTAACACATTAATTCAGATTCTGATAAGAACCTCCTCATGATACCAATATTGCTTACAACCAAAAAAATTAACCAGTCCAATAGCAATAGGAAATTTAGGCAAAGCATGAAACACTTATATCACTGTTTCACTGGTTGTGTTCTGATGTAGTAAGTGTGTGTATGTTATTGGGTCCAATAATCAACTAGAAGTCTAGAAAAACTACCCAATCAATCTCAGAAGGTAAAAATGACATGGCAGGAACTCCAACATTCATTCAGCAGTCATTTCAATTTAATTACAGGAAATGCAAAAAATGAATCATAAACCGCAGCAACAATCAAGTGGAAAGCTATAAAGACTACGCAGTACTCTCAAGAACATATTTTAAGCCGCTTTTAGAGAAAGCCATTGTGTGCTAGCCTAGCAAACTAACTTCAGCTGCCTTTTATCTTAGTCAATTAAAAGAATGGAAAACCAGACTCGAGTCACAATGAAGCAAGGAGAACGCAATCAGCAAGTAGATATACCTGTAAGTCCTCCATCACAGTTGGGTTTGCATCCTTAAGGTCAATGACCTTAATGCCCTCCGTGTAGCTTCTTATCAACTTCAGTAACTTATTCTTGTCCTTCACATCATGCTTTGACTGAAGCAATTCAAAAACAAAGACCAAACTATCACCTCAAGAAAGCACAGTATACATTTATACAATAGAGGAGCTTCCCAGGAAAGTGTACCTCGTAAGAAAACCGCTGGCCATCATAGTATACTTTGGGGTTATTTGCCAAATTGTCAAACACAGCTTTATTGGAAAGCATATCGACATAACATGCTTCGTTTATCTGCTCTGGTGTAAGCGCCAGCTTACCAAATAGAGCCAATTATATGTACTTAAAGCATCCAATGGAGCATCAATAGCCAGAACCCATCCTGAAAATTGATCCCACAATGGCCTTTGCAAATATGGATGGAATTTACCATAATTCAATTTAAAGCATGAGAAGGAGCATGCGTCGAGTTTCATCCATCAAATCGACGTCCATTGTTTCAGACGCTTCCACAAGTAACGAAATCCAGATTCCACGATAAGATACTGTAGTATGCTGGTTACATGAATCATAATGCAGGTAGCTAGCATATTCAACCAACAATTAGGTAACACATTAAGGCCTTCTGGAGATTGGAAGAAGAAAGTGACAGGCGTCTGATGCATTTGTCACAGCTGCCACAAGCCAAAACAGACAGTCCTCAAATGTTTAATTAATCAGAAAACTACTCATCCTCTTAATTAGAGGCACTACAATAGTCTAAGAGATGTGTGCCCAGGAAATATGCAGTGAGCAAGCGAAAAATAAACCATACCTGTAAAGTAGCAGTAACGTTGTATTTCGGAAGAGCCCTGGTAACAGCAGAAAAGTCAGTTATTACCCAGCATTATCAAGAAAAAGAGAAAAACCGACAGAGTGTATTAAAAGCACTATTATGGTCTTTTGGCATTATTTACCAGCCAAACTTCAAGTGAGCCTACATTTGGCACTCACCATAAATCTCTCATTGACATCTTCTTAGGACTTTCAATCAGCCCATGGATTGTGACATAATAGCTGCTCTGCCAGACAGTGTGAGATCAGTTGTGGCAAAAAGGCTAAGAGTTTATTGTGTAAATCACCCACAAAAGAAGTATCAACCAATAGCTTCTATTGAATTGAATTAAGGAAACTCAACCTATCAAGGTCATCAACTAGAGGAATGGATCCGTGATTTCTCTTATAAAACAGATCCACCGAAAATACGTAAGATGAAGCTAACGCTGAGCGGGGTGGCTCGGCATTGAAAGGCTCCTGCATAGTCCGCCATGAAGAACATTAGCGCATCTTCAGCTAATTAGAGTATTACTTTCTTTTCGATCTACAGAAAACTCCCACTGGCTAAATATATCTCACTCGAACAACTTGACCACCATATATGACAGGGAAACGAAACAAAATAGCACTCAAGTTCCACACTTTCGGGCATTAGAAAACATCAACTTCGATTCTCTAGTCCCAACAATTGCACAACTTAATATGGTTCAAGTAGCAATGCCTACAAGCCATCATAGCATAGCTGCTGATCGTGGCTCAAGTAAAAAAAAGAGCGTTCGCCGAGTCTCGAAAAATTCACCAAATTAAACGCCAACGAGGACTTCCGGCCGTGTGGAAACCAGCATAGAGAGGGAACCGAGAAAACTCAGAGAATACGGTCTTCAAGGCATATGAAAGAAAGCTCACATCGACTGACAACCTCAACCAATCCGAAAACTTCCACCTCATACCGGAACTAGACAAATTATCTAGCAGATTCCAAGCAAATCTCTCCAGCGTCACCTCAAAACGGACAGAATCGAACTCGCTTCACATGCGCATCAAGGCGCGATCCAAAACGACACAATAAAAGGCTACGGCGCAGTTCCAAAACCTCCAAACGTTAGACGCCGCCGGATTCTAGGGATCGCACAGCAGCAAAGCAGGGCGAAAATCGGGAAGAGAGAGAGAGAGAGAGAGAGACCTTGGAGTTGATGACGAGAGAGGGGTGTCGAGGAGGCTCCTGCGAGTACTCCGACGGTGCGCTCAGCCCTGGCATCCTCATCTCTTTTTCCGGCGATTTCTGACTGCAACCTGAAATCGAAATGGTTCGTCTCTCTCTCTCTCTCTCTCTCTCGCGAGAGGGAGCAACAGAGTGGCGGAGATGACAGACACAGAGAGGCTGAGTGACGTCTGTATCTTTCCTTTTATTTATTTATTTGTATTTTAGGTGAACGATTTTGCTTTCCTAATGGAATGCCGACTCAGATGCCCATTCGTCGGGGCCTATGCAACCATTTCACGGTGGAGGATGGACCTCACCTCCGTTTGTCACGCTTGGAAAATAATTAATTAAAAAATATATTTTTTTGTAAAAATAATTATTAGCATTACTTAAAATAATTAATTAATAGTAACAATTTATGTCTCGATGTTTCCGTGAAGGGTTTAAATATTATGTGAGATGCAAGACTTATTAAGAATTTAAGATGGCTTTAGATTTGATTGCATACACTTGAATTTTTTTTATTTTAAATTTAATGTATTCCATGCTTTATTGTGTTTAGGATCTACTCAATAGAAGGCTTTTATGCCCGTAAAGAAAATAGATTCTCATGCAAATTAGTTAATGAATTTAACCGACTTTTGATGTACAAATCCATTTAAATTTTCATCAAAGGGATTTGATTGCTAAGCTCTTTAATGATCGGATATAATTTTCTATATTTAAATTATATTCCCGGGGGGGGTGTCAATTTTCAATTACTCCATAATTGAGCACAACATTCTTTCTCTTGTAATATTATTTTGAATTGATATAAATTCGGCTGTTTGACCTCCTTCTTTTCTTTTTACTTGCAAAGAGAACATTATCATTTCATAGAACATTATCATTTCATGCTCATAAAATTAAAGTACTAGTTAAATAAATAAATTAATAAATAATGAACTAAAATAACAAAGTATTTTTACTATAATTTTGTCCCGGTTGATTTATTGTCGCAAAGTAAGTAGAACCACAAACACATCGGGACAACTAGCTTTGGAATTTTCATTCCTTGGCTCCCTTTTTTTCGTTTTATTTATTTATTTATATTTTTTGTATGGTCGTGATGGAATTTTATGAACCTTGCTTGTGGACTCCACGCTCCGACAAGGAGATGTGTACCAAGCTATGGGCGCCCTCAATTTTCTGACAATAAGATAACAATTTTGCCTTTTTTTATTCTCATAATTTTTTATTATCTCTTCGTAATTTCCAAACTATTTTGGCCTAACTTGCAAATTATTCAATTTGAAGGTCGGACAAAAACGGACAATTTTGCTGCTGTATGGACTGGTGTAATTGCCGTTAACGGAGCACGTGTGTTAGCAAAGAAAATATGTGGGGATGTCGATAGGTAACCACGCATAAGACGGTTCCGCAACTTAGAGAAAATTACTTTTTAAGAGACCACTAGTAGAGTCACAGATTGACTTAAAGTAGATAATAAGAAGCTTTAAACAAACATCATAGCTCCATTTATCTCTTAAAAAATGAATGGTTTTAGAAATTATCTTGTTGAAATAATTGGTCAACAAAGAATGTTTTAATTATCAACAATGAAGTATGTTTCAATAATGCCTATTGTCTCGTGATTTAGATTAATCCATTTTCTTTCTTCTACCCTTCTCTCTTGTTCTTGTTCACACGAGTGTCTCGATCTCTATAAACATTTGAATTAACCCCAATGACATGTTATAATATTACTATTTCTCGCACCTCACATAATTACTTAAGAAGTAAGAACCCAGGTTTGTGTTGTTGAGGACCGTACCGGGGTCATGAATAGGTTCATTCCACATTATTTTTCTAATTTGGAATCGATATTTCCGAATTCAGATATAAGAGGCAGGAAGCATCTAGAAAACTATCTGAAAGCCAAAGGTGCCCAATTCTTTTGAATTCTTCAAATAGTTGTGTTTTGAGTCTTGGAGCAATAATGAGAGATGGGAATGTCCCTCCCATGCCATACGATTAGTAAGATGGAGTCCCAGTGGCTTGTGAACCGAACTTTAGTCAAACGAGGATGTTCGAAAACTTTGGATTGACAGGACTGCCACGCTGCAAGCAACAGGTGCTTTGAGTGTACCGCTTATGAACCGCTTACTCACTTATTCATAAAATCGGAAGAAGCAGAAAGTGCTCGGGAGACAGATGCGGCTAATGTATTTATCATTAGTCTTGTGGATATAATCCGGTTAAAGAGCTTTCTAATACTAGTTCTTTGCCGTCTTTGAACTTGGATGAATCTGACTTTAGAACTCAGCGACTGACACAATAATGAAATTGTTACTTCACCCCCTAGAAAGAACGGATTAGTTTTTATCAGACAGGGAACCCTAAATCGAAGGGGAAGAAACAGGGAAATGAAAGCTTACCTTCTCGGCCAGTTCGATGGGTTCCGCTGGCGAGTAAATCCATCAAGATCAACGTCGACGGCAGCTCTTGGGTAGAAGGAAGTGTCGAAGAATCGGTAGCCGGAGTTCGTAGAGGCCAGAACGGGTTGTCGATTGCCGGTCTTGCAAAAACAGTGCGCGCGTCTTCTGCGGGCCAAACCGAAGCCCTAGCTCATCCATTGTGCAGTTCATTTCAGTAGAAAGCCAAAGCCCATGGGCCCTGAAAAATATGATTGAAGACTGCGAGGTGTACTTATAGCCCGGACGAGAGAAGTGAGCGTGAATTATTTCCCACGCGAGACGCAAGGCCAACGGGCTAAGTGATTGGGCTTACCCCAAAGCCCATCGCAGGAAATCCCTCCCTTCTAATTGGTTGTGTCATCCACCTTCACCTCTTTGGAATATATTGTGTTCCGAGACTCGTCTATCATGTTTCGTTGTTTTGCGACAATGAATTAAATAGTTTTTTTTTACCCAAAAAAAATAATTGGATTAGATTTTTCATAAATTCAATATAATATTCTCAAATGCATGGGTGTTAATATTCTCAAATATATGGGGTGAAGGTTATGATTAACGTACATTAAATTATGGAGAACTGCAAGTAGCAAACTAGGACGATAGGCAACATCTTATGAGAAGGGTATGTAGCTCGAGACAATTCTAAGGACAGTTCCTCACTTGCATACGAAGAAAGGAGCAGACAAATTCGGTGATTTATGGCGCGTTTAATAACAATTATATATTTTGGAAGTAGATTCGATCAAAAATGATTTTTTTTTTTAATTCTGTTCCTAGGAACTGTTTCTAAGTATTTTAAGCCATTTGATAACTATTCAAAATTTCTAATTCTGGAATAGAATTGTGTTTGATACCGTGCTCATCGATTCCGTTCCAAAATCAATTTATTTTAATTTTTAAATATTTTTTATACTTTTTTCCTTTTTCTTTCATTTTCTTTGTTTTCCTTTTTCTTTTATTCTTCTTCTTCTTCTTTAGGTCGGTCGTCGGGGGTGATCAGCCAAATGAGGGCCGATGACCTCATCGGAGGCGTTACCGCCCTCGGCGAGGCTGGCCCTTGTCGATCGAGCCTCGCTAGTAGTTGGGCGAGGCTCCTCCAACCCTCATCGGTGGGCTTGCCGGCCTCGCCGAAACTAGGCGAGCCTCACCGAGCCGGGCGAGCCTCCAACAAGCTTGCCGGACCTCGCCTTAGCCTAGCGAGCCTCTAGCAAGCTCGCGAACCGGTTTGCCGGTGACCGCCGAGATGGCGACAACGGGCGGCATAGGAGACGGTGGCGAACGGCAATGAGAGGAGGGAGAGAAGGGTTCCGCTTTTTTATTCTTTTTTTTTTTTCCGAAACAAGAATCAATTTTTTTTTTTTAATTTTTGATTCTACTCTAAATCTGTTCCTGAGAATAAAAATTTTACCAAACACAATTCTATTCCGAAATTTATCCCGGGAACAAAAAATCAGAATTTGGCCATTTTTGAATGGTTACTAAATAGGGCCTTACTACTCCTAGACTAAAATACTATTGAGGATTGCCCATGACTAAGGGGATAGCAAGAGCACTTGCCTAGCCTAGCCTTCTAGAAAGGAGATAGATTCAACGTGACGGCCCGTATTCTAAAATGAACTTTATTTCGAAACTAAATTAGTTAAGGACTTGTGATTGCCTGCCCATTGTCTTTTTGTATGTCAAAAATGATCTTATAATTGCGAATAAATAAATCAGATTTTACTAATATTTACATTCTAAGTAGAATTGTAATTGTAATTAGCATGTATATCTATGTATAAATATGGAGAAGACAGAATTAGCCTTGAATTTACCTCAATATCAGAACCGCCGCTATTATATGAGCATTAACTTGGGATAGGAGCTAAATTTAGAAGCACCAATTTACCCCGCATCACATTACAAGGAACAAAAAAGCATTACACTTTTCAAAACACCAACGACACATTATTCGCAACAACACTTTTGGATGCATGATTGTCAAGCGATTTTCTAAATTTGCCCGAGGCGAAAGTCAAGTGACTAAATCAGGTTCCAACATTCGTACTAGCATGCGTATGATCTACATCAATTGAGAAGATTCAAATATATGCCACGAGTTAAAGTTTGGTTTCTCAATCACTGCTCCAAATTTAAATTGAGTGAACTTCACTCTAACCACTGTAATTTTCACACTTTGCTTGACACGCATCACTAGCCTAAGATGGTGATAACTGCTTACTCCAAATTGAAGCAATTCTAAAGCATCGAGTCGATTGCTTTGGTTCCAACAGACAAGCATATTCTTTCCTTGAATACTAATCTTCGTGTCAAATCCATGAATGAAGTTGTCACCATGATAAAACATTGCACGAGAGCGCATGTAACTCACACTACGTCATCGTCAGTTAATGTGGTTTGTGACCATTGTGATCACAACTTGTCATCTATGTCTAAACAATTGCCATGCGGTGTGCGATACTGGCTAAACATTTTTCTCCATCTATACACGATGTTTACAAGGATGCATGTGGTGCTAAACATTTTGATCTTCCACTTGCTGCCCCGCAAAGGACATGCGACTAGTGGCCCACCTCTAGCTTAACTTAATTAAGCCCTAAAAGTTGCAAATCAAGGCTTGAAACATGCAACTAAGAACCTACAAAAGCATCAAAATCCAAGAATTCATAACCTCAAACTAAGTTTTCTTTTCCTTGTCAGGAAAAAGAAAAACATTAGTGTCACAATTTTTGTATAACGCTGACTTTGTTGCTAAAACCTTTCAAGAATCATTAAAGTGTGAAACTGATCACTTAAGTGACTCCAATGACTTAAATTCATCAAAAAACTGACCTGACTCATCAAATTCACTTAAATGGACGCTTTTAAAAAAAAATTGGTGTTGAAGTAATCTTCATAAAATTTTGACATTATATTGATCCTTTATTAGATTGTCAAATTCAAAACTTGACAAAACAATGGCGGGAGTAACGAACAAAAAATCACAAAGCAAGTATTCTAACTTTGTCACTATTTTCCTTTGTCCTGTTAGACTCGAAAAAGCAAAATCAAGGATCAAACATTCTCTCATATTTTCATAAAAATTACAAAGATCCATTTGTTTTTCTTAAGAAAAAAGGGGAAGTCGATAAATTTTCATTAAGAACATGATGGCAAGAATTGCAGATCATCCATTTGTGTTGTCGCCATATAACATCTCAAGGAATATGGACAACATGAAAGTGAGACGAAATGCCAATTTTTTGACTTTATATTAGTGGAGAACTAGAGATATGGGACTGTTGATACCTAAATTTTTGCATAATTTTTGGGGTTAATTTTTACTAAAAAATAATAAAAAAAACACATGGCATATAGTTTAGAAGCATTTTATTTTTATTTTGTTTTATTTTAGACGCCAAAGTGAGGGAATGATTTTTCACATATTTCATTAAGATTTTTCACATATACACTGAGAGATGTATTTTGCGGCTTGCGCAAAAAAGAGAATTTTTTTGGGTGGAATATGCGAAAAATACAAAAGGAATATTGCACGAGGTGAGTATATTTCAACAATATAGATAGGGGTATCATGCACGAACAAAAAGGAAATAATATATCGCGAAGATACATTTTTTAAGCTTATAAAAGACGACGCGAGCAAAAGGAAAAGGGGTTCTTTCTTTTGGGTGAAAAAAGAATACAAAAGTGAAAAGTAAAAAAAAGTGACGTGAGAGAGAGATAAAATCGAAAAAAGAAAGAAAGGGAAACCCTAGGTGCGACTGTTCATCTTCCTCAGGGCTGTCCCCGCCGGCACCGGCGCCGCGTGCCTGCACCATCGCCGTCGCGTTCACCGCGCCTCTGCCGGAGCACCCGCCGCTAGATCTAGATCTGGGCCGCCGCTCGACGCTCGCGCCTCCGATCTCCTCCGCCGCAGCAGATCTGCTCCGAGATCTGGCGTTCTGTCCCGCCGCGACGCCCTGCCTCCGTGTGCCGCCGCCCTGTGCCGCCCGTGCCCGGTCGCCAGCCACTACCGCGACGCTGCTACCGCCCCTGACCTGAGCGCGATTTGCGCCACCTGAGCGACGATCCACAGGAGCCCGCGCCCCGATCCGATTCTCTCGCCGTGCCGCCCCGACGCCGTCTCCTCCCCAACGCCGCCTCCGCTCGCCGCCTGTAGATCTGAGATCCCCACAGCAGTCGGTCCAAATCCGACGCCGTCCCTGCCTCCTCGTCCCCGCTGCGACCCAACGACGCTGTTGCCATAGATCTGCCTCGCCGGACGCCGCGCCCAACAGCCAGATCCAGACGCCGGAGCTCCTCGTCGCAGCCGCCCGAGGCCTCCTGCCGTCCCTGCAGTGCCCCGCCGTCCGAAGCCCGTGATCCGAGCGCCCTGACGCTGCCCCCGCGACGCAGCCCCGTGCCGACCCGTGACAACCCCCTCGCCGGAGCCCTCGCCGGAACCCTTGCCGGCGACCCTCCTCCCCACCGATCAGCCGGCCTCTATTTTTCTTTTTAGAAAAAAGAAAAAAAAGAAAAAAAAGAAAAAGCCAAAAATTAATTTAGGTAAATTTTGTTCTTTTTCTTTTATTTACTTATCTTTGGTTGTTTTATTATTATTATTGTTATTTCATTATTTTCTCTTTTTAGTGTAATTATCCCTTTATGTGAAATTGAAATTGCATGATATGAAATTGCCTTGAAATTAGTGATTATCAATATGATTTTTGTCTTTCGAAATTTGACTTGTAATTACTTAAAAATCGCTACTCCAGTCTCCCTAGAGATTTGATTCGTGATTCATGCTGAATTGGTCAACCCGATCTCTACGCGAGATATGGTTCATAATTTGGATCTCAATATTGCTTGATTTCGATTTGTGGTGTTACTTAAATTAGTTTTCTTAAAAAATAATTAAAAAATTTAGTTTTAAGGTTTGCATGTTTAATTTAGGTTGCTAGTCTTTTTAATTTGGATTGCATGTTTAATTATTTGGTAATTATTAATTTCGAAATTAAAAAAGAAAAAGAAAAAAAACCAAAAAAAACCAAAAAAAATTATCATGCATATGTCATGTAGAGTTAGAGCATATTTTGCATATTAGGGTAAAATTGCACTTAGTGGAATTTTAGATAATATTTTTCTTAATTTATTATATGTTTAGGTATTTTCTTAAATAGATTGCATTTTATGATTATTTGGGTTAAGATAATATTTTAGTTTAAATTAAGATTTGACTCAACCTAATTCCTAATACAAATTGAATAGAATCTTAATCTAAATAGATAGTTTTAACATTTTATCTAATTTCGAATTTCATGAAAAAAATACAAAAAATGTCTTAGAATAAATTAGTTTTATTTTCTATGATAAATTGCATCCTTTTCAAGGAAAAGAAAGAAAAAGAAAATGTCATTTGCATGTCATATATAATTAGATTCATGAAATGCATGTATTGTTGCTAGGTCCATTTAATTAGAAATTGCCTGTTATTAGAATTAGGTCATTTAGTTACATTACATTGCATAAAGCATGATTCTCATTAAATTAAGTGAAAACGAAAAAAAAATTGCATGTTAATTAGGAATCATATTTAGGATTGTTGATGTGAATTACGATTTAACCTTACAGATGCTTTTTCATTGCTACAAGATAAGTCTTGAAATTTATTCATTACTTTCTTGGATGTTAAATTGGTGGTTTGATCACCTTACATGTTAGGAAAATAGACTTAAAATCAATCCAAAGCCGCTCGCAAAAATATTTTTGAAAATAAAAGGAAATGGTACGAAAGGGCGTTAGAAAAATCTAGCGTAATCAAGTCCCCGTACTCAAAGTGTTTGGTTCAGAGCCCATTATTTTACTTAGGTGTCTAATCGATCTACCGTAAACTGATTAGTTGCGACTCCTAAATAAAATCCATTTGCATGTTAAGAATTTTGAACTAAGTGGCGAATTGGTATAGGCTTGGGAGAGCTCGAGTTAAGTCTAGGTTTAACAATCCATTAGCCAAACCCTAGATGATTCACACTGAAAATTTGGTCGCGACAGCTTGGTGACTCTACTGAGAAACTTGAGTTAAAGCTTTTAGTGGACTTAGACCAATTTTTCTCTTTAAAAAAAATTATTTTTGTTTGGCAACGAGGATCTAGGTACGTCCCTAACATTTAAGGTGTTAAATGTTCTTGTAGATTTGTGGAAGGCACTGCTTCTACGATCAATGTGAAACTTTATTTATTTATTTATGACCCGTAAGAAGAGGATTTGAAACAAGTTATCTCCATACTTAATTAGATTCAATTGAGGAACGATACATCCTTTCTTGATGAATTTGACAGCACACTTCATTGGTGGGGGAATGAGAGGATTTTCTCCGAATTAAATGTTGTTCTCTCACTGTTTATTTGACAAACTTTTGTTTTGTTTGAGTCTGTCATGTACCAAAGAAAATGATATATCATTCATTTATACTAAAGAGAATCAAGTTAGAAACGAAATACATCATTTTCCAAAGTCGGGGGATCAACATTCCAAGGTATCTCTTATGGAGGAAGAGATAATATTGCCCATCTGTTTCATTTGAATATTTCTTTGTTTAAGATGAACATGACTTAATAATGCTCCATCGCATTTGTTGGAACGTTACAAAACTTGGTACTCTTGACGTCTCCTTGACAATGAAAAGAAAGTCATGTTAGAAACGGTATCAGAAATGAATAATTGCAATCGATATAGTTTACTCTCCATTCGAATTTGCCTTTTTGGATGCTTGGCAACTCCCTTCATTTGTCTCATCATGTAAAGTGAACAAGATCGATGGGCTATTTTGGCACTTAAGGCATTTGCATCATTTCCCTTCAAATAAAGAATTTCCTAGAATGGAACTCAACTTCATTCTGCCTTTATGGAAGATTGGTGCCGACGAAGTGTCGACACATGCTTGCTCCTTAAGTTCCATGAGCCCGAGAAAACGACCACGTGAAGAGAGGGCCTTAAGCAAAGTTTTCTTGAAATTCATTTTGGAAGGTGGACGTAAAGGTTTGCTTGAAACACTTCTGAATTTGTTTTGTTTTGTTTTTTTTTAAATGATGATTCTCATGAAATTGAATTCCATCATAAAAAAAAGAGTCGCATGATTTACAAAAGCATCAATTGGATTCACAGTCAAAACCCAAAATGGAAAACAAGATTCTTAACAAGAATAAAAATAATGATAAAATTCAAGAAACTCTTGTATGGATAAGAGTAAAAATCAACTCTTGTCCTAACTCTAGAATTTACTTCTCTATGTTGTCAAACACGAGAATGTCATGGAGCATCACGCATAACCTGCAAAAAGACGACAATGTCAGTGTGTGAATGAGAGAAAATGATATCCCAATGAGGTTGCTTCTTATAATAAAATCAAGGCAGGCAACAGTACATGCCCCACAGTTCTTATTACAGGGTTTTAGTATTTCGCCAAGATTTTATCATAAGAGAAGACATCATTAAGATAATCAATCCACAGCCATTAATTGAATGTTCACTTTTATTCCAAAAGTTCCGTATGCAAAAGGGTCATTGATTTTTGGAAGACTGATTTGTGATTTTACTTCTAGAAAAATGAAGTGACTTCAATTTTGAGAAATTTGTACATAAAATGATTTGCATTTTAGTCCCAAAATGTGAGGATGAGAGAATTTGATAAAAAATGCAATTTCAATTTTTGTACCCCAATATAAAATCACAACTTGAAAGTTTTTTTTTTTTTTAATTTTTGAGCCCATAACTAGAAATTTAAACAAAACCATATGTTCAACAAGGCCAAATCAAAGTGATTAGAACTTGCATTCAATGTTCACTTATCAAAAGTGATTGCCAATTTTTTTCAATTATAAGCCTACGGCATCGAGGGCAATCGATTGATGTTCGCAAATTTCAAGATGGAAGTTCAATACAAAATGAGCAAATAAAAAGGAAAATGATACTTACAATGGGCGCCGACCTTTGTCTATCTATTTTTCAATTACATAGACATGCACATGAAATGTGGTTTGATTTCTACTCTATCCGGCTCAAAATGGAGCCATAGGATCACCAAACCAAACCAGCATGCTCGCGGCTAGGTCGTGTTACCCATGACTTCGGCTTCATCAAAGAACCGACCTGTGTCGCATGCTCGCAGACCAGGGTGGGGACCTCTGACATCAAGAAGGAAATTTTGGAGTTGAGATGGGTGACTCGTACTACATGCTTGTAGTTAGAGTGGTATCCACCTCAACACCATCCTAAATAATCCTATGTGGCCCAGGTCCAATAGCAAGTAGTGCGTGCTATGGTGTAGTGCAATACAACGGATACATGCACAACAATTTATAGGCAAACAACACTCCGTAAAAAAAAAAAAAAAAAAAACCATATATTCCTACACCTCCCTGCAAGACAAAGATGAACAAACACTTCCCTTTATACCTCCCATTCTACAAAAACATTTAACACCTTTAATGTTAGGGGCGTACCTGGAATCCTTGCTGCCAAACAAAAATATTTTTGAACAAAATTTATTTTGGCCTAAGTCCTCTAAAGTTTAAAAACCAAGTCCCCAACGAAGTTGCCAAGCTATCGCGACCTACTCTCGAGGGGAGGGAACAGGTTTAGGGGTATTGCTTAAAGGACGGGCCTATAGCCCTTGATTAGGCGTGGGCTCTCCCAAGCCCATACCCCACGTGACATTAGGATATTCTTTAGGAATTTCGCAAAAAGAAGTTGCCACTAGCCTATTGGGGTTGGTTAGAAATCAAGCAAGGCATGAGAGTATACTTTGCTTCCTACACAACCAAAGAAATTAGGGTCGGGGACTTGATTACACTAATTGATTAATTAGTGCCATTTCGGTACCTAATCTTGTTCATTTTATCAAAATAATTTTTTGAGTTGGCAGTTTGTATTGATTTTATACCTATCCACTAACATGTAAAGTGACCATGTAAGTACATAATCATTAAAATAATAATTATAGCTACCAAGATCCTAATTGCCATAAAATTAAACACTTGCAATTAAACATAACAAAATATGCAAACTAAACATGTAATATAATTAATATACGAGTAAATAAATGCCTAATTATACTAAAAAGCCAATACATGGCAAGTCCTAACCAAACCCCATCATTTTTGGATTTTCGAATTTTTTAATTTTTTTAAATTTTTTTAATTTTTAGATCTTTTTTAATTAATTTTTTTTAAAAAAAGGTCGAATTTTTTTAATGTTTTCTAAGTTTTTGAATTTATGGAAAATTTTTGAATTTTTATTATTTTAATTATTTTAATTATAATTTTTTTTTTGAATTTTGAATATTTAATATTATTATAATATATTAAAACGTCTCGTGTCGGATCCCGGATTGGGTCCGACCCGGTTCATTGAAAAAGGCTTGAGCCCGAATCGGATCGTGCCGACGGCCCGAGCTCGGACTAAGCCGGGCCGTGTGGCCCGAGCTCGGACCAAGCTGGGTCGAGCGGCCCAAACTAGCGTAAACCGGTTGGGCCGGGCTTGATGTGCAGGCCTAGTAATTTTTTGAAACAAAGCCCACATGCATAACAGCCCAAACCCGACCCTAAAATACTCAAAACCCTACCCGGTTCGTGACCCGTGCCCAACCCGCTTTGAAGACCAAACCCTACCTGGTATGGAGGCCTCGCCGACCCGATTCCGCCTCTTGTTTCCCCCTCGCTCCTTCGCAAAGGCTTGGGCGGATAGGCAACGATGGCGATGACGGGCTTGACGGCAATGACGTTGACTTAACGACGATTGGGACGCAACAAGTGATGGCACGGGTGGTGACTCAGCAGCGGTGAGGACGCGGTAGGTGACGGCATGGTGGTGGTGTGCTCGGTGGCGGCACAGGCGACCCCTTCGGTTAAGGCCGTGACGGCGGAGCAGAGGCGGAGATGCGACGGCCGGCCCAAGATCTGCTGGCATTGAGGGTAGAGGCACGGGCTGCAGGCAGAGCACGATGAGTTGTCGTGGGCAGAGGCTTCAGGTCATCGCGGGTGGAGGCGGGCAGCGCTTGGATGTAGTGGCGAGTTGCTGCGGCGTGGAGATGAGCTGCTGCAAGGGGTCGCTCGAAGGTGCGGCAAACGACAGGCAGCGGCGATGAGCTTCTGGTGTCAAGTTCCAGCAGAGTCAGGTGTCGTGGCGAGGAGGGAAGCGGCGGCGTTGTAGCTTCGAGCTGTAGGGGGACGGCGTTCGGAGGGCAGTGACTCAGATGGCATCAGGTTGAGGCGGCGAGCTTGGACGACGAGGAGCCACGACCGCCATTGCCCTCCTCCCCTCTTTTCCTTCTCTCTCTTCTCTTCTGTTTTCTTGCTCGGCTCTCTTAGGTCTCCTTTGGTCGGAGTTTTGGAGTGGGAAAGGAGGCACGACGGTGGGTTGTCGGCCGAGTGGTGGCCGGCGGTCTCTCCCTCGTGTTCTCTCTCTCTCTCTCTCTCTCTATTTCTCCTTCTCTCCTCCACTCTCCAGCTCTCTCCCTCTCTCTCTCGAGCTTTTTCTCTCTCTATTCTGTCCCCCTCTTTTTTCTATTTGCCCTCTTGTTCTCTAGGGTTTCTTGCATGAAGATGGAGGAGGGAGAAGGCTAGCGTGGGCTAGGCCAAAGAGGAAACGGGCCAGGGCCGCGCAAGGGAAAAAGAGGCATTTTTTTTCTTTTTCTTTTTTTTTTTGTTGTTTTGTTATTTTTCTTTTTCTTTTTTTCCTTTTTTTCTCTTTTTTTTTTTTATGTATTTGAAAAGAAAATTAAGTGTCAATAGGGTCCGTTTGTTTCGTGGAAAATATGACATTTTTGAAAAATATTTTTCAAAAAGCCATTTTAAAGGAAAATAATCATATTTTTCGTTGTTCAACTAAAATTTGAAAATGAACCGGAAAATATTTCTCACTAATTGATTAGGACAATCTTTTCCTCCAAGCACCCCTTTCAATAATTTATTATTATTATTTTTATCAATTTTTAATTATTTTTTTAGTTCTTTTCTTTCTTTTTCTTTTTTTCTTTTTTTTTTCTTCTTCTTCTTCATTAATCGATTGTTGGCCACGGAGGCGTCGATGACCAGCCACAACCGAGCTAGAGCCTCACCATAGGCTCGCAAGGCTCAAGCTCGACGATTCCAACAAGGTTGAGCCTCATCGACCTATGGCAAAGTGGTGAGGCCGAGCTCGCCTAATGCTGTTGAGCTTGAGCTTTGCCAAATTCGGCCACCTAGGCGAATCTCATTAGAGGTCATTAGAGCCTTGCTGACGTCTAGGGACCTCCAATGAGGCCCGAGCCCCTCCTAGGTGGCTAAATCTGTTGAGGCCCAAGCTCACTCGAGGCCAGTCAGGCGACCTAGAGCCTCGCCAGATCCGGTGAGCTAGGCTAGACTTGAGCTTTGCTAGAGATTGCTAGAGCCTTATTGATGTTTGGCGACCTCCGGCAAGGCTCGAGCCCCACTCAAGTGGCTGGATCTAGCGAGGCTCGAGCTTGCCAGCGTTGGGTGAGCTCAGCCTCATTAGCCTGTGGTGAGGCTCTAGCTTGCCTGTGCCTGGCAACCGGCCAAGGCTAAAGAAGAAGAAGAAAAAGAAAAAAAAAGAATTAAAAATTAAAAATTCAATTTAAAGAAAAAATGTTAACACCTAATATTTTGTTTTAAAAAAAAAAGAGAAAAAGAAGAAGAAAAAAAATGCCTCTTTTTCTCTTGCGAGGCCCAGGCCCGTTTCACCTTTGGCCTAGCCCACGCGAACCTTCTCCCTGCTCCATCTTCGCGCAAGAAACACTAGTGAAGAGGGGAGGCAGCAGAGAGAGAGAACGGAGGAGAGAGAGCCGGAGAAGGAGACAGAGTTCGAGGAGAGAGAGCTGGAGAAGGAGACAAAGTTTGAGAGAGAGAGAAAGAGAGAAGGAATGGAGGGGAGAAGGGCGGCGGTGGCGATGTTCGACGCCGTTTGAGCCACCGCCCTCCTACCCGTCGCCATCCGAGCCCGACACCTTCCAAGCTGTCGTTCTCCAACTCCAGACGCCGTCCAAGCCATTGGCCTCCTCGCCACCTCAACCCAACGCTGCTATAGTCTCTACAACCGCAAGCATCATCGTGCCAGTAGCTGAAGCCCCGCCCTTCGACCCTAACATCGTTCGAGTTGTCGCCCTCTAGCTCTAGACGCCGTTCGAGCTGTCGCCCTTCAGCTCCAGACGCCGTCACCATTATAGCCCTTGCCGCGCCACCACCGCTGTTGTACGCCAGCAGTCCGAGCCCCTTGCCGCACCACCACTGCCCTCTGAAAGCCGACGGTTGAGACTAGCGACAACGCACCTCCGCTCGTCTCCGTAGCCGCCCGTCGCCGCACCTCCATGCCACTGGCTGCCGCCGCTAAGTCGAAGTTGAAGCCTGCAAGCAGCGGCCAAGAGAGGATCCACACGAGCATGCCCAAATCTGGAGGGAGGAGGCTCGCTGTCACTGTCCCCGCAAAGCCGCCGCTACCTCGCTGCTCCGCCTAAGCTCCACCGTCGACGCCAGCACTCGCAAGTAGCCCTCCGCCGAGTTGCTCCGCGTCACCGCAGCCATCAAACCCATCGCCGCCATCGTTAGCGCCGCCATCGTTAGCGCGCCAGAGGCCCTAGGGTTTCGGCCAAGAACTGGGTCGGGCGCGGATCCAAATTGGGTAGGGTTTTGGGCGAATATGGGCCGCTTTTGGGCTTGGGCTAGTTTAGTGTGGGCTTTGTTTTTAAAAAAAGAATTAGACTAGATTAGGTCAGCACATTAGGCCCACTGCCTGGCCTCCGGGCTCAGCCGCCCTAGCTTGTTTTAGTTCGGGTTCGGGCCGTCCGGCTCAATCCTGTGCCCTATTCACCAAATCGGGTCGGACCCAACCCGGGATCCGACCCGATTCATTTTAAATATTATATTATTGTAATATTACAATAATATTTTAAAAAAAATTATTTAAAAAAAATAAAAAAAAAATTTCGAAAATCCAAAAAATATAAGGTTTGATTAGAAATGGTCATATTTTGCATTCATAGTGTAATTAGGCCTTTACTTGCTCGTTTTTTGATTATATTGCATGTTTAATTATGTTTGCAATTGTTTAGTTGCATGTGTTAATTTTGTTGCAATTAGCATCTTGATAGCTATAATTGTTATTTTAATAATTGCGCACTCGCATGATCACCTCACATGTTAGTGGATAAGTATAAAATCAATCCAAACTACCTACCAAAAATCATTTTGTTAAAATGAACAAGATTAGGTACCGAAATGGTACTAATTAGTCAATTAGTGTAATCAAGTCCCCGACCCTAAATTCTCTGGTTGTGTAAGAAGTGAGGTATACTCCCATGCCTCACTTGGTTTCTAGCTGACCTCAATAGGCTAGTGGCGACTCCTTTTGTGTAAAATTCTTAAAAATATTCCAATGTCACGTGGGGTATGGGCTTGGGAAAGCCCGCGCTTAATCATGGGCCTTAGGTCCATCCCTTAGGCAATACCCCTAAACTTGTTCCCTCCCCCCGAAGGTAGGTCGTAATAGCTTGGCGACTCCACTGGGGATCAAACCCAGAATCTCTGGTTTTAAACCTTAGAAGACTTAGGCCAAAATTAATCTTGTTCAAAAATATTTTTGTTTAGCAGCGAGGATTTAGGTACACTCCTAACATTAAAGGTGTTAAATGTTTTTGCAGAATGTGAGGTATAAGGGGAAGTGTTTGCTCAGCTTTGTCTTGTAGGAAGGTGTAGGGATGTATGGTTTATTTTTTATATACGGAGTGTTGTTTGCTTATAAATTGTCATGCCTGCGTCTCCTGCATTGCACTACACCATAGCACACACTACATACCACCGGACCTAGGCCACATGGGATCACTTAGGATGGTGTTGAGATGGATACCACTCTGACTACAACCGTGTAGTATGAGTCGCTCATCTTTACCCCAAAATTTCTTTCTTCACGTTGAAGGTACCCACCTTGGTCTGCAAGCGTGTGACATGGGTCGGTTCTTTGACGAAGCCGGAATCATGGGTAACACGACCTAGCCGTAATCTTGTTGGTTTAGTCCAGTGATCCTATGACTCCATCTTGAGCCGTATAGAGTGGAAATCAAGCCACATCCCATGTACATGTCTATGTAATTGAAAAGAAAAAAAGAGACAAAGATCGGCACCCATTGTAAGTATCATTTTCCTTTTTATTTGCTCATTTTGTATTGAACTTCCATCTTGAAATTCGCAAACATCAATCGAAAAATTGGCAATCACTTTTGACAAGTGAACATTAAATGCAAGTTCTAAATACTTTGATTCAGCCCCGTTGAAAACATGGTTTTGTTTAAACTTCTGGTTATGGGCTTGAAATCATTTTGAAAAAAAAAAAACAACTTTTAATTTGTGATTATAAATTGAGGCACAAAAATTGAATTTTCATTTTCAATCAAATTCTCTCCATTTTGTGTATAGATTTCTCAAAACAAAAGTCACTTCATTTTTGTAGGAGTGAAATCACAAATCAATCTTTCAAAAATCAATGCCCCTTTTGCATAAAACTATTGGAATATAGTGAATATTCAATTGATAGTCGTCGATCGATCTTTTAATGATGCCCATTCTCTTATGATAAAATCTTGGCGAAATACTAAAATCCTGTAATAAGGACTGTGAGGGCATCTACCGTCGCCTCGATTTTATTGTAAGAAGCGACCTCATTGAGATATCATTTTCTCTCATTCACGTACTGACATTGTCGTCTCCTTGTAGGTTATGCGTGGTGCTCCTTGACATTAGGACAAGATTTGAATCATTGTTTTTATTCTTTTTAAGAATTATGTTTTCCATTTTTAGTTTTGATTGCGAATCCAATTGATGCTTTTGTAAATCATGCGACTCACATTTTTAATGATGGAATTCAGTTTCATGAAAATCATCATTTAAAAAAAACAAAAACAAAAAAACAAAAAACAAATTTTGAAGTGTTTCGAGTGAACCTATGCATTTACCTTCCAAAATGAATTTCAAGAAAACTTTGCTTAATGCCCTCTCTTCACGTGGTTGTTTTCTTGGGCTCATGGAACTCGAGGAGCAAAGATGCGTCGATGCTTTGTTGGCGCCAATTTTCCATAGAGGCGGAACAAAGTTGAATTCCATTCTGGGAAGTTTTGTTATTCGCAAATGCCTTAGATGCCAAAACAACCCATCGATCTCGTTCACTTTGCATGATGAGACAAATGAAAGGAGTTGCCAAATATCCAAAAGGGTGAATTCGAAGGAAGAGTAAACTGTATCGATTCCAATTATCCATTTCTGATACCGTTTCTAACTTGATTTTCTTTTCATTGTCAAGGAGACATCAAGAGTACCAAGTTTTGTAACGTTCCAACAAATGCGATGGAGCATCATTGAGTCTTGTTCATCTTAAACAAAGAAATATTCAAATGAAACAGAGGCACAATATTATCCCTCCCTCCATGAGAGATACCTTGGGATGTTGATCGCTCGACTTTGAAAATGATACTCAAACAGATCAAAAGTTTGTCAAATAAAAAGTGGAAGAACAACGTCTGATTCAGAGAAAATCCTCTCATTCCTCCACCAATGAAGTGTGCTGGAACAATATTGTCAAATTTATCAAGAAAGGATGTATCGTTCCTCAATTGAACCTAATTAAATATGGAGATAACCCATTTCATCTCTTCTTTTTACGAGGTGATAAATGAAAAGTTGCACATTGACTGTAGAAGTAGCGCCTTCCACCAAGGAATCAAGAAAACAACAAACACTTAAAGGCAAACGCAAGGGAAGGGTATTGTCGAGTTACCAAATATCCACAAAGGTGAATCCAAGAGATGTTGGCGCCCAAAGGATGAAAGCGAATGAAAGGTAGTAATGTATCGTTTCCAACATTTCAATCTCCAAAGATTTTTGCACTAACATATTCTTTCACATTCTTTATAGGGATACCGAGTCACCATGCTGCAGGTAAGTCCTTCTTATTTTTTTTTCTTTTTATAAAAAAAAATAGAGAATTTCTATTACAAAAAAAAACCTTTGGCGCTTTCCTAGAGAAGCACAAAATGAATACTTGAAAAAAAAAAAAAAAAAACTTCTACAAACTTTTTGAACATCCTTTTTATCTCAAAATTATTTTCTCGTTTTATGGGTTATTCATTTCGAATCAAATTTCCTTATGGAGATTGATCTACTCAGATGATCTCGACAGAGTAATATGGAGACGTTAACCATGCCAAACAAGGAGTACTTAGGATGAAGAAAGGCAAGCCATTTCCAAACACATCCTTCAAACACTTTTGAGAGCTAAGTGAAAGGCAACATTCTCTTAGGACGAAAGATTCATACACATTGAGTGCAAAGATCGAAATGATAAAGGCGTTTCCTTCATCAATCCCAAGCACCGAGCTGACATCTTGCTAACCCTTTCGGCAGAATAAAGATGATCCTTCAAAGTACCCCTGTCGAGAACGACCCTACATTAGGGCAGCATGAGAGGTTACAGTCATGTTGTAGAGTGAAATGTTGAGAAAGATTCTATTACTTTCACTTGCATCAATCTTCTGGTGATAGGTTCAGAGAAATTCTCATCAGAGCTTGACTCATCCCAAGGTGAAGAAAAACATTTCCTTCTCTACCCAAACATCGATACCCATTGCTTTAACCAATTTGGGCCTGATTGTTCATTTCTGAGTCCTAAGCGGTGATCATCACCCTTCACTGGGGCAAGGCATAAAGATTGACCACATGCAATTGACATTTACGAGAAAACGTGAAAAGCATCTCGAAAGTCGTAAGAGCTCCAAAAGTTCAAAGAGCAAAAAGTTCAACAAACTAGGGGGTATGAAAAAGCAGTGTGCCTAGTAAAAGCAAGGCCAATGCCCATTAAAAAAAAAAAGAAGCCAAAATGCTGCATTTTATAAGAAAGAAAAATTATCAAAGTTAAAATGCCTACGTGAAAAAATCATCACAAGGGCAAAGGAAATTAGAGAAAAGAGCAAAGTTCCCATGCAAAAATGATTAGTCAATGGACTTTCGAGATGTGCAGTGTTTCAAAAGCCAAATGCTTTCAAAAGGTCGAGTGACCTAGTCACGATGCCATGATGATCACCGACTCCTTAAAACCCTATTGAAAATTTTATGCGTTTCGAGCCTCTCCCAAGCCAACATTACAACCTTCTTCCAAAGTCTCTTCTGATTGGGATGGTTTGAGTGAAAATGAGAATGCCACTAAGAAGCTATTGCTTGAAGAGTGGAGGTAATTCTATCTTGTCTTATCTTCCAAGTTCTCGACTTGTAAACCCAATGAGGATAGCGACAAATGTTCCTTTATTGGCCTCAAAACAATAATCCCTTTGTGTAAGCCCATGCCCAAACCTACATTGTGGTCCTTTCAAAATACCTTTTTGATCGATCATATTGTGCTCATCGCGAATGTTTCGAAAGCCTTTGATCTGGGTTATGTGAGATACCCTCAGCAATCGGTTACTTCCCACGTGAATTGATGGGATCAAGCATCCATTTTATCGAGAGTGTATGAGAAACCCTTTCTGACTAAGAAGCTCTAGTTCGGCATGCTTAATGAGTCTTTTTCATGAGTCATAGCCGTTCTGATAAGAATTTGACTCCCAGAGAATTTGATGATTGATGATATATCCACGAGTAAGATGACAATTTTGCACCATATGATGTTGATTAATATCGAATGTTTTTCCAAAGCAATCGAACTTAGCTTGATTAGCTTGTTCAATTAGTGCTACAATATTTCCAATATGTCTCTTGATGACGTCTCTAATGACATTCGCTCAAGTTGAGTTTGACAGGATTCCTCAATGAAGCCATGTAATTTTGAAGGGGTTAGCAGGTGCTTCCCTAAAAACCAAAGGTTCATGGTCAGCCTTAAACCATGCCATCTCCAAAGGTTCATGGTCGGCATTAAACATGTCATCTCTAAAGGTTCATGGTCAGCTTTAAACCATGTCATCAACAAAGGTTTATGGTCAACCTTAAACCATGTTATCTTCTTATAATCCGTTGGGCTTCTGTAGCCCGGAGTCTTCATTCTCCCCCTTCTTATGACTCGGTGGGCTTCTGTAACCCGGAGTCATTTTCCCTCTACTTATGACCCGGTGGGTTTTCTATAACTTGGAGTCATTCTCCATCTTCTTTGACCCGGTGGGCTTTCCATAGCACGGAGTCCTTCTCCCTCTTACTATGACCCAATGGGCTTTCCATAACCCAGAGTCCTTCTCCCCCTTCATATGACCTGGTGGGCTTTCTGTAGCCCGGAGTCCTCATTGTTATGACTCGATGGACTTTCCGTAGCCCGGAGTCTTTCTCAATCTTCTTATGACCCGGTGGGCTTTCCGTAGCCCGGAGTTCTTCTCCCATTTCTTATGACCTGATGGGCTTTCCATAGCCCGGAGTCCTTCTCCCCCTTATTATGACCCGATGGGCTTTCCGTAGCCCGGAGTCCTTCTCGCCCTTCTTATGACCCGGTGGGCTTTCCGTAGCCCGGAGTCCTTCTCCCCCTTCTTATGACCCGGTGGACTTTCCGTAGCCCGGAATCCTTCTCCCCCTTCTCTTATGACCCGGTGGGCTTTCCATAGTTCGAAGTCCTTCTCCCTTCTTCTTATGACCCAGTGGGCTTTCTGTAGCCCGGAGTCTTCCTCACTTCTTCTTATGACTCGGTGGGCTTTCCGTAACCCGGAGTCTTCCTCACTTCTTCTTATGACCCAGTGGGCTTTCCGTAGCCCGAAGTCTTCCTCTCTTCTTCTTATGACCCGGTAGGCTTCTGTAGCCCGAAGTCTTCCATTCTTTTTATGACCCAGTGGGCTTCTGTAGCCTAGAGTCTTCCATTTTTCTTATGACCCAGTGAGCTTCTGTAGCCCAGAGTCTTCCCATTCTTCTTATGACCTAGTGGGCTTCTATAACCTAAAGTCTTCCTCTCTTCTTATGACACAAAGAGCATTGTAACTCGGAGAGCTTTTGTAACCTGGAGTGCTTTGTAACCCAAAGTCCTTCCTATGACACATAGAGCTTTGTAGCCCGGAGAGCTTTTGTAGCCCGGAGAGCTTTATAGCCTAGAGTCATTCTTCTTCTTATGACACAAAGAGCTTTGTAGCCCATAGAGCTTTTGTAGCCCGGAGTCCTTCTTCCTATGACACGGCGTGTTTCTATAACCCAGGGTCTTTCTTTCTCTTATTGACAAGACGCGCTTCCATAAGTTATGAGTCCTTTTCGTCAACCTAACGCGTGCTTATGCACCCAGGGTCTCTCTACCGCCGAAATAATTTAGGTGTCTTCTGTCTTTGAATGTAACCTCTTCGAGGCTACATTCAAAGAGGGGCAGTTGTTGACACTTTGTTTTCAAATACATTAAAAAAAAATAGAGAAAGAGAGAAGAAAAGAAAAATAACAAAACAACAAAAAAAAAAAGAAAAAGAAAAAGGAAAAAATGCCTCATTTTCCCTTGCACGGCCCAGGCCCGTTTCCCCTTTGGCCTAGCCCACGCCAAGAGAGAGAGAACGGAGGAGAGAGAGTTGGAGAAGGAGACAAAGTTCGAGGAGAGAGAGCCAGAGAAGGAGACAGAGTTCGAGAGAGAGAGAAAGAGAGAAGGAACGGAGGGGAGGAGGGTAGTGGTGACGCTGTCCGACGCTGTCTGAGCCGCCGCCCTCCTGCCCGTCGCCGTCCGAGCCATCGTTCTCCAGCTCCAGACGCTGTTTGAGCTGTTGGCCTCCTCGCTGCCCAAACCCAACACCGCTGCAATCTCTACAACCGCAAGCATCGCTGTGCCAGCAGCCAAAGCTCCGGCCTTCGACCCTAACGTCGTCCGAGCCGTCGCCCTCTAGGTCCGGACGCCATCGCCATTGTAGCCCTCCCCGCGCCACCGCCATTGTTGCGACGCCAACACCCGAGCCTCGCCGCACCATCGCTACCCTTTGAAAAGCGCTTGAGACCGTGATAATGTACCTCCGCAGCCCGCCGTTACCGCACCTCCATGCCACCCGCCCGCAATCGCTAACCCAAAGTTGAAGCACAAGCGGTGGCCAAGAGAGGATTGTCGCGACCTCTTTTTTTTTTTGCGCCCATGTCGGGGTAGGCGCCTAAAGGAGGCTAATGGCTCGGCTGAAATTAGTTATACCTGGACTCTCCCAAGTCCACCAATTCACGACTTTAATAGTCTCGAGTTTTTAACCGTAAATCAATTTTTAAAATGGAGTCGCCACTAATCGATTTGGGGTGGATTGATTAGAAACCCAAGTGAAGTATAGGGAGAAATACTCGCTCCTACGCAACCAGAGAAATTAGGATCGGGGACTTGATTACACTAGTTAATCACTAATGCCCTTTCGGTATCTAATCTTGTTTAAACCCTAAGGCTTTTTGGATTTTTGAGGGATTTTCCATGCATTTTTGGGAGGAAAAACATTTTTGAGTATTTTTTCTAATTTTTTTGGATATAAAAGGGATTTTTTTGGGACCTTTTTTGGTATTTTTGGAAAAATAGAAGTCTTTTTGGCTTCTTTTTTTTCTGAATTTTTTTGGCTTTTTAATGAATTTTTGGTTTTTTTGGATTTTTGGCATTTTTTTTGGAAAATATGAAATATTTTTTATTTTTTATTTTTATTTTTTTGGAAAATAGACATTTTTTGGAAAATAAAATATTTTTTGATTTTTTGGAAAATGAAATATTTTTTACTGTTTTTTAAATATTTTTTAAAATAAAACATTTTTTGATTTTTTTTTTTAAATCGTTTTGCTTTCTTTTTTTTTTTTTGTTTTTGTTTTTTTTGTTTTTTTTTTTTTGTTGTTTTGTTTTTTTTTTTATTATTATTTATCCGAAAAAACAAAATAAATAAAAACTTAATTAAAAAAATAAACCTAAATAAAATTAAGGATGGGCCTTAACGAAGGAAAAGAAAAGAGGAGAGGGGCCGGGCTTTTGCTTTTTGTTTTTGTTTGTTTTTACCCTCTTTGAAGGTGAGCTAATTAAAAGGTTGCATTCAAAGACAAAGGTTGCATTCAAATGCCTAAATTTTATCCATGCATGCGTGCAATAGATTATATTTTATTTGGGACCTATTATTCTATGCGGAAAAAGAGCAATATAACATTACATATACTAAGACAGATAAGAAGATACATGTAGTTACTTACCGGGAGTGAGTGAGATAGGGTGTGAGCCCCGAGTTTTGGCAAGTATCAAGGTGTCATCTTACCTGGTGACATGAGGAGGTTGCTTTTCCAAGACCTGAACCATTTTTTGATCGCCTGTTAGAGCAATAAGTGATTTGTCTATGGCCCGAACCTTTCTTCAGTCGCTTTGACAGGGAATTGCCTTTCCAAGACCCGAATCTTTCTTTGGTCGCCTGTTAGAGCAATAAGTTGTTTTGTCTAGGACTCGAACCTTTCTTCGGTCGCCTGTTAGAGCAATAAGTTGGTTTTGTCTAGGACCCGAACCTTTCTTCGGTCGCCTTGACGGAGAATTGCTTTTCAGGACCCGAACCTTTCTTCGATCTTGACGGGAATTGCTTTGTTAGGACCGAAGTTAAAGCAATAAGTTGGTTTGTCTAGGATCCGAACCTTTCTTCGGTTGCCTATTAAAGCAATAAGTTGGTTTGTCTCGGACCCGAACCTTTCTTCGGTCGCCGTGACAGGAGATGCGCCGACCTTTCTCAGGGCATCTGTTTGTTGGGGGTGCCTGACCTCAATCAAGGACACCGATTCGTACCCGACCTTTCTCAGGAGATGTGCCGATCTTTATTAGGGCATCGATTTGTTAGGCCCGACTTCTTTTTCGAAGACCCGACCTTTGTCGGGAGATGCGCCGACCTTTCTCAGGGCATCGATTTGCGAGGTGTCTGACTTCTATCGAAGACACCAGTTGGAACCCGACCTTTCTTGGGAGGATGCCAACCTTTCTCAGGGCATTTGTTTTGTAGGGTGTCTGACTTCCGTTGAAGACACTAGCTGGAACCCGAGCTTTCTCGGGAGGATGCGCTAACCTTTCTCAGGGCATCGATTTATGGGGTGTCTGACTTCTGTCTAGACACCAGTGGGAACCCGACCTTTTTCGGGAGAATGGGCTGACCTTTCTCAGGACATCGATTCTGGAAGATACCTGGACATTCACAGGCATATCAAAGAGTACCTGGATATTCACAAATACTATCATGAAGGATATTTGGGCCTTTACAGGCATCAAAAGGGGCATTTGATTGATCATAAGCATAAACTCTTGGAGGATACCTGGATGTTCGCAGGCATTGAAGGAATACCTGATTGCTTGCGGTTATTGAAAGAGTACTTGAATGATCACAAGTACAAACTCTTGAAGGATACCTAGCATTCGCAGGTATCGAAGGAGTACCTGATTGCTTGCAAGTGTTGAAAGAGTACTTGGATAATTACAAGTATAAATTCTTGAGGGATACTTAGACATTCACAAGTATCGAAGGGGTACTTGATAATTGAAAATCGAGAACATACCTGGGATATTCGTGAAGGTCTCCCACCTCATGGCAATTAGGAAATATTGAGGGCGTACCTGGGATATTTGTGAAGGTCTCTCACCTCCTGGTAGTGGGAATATCGAGGATGGATCTCGCATATTCGTGAAGGTCTCTCACCTCCTGGTAGTTGGAATATCGAGGACGTGCCTCATATATTCGTGAAGGTCTCTCACCTCCTGGTAGTGGGAATACCGGGCCGTGCCCCGCGTATTCGTGAAGGTCTCTCACCTCCCGGAATGATAATATCGAATATCGAGGGTGTACCTTGGATATTCATGAAGGTCTCTCACCTCTTGGTAAAAAGGGAATATCAATGACGTACCTCGCATATTCATGAAGGTTTCCCACCTCATGGTAAAAAGAGAATATCGAGGACGTACTTTGGATATTCGTGAAGGTTTCTCATCTCCTGGTAGTGGGAATATCGAGGACGTACCTTAGATATTCATGAAGATCTCTCACCTCCTGGTAATTGGGGAATATCAAGGACGTGCCTCAAATATTCATGAAGGTTTCTCACCTCCTAGTAATTGGGAATATCGAGGACGTACTTGGAATATTCGTGAAGGTCTCTCACCTCTTGGTAATTGGGAATATTGAGGGCGTGCCTCTCATATTCACGAAGGTCTCTCACCTCCTGGTATTATAAACTTGAATGTGGTATGAGGCTTACTTGGATTGCCGTAGGCACTTAAAAGGGGTGGAACACCTGGGTAGATGCAAGTGTACAAAGTACTAGAATACTTGGATGAACACAAGTATTTAATGATACAACTTGGGACCACTCAGTTGGTCCAAGTGTAAAAAAGCATACCTAGGTAGGCGCAGGCACACAAAGCAGTGGAATGCTTGAACAACTGCTATTCTTTGGGGACAACTCGGGCAAGTCGAGTGTCATAGAAAGGGAGTATCCAAACGGTGGCCGGTACTCGAAGAAAAAAGGATACTTGGACAGTCATAAGCATCTAAACTTTAAAGACAACTTGAACAAGTCGAGTGTTAATATAGGGAGCACCCGGCAAGTGGTGGGTACTAAAAAACAAGGGGGACACTTGGACAGTCACAAATATCAATACTCTGGGGGTAACTCGAATAGGTCGAGTGTCAAAAAAATGGAGTACCCGGCAAGTGGTGGGTACTCAAAGACAAGGGGATACTAAGACAGTTGCAAGCACCCAAACTCAAGGGATGACTCGAATAGGTTGAGTGTCAAAAAGAGAGTACCTGGATAGTAGTAAGTACTTTAAGATAAATGGGGATAAGGATATGCTTACCTGGCAATATCTCTAATCTCTGAGAGTATGTTTGCTATTTACACAATATGCACACATGATTATATATGCTGTAAATTCATGAATTTAAATGGGATTCATTCATGACAACTTTGTCCATTTTGCATCATCTGGATTCCACTGGGGAAGATTTTGAAAGACAACCTTCATTTAGAATGTAGATGTCTTGAGCATGCCAAGTAAGGGACTTTCAGTCTGAAAGGACTTTTTGCTCACTCTCATGGAAAAGGCTATCCTGACCATTAATGTAGGATTTATAAGGACCACACTATCTCACTGTCATCATGTCAGCAGGGGTATGAGTATTCTCGCAAACGGTACGACTTTACCAATGTGAGAGGTTTTTGTTGAAACTGTGATGAAGTCTTGGTCAACGGCTCACCAAAAGGGACCATCAAGGTCAAGGCTTATGAACGAAGTGCCGCACGATCATCTCCAGGTTTGCAAGTCAAGAATCCTGCGAAAAGAGATAGAGTAATCTTGCTCGTACTTCTTCGAGCGATGCTTATATACACATGAAATCCTACGTTAATTGAAGTGCCCTAGTCTGAAGAGACTTTTACAATGGGAATGTAACGTAGACTTGGCTCACATGTAAGAGGGTGAAAGTTCGTGACTGTCTCGGCATTTGTCACTGGTCTTTCTTCTCACTGTTAGATAGAGGTTTTATGGACCACAACAGCAACTTTTCTTACAAACAACTGTATTTTTTGTTTGGGGACGGCCTTGCTTTTACCAGGCACACTTTGCTTTTTTATGCCCCTATTTTTTTATTTTTTTTTTCATTCATGGGCATTGACCTTGCTTTTACCAGGTACACGCTGCTTTTTATGCCATTATTTTTTCTTGTTGTTTAGAGGAACTGATCTTGACAAGTTCAATCAAACGCCTTTGTTAGACTATTGAGTCTTCATCTTTTGCCGGCGGTTCTGATTATGCTGCTTAAATGGCAATAACTTCTGTTTTGCCTCCATGTGAGGGTGAATTTACAGACTCAATTGAGTTGTACAATAGATACAAGTGCGTAAAGAAAGAATTGCTCTTCGTCATTCTAGGGCACTTAAATTAACGCGAGTGTTCATATGCAATAAAGACACTCAAAGATTGATGCAAGTGCAAGCAAGAAAATTTCTATCTCTCTTCTCACCTTGTGATGTTACTTTGCCTCCGCTCTGCCCCAATGTGGGGTGGTTCTTGATGGGGATATGAGAGAAGCTTCACCAGTGTATGGGGCTCAAAGGGGGTGAGCAATGAAATGCCTCTCACTATTTTGGTTATCGTACCATTCGCGAGAGAACTCTTTACCTTGCAGTCATGGAATCTTCTGCACTCATCTCACAAGTGTATAGATGGGGGGGATTGTGTGTAGAATATGGCTTGCCTTTCATCATTCTGACGCACCTTATCCAGCATGCTCAATCAATCTTGTATTCTTCATTTAGCTGTCTATTCTAATAATTCTTAATGAAATTATTGATTTAGACAGACAAAATCATTATGCAAAATCCATTTGGAAAAGGCATGCAGCATTTTAAATGTGATGGAGTTTGTACTGTCAAAACAAATGAATGGTTTTGGCTCAAAAAGACCTTCTTGGTAGCTTTAAGGGTCAACAGAATGGTGTTTCCAAATATGTTAAATTTTGAACATCAAAAGGGTTATTCACAAAGGGGTGTCGATGGTTGTCCCTATTGATTAGGGATATGACACATGAATGATCAGCCAAGGATTGGGAATTTGATCGGGCATCTTTGCTTTTGCCCCTGTAGAAGAGAAGATGTACAAGTAGATCAATTAGTCTGGCCAAAATCAAATGTGAGTTGAGGCCTGAAGATTTTCTGTCATTTGCTTTGGTGATTACTCAGGACGCCATTTCGTTTAGGAGAGTTTGTCATGCTTCTCATTGATTTGTTATCCTTGCTTTTGACAGTCAAGTGATCTTGCAACAAACAAGAGGGAATGTGTTAGTCATGAACTCTTTCAAGAGTCGAATAATTGGAATCGATACAACTTTACCCTTCACTGGTTTGCAAATGATTGGGTGAACCTGAAGTGAGAGGGGGACACGAAGTCCTATGTCCCTTGCTTCGTTAGGTCAATTATTCTCTGAATTGGCTCCTGGATGACATGTCTTTTTACACGAAGCCAGGTGAATTTGATGTGGGTCATTTCCATGTACTAGCTTGGCCAATATTGATTTGCCAAACCTAACCATCAAGTTTGGCTCTTGAATCCTGATGCTTTCTGCCAATAGGGAGAATACGTCAAAAGTGAATTCAAAGAGGGGGAGTATTGGAAACGATACCAAATTACTCTTCTCCAAAGTTTGTATTTGCTGACTCCTAGGGATATTTGAATGTCGATGATAGCCTTTTTATCTTGGCATAGTTTGACGTTTCTTTCAATTGGCCTTCCTCATTCATGGCCATGTATGCATGATTGATGGTCGTTGATTTATCTTCAACGCCTTCCTTTTGTGGAATTTTCTTCTGTCTTTGACTATATGACCATTAGCAACATTGGGCAAAGTCATGTACTTCAAGCTTCTATGGAATCTGAGATGGACAATCAAAACCTCCAATTCTCTAATGGCAATTACTTCTTGGAGAGAGCATGTCGGAGAATAGGAAGTGAGGTTTCTAGGATTCCAAAGTCATTTTGAATGTGGGGCTATAGATCGCCTTGACTATCTGAATTTTCTCCCTATTGACAGTAGCCAATTCAAAGAAAGAGAACAAATCCCTTCCTTGTGCTTCTGGGCTTGTCAAAACTGGAAGTCCCGATGATGAAACCATAGCATCTAGTTGCTCAGGCATGTTGTGGGGAAAAGATATTGCTCCGGCTTGAGAAGGAGTTGGCAGGAGCGAGGTGGAGTGCACAGAGCTCCTAGGGACGGCTTGATTTCAACCATATGTCTGTACCTATTACGTCCTATCTTTCGTTTCCTGTAAATAGAAGAGAGAGGACATCATTTCCAAAATTATATTAAGAGAATAAGACTCACCCTTTTTGAAATGGGATGATTCTTTCTATTTGCCCTTGTTTTCTTGGCAGGGTGTCTTCGAATTTGGCTAGTTCACATGATGTGCTTGCTTTAAATGCCTCCTGGTCACACTAAGTCAAAGGGGATGGGAATGATCTTTGAGACATGAAGTGAGTGAGTAGAAAGACAAACATGCTTAAATTTATCATCTTGTTTTGACAAAAGCTTTTGGTGATGAAATATTTTTTCATTTTTCTATGTCTTTGGGGGAGAAAAAGCATGAGGAAGCCCAACCCTCAGTATTCTCTTTGGATGATATTTTTTTTTCATGGTTGGATAGCATCACCGGGCTGGTTTGGAGTACCGCCTCATGCTCTCAAAACAAAATATTAAAATTGTACATTAAAGTACTTGGAATGGAAAGTACAATAGTAGCACATTAGACAAGATAAGAAACACGAAATTATAAAAACAAGTAAAACTCATGAAAACTCCTATGTAAAGGAGTGCTTTGATAGTGTTGGTTCTGAAATCAAGCGCCTTTGAGTTCCTCGCCTCTAGTAGACTCGAAGTATTCGCATGAGAGGACCACTTCATTGAAGCTATGGAAGTGCAACCCATGCAACCAACAACGATGCTTGCGAGGTAAAGCCCCTATGAATAGCTTTATCATTTCTTCTTCGGCTAGTTGAGGGTAAGTTTGCATCATAAAAGCCTCCCACCTCCTTGCATACGCTCGGAAATCCTCCATTGGTCTTCTTCTGAAGTGAACCAAGTTCTAACAAGGCACTTCAGTCCCAATCTGGCTTTGATACTGAAGCAGGATTGCAGAAGACAACTCATTCTAATCTCTCATAAGGTAGATATCTACTGTGATAAACCATTGTAATGCAGACCCCGTAAGACTTTCTTGGAAGGCTTGAGTTGTGAATGACATCGGGCCATAGTACCGACTTATTTTAGCATGGAGGTACTACAAGTGGCCCACGGGACAAGTTGTGCCATTATACTTGCGGAGATTGGGTATCCACATCTCTCCAGGGGTCATGATCCTATGAGCGCAAGACGGGCTTGATGTATCTTGGTTAGGCCACTGGTTTTCCCATTGCATATTCGTTGTAGTGGTGAATATTTCTATTTCAGGGAAGTTGGACTCTACCGAGATTACCCCATTGCTTTCTTCTTGGTCAAAATTTCCGAATGAGGATGAAGTATTGAAGCTATCCTCATGGTTAGAGGACGAGCTTAGTACTTCGTTAGGATCGTAGCGGATAAAGACGTATGCTTCCTCTTCTGACGGGCCTTCATCCCGGGTGAGAGTAGGAAACAGTTATACGATGAATCGTCAGTTTCATTGTCGAAATAACGCTGGAAGTCCTTGGGATTGTATTCTAGGGCCGGGAAGTCTTCAGGGTTGTACTCTAGAGGATGGTAGCCTTCAAAGTTGTATTCTTGGGAATGCTCGAAGCTTTGGTGCGGTGACTCGTCGGTAGATGTTGAATTGATTTATTTAGGCTTTCTTTTCTTGGCTCTTGGTCTAAACCTTTTGAGTAAGGCCCTTCGTTTCGCTAGTTTGATTTTGTCAAGGGGAGTGAGAGACATTAGAGTTTCACCATCTGATTCACTTTCCAGGTTGATAGGGGTTGGTATTCTTTGGACCCTAGCTCTTGGAGTAAGCTTGGGGAGTTGTCTAGTCGTGCCCCGCTCTTGAACAGGCTCTGAGTCTATGATCTCGTACAAAGGCTCCTTGCCTTTCCTAGTGGGAAATTTTTCAGTAATAGGATGTTGCTCAGCTGTCCATTTATTATGCAAGGCTTCATTGACACGTTTCTCTCCTATCTCAACGACTAACGACTCCTCGTGTTCTGTGATCATCGGCTCTTCATAGGGCAAGGCGTTGTCAGGGTTGATGTCAATGTTATACTCTTGGTGAAAAACATGAATTAGTTCCCTCCAAGTTTTAAGGGGGCTAATCTTCCTGACAATGTACCATCGCAAGACAGGGCTAGTCAAGCTCGATTGGTATGATTGAATCATCCTTCGGACTAGGTAGGCCTGCAAGTAGGTCTCTGGGCGGGAGGTATCGGCATACCTTTCGCATTCAGGTGCTTTGAGTTTTTCAGGGATCTCAATGCAGGCGTAATTGGACAGGTCCATGGGATTCTACTCCTGTAGCTAGCTTAACTTTTTCATGATCCTTTCAAATTGTCTATGGTATTGGCTATTTTCTAGCAAATTTGCGGGTGTCATGATGGTGCTTAAAGTAGCTATGGAGTTGGGTTTGACTTGAGTGGATTCCATTTGCTTTAAGAGTTGTCGAAGGACAATGGACATCTGTCCTACGCCATCTTCAAAGTTAATGAGGCGATTTTGTACATCATTCTGATCGGGCCCTATTGCATGAGGCCATTCGCGGGTGATTGGTGGCCGATGATTCATAATTACCTGTCGTTGCGAAAACAATGAATGAGCACGAAAGTAAACAAAGATTGACCCATGGCAATGGTCTAACTGTTTTTTTATTTATCAAAAGAGGATTTTATAGACCGCAGACTTCTAACATCTAAAACTTGAAATTGAAATGACAGAATGAAATACTAGATATTAAACAAAAGTCCCTAAACAATGGGACAAAACTTTCACAATATTAACACTAAGGGGCACATGATTGCCAATTTATATGCGACGGGGAGCCTTGCTCTTGCGCAGATGCTTGCTTTCTTGGACCGGCTCTGAGGTGTGTATCTAGTCCATTCCCAAATCCCTCTCCATGAGCTTCTGCTTGCTCGTGTTGGCTGCTCTCGCTGATTGAGTGAGGGACCGATGGCTTCCATTTTGTCGGGATACGATGGTTGTGGATGTAGGACATGGAGGCATGGTGGGCTTTTTCTTCTCCCTCAAGCCCTTCAGGTACCACGATCTTTTTGCGATGGCACTTGTCCCAGGTTTCCTCAACGATAGAAATTTCGATTGCATAGTCACGGCTTGTGTTGAAAAGAACTTGAGGGATCATCCTCTTGAAAGGCGGTGGAATCTCCTGAAGGACTCTATATTGTCGTGCCACCCGATATGGGTAATAGGGAATGGCACTAGTGAGGCCGAGCAACGGAATTGGGCAGCAGCGTTTGTAAGCGTAGCGAGCTCTCTTTTCATGGAACCAACCAACACACCATTGGAATGCCTCAGGAGCTGGGTCTCTTAGGAAGTTTATCCAATTTAAACAACTTTGATTGGGAATATACGGTCCTAAAACCATAAATTTTTGTAATGGATTTTCGAAAGCATTTGTTTTTGACAATCGCATGAAGTCTCGGAATTCGCTTAGGTGAGAAAAGAACAAGACTTGTAAAATTTCAGGAGAGGCTCACATGATTTTCTCCGTGTTGTCTTTAAAACGATTAAAGGACAAGAATGTTTCAATTAAAATCATGTTGACATAATTTCCCCTCCTCAAGATCTGATCAACAATCCATACCATCTTAGGACTTATGACATTTCTTTGGTGGGGGAAAACGATGAGCCCAAAAAAGGCCAGGAGGAAAATCTCACTTTTTTGGTTCATATGATTTTGAAAACATGCATTCACGAATTCTAGTTGGCAGGTATTATGGTTGTCTTCAAAAATTTGTCTCATGACATGGATTTCAGTTCCTAAAAGTTGCGCTAACCAACGCCACGGGAGGGCACTTGTCAATGGCCTGACAAGCTTTTTCTCAAGAGGCATTCCAGTGATGATGCTGTATTCTTCTAGGGTTGGAGTTAGCTCAAACCTACCAAACATAAAAGTAAGTGTCCTTGGGCACCAAAAATGTGCCATGGCTTGTATGACTTCAGGGCGAGCAGTGATTTGGGTCAGTGATAGGAGATGACCGACTTTGGCCTTCATGCGCTCTTGGGCAAATTGATCCAATTGACCTCACCATTTGAAGAGTTCTGCTTTGGGAGCGGGAATGAATTGGATATCATCTTTCCCCATCGCATATAAACTAGGACTTTGAAAAGCTTATCCTAAATTGCCATGGGCCAATAAAAAGACTAAGTTAAAGTAAAGAAATCACTTTGCTTTTAAATAAAATGACAAGCACAAAGACATGCACATGAGATGTGTGGCTCGATTTTTAACTCAGAAGGCTTGTTGAAATTAAAAGGGTATCCGCCCATCGCAGTCTCGCGTTAGCAGCATACCCCCTTAACCTCGGCTAAGAAATTCGGAGAAAAGAAAGGCAACCTCTGCATCGTGATCTCGCGTTCGAGGTTGTATCTTTCTTAACACCATCCTAGAAATCCTATGGCGGCTTAGGTCCGGCGGCCGGGTTGTGTGTGCCATGTGTAGTATTTAAAACAGTAAAGCATGCACAACAGTTTATAATCACAAGATAATCTATTTTAAGCAAAATTAAAATAAACTTCTAAGTTACTGACTTGCATAAAAAAAAAAAAAACAAAACAAAACAAAAATAAGTCAGTAAAGTGTTTAAACAAGATAGAATGGCCTAAGTCCTCAAATGTCCCTAGTGGAGTCGCCAAGCTATCGCAACCTCTTTTTTTTGGCGCCCACGATCGGGTACGAGCGCCTAAGGAGGCTAATGGCTCGGCTAAAATTAGTTATGCCCGAACTCTCCCAAGTCCACCAATTCGCGACGTTAATAGTCTAAGTTTTTTTAACCTGTAAATCAATTTTTAAAATGGAGTCGCCACTAATCGATTTGGAGTGGGTTGATTAGAAACCCAAGTGAAGTATCGGAAGAAATACTCACTCCTGCACAACCAGAGAAATTAGGATCGGGGACTTGATTGCACTAGTTAATCATTAATGCCTTTTCGGTACCTAATCTTGTTTAAACCTTAAGGTTTTTTTGGATGTTCAAGGGATTTTCCATGCATATTTGGGAGGAAAAACATTTTTGAGTTTTTTTTTTCTAATTTTTTGGACATAAAAAGGGATTTTTTTTTTTGGATTTTTTGTTATTTTTGGAAAAATACAAGTCTTTTTGGCTTTTTCTGAATTTGTTTTTCATGAATTTTTGGCTTTTTTGGATTTTTGGCATTTTTTGGAAAATATGAAAATTTTTTTATTTTTTGGAAAATAAAATATTTTTTAATATTTTTTTAAATTTTTTTAATTTTTTGGAAAATAAATTTTTTTTATTATTTAATTTTTAAAATAAAACTTTGATTTTTTTTGAAAATAAATAAATTATTTATTATTTATTTAAAATATTATTAATAAAAAAATGACCCGGCCGGATCCACGAGTTGTGTCCGACCCGGCCGATTTGGGCCCGCAACGCGGGCCCGACTCAGATTTTTCTCCACTTTTTTTCTTTTTCCAAGCCCATGAACTAACCCAGGCCCATTTACGCACAAAAACAGCCCACACAACCGGGCCCAGAAGACTTGAATGGGGGAAAAACCCTACCCGGATGGGGGTTTCGCTGGACCCGGTTCTGACCCGGCAGGCACCTCTCTCCCTTCTTTTGTCTTCGCGGCGCCGATGAAGGATGACCGGGACGTCACAGGGCGATGACACGGCGACGGTGGCGACGCGGCAGGCAACGGCACGGTGATGGTGTGAGGTACGATGGCGGCCGAACACCACAGGGGTCTCGGCGAATCGTCGGGGACGGCGTCGAGGGTGGAAAGTGTCACAGCGACGATGCAGCAGGGTCGTTGCTGGTTCGGGGACAATGTCGGGGGAGGACTGCAGCACGGCACGGCAGTAGTCCAGTGCAGCGACGGCTAGGGGTGAGCGGTTCCGGTTCCTTACTGTGTTCCGTCGGGAACTGGAACCTACCTTCGGGCATGGGTTCCTAATTTTTGGAACCGGAACCTACCCTGTCACAGGTTCCGGGGTCGGTTCCAGGTTCCTACAGGTTTTTTTTTTTTTTTTTTTCATTTTCAAAATAAATTATGCAACAATTGCTCAATCCCGCTATTGGGTAAGATCTTAAGGAAAAGCTGTGTTTGATGTTATAAAACAGCATTTTCAGGTTCCAACAGGTTCTAATGAGGTTAAAACATTAAAATCAGACTGCCTTTGTTTGAGCAATTGCACATAGGTTTAAGTAGAATGTAAAACCAAAAACATAGTAACTCATTTCCCGAAGAAAACTATGTAAACACAACCATATAGCCCAGCATATCAGAAATATACATTTTATTTTGGATTCTAGTAATTTGCTTTTCATAAACACTACATCCCTTTACAAAAAATGGGCAACAAATAAATTGTGAAAAACTGAAAATGGTAGAACAGATAGTACTTGTCCCATTCAAGGAAGAAATCACTGTGAATAGAAAAATGGAGGAATTGTACAATGGGTTCAAGAATAAACTTACGACAAAGTGGGGATAATCAAGAGTCGAAGTTTTGTAGTCCCCTCCTTCTCCACAAACGTTAATTCCATACAACCTGGTCTTCTCGTGTTGTTCACAACTTTGAGATCACAATAGCTCGCTTTTCCAACTCAACTGTTTACATAAATTTGAACATCAGAATCCATCCATTAACATGAGAGAGTTAGAAAGGAAGGCCCTCCTAGGTCACAAAGTAAGAAAAAGCTGACATAAACAGACATTTTTCATATATCAAACTCTCCATATAATCATGCAATGCAGTATATACGAGCAAACATTAAAAGATCATGCTTCTGGATATCTAACCTGATTTTACCAGTCAAAATGCAAACAAGATAAAATTTGAATCTTCCCCTTATCACGGAGAAGAATGAACAATTTATTCCATTATTAAGGACGAAAGAGACCATTATGCAGTTTATGTCCATAAGCACAGATAACCAAATTATGAAAGGAAAACAAGGGTGCAATAAAAGTACATGAGCATTACTAAATGCAGAAATGACGTGAAAGCATGCCTTCCCCTGCAAATAAAGAGTCCAAGTTCACTTTCAACTAGCAAAAGGAATGTTAAACAAGTATTTGGCCCTCAACCAAATAGAAACCTCAGTCATTGGCCTCCTTAACAACAGGTCCAGAATCATGTCCATTCAGAACAAGAGATACCCTTCACCCTTACTACCCTGAAGTGATATTAAGACTGGAAGATCTTGCTCAAGTAGAAATTGAGCGCACCATTCATCACAAGATTGCTAAACTCTGTCTCCAGTAGTCAGGGTTGAGTTTAGAACGTTTCTAAAAGCACCATCTAATTACACTTCAGACAAATGTCTATGCAAATTACCCATGAGAGTGCATACTTCAATGTTCTATTAGATCAAGGCTGTTCTCGGTTTGGAGGTAGCAATCTTTCAGGACGGCGGGGGGGCGGGCGAGCGGTGTCGAGGCAGCTGATTGAACCAATACGGAGAGATTCCATCCTTTGGATTTTTGACTTCCCTAAACCTGAGCATCATCTTGGTGCACCGAGTGTCTTAATCAGCATGATTGCACACAGCTTATGCCATGAAGAAAATAACATAAAAAATGCAGGAAGTACCAAACGGTTCAAAGGCGTCGCCGAGCGGAGGGGGGGCGAGCGATGATGAGTCGTCGTTGAGGGCGTCGCTGAGCAGAGGAGGGGCGAGCGGTGACGAGTCGTCGTTGAGGGCGTCGCTAAGCAGAGAGGGGCGAGCGGTGACGAGTCGTCGTTGAGGGCATCGCTGAGCAGAGGGGGGCGGGGGGCGAGCGGTGATGAGTCATCGTCGAGGATGTCACCGAGCAGAGGGGGCCGAGCAGCGACGAGTCGCCGTCGAGGGTGTCACTGAGTGGAGGGGATCAACGGCGTCGAGTCGTTGTCGGGGCGTTGCTGAGTGGGTGGGGGCAAGCTTCGACGAGTCGTTGTCGAGGGCGTCGCCGAAAGGAGGGGGGTGAGCGGTGTTGAGTCATCGTCGAGGCATCGCCGAGTCGAGGGGGCCGTGGCAACGGGTCTTCGTGGACTTCGAGGGCGTCGCCGAGCGGAGGGGGGTGAGCGGCGACGAGTTGGTGGCAGCGGTGTCGTCGAGCGAAGGGGAGCAAGTGGCGTCTGGGGGTGAGCAGGGAAAGCCATGGAGAGAGGCGGGAGTCGGATGCTAGGGTTAAGAGACAGAGACAGAGGAGAAAGGAATGGACGAATAAAATTAGGGTTTTTTTAGGAAGTTTCGGTTCTGGTCCCGGTTCCGGTTCCGGTTCCTATAGGAACCGGAACCGAACCGAGAACCGCCGGTTCCAAAAAAAAAAAAAGGAACCGGAACCTTTCTCTTTGGAACCGGGAACCACGCTCACCCCTAGCGACGGCGGGTGCGGCGACGGCGACAGAACCCCTACCTTCCGGAACCCATTCACTCATATCTGGACGGCGTCAGGGCACAACTCGGGGTGGCGGTGGTGGTTTGGCAGGTGCCTCCTTTCTCCTCGTATCTGGCCCTCCCTCCTCCTCAGATCTGGGCTTCCTTTTTGCTCGTGCTCTCTCCCCTCTGGCTAGATCCGAGCCTCCACCGGCCAGATCTGACCTCCTCGGACTCGCTCGCCGACGGCCTCCCCCGAAGTCTCTTAATGGGAGGTCGGCCGAGCTCGCGACCTGACTTCTCTCTCGCTTGCTCTTCGATTCCTCCCCCGAAGTCTCTCAGTGGGAAGATCTTGGAGCTCGCTCGTGATTTTTCGTCGACGGAAGTGCTCCTCTATTTATAGGCGAGGAGGAGGCCGGTCGACGGAGGTTCGGCCGTCGGCCCTCGCACGTCGACCGGCCCTGGGTGCGGCTGAACTGGCGTCAAATCTTCCTCCTTCCACGGAGGCATGCTCGCCTTCAATGTTGCGTCCTCTCAGCCACCGACCTAGGCTCCTCTCTCTGTTGTAGGTTGTGCTTGAGCGCGTCTTCGTTGCTGCGCGTGTCTTGCAGAGGCGGAAGAAGGAGGAAGGAAGAAGACAAATGGGAGAAAGAAGACAAAGGAGAAAGAGGGGGCCGGGCCGGGTTAGGTCGCAGATGGGCCTCGCGGACCTGCGCGAAGGAAAAGAAAAGGGGAGAGGGGCTGGGCTTTTGCTTTTCTTTTTGTTTTTGTTTGTTTTTACTATTTTTTGTTGTTTTCTCTTTTTATTATCTATTTATCCGAAAAGACAAAATAAAAAACTTAATTAATAAACTTAATTAAAATTGAGGCGTCAACAAGGATTCGAATGAGCAGGCCCAGATCTGGAGGGAGGAGGCTTGCCGTCACCGTCCTCACGAAGCCGCCGTTGCCTCGTTGCTCCACCCGAGCTCCACCGCCAACGCCAACACTCGCAAGCGGCCCTCCGCTGAGCCGCTCCACGTCACCGCTGCCACTCGCCGCATCACCACCACTGTCAAGCCCGTCGCCGCCGTCATCAGTGCCTCCAAGAGGCCCTAGGGTTTCAGCCAAGAACCGGGTCGGGCGTGGATCTAAACCGAGTAGGGTTTTAGGCGAATATAGGCCGATTTTGGGCTTGTGGGCTTGAGCTGGTTTAGTGTGGGCTTTGCTTTTTAAAAAAGAATTAGACCAAATTGGGCTAGCACATCAGGCCCAGCCCAGCTGGGTCTAGGCTCGAGTCGCTTGGCCTGTTTTGGTCCTGGTTCAGCCGTCTAGCTCGATCCCGGCCCCGTTCACGAATCGGGTCGGACCCAACCCAGGGATCCGACCAGGTTCGTTTTAAATATTATATTATTGTAATATTAAAATAATATTTTTAAAAAAATTATTCTTTTAAAAAATAAATAATAAAAAAATTCGAAAATCCAAAAAATATAGGGTTTGATTAGAAATTGTCATATTTTGTCTTCTTAGTGTAATTAGGCCTTTGCTTGCTTGTATTTTGATTATATTGCATGTTTAATTTACATGTTTAATTATGTTTGTAATTGTTTATTTTGCATGTGTTAATTTTGTGACAATTAGCATCTTGATAGCTATCATTGTTACTTTAATGATTGCGCAACCGTATAATCACCTCACATGTTAGTGGATAAGTACAAAATCAATCCAAACTACCTGCCAAAAATTATTTTGTTAAAATGAATAAGATTAGGTACCGAAATGGCACTAATTAGTCAATTAGTGTAATCAAGTCTCCGATCCTAGATTCTCTAGTTGCGTAGGAAGTGAGGTATACTCCCATGCCTCATTTGGTTTCTAGCTAACCCTAATAGGCTAGTGGCGACTCCTTTTGTGCAAAATTCCTAAAAATATCCCAATGTCACGCGAGATATTGGCTTGGGAGAGCCCGCGCTTAATCATGGGCCTTAGATCCATCCCTTAGGTAATACCTCAAAACCTGTTCTCTCCCCGAGGGTAGGTCACGACAATTAAAAAGATAAAGATAATATAAAGATAAAATGGAAATTAGTTTGGTGAAAGAAAGTGAGGTGGAAGAAGTTATGAAAATAAAAAATTACTTTTAAAAGGTGAAAAATATTTTCATCACTTTTAAAGTTGTTTTTTCCAATAGCGAAAAACGTTTCTTTTAAAAGTGGAAAACATTTTCCTCACTTTTGAATGTGTTTTTTTTTTTTTTTCTAATAGCGGAAAACGTTTTCTTTGATTAGTTCATTTTCCATAAAACGATTGCCGAAAAATCCAAAAAACGTTTTCCGATAAGTTATTTTTCATTAAACAAATGGAGCCTTAATGAGATCACAATCCTTTTTTTCTCAAAAATATACTCAATTAGTTATTTGACAAATATTCTATGGATGGGCAAATGCATCGATTAACGATTCTTCTTTATCTATCTTTTTTTTTTTAACATAAAAAAATTTCTATCTTATAAACAGCCCAATCAAAAAAAAAAAATCAATCTCAAAATTCCTACATATTGTGTCAATAACTTCTTTTCATTAATTAATAATTCACATGTTGTATGATACAGCGATTTCACAAAGCCTTTCGGATGTCAATTTTTGTAGACAGGCAATGCATGTGTATTTTTGCTATTATACAATAGAATAACACACAATAAAAGAAGCCCACTTACACACTAGAAAGAAAAACCAACTTAACTTCTGTTCGGAGCTCTTGATTAATTAAAAACCTTGACTGATATTATCAGAAAAATATCTTGATTAATTTCTTTGGAAAAATAAAATATGTACTTTCTATAGTTGTGCTTTCTCCTGCCTTTTTTTTTTTTTTTTTTTTTTTTTTTGGTACTCTAATTTTACGTGTTTTTAAAAGCATACAAAATTAATGAATCAAAAAGCTAAAAGTAATTTTTTGCAATGACAACCTAGAATCAATATCTTCTTATGCCATAGAAAGTGAAGGTAATTTCCCCTCTTTTTATCTTTAGTTAAGCAGCCCTTAAATAAATTACCAATGGATGATGTGATTGTTGCACTCAGAAAATTAATTGTCTTCATGCGAACATTCCTATAAATAGACAAAATTTACAATTTATATTCTCTTTTGAAACTAGATATATAGATTCCTAGAAATTTTTATTTATTGTAAGATTAATATAATGAAAAATCTCAAATTGGTACATTTGTGCTGCATCTACCCTAAACTAATTTTTGTATGACAAAAACTCACGAACTACTTTATTCATGCCACATTTATCCTAAATTAACTTCTATGTAACAAAGAATTCCAAATTGATATTCTTGTACCACATTTATTGCTAAAAAATCCCATATTTATTATTGTTTCAAGTAAATGTGGCACGGTATATTAGTTTAGGATAAATGTGACACACGAGTCTATCATCTTAGGATTTTTGTAACACAAAAATTAGTTTAAGGGTAAATGTAGCGTGGGTGTATTGCTTTGGAAGTTTTTTTTTAACACAAAAACTAGTTTTGGGTAAATGCGACACATTAGTCGTGACATTATTTTTGGATGCATAATCGTTAAACGATTCTTTGAATTTGCCCGAGGGGAAAGTAAAGCGATAGAATCAAGTTCTGGCATTTATACTAACTAAAATATGATCTACTTTGATTGAGAAGGTTGGAATAAAGGCTAAGAGTTAAAGTTTGATTTTTCAATCACTACTCCAAATTAAAATCCAATGATCTTCACTCTAACCACTGTGATTCTCACACAACATCCAACAGGCATCACTAGCCTAACGTGATTCATGGGGAATATAGAAATCACCAATTTTAACTTGCTATCACAAGTAAAGTCACAAAAAGGCCAAAAGAGGGTGATAAATGCTCACTCCAAATTGAAGCAATTCCAAAGCATCGAGTCGATTGCTTTGATTTTAGTAGACAAGCATATTCTTTCCTTAAATACTAATTTTTGTGTCAAATCCATGGATGCATAATCATCAAGCGATTCTTTGAATTTGTCCAAGGGGGAAGTAAAGCGATAGAATCAAGTTCTGGCATTTGTACTAACCCAAGCAGGATCTACTTTAATTGAGAAGGTTGGAATAAAGGCTGAGCGTTAAAGTTTGATTTCTCAATCACTACTTCAAATTAAAATCTAGTGATTTTCACTCTAACCACTATGATTCTCACATAGCGTCCAACAAGTATCACTAACCTAACGTGATTCATAAAGTATATAGAAATCATCAATTTTAACTTGCTATCACAAGTAAAATCACAAAAAAGGCCAAAAGAGGGTGATAAATGCTCACTCCAAATTGAAGCAATTCCAAATCATCGAGTTGATTGCTTTAATTTTAGTAGACAAGCATATTCTTTTCTTGAATACTGATTTTTGTGTCAAATACGTGAATGAAGTCGTCCACGATAAAACATTGCATCAGAGCGCATGTATCTCACACCACATCGCCGTCAGCTAATGTGGTTTGTGACCATTGTGTTCACAACTTGTCATCCATAGCTGAACAATTGCCACGTAGTATGCAACATTAGCTGAACATTTTTCTCCATTTATACATGATATTTCACAAGGATGCATGTGGTGCATGATGGTCGTTGGACATTTTGATCTTCCACATGCTACCCCATGAAGGACATGCAAGTGGCGGCCCACCTCTAGCTTAACTTAATTAAGCCTTAAACGTTGCAAATCAAGGCTTGAAACATGCAACTAAGAACCTACAAAAGTCAAGTCCAAGAATTCGTGACCTCAAACTAAGTTTTCTTTTCCTTCAAGAAAAGAAAAGGATCAGCGCCACAACTTAGAATTCATTAGTTTGGGATAAATGCAATTCATTACTCGCGACACTACTTTTGGATGCATAATCGTCAAGTGATTCTTTGAATTTGCTCGAGGGGGAAGTAAAGTGACAGAATCAAGTTCTAGCATTTGTACTAACCCAAGTATGATCTACTTTAATTGAGAAGGCTGAAATATAGGTTGAGAGTTAAAGTTTGATTTCTCAATCACTACTCCAAATTGAAATCCAATGATCTTTACTCTAACCACTGTGATTCTCACACATTGTCCAACAAGCATCACTAGCCTAACGTGATTCATGGGGAATATAGAAATCACCAATTTCAACTTGCTATCACAATTAAAATCACAAAAAGGCCAAAAAAGGGTGATAAATGCTCACTCCCAATTGAAGCAATTCCAAAGCATCGAGTCGATTGCTTTGATTCCAGTAAACAATCATATTATTTCCTTGAATACTGATTTTTGTGTCAAATTTGTGAATGAAATCGTCACCGCGAACATTGCACTAGAGCGTATGTATCTCACACCATGTCACCGTCAGCTGATGTGGTTTGTGACCATTGTGATCACAACTTGTTATCCATACATAAACAATTGTCATGTAGTGTGTGACATTAACTAAACATTTTTCTCCATTTATACGTGATGCTTCATAAGGAACCACAAGAAGGTTGCTGAACATTTTGATCTTACGCACGTTGCCCCGTGAAGGACATGCAGTTGGCGACCCACCTCTAGCTTAACTTAATTAAGCCCTAAACATTGCAAATCAAGGCTCGAAACATGCAACTAAGAACCTACAAAAGTCAAGTACAAGAATTCGTAACTCAAACTAAGTTTCATTTTTCCTTCAAGAAAAGAAAAGGATCAATGCCACAACTTAGAATTCATCAATTTGGGGTAAATGTCACTCATTACTCATAACACCACTTTTGGATGCATAATTATCAAATGATTCTTTGAATTTTCCCCAGCGGAGTAAAGCAACAAAATCAAGTTTTGGCATTTGCGCTATCTCGATTATGATCTACTTTAATTAAGAAGGCTACAATATAGGCTGAAAGTTAAAGTTTGATTTCTCAATCACTACTCCAAATTGAAATCTAGTGATCTTTACTCTAACCATTGTGATTCTCACACATTGTCCAACAAGCATCACTAGCCTAATGTGATCCATAGGGAATATAGAAATCACCAATTTTAACTTGCTATCACAAGTAAAGTCACAAAAAGGCCAAAAGATGGTGATAAATGCTTACTTCAAATTGAAGCAATTCCAAAGTATCGAGTCAATTGCTTTGATTCCAGTAGACAAGCATATTATTTCCTTGAATATTGATCTTTGTGTCAAATCCATCAATGAAGTCATCACCATGAACAGTGCACTAGAGCGCATGTATCTCACACCACTTTGCCGTTAGCTGATGTGGTTGGTGACCACCGTGATCACAACTTGTCATCCATATCTAAACAATTGCCACGTCTTGTGCGACACCAGCTGAACAATTTTTTTTCCCATTTATACATGATGTTTCACAAGGATGCATGTGGTACATGATGGTCGCTAAACATTCTGATCTTCCACACACTGCCCCGTGAAGGACATGCAGGTGGCTACCCACCTCTAGCTTAACTTAATTAAACCCTAAACATTGCAAATCAAGACTTGAAACATATAACTAAGAACTTTCAAAAGTCAAGTCCAAGAATTCGTAACCTCAAACTACATTTTCTTTTCCTTCAAGAAAAGAAAAGGATCAGTGCCACAACTTAGAATTCATCAGATGATGGATGGGAAATCTTTCGAGCCCACCACATGTCTCCATTGTTCTTTTTCTTTATTAGTAATTTTTGGGTTCAGAAGTCTCCGATTGTTCACCAGCAAATAACAAAATACCATACACAATTACCTATATTTACATTAATAAAAAAAGGTTGAGTGAAAATTGGCTGCCCTGTCTCATGGTCGTGGTATAATATTCAGTTTCAACCTTTAATACTCCCGATTAATTAGAGAGTTCTTGAAATACAAACTAGCAAGAGATTTATTCACAAAATATTTCGAATTTGTTACCCCATAAAAGAAAATTCAACTCTTTTGTGATCAAGCTATTATGTCTATGATACCACTATTAAGTTAAAAGTTGGATCCGGTCTAACAATTCAAGACAAAGAAAACCTCAGGATAAAATAATTGTACTCTCTTAATTTATCAATTTTAAGCAAACAAAAGCCCCCTGTTGAATTTCACAGTCAAAGAAACGTACGATTCGAGACTTGGGAATTATGACCAAATTCTGGATGGTTTCAAATTATATTGCATACAATCTTTTTTTATTAAAATTTAAGGGATAACGATGGAAACAGTTCATGGACTTTGGCCCAATATATAATTTGGTCCATGAACTTTTAATTTGTTTAATGTGGTCCCTGAACTCTAGCTCATTGTGTAATATAATCCCTGAACTTTTTGTGCATATTCAATACAATCCATGAACTGTATGTAAATATTCAATGTAGTCATTCCATTAATTCAAGACCAAGGACTACATTGAATATTTTGATAGAATTCAGGGACTCTATTGAACTTGAACCAAAAGTTCGGAGATTTCGTTGAATAAATTAAAAGTTCAAGGACCACATTGCACATTGGGCTAAAGTTCAGGGATTACATTGAATAAATTAAAAGTTCATAGATTAAATTGCATATTGGGTTAAAGTTCAGGGACTGTTTGTGTTATTTTCCTAAATTTAAAGTATTCTATAATCTTTTATGTTCAAGATCTACTTAAGTGTTTGATATGAGGCTTTCTCATGTCTATAGAGAAACAAATTTTTATGTGAATTAGTTAGCAAATTTTGCTTTAAGCACTTACGCATAAGTCTACATAGATTTTTATTTTAAAAAAAAAATTGATTATTATGCTAGTTGATGATCAAGTAGAGTATTTAGATTTTCATTCAATGGAATTTGATTTCTAACCTACTTGGTGAGGGAACATTACCAAAAAAATCATAAATTTCTTGTAGTTGTGTTAGTTCAACTCTAATTTTTTTTTTTTTTTTGCCAAATGAGTCCTAAATCTTTTACATTTGTGTCAATTCAATATATCCGGTCAATATTAATCAGTCAGTGCTAACATGAACATTGGCCATCCATCCTATGATGCCGTTGATGTAGGCAATTTTTAATAATATTATAATATTTTTGTGAATTTTTTCTTATTAAAACGTGGATAATTGCAATAAAAAAAACTCGTTATTTATTAATTTATTTTTTTGGTCGATAGCTCGTTATTCATTAAAAAAAAAACGACTAATTAAGAATCGATCGGATAACAGAAACTAAAGATAGATTGCGAGCTTCTCCGAGTAATCTGGATTCCAAATCGAAGCTAAGTATAGAGAAGAGGGGTTTTCTTAAGGGGCTTGTCGCCCATTATTCTTTTGTTTGTCGGTACTATACTATACTGGACAGCTCTTTGATTCACATAACCTTCAACCATTTCTTTTGTTTACATATTGAAGTTTTTTCGTTAATAACAGTCGGCTAGGATAGCATTGCGCAGACATTCAATAGATTAGCAGAGTCTCAATCCATATTGATTCCAATCTCCAAGGTAGACCCCTTCTTCTAGCTATTGCACATAATTTTGAACCAAAACTGAAAATGCAGCAAAGCTAGATTTTCAGTTAATCAAGCTTAATTTGAAGCCCAAGATTTTCAGTTTTGAACAAAACTGAAAATGCTTAATTTTGAACAAGCAAATTAAGCAGCAAAATTAAGCAGCAGCTAATCAAGCTTTTGTTGACAAATGAAGCCCACGAAGCAGATGAATCAAGTACAAGACCATTGCCTGGACTATTATGGCAACTATTGAAAAGATCAACAACAAAACCATTTCTCGCTTTTTGGCGAATAAAGCCGCGTTATCAGAAGTTAAAAGAGACTCCCAAATCTCAGCTGCTTCGGAAGAGATACCGGCATGCTTCCTCTCAAGCGAAGCTAGGCGACTCCAACCCGTCTCTGCCTGAACATTAACTTTGGTTGTTTAAATTTAATATTGGCTGTCAGATTCTTGGCTCGTGCTGTACATTTGACTGGATTTTGCATTCCCTGTTGTATTGTTGTGAATCCTCATTGAAGGTTTTTTTGGTGTGATTTCTGCCAATGCATATGGGGACCTGCTTCATCAAGTGAGAGAGATTAGCTGTTCACACTAGGAGAAGAAGTTACGATGATTCCAATTTTCAACTTCAATTACCACAGAGATAATTTTTGGATGGGATACGCATCTGCTTCTTTGGTTATTGGCATCAAGACATTAAAGTCCCAATTATCATGTAGCAAACGAAGAATGCCGCTCATGCACATAACTTCGTTTTCTTGGTGAAAGGCATTTTAGTGCAGTCAACAATTACAGCTCTCATAGAGAACTTAGTAAACTCACCGAGCGGAAATCTTAACATTACTCTTGTGTGCTCTAGTGTCCTAAAACCAAAGTCCACCTCTTTGTATCCAAAATATAAAACCTCTTTTAGCTGACTTAAACTAGCAAATTTGTTGTTGCTTCATATGTTCGATCAACCAAATGCCCAATCAAGACTTTTCTACTTGGGATTTGGAATTTATATTTGGATCAGAAACCTTTTCTAATTGAGAATCTTAAGAAGTTTCCTTTTTATTCACCAAAACAACTTTCTTTGAACAACAAAGACTTGATATTTAATTGTTAACATGGTTTCATTTATCCAATTAATTAGTCATATGATCTCGTTCAATGGTGACTAATATATCCCATTGGTCCCATGTCACTCGTATGGTAAAATATTAAATTCTTAAAGGTGGCTTTTGGTCCAAGCCACAACCAACAAAGGTAAAGTTCTAGAAAGGCGTGGCTTGCCCCAACGGATGTCCACAACAAATGCAATCGATTGATGGATGGATGGATGGCCCAAAGTTTCCATAAGCCCCTTGGGAAATCTGGAAGAAGGAGAGTTGCATATTGCCCCAGATTTATGTCCCACGTCATTTCCCCTTTTTTTAAAAAAAATAAAAAGTCATTATCTTCATTTCTTGCATGCCTAGGAATCGGTATATGCCCCCCACCAAAGTCTTCTCAATCGATGAAATTAAATAATAATATGAAATTTATCAAATTCTAGCAGATCATAACACGGTGGTCCTTCATTTAGATATGCGCGTGAAATCCCCATCTCATTGTGTTTAATTAGCTAATTTTGGGTACAAGCAACGTGAAGTTAGAATTTTTTTTTTAATTAGTGGTGATGAATTAAGGAGTAGAGCAATAAAAAGAAAAGGAAACAATCAATCAAATTGCAAATGAAAGGAGCCCATTTCAACCTCGGAGCGAAAACCCATCGCAGCGTCGACATCAGTGACTTTCAGCTAAAATTGATCGGATGGATTTAATTGACAAAATTTGAAAAGGTTTAGGATTCAATTCGTAAAATTAAAAGTTTTGGAACTGAATTGACAAAAATACAGTAGGATTAAGACTTTTTGGACAATTTCCCTTTGTTTCATGTGTGTCTCATATATCTCTCTATTCCCATGTCACTCGTATACGGGCTATTATCCCAGTAAAATGTCAAATTCTTAATGCGGGTGGAATATGATCGAAATAATAAAATTCTTAATGGACCATATTTTGTTATATCTGCAACTCCCAGTCCGATGATAAAGACCAATCGATTATCTTCACAAATAAGAGCAAAGTAAGGAATATTGAGATGGCTCAGTAAAATAATTACACTAAGTGATACGATCAATTTTAGAAGCAAAGAACTTAATTTGAAGTCATCTTATCATAATCATTCTGAGAGATACTTTCTCCCGTCTCACGGTCCAAAACTGCACAAGCACAAAATTAAACAAAGTTTATTGTGGACAGGAGAGGCCGTACGAAGAAAAGAATAGAAAAACAACTAAGAATATATACATAGAGAGAGAATAATGTCCCTACAAATTAAATCAATCCAAGCAAACAAGCCAACATCCACACACGACCTTGCTCGAAACAAACACATTGATCAGTCATGGCTCCTTCCGACGGGAGAAGCTAGCCGTTGGCTGCCAAAGCTGCCACCGAGATCGTGTTGCAGAAACTAGAGATCCTGCTCTCTCACCCAGTGTGCGTCGAGTGCTTATTGATGCAAACCCGTGTGAAGGATGCCAAGGCGAAGCTGGCCATGATCCAAGAAATCCTTTCCACTCAAGACAGACTACCCAGACCCATGGAACCCATGGAGTGGTTGGGGTGGCTCCTCCATGCCATGTCCGACGCTGAGGAATTCATTGACAAGTTCCACCTCAGAGAGGCCCGCAAGAGGCACGAGGCCCTCCACATGGCGGCAAGGCCGTTTGCCGAGCTCGTCTCCAAGTACAAGCTGTGGAGGGACTTGTCCATACTGGTGAATAAGATGGAGAAGTTGTGTGATGAGAAGTTCTTGAAGGAGGAGGCCGAGGGCAAGAGGAAAAACGAACCTGCTAGTTCCTCCTCCCGTGCAAGGGTTCCATGGCAAGGCAAAAAATTGGCGAGGCTGACTAATTTCTGGGATCGGCAAGCACCGACGAATTTCGTATGTCACGCAGCCAAGAAAGAGGATATAATGAAGTGGATCAAGACGGCACAGTCAACAATCCAGGGGACTTCGATTTGGGGCGGGCAAGGCACCGGCAAGACGTTCTTAGCGAGATGGGTCTACAGCCAAGCGAAGTACATGGACTATGAGCGGCGCGCTTGGGTCCACCTCTCGGGCAGCTTGGACAAGCGGGAGTTCCTGTTGGAGATACTGAAGCAAGTCGAGAAGCTAGCGAGGGAAATGAAGGACACGGATATTGTGGAGATAAAGAAAATGCTGCTCCCGAAATTTTCCGATGCAAAGGGATTCCTCATAGTGTTGGATGACGTGCAGCCGTCCGACGAGCCACTTTTGCAAGAGTTGGTGATGAGCATCCAGTTCTTTTCGCATGTCCACATAATTACCACAACTCAGAACGAGAGGATAGCCTCGTTAATGAATTCCAGGGAAGAGCCGATCATGCTAAATAAGTTGGATCATCACGAAAGCCAGGAGATGCTCGCTTGGAAGTTGCATGGAGTACCCGATGGTCTGAAACTCTCAAATGAGGAGAACAGTATCCTAAACATGTGTTTTGGCTTGCCGCTCTGTATATCCTTACTCGGTGGGTTTCTGTTGAATGCTGGAGAGCACGAACGCAAAGCATTGGCGAAAGAGGGTTCTATGATGACATTGTTAGATATATTACAATTCAGTTGCCATAAATTGCCGGTCCATCTAAAACCGTGCTTCATTTACATGGCTTTGTTCCCCGTAGTATTCCCCATTCCGACAAGAAGGCTAGTGAGGCTGTGGTTGGCTGAGGGCTTATTGGATTCGTATTGTCACGACATAGAAAGGAAAAGGACTAGGCCGCCCGAGGATGTGGGAGAGACGTTCATTCTAGAGCTCGCGAATAGGAACGTGATTGATGTGGTGAGCTGGAGGGCAGATGGATCCCCCAAAGCTTGCCAAATGCTCACCTCTCTGTATGACATGATCCGCCCGATCGCAATGAGCGCAGGGTTCATCCACATACATGCCGCTATCCGCAATCCAACTGGCAAGCAACAACAGCTGCCGACCCAACTGCTAGAAAGAACCAAGGTCCGGTGGTTTGCAGAGCACACGAGCATAGTCACTGACAGCCACAGTGGCAGCTTCCCTGATTTATGCCTCGGCCATGTCCGCTCGTTTCTGTCGTTCTACATGAAGAGAGGCATTCTCAGCAAGGATATCAGCACGTTCCTTGGGAACACGACCTCCAAGACCGCCTATAGCTTGCTAAGGGTGCTTGACTTGGAGGGTGTGCATAAGCCATCCTTGCAAGGTGTGCTCCACAAGCTGGTGCTCCTAAGGTACCTAGGATTGAGATCCACGGTGTTAGACTCACTCCCGAGCACGGTTGCAGATCTGCACCATCTTGAGACTCTTGACATAAAGCACACCAACATCACTTCCTTGCCGAGTTCCTTCTGGAAGGCGAGGAGCTTGAGGCACCTGCATCTAAACTGGTTCTACATCAATTTGAATACCATCCTCAAGGCTTGCAGCAACAATGTCATGGCCTTGACTCGACTCCAAACCTTAAGCGGGCTGGTTATCGGTGAGGTCAACGAGAACTTGATGAGGGACCACATGGATAGCTCGACCCCGCTCACCACGCTCACCACGCTCAAGCTTTACTTGCGACGCTCGGGTGGGGACACCGCAGGCGCTGGAGGAAAAGCAGTAGCCGATTGGATTAGCTTCAGGCTCACCAATCTCCAGTCCTTGACCTTCGGGGTGATCGAAAAAGCCGAACCCACGGAAAAAGCCCATCCTGCGAAAGAAGCGAGCACGCAAAAGGAGCCAAGCCCGCGACATCTCAGATAGGCCCATTACCGAAACTGTCGTTGGCAGAACATGACTACCTGTTGGAGCTCTACTTGCTGGGCCAACTCGATAAACCCATCTGGAGAGAGCTCTTGCCGGGCTCACTCAGGGTATTGACTTTGTCGTATTCGAAGGTGGAAAGAGACATGATGCCCGAGTTGGAGGGTCTCCTGAGGAACCTGAGGACACTCAGGCTCTTGGCCAATTCTTTCCTAGGCACTAGTCTGAAGTTTATCAAAGATGGATTTCCGAGCCTCAAGATCTTGAAGATTTGGAAGCTGCCTAAGCTTGAGAAGGTGATTATTGAACAAGGAGCAATGCCACATCTCAAAGAACTCGAGTTTAGGCACCTCAATAGCACGAAATATGTTGAAGGGATCAACCATTGCACAGAATTGGAGAATGTATTTGTCACACCCCAACGTAGTGATCTTGTTAAGGAACTCGAGGGCCAAATAGGAGCGACCACAATTTTGTACAAATCTGAAGGCATCAAAGGCCCGCATTTACGAACAATGACAAAGACTAACAGGTATGGGACCATATCAAATCTCAAACGTGTTCTTTATGCATGATTATGAAAATGTTTTTTATTAACTCGATAATTTCAGTAATTACTTATTAGTGATTAAAAAGAATGATAAAAATCATGGACAAAAAAGGAGAGATTCCATATTTGTACATTGAAAACGACAGTGAGACGCCTGGACCTACGAAGACGATAGGAAGAGGACAATATTGAATCTCAAGCATGTTCTTTGCACGTGGTGACAAAAAAATGTTTTCGTAGACTTGATAATTTATCGTTAGTGATTAAAAAGAACGATTATGATTTTTATCAAATAAGAATTACCTTGGCTTGTTCCACCATACCAAGTCAATAAATATTAAGAATCTGTGAAGGGTACAGTGAGATACTAATTAACATCAAAAAATTGCACCGGACACAATCATATTATTCATAGAAACTAGTCTACATTTTTTTTTTTCAGTCATTAATCGCAATACAAAATCACGTGGGCAGTATCATTTAACCTTTATGGACCTTATGTTGGATTCAAAAGTAACCTTTGGAACCAACGTTATCCCTTGTAACTTACACATTTTGAGCGAGCCTTTCACCTAGCTCAACTACAAGATGCTGAAGAAGAGACAGAGTGATTTTTTTTTTTTTTTTTTTTAACACTAGTTAAGACCTTTCGTTTATGTACTGTATTATAGTTCGAGAAAAGAAGCGTCTCATATAGGAACAAATCTACAAGGTCGCTTTCTTTTCACCATTACAAGTACTATTGGGACATGTGTATGCACTTGTGTGCGAAGCTTATTTATTTAGCGGTTTCTTATTTCCTACAGTTGGGACAAGGACGAGGATGAGGACGCTTCTCATTGAATACGAGCCACTACAATGATCTTTACAGTTGAACATATGTATATGTCCCATCCTCCCACCCCGCCAACCCCTCCCTTTCTCTCTCTAAGTGTGCAAACAAATAATTTCATGAAATTGTTATCTTATGTGATGAACTTACATTATGCCATTCATCCAATGCAAGATATTCTTTCTTCAGTCTTGGGCATCTATGTCAACATTTACTCAATCCAATGAGGTCAGAAAAGCACGAGAGCAAAAGAAATAAAATGGTTTAAATGAAGTTGAGGAGTCACAATTAATTAGCGCATGCCGCATGAGTCATGAGCTAAATAACTAATTTAGTCAGCCACAAGTTTTTAAATAATAATAAATAAAATAACCTATAAGAGGATGGAAGAAATAGATGCATTATATATTAGATTAATTAACATCAATCAGACGTCAATGCTCATGTTGAAGAGCCTAGACTGGTCAGAGGACTTGCAAGCCCTCATCTATTCATGGGTAAATTACGAAGTTTTTGTATGATGACCCCCATCTAAATCATATATATATTACCAATAAAGAAGCAGTCATATCATCTCAGATAAGTGGAGAAAGATTTGTGTCGCCATTTTACAAAAGTCAAACTGTCCAAAAATAAAGCATCACAAGAAAGACATCATTAAGACCTGAGCAGGTCTTTAAACTGCTCCACCCTGAATTGGACATCTTAGGATGTCTCCCCCCCAAGCCATTTACAGGCCAGTGAGGGGGAGAAACAATGGATAAAGTCCCCAAGGGATACTCCTCCTGTCTTCATCGAGCTTTTCCACTTACGAAGTTCCGTGCTTGATCTCCGAGGAGTAATGATGAGGCCAAACATCTCCGAGGAAGCTTCCTCTGGCTGAACAAAACCAACGAGCTGCGACAATGACGGCGCTCTCGGCACCTGATCCATGTCTTCTGTGAGAGCGCAGTTCTTGGCACTCTCGACGAGAACTTCAATCATTAGCTCCTCTCTCTCTCTCTCTCTCTCTCTCTCTCTCTCTCTGCCTGTACAATCACAGTGTTGATGTCAGAGAAGCCAAATCACCACGGCTGTTAATCATCGACGTCTGAAATTGTTGAACTAAGGGTCACCGTGATTTGTCAGAGTCATCCCACTCCCCCACACCCATCACTTGATCCGATTCGTAAACCAAGAAACTCAATAGGTGGATTAACGCTATTTTATTCTACAAATCTGCAAATTATGCTTTCCTTTGTCTGAGCATAAATTTTAATGTTGCCCTGTTCTGTAATTCTTTTCGTTGGTTGGGGTGTGATAAAAAGTTTAAGAAAATGGTTAAATTCAGCTTCGCTGGGTTCATCCTGTCTGCATTTCAGGCCTTGCTCTTAGTTGAGAGTGTGGACTAATGCAGGAGTGATGGAGAAATTTTTAAGTAAGTAAAGGTTTCTATATCAAATTTCAAGTCATTAATATAGCAATATCATGATGCAATTGACAAAGCTTTCGGCTACCCTTGAAACTTAAAAAGTGTAAGATAAGACGTGCGGAAGAGAGAATCTTGGAATTTGTCTATTATTACATAATGAAGAGTGATATATTTTATTATATAATTATGTAAGATAATCAATCAAGATATGTACAATCGGAAATATGGAGAGTCACTCACATGTATGCACGATCATGGAAAATATGAAAATATCTTAAATATCTCTTGAAAATATCCTATACATCTCTAGCATTCTCAAGCTTTTGTACGATCTACGAGGCAGGACCCATTGAAAAAAAGAAACATATGTTTCTCTCTCTCCCGCGCAGGAACCATTAAAAAAAAAAACCGTATGTACGTACTCCGTTAATACGGTTGAATGATATGCTTATAACAGTAGGTCTTCAACAACCGACCAAAAAGAAAAAGAAAACAGTAGGTCTTCAACCAAGATTTTGCTTTTTTCATCAAGTTATGAACCTTATTCTAGAAAACAAAAGCTGATAGTTTCAGAAAGCATTATCTACGATAATAGTATTATTTGAATGTTCAAGCTGCTTATCAATGTCTCTTTTTCTTCTACGTGCCCCAGATTTTAACGCTGCTGACATGAAGAACTCTTTGTTTGTTTTCTTCTTTTTTTGTCCCCTTTTGTTCAGTGGTGGGAAAGAGATCATGTGTAATTTTGATGTGCTTTTTTGGTGAATGACTTTGGTTATTGGGTGAGACCTTGGAAGATAAATGTAGTCCTTTTTTCTAGGGTTATGTAATCAGTTCGATTTTACGCAAGAACCGTACCGATTCCAAATGAACCGATAAAAAGTGTAAGATAAGACGTGCGGAAGAGAGAATCTTGGAATTTGTCTATTATTACATAATGAAGAGTGATATATTTTATTATATAATTATGTAAGATAATCAATCAAGATATGTACAATCGGAAATATGGAGAGTCACTCACATGTATGCACGATCATGGAAAATATGAAAATATCTTAAATATCTCTTGAAAATATCCTATACATCTCTAGCATTCTCAAGCTTTTGTACGATCTACGAGGCAGGACCCATTGAAAAAAAGAAACATATGTTTCTCTCTCTCTCCCGCGCAGGAACCATTAAAAAAAAAAAAACCGTATGTACGTACTCCGTTAATACGGTTGAATGATATGCTTATAACAGTAGGTCTTCAACAACCGACCAAAAAGAAAAAGAAAGTAGTAGGTCTTGAACCAAGATTTTGCCTTTTTCATCAAGTTATGAACCTTATTTTATAAAACAAAAGCTGATAGTTTCGGAAAGGATTATCTGCAATAATAGTATTACTTGAATGTTCAAACTGCTCGTCAATATCTCTTTCTCTTCTACGTGCCCGGGATTTTAACGCTGCTAAATATGAGAACTATTTGTTTGTTTTCTCTTCTTTTGTTCTCCCCTTTTGTTCAGTGGTGAGAAAGAGATCATGTGTAATTTTGACGGGCTTGTTTGGTGAATGACTTTGGTTATTGGGTGAGACCCTAGAAGATAAATGTAGTCCTTTTTTCTAGGGTTATGTAATCAATTCGATTTTACGCAAGAACCGTACCGATTCCAAATGAACCGATAAAAAGTGTAAGATAAGACGTGCGGAAGAGAGAATCTTGGAATTTGTCTATTATTACATAATGAAGAGTGATATATTTTATTATATAATTATGTAAGATAATCAATCAAGATATGTACAATCGGAAATATGGAGAGTCACTCACATGTATGCACGATCATGGAAAATATGAAAATATCTTAAATATCTCTTGAAAATATCCTATACATCTCTAGCATTCTCAAGCTTTTGTACGATCTACGAGGCAGGACCCATTGAAAAAAGAAACATATGTTTTCTCTCTCTCCCGCGCAGGAACCATTAAAAAAAAAAAAAAAAAAACGTATGTACGTACTCCGTTAATACGGTTGAATGATATGCTTATAACAGTAGGTCTTCAACAACCGACCAAAAAGAAAAAGAAAGTAGTAGGTCTTGAACCAAGATTTTGCCTTTTTCATCAAGTTATGAACCTTATTTTATAAAACAAAAGCTGATAGTTTCGGAAAGGATTATCTGCAATAATAGTATTACTTGAATGTTCAAACTGCTCGTCAATATCTCTTTCTCTTCTACGTGCCCGGGATTTTAACGCTGCTAAATATGAGAACTATTTGTTTGTTTTCTCTTCTTTTGTTCTCCCCTTTTGTTCAGTGGTGAGAAAGAGATCATGTGTAATTTTGACGGGCTTGTTTGGTGAATGACTTTGGTTATTGGGTGAGACCCTAGAAGATAAATGTAGTCCTTTTTTCTAGGGTTATGTAATCAGTTCGATTTTATGCAAGAACCGTACCGATTCCAAAAATATGGAGATGTTTGAAACCAATACTGCAATTCCAGGTTCCAGCTCTATGTTCTAGGTACTTGGACATCAATTAGAGCTTATTTTATGAAGTTGAAAAAAGATTATTTATCTTTCTTAAATGAGTTTAAATGAGTTTAACTTCCTTAGTGCTTTATATTTCCGTATGTTTTGTATTGATATTTTACTTAGAGTTGTTTTGTTGCTCATTCGATTTTGCTAAAACTGGTATTGTCTTGATTTTTCAAAAGAATGAAGGAAAACAGGGATAAATGCACTAAAATTTATAATTATTATTGCGAAAGTGCAATGAAATTTTAAAATATTTAAAAAGTGCAATTAAGTCATATAACTTGTCAAATTTGTGTAATCGAATCCTTCTATTGACATCATCAATTTGTCTAACAAAAAATGTTAACATGGCATTTTTTTAATTAATTTTATCTTTCCTAAGTGGTTTTTTATTGTTTTCTTTTCCAAATTTTATTTAAATTGGATTTAAAAACTGAAAAAAGAATGCTTAAATTTTATTTTTGTAAAAGTGGGAAAAAAAAATGGGAGGGCCTCACTGGTAGGGCATTGCCGTCACCATCCATCATTGAAGAGGCCAGCGATGAGGGTGGTCTGCCCTCGCCAGCCCCAAGTGAGGCCTAGTCGGCCCTAGGCAAGGGCTCTGAGAGTGACATCCAAGTCCTCATTCAATGAAACCATGCACTCTTGGGTATCAAGCCTGTCATTGCCGCGTCACTAAGCTCGTCTACGTACCTCAACACCTTGCCATTGCACCACCATCACGCCCGCACCTCACCGCCGCGCCCACACCTCACTGCTCGGCTGCCCATGTTGACCCAAATTTAGGCATCTCTTTCAGTTGAGCTGTCACAAGAATAAATAAAATTGACTCATTAAGACAACGTCCAGCATAGGCTTGGCTGATAATTCAGGGAGATTAACTCCAAAAACAGCCACGTTCTAGTAAATTTTGCAAGATGGCTCCCACCAACGCCCACGTCCACCCCATGCGTCTCTTTTGGGACTGCCATGAAGCCGAGCGAGTGAAAGGAATTCCGGAAGACGGTGGAAGCTTAAAGTGCGGTCAAAGTTCAACCATTTCACCATGAGTGGCCAGTTGACCCAAAAACGTGGCAACACAAACTCAAGTTCAGCCCATGCAAGAGGCGGTCTTGGACAGAATATAAAGAAGAAACCAGCCCTTTTCTTCCTTTCCTCTCACGATCGATCATCTTCATTCACCAAGGTCCCTCGCAGTCTCGCCATCATCTTCTTCATATTTTCATTCCCTCACCACACCATCACAGTTCCCTCATTCTGCCGCGTAACAACCGTGACTCGACGCTGTCCTACCGCCAGCAACAAGCCTCATTCCGCTCCCGCCGCCCCACCACCCTCAAGCTGCCCCATCAACTCGTCGCAGAGCAACAAACGACTAGCCGAAACCGGACTTTCGAGACCTCACCAATACTGCGTGGACACTGGCTTTGGACTAGAGGCAAGTGAATTGTCACCCTCTTATGCTATGTAGGTTAATTTCCATACGTCGAGGTCGACTTGAGCTTCAGTCACCTCGATCGAATTTGTGCTTGATTATGTTCATCAACGATTTCGGGATATTCGTGTTGCAAGTAGTTTTAATAATTTAGTACCGTGAGTATATTAATAGGTTCTTAAAATGCTGGTTGCTAAGATTTAAATGCATTTGAGTTTGAATAACATAGATTGTGGACGGAATCCGGGAACGCAATCATATTGAAATTCGGTTTACTGTGTATAGTAGATTTTGCAAATTTTATCCCCATTTCCATGGTATAGATTTGATGGGGCTTTCTTCACAAAAGTTGTGCGTTTTAGGTTTTTATACAACATACTTAAATTTCAGATTTTTTGGACTTTATATGTGGAAAATATATTTCAAAAATTGTGCGGGTGCAAAATTGTTTTTATGAGCCGTTTCCCAACCTTTGTTCAGTTTTCATTTTCTACCGCATTTTTTGACAAACAATTTGGACTAGTGTCCTTCATAAAAATTTTAGAGCACATCTTAAATTATAACGTGGAATTTTTTCATGATTTTTGGGGTTCATTAAATGTCCAAAATGCGATTTCCTAACCCGACTGCAATCTGAATTTGTGCTCTGTTTTGACCTGAACTTCAGAAAATTATTGGGGCCCGTATGAGCTAAACTATACCTCAATTCTTTACAAAAAAATCGGAATCTCGTCCACGTTGTGTTAAATTTTGATGATTTTTCAAACGGATTTGCTTGGTAAATGCCCTTGATTTCTACGTATGGACGAGCTGTCTTTTTACATCAGTTCTAGATAAACCTTCATTTTGCAACCAGTCTTTTGAATTGATACGGGCAACTAAATGTTTGTTTTGTTATTTATTTTGTTGTGATCCCACATTTTAGACCCAAATTTTCTCTTAAAGTTGCGATTGTTCGACATGAAGTTTTTCCACGCTTCGTACCCTTTCGTGACAACCGCCTGTCTTAATGGGAGACGATGTATAAATAGGAATGTACGTTCATTTCTGACGGGTGATCACAAGGTCTAACACAAAATCCTCACATTTAGAATACACCATCAGTACGTGAGGAAATTTGGTTAGTAGAGTGTGCCTATTATTTTCTTGATTTTTCAGGACATTCGATGAACGTGAATACGAACAATGGCTGGAGGTTTGTCTTCAATTGATCCTGGCTTCCGCATATGAATTATTTTGTCTTACATTTGGTATCAGAGCGTGTCTAGTGCCTCTGCCTTGTTTTTCTCGAATTTTTGGTGTGTTTTTCGGGCTTTTAGAACATGAACAGTAACTCGGAATGTTGAGGCCAAGAGAGAAACTCCCAAATTCCGGGCAAATTCCGGCGACCCACCCCTTGATTTCGGACCCGCACAGTCGCACCGCCATAAGGAACGTTAGCCATGAGTTATTTCGGCATATCGGTGTTCGCCGGAGGCTAATTGGGCGGCAGAAGTCGCGGTGGTTGAAGGAGTTGTGTTTTGGGAAATTTTCGTCTAATTTTGGGGCCAATTTTTGCTCATTTTCGCCGAAACTTGAACCCATGTGGTCATGCCGGCTTGTTCTTCAAAACCCATTATTTATTTTTGTCTGAAATGGGCTGCCGGAGAAGAAACGGCCGGCGAAACCGTGGCGGAACGGCGAAAAACGGCGAAGAAAACGCTTCTGTTCGCGAGGAAGAAGGCGCGTGGAGCCCACGCGCGCGCTGTGGTTGCAGGCGCGTGGAATCCACGCGCCACGCGCTCTCATGCGCACGGCAACCATTGCGCGCGTGGGATCCACGCGCGCATTGCCAAGCGCGTGCAACACACGCGCCTACGCGGCGAACGGCGCGCGTGCGGGGCACGCGCCGGCGCCGATTCCCGGCGCGTGCCGAGCATGCGCCCGTGCGCTGGACAAGCACGGGCTCGGCACGCGCCTGTCGTCTCCCACCCGCGACTCCTTTTTTACACTTTTGCCCCAAATTTTTTAAATTTTTGCAATCATGCCCTTGGCTGATTTATTTACTGTTCTACCCTTCGATGTTTTTATTTACTATTTTTGTCATTTCATGTATTTCATGAATATTTTGTGCATGGAATTAAATGTCCAATGGTCCATATATTTAATTAATTAGGGAGTGGCCACAACATCTTTAATTAATTAAATTATATATTAAAAGCCTCCGGATCATATTTAGAAATAGACATTGATTGTAATTAATTATATTAATATGATGAATTTTATCCCACAGGAATTTTCATTATATTAATATGATTAATTAGGATGGAATATCATATTATTTTTCTTAATTTACCCACAGGGATTAAGAAAATGCATATAATATGGTAATTTCTTCATGAAGTAATTATGAATCTATTTAAATTAAAAACTTAGCCCACAGGTAGTTTTTATGTTATGTGATTCATATTGTGACATGTTTACATTGGTAAAACATGATTTATTTATATTTGCCTCAAATTTTGTGACATAAGCATGATTATTTGATATATAGTTTCGCAACCCGTGAATTTCTCCGAATTTAAGTTTGATGTTCCTATACTGAATGGTGAGAACTATAAAGTTTGGAAGGAGTCAGTTTTTCTTCAATTAGGGTGGATGGACATTGACTATGTTATAAGGAAAGATGAACCACCTGCTCCTACTGATTCGAGCACTCCAGCTGATATAGCTCTTTATAACCAATGGGAGCGGTCCAACCGCGTTTGTGCCATGTTTATAAGAGCTAAGATATCTCCTAGTATTCGTGATTCAGTTTCTCGGCATAGCAATGCTAAGGCTTTATTGGAGGCCATAGATGCGCAGTTTGAAATTTCTAAGAAGGCGCATGCCATGACCCTGATTATGAAGTTTTCATCATTGAAGTTCACTAGTGTTAGAGGTGTGCGTGAGCACATCATGCAAATGAGGAACATTGCAGCTCAGCTTAAGAACCTTGAGGTTGAGACATCCGAATCCTTCCTTGTGTATTATATTTTGAACACTCTCCCACAACAGTATGCACCTTTCAAGATCTCTTAGAACACACATAAGAATAAATGGTCAATTAATGAACTTATGACCATGTGTGTTCAAGAGGAAGAAAGATTGATTATGGAATTGGGAGAAAGTGCTCATTTGGCAACACAAGGAAAGAATAGGGGCTATGGCAAGCATAAGGGAAAAGGTAAAATACCTCCTTAAGCTAACATTAAGAAAGAATCCAAGTGTTTCTTCTGTAGACAAAAGGGGCATATGAGGAAGGATTGTGTCAAATTTAAGGCCTGGCTCGAGAAGAAAGGTAATCCAATCTCTTGTGTTTGTTATGAATCTAAAGTCACAACACTTGGTAGATTGATTCTGGATCTACAATCCATATTTCGAATTCCTTGCATGGTTTTCAAAACCACAGGAAGCTAGTGGGAAGTGAACAAAGCATCTATTCAGGAAACAAGATGCGTTCGCATGTGGAAACTATTGGGACATATAGACTAGTTCTCAATAGTAGTTTTGTTTTAGATTTGGAAAAGACCTTTTATGTTCCTAGTTTTTCTAGAAACTTAATTTCAGTTTCAAGACTTGTACCTTTGGGATACTCTTTTAACTTTTCAGATTCAAACTTCTGTTTATCATTTAAATCTGAAATTGTCGGGAGTGGTACTTTGTTTGATGGTCTTTTTCGAATTAATTTACAAGACAATGCCTATTATGATGTGATGCATGTTCATGATAAAGCTGGTATGAAACGATGTGTTGTGAAAGAACATTCCTCTATGTTGTGGCACCGGAGATTGGGACATATCTCCATAGAAAGAATTAAGCGATTAGTAAATGATGGAGTACTCGGTACTTTAGATTTTACTGATTATGATACTTGTGTGGACTGCATAAAGGGAAAGTAGACTAACAAAATAAAGAAAGGTGCCAAGAGGAGTACATAAATATTAGAAATCATACACACGGATATTTGTAGTCCGGATATGGACTCATGTGGTCAGAAATACTTTATCTCATTTATAGATGATTATTCACGTTATATGTATCTCTACTTGATTCATAATATGAAGCATTAGATGCCTTTAAGGTATTTAAGGCGGAAGTAGAGAAACAATGCAATAAGCAAATTAAAATCGAGAGATCAGATAGAGGTGGAGAATTCTATGGTAGATACACTGAAGATGGACAAGCACCTGGTCCATTTGCAAGATTTCTTCAAGAGCATGGGATAGTTGCCCAATATACTATGCTTGGTTCTCCGGACCAAAATGGCGTAACGGAAAGAAGAAACCGGATCTTATTGGACATGGTGCGTAGTATGCTTAGCAGCTCCAATCTTCCTAAATCCTTGTGGACTGAAGCACTTAAGACGGCAGTGTACATTTTAAACCGAGTTCTGACCAAGGCTATCCCAAAGACAACTTTTGAGTTATTTAAGGGTTGGAAACCAAGTTTACATCATGTGCGCGTTTGGGGATGCCCGTCTGAAGTGAGAATTTATAATCCACAAGAAAAAAAGTTGGACCCAAGGACCATAAGTGAGTATTTCATTGGATATGCCGAAAGGTCTAAGGGATACAGGTTTTATTATCCATCTCATACCACTAGGATTGTGGAATCAAGAAATGCTAAATTTCTTGAAAATGACTTGAACAGTGGGAGCGATCGACCGAGGGATCTTGTTCCTAAAGAAGATCATTCAGACACTCAACCTTCCACCTCAAGTTTAAGGTTGGTTGTTGCTCATAATGCCCCTTCAATTCAGCCGGCTATTGAACAACCAATCATTGAAGTTCCACAACCTACTGATATTGATCTAGTAGATTCAGTTATTCAACAATTACCAAAAACTGTTGAACAACTAGTTGAGCAACGTGCTCCTCAAGAGAGTATTGATGCAACATTAAGAAGATCTACTAGAATAAAGAAATCAGTAATTCCTAGTGATTAGATTGTGTATTTACAAGAGTCGACTACAATATTAGAGCTGAGAATGATCTGAAACGTTTTCACAAGCCATGGATAGTGATAAATCCAATTTGTGGTACAATGCCATGAAGGAAGAGATGAGTTCTATGGCATCTAACAAAGTCTGGGATTTGGTTCAGTTACTTGATGGTGCGAAGGCCATTGGATGTAAATGGGTCTTCAAAACTAAGAAGGATTCATTGGGTAATATTGAAAGATATAAAGCTAGACTTGTTGCCAAAGGATTCACTCAAAAGGAAGGAATCGATTACACAGAAACTTTTTCTCCTGTATTTAAGAAAGATTCTCTTTGTATTGTTTTGGCTTTGGTTGCCCATTTTGATATGGAATTGCATCAGATGGATGTGAAAACAGCGTTCCTCAATGGAGAACTAGAGGAGGAGGTTTACATGAAACAACTTGAAGGATTCTCCTCTAGTAAATGTGAGCATTTGGTGTGCAAGCTTAAGAAATCTATATATGGCTTGAAACAAGCATCCCGCCAATGGTACTTAAGGTTTCATGATGTTATCTCTTCATTTGGTTTTATAGAGAATGTCATGGATCAATGTATATACCAGAAGGTTAGTGGGAGCAAAATTTGTTTCCTTGTGCTGTATGTGGATGATATACTACTTGCAACCAATGATAAGGGGTTGCTACATGAAGTGAAACAATTTCTCTCTAGGAGTTTTGACATGAAGGATATGGGTGAGGCATCTTATGTCATTGGCATTAAGATCCATATAGATAAACCTCGAGGAATTTTAGGACTATCTCAAGAAACCTATATCAATAAGGTCCTAGAGAGATTTCGGATGAAAGATTGTTCACCAAGTATAGCACCCATTGTGAAGGGTGACAAGTTCAATTTGAACCAATGCCCGAAGAATGATCTAGAAAGGGAACAAATGTACAATATTCCATATGCTTCTGCTGTTGGAAGCTTAATGTATGCTCAGGTTTGCACTCGACCTGACATCGCTTTTGCTGTGGGAATGTTGGGAAGATATCAGAGTAATCAGGTTTAGACCACTGGAGAGCTGCAAAGAAAGTGTTGAGATACCTTCAAGGTACCAAAGACTATATTCTTATGTATAGATGGGTGACAACCTGGAAGTGGTCGGTTATTCGGATGCGGACTTCGCGGGTTGCATTGATTCACGAAAATCAACATCTGGATACATTTTCATGTTAGCTAGCGGAGCCGTGTCATGGAGAAGTGCCAAGCAGACTTTGACTGCTACTTCCACTATGGAGGCTGAGTTCGTTTCTTATTTTGAGGCTACCTCGCATGGTGTATGATTGAAGAGTTTCATTGTTGGGCTTAGAATTGTTGATTCTATTTCTAGGCCATTAAGAATATATTGTGACAATTCAGCTGCAGTTTTTATGGTTAAAAATGCCAAAAGTGGCAGTCGAAGTAAGCATATCGACATTAAGTATTTAGCCATAAGGGAACGTATTAAGGAGAATAAAGTGGTCATTGAACACGTTAGAACTGAATTGATGATAGCTGATCCTTTAACTAAAGGCATGCCACCAATGAAGTATAAGGATCATGTAACTAGTATGGGAATAGGTCCCATCATGTGATTTGTCGACATATGAACGATTTTTGTTGTATGAAACTCTTATTCAGTTGTAATGTTGATTCTCAATTTTTTGTGTACACATTTTGTTGTTTATGAGAATAACATTTATCCTTGATTCTGGAATAAACATGAGGTTTATTCATTAAGATATGTTGTCACATATAGGCTGACATTAAAGAAATAAAGTGCATTGTGATACATGGAAGATATTACTCACTCTTAGAGGACATGTCGCCATGATCCATGTGTTTTGTTTCTTTTCTTTAAGCATAAAGTTTTCGTGGAATTAGTTGAATGATCCGTATGATGAAAATGATGGGATCAAGTGGGAGAATGTTATTTATTTTTTTGTGATCCCACATTTTAGACCCAAATTTTCTCTTAAAGTTGCGATTGTTCGACATGAAGTTTTACACGCTTCGTACCCTTTCGTGACAACCACCCGTCTTGATGGGAGACGATGTATAAATAGGAACGTACGTTCATTTCTGACGGGTGATCACAAGGTCTAACACAAAATCCTCACATTTAGAATACACCATCAGTACGTGAGGAAATTTGGTTAGTAGAGTGTGCCTATTATTTTCTTGATTTTTCAGGACATTCGACGAACGGGAATGCAAACAATGGCTAGAGGTTTGTCTATAAACGATCTTGGCTTCCGCATATGAATTATTTATGTCTTACATGTTTCTTTTCACGGGTTTATAAAGGATAGTTGGTGGTAGATACTGAACTGTTACTATGCATTTTACTCAGTGGATGGCCTATTTATATTGAGATATTTGAATTGTTGCACCATGGAATGAGTGTGTGATTTGAGAATGCCGTCGATCCTTAGAATGACGATGCTCAAAGTTGTAGAAGGGATACTTGAGGGGTGTAACACAATTCGGGGTGTAACACAATTCCCTCAGGTGCCTAGGGGTGTAACACGATTCCCCAAATGACGTCACGATGCCATAGATATAAAATGCCTGGAGGGGTAACCGGGTTCCTCCAAATGCCTAGAGGTGTAACACGCCCCCTCCCCCCGCCGATGTCCTCGTAATGCCGAATGGGTGCGAAACATCGAAGGTAACAAGGTTCCCGGAAGATGGTGATAGTCAATTCACAATAAAGATGATCGATTTCTTTTGCAAATTTCATTCAAGCCTCACTAGGTTATTGTTCTCAAAGAAAATGTTTTCTATTTGCTATCATGATTTTAAGAAAGATTCTCAGGCAAGTCCATATTATAATGATCTTTTGTCTTTTATATTTAAACATCCCCGTATGTGTTGTTATTGACTTATGTGGTATAAATAGATCGGTAGTTTGCTACCACCGGCCGTGGTGGCTCCGCTGGATAAGGGCTCCGTTGATCCTTCCCCAAAGGTGAGGGATTCGAAACCCAGTGGAGGCGCTTGGTGTCTTAAGTGTGACATCGGGGTGGTGGGTCCTCCGCTAGCGTCACCCCATATTTACCTTGGGGGTTCCTAGGTCATCAAAAAAAAAAAAAAAAAAAAAAAATAGGTCAGTAGTTTGCTTGTTGAGCTTTGTGTTCACTCATGATTGATCATTATTTTTTAGATCGGTAGCATTTTGGGAAGACCATGCCAAGATTTTGGACGTATTGTAGGGGGAAACAGATTACATAGTACATAGGTAGTATTCAGGTTGGAATGATGCAGCTATTAGAGCTTTTGAGTGTAGTACGAGTAGTGTACCTTTTGCTCGTCCTCCAATGTACCCCGACCCCATCACCCAAAATTTATATAAACAAGAAATGAAAGTGCCTGGTTCTATATTTATGCATACATCGTTTGAAATTAGTGTGTACTGGGTTATCGTTACACGTTTTCACATGCTTAAAAATGAAAAGAATTGAATAGTAATGTTAGCCATGACATGCTGGGGATGTCCCAAAGGCCAACAACCCTTTATAGGCCTAGGCAAGGCGTTGCCCAGAATTCGGCAACGCCGACCTCGCTAAGCCCATCAAGGGTGGCCAACCTAGGCGAGGGTCGGCGTTGCCTTCAACCTAGATTTGCGCAAGCCTCACCAGCCCTAGGTGAGGCCAGCAATGGTCACAAGCCCCTCTAGAGATAGGTGGTGACGCCCACCAGCGAGGCCTTGCCATTCTTTTGTTCATAGTTATATATAAGTTTTGACTTTTTTTAATTTTTTTAAAGCAGAAAATAATATAAAAATGCCATGTAGAAGAGAGAAATTAATTTAAAAATGCCATGTCAGTGTTTTCTATTAGACAAATTGATGATGTTAACGAAAGGACTTGATTGAATAAATTTGACATGTTTATGATTTGATTACAATTTTTACATTTTTTGAAATTTTTAAAATTCAATAACACTTTCGCAACAAATTTTATTGACTTAAAGTACACTTATCCCAACAAAAGGGGGGGGGTGAGAAATTGGTTACCTACCTATCTTGGAACCGATTGCCCCTACTATTTTCCATTTATGAATGCACATGAATGGTCATTTACTTGGATGCTTCATGACTACGTACCAAAAAAACCCATAGATTAGATTAGTCAGGGTAAACCCAACCACTGGGGTTTACCTCAGTGGCCACCATTCCAACATGGAAGGGGAAGGTGGGAGGTTCGAATCTCCACATTCTCAGGGGGGATTGGGATGGGAATGAATTAGTTTCAGGTGTGGGTTTCGACTCCCACGTCTTGTAAGAATGTAGGACAAAAGTCTGAGAGCGAGAGTTAGAATAGTAGTAGAGTAGAATTAACCTAAAAAAAAAAAAAAAAGATTAGTCAGGGTAAAAGTTCAGGATTTTTCTTAAGTCAAAATCAGGTTGGGTAAAATTAATATGGGATTTTTAATAGCATTAACCCTTTTGATTTTTCATAAATTTTGTGGCGCTCATACTTTGACTTTTAATTGTCAAGAAATAATCGATACTTTTCAAGGAATTTTAAATATTGTTACGTTGAGTCATATGTAATGAGTTATTCATAATTTTGCGAGTCAATTTTTTTATTTTCAAATTTTTGAGAGAAAGGAAAAAAAAATTCACCCCAAACCGGATATTTTCATGTAAAAGTTATTAACCACACGGACAAGTTAACTACTAATTTTTGGTTTTTTTTTTTGCTGGAATTTTTTATGAGTTATTTTCTTAATTGAAAATAACAAATCACCCTAAAAAAATGAGGGAAAAAACCACAAAAAAAAAAATCACGAACTATGCCCATTATGACACATTTATTCTAAACTTCTTTTGGTGTCACCAAAAAATCCCAATCTTATATATGTGTAACATATCCAACCTTCATTAAGATTCTGTCAATGAGCATGGGTAAAAAGCTGCCTACATAAATAATCAAAGTCAAACGGTGTTGACATGGCATCCACGTAACTTAAATGAAATCAAACAACATCATTTTGACTGGACATCATCTAACAGAACCTTGGCAAATGGTAAATATATTACACTAATGTAAGTTTAGAGTTTTTTATGTCACAGTAGAAAATTTACAATAAATATGTCATTGTTGGCGTACTATGTGCTTTTTAGGTCACAAAAAAATTCAAGGTAAATTTCTCATGATAAACATAGTCGATGATTTCTTTATGGTTTTTTTTTCCTTTTTCCCAAAAAATTACTAGTCTCAATTTCACATACATATCTACTTTCTCAAAATTAAAAACTTACAAACTGGGGTGAAAATTAGTTTCGTTAAGGAGTTGACCAAGTCAAAAAAGTTAAAAACCACTTTTGAGGCTTCAACGGAATGCCTCTAGGGACAACGGCCCATTTGGTTCGACTTTCCCAAGGGGCTTTGGGCCTTGACACACCATTTCATTATTTTTGACCTTATTCCAGGTGCAACACATACTGAAATAACTCAACCTCGCCATCTCAAGATGATGAGTTTAACTTATTTATCTTGCTCAAATAACACTACGTTTAACCAAAAGACACATTCCACCCGAAACTTCTACTCCACGATCAGTTTGGTAACGTATGGTGCTCCGGAAGTTTTTACTGGCTGCGCTATGCCGAGATGCGCCATGAGAAGCCAAACGTGGCTGAGAAGCTCTCCTCCTCTGCTCAGGCTCTCGCAGTGTTCATAGCCTTTGCACTGGCAAGCCGCGTAAATCAGCATCCTCACCCAGACCTTGCTGATTATGTCCCACGTATCGACTGATTTCAACTGGTCAGCGAGACGGCACGCGTCAAACAGCACCGACGTGCTTTTGGCTCCGCGCATCTTCCACGCGGGGAGTTCAGTTCTCACTTGGAGCAGAAGCCAGCAGACTTCGCACAGATCGCGCGACTCTCTCGACTCGTGCTCCTTGATGCAGTTGCCAAAACGGGTGTGGACATGTGCCTCTTTCTTGAATAATTTATGCGCCCACTTGATGACGACCGATGAGATGCTGCTGCCTTCATCATTAGACAACATTGCTAGCTCATCGTCGAAGAACTTCTGAGCTTCGACCAAAGTATCTTCGTATCGGAGCACCCCTATCCCTGTTGGCAACATGGAAGGATAGAATACTAAAAGATAGAGCATGTACCCAGAGATCAACATACTCATCTTGGAGTTCTCGATTTTTTCCAGCCCAATCGTGTCCGACCCCATCGTGTCACGGTCCTCGTGGTAACGTAGCTCAGTGGCGATGTGCCAGATGAGGATGTTCTGGTCAAACTCCATATCCACGCTCCAGAGCATATCACCACAGTTTGACTTCAGCATGAGGTTGCGCATCTCCAGCTTAAGACTATCCAACCAGCTCAATTTGATGGTCCCTTCCAGATTTCTGACAGTCCCCGTCTCCTTCTTGCCAAGTTCGACGGTCGTTTCCAGTTTTTCAACCGTCTCCCTCATGCGATTGAAGATCATTATTTTGATCTCATTAGCGAACTGTTCGTAATCGATGTAAAAGTTCTTGTTTACTATCTCGTCCAACTTGGCGGACCTCAGATGGCGGATGATGCTTTTTCTTTTCCTGATGGTTGATCTCAAGAGGCTGAACTGGGCCACGGAATTCGACCATCTTTGGCTCGGGCTGTACAGGGGGACAGCGATGGCAGACAAAATCACAAATCTCCTGGGCCTCTGAATTCGCCAGTGGTGGATCCAATCGGAGGAAATAGCTAGAAGAAGCGAGTGAACTTCTAAAAGTACGGCCACACTTATCAGTAAGAAAGTTATACAGATGTCAACAGCGGGGTAATCCTTCTTATCTTGTAAGGAGAAAAATACCAACGCGACACTCGACGCCGAGAGACTAATGACCCAGCGAATGACACCCCAACGAATGGTGCCCCATGCACGGCTCAGCAACGGGGCCTTGGTGAAAAGCAGATCGTACATGAACCCGAGCTCGATCTCCACTATTTTAAAAGCCGTTAGCGGAGCCATGCCAGAGGACGTGAACATGCGCCGACTGACTTCCAAATCGACAGAGTTGACGGTCAGGCCCACAAAGAGAAGCTTGAAGATCTTGAACAACTCATAGGCCTTGACCAGAGTCCTGAACTTTTCGCGGGCTAGACCGCTGTTCACTGAGACATCCTCTGGAGCCGGAATCTGTGCGATTTCGTCCATTTCGACCCGATAACCCTCGTCATTCTTCAGAATGAACTCCTCCATTTTCCTGGGGTATATGGGACTGACATCGGGACGCGAAAGCATCGAATCTCGAAGTGGACGTTTGCTAGCCAAGTACAAACACAATGACCTCTCCACATATTTGATGATCCCCACCAGGATCATACCCGCCGCTAATATCGACAGTGTAGATCCCGACAAGGCCATGCTGTAAATGTAACACGCTAGTCCTACCTGGACGCAAAGCCGTGCCAACTGCCTCAGCCATAGCTCATTGTCCGCCAGGGCATATGCAGTGATTGTGTCGGGCCCGCCCAAGTGGAGAAGAAGGAATGGCGCCCAGAACGCTGTGATCTGACTCTTCAGATCGATCATCCCCTTGGTTTCCTTGATGTTGGCCAGACGGTGTGAGAGGACGCCTAGCGTGAGGGTTGCGATGTAGTCGGCCAATAGGTACGTTGTCCAGACCACGACTTGGATCAGGTTCTTGCCAATGGATTTCCTCTTGCTGCCCTGAGACGCAAGGGTCAATTGGAGGACCAAGCTGAGGAGGACCAGCAATCGGGGCTCCCACTCCTTCCATAGTTCACGACTGTTTTGGGGGAGCAGCAAAAGTCCCATTAATGAACTCGAATTGCTGGCACCGAAAGGCGCAACGATCGGGCGCCGTCTCCAAGAGCGGTCAAATATATATATATGGAGAGGACAAAGCAAGACAGCAGCAATAGCCTTGAATTTACTTCAGCATCATCCTCAGAACTGCCACCATTATATAAGCATTAACTTGCGAAAGGAATCAAATTCGGAAGCACCTATTTACCCAGCATTACATTACAAGGAATAAAAAAGCAGTACGCTTTTTGAAATACCATCGACACATTACTCGTAACACCACTTTTGAATGCATAATCATCAAACAATCATCTAAATTTGCCCAAGGTGGAAGGTAAAGCGACAAAATTAGATTCCAACATTCGTACTAGCATGAGTATGATCTATTTCAATTGAGAAGGTTGAAATATAAGCTGAGAATTAAAGTTTGGTTTCTCAATAACTGCTTCAGTGAACTTCACCCTAACCACTTTTATTTTCACACTTTGTCCAGCAAACATCACCAGCTTAACACAATTCATGTGGAATATAAATTTCACCTATTTAGCTTGCTATAACAAGTAAAGTCACAAAAAGGCCAAAAGAGGGTATTAAATGCTCACTCCAAATTGAAGCAATTTTGAAGTATCGAGTTGATTGCTTCGATTCCATTGCATAGCATCTTAATTCCTTGAACATGAATCTCCATTTAAATTCATGAAGAAGTTGTCACTACGATAAAACATCACATGAGAGCACGTCTATCTCGCAGCACATCGTCATCAACTGATGTGGTTTATGACCGCCATGATCACAACATGTCGTCCATGTCTAACCCATTGGCATGTGGTGTGCGACACTCAGCTGAACATTTTTCTCTATCTATATACAACGTTTCAGAAAGAAGCATGTGGTGCATGACGGTCGCTAAATATTTTGATCTTCCACACGCTACCTTGCGAAGGACATGCAGCTGATGGCCTACTTATAGCTTAACTTAACTAAGCCCTTAACATTCAATCAAGGCTAGAGACATGCAATTAAGAATCTACAAAAATCTCGAAGTTTGAGAATCCATAAGCTCAAATTAAATTTTCTTTCCCTTTGTTTTTTTTTTTTTTTGGTCGAAAGATAACATATATTAGATTATAATGTAATACAAGCAGATGCACTAGCGTTCGAAGATAGAATATCTTGGAACATACACGGAGGGAATAGAAGCCAGTTTCTAGGTGGGCCTTGATCCCTATGGGCTTTAGCAGCCCAGTCAGCTGCTAGGTTTGCCTGACGTCGAACATGTTGAAGCGAGAGATTAGGGCATTGAGCAAGTAGATCGCTGAGAATCGCGAAGAGATGGCGTTCTGTCCATGGCGGCCGCTGTTTCTGTCGAACGATCTCCACCAACAGTAAGCAGTCAGATTCGATCACGAAGTGTTGAAGATGGAGCCCCTGCTGGATCAGCCATTGAAGAGCTGATATGAGAGCATAGATCTCGGCTTGGAAAGCCGATTGGGCAGGCACAGATCTGGTAATCACATCGGTAAGAACACCTTTGCTATCTCTGTAAATACATGCTATTGATTCGTGCTCCGACCCCATGCGAAAAGCCCCATCAATATTACACTTTATACATCCCTTTGCAGGCAATTTCCATCTCTGATCTAAACTGACGAGTTTGTTGTTAATCATCTATACAGAGGGGTGTAAAACCTTGAAGATTCTGCTTTGTGCAAGGGCAGTGTTGACGGCTTGGAGCGGATCCAGTTGGTGCTGACGAAAAACTGCATTATTTCGTTGACGCCAGATCGCCCACAGAACATTAGCGATCACTTCAAACTCTGGAGACGCTCGTGGGATAGAAGCTTGTGAACCGACTAAAAAAGAATAACCTAGTGAACATGATGCCTAATTCATTATTTTGATTTTGTATTTTTGATTCGAATTAGGACATCTCTTTTCCTCCGGTATGCTGCTCCATCATCTTCTATCCTGCGCCTAAGTAGTTGAAGGGGCCAAGTTGCATAATCGTTTTGGCTTATTATACTTCGCTTGCTTGCGCGACCGCCACTCCACTCCTCTTTGCTTTCAAAAGAAAATATTACTTCGCTACCTTTCTCTGAGCTCCTAGGCAACAGATTCTACTCCCTAAGAAGAGTCATTAAGAGAGAGGGATTCTTTTTTATAATTCATGGAATGATCTATGATTTCATTGATAGAGAAAATGAGACAAGAGTGACTCACTCTATTTCTAGTATACAAGAAGCAGGAGGCCAAAGACTTAGAACCAATGTGGGACTACTACAAACACGACTACTATAAACGAACACTATATACAATATACATTAACATCCCACCTCAAACTTAAGATGGTAATTTTGAGACCAACTTGAGTTTGGAAGCTAAGTCACTGAAACGCCCAGGTGGATGTGCTTTAGTGAAAATATCAGCTAGTTGATCCACAGAGGAGATGGAAAGAAGATTGATAGTACCACTATGGATATGCTGACGAATAAAATGACAGTCAGTCTCAATGTGTTTGGTGCCCTCATGAAACACAGAATTCTGGGCTATCTGAATAGCACTGCGATTCTCACAAAAGAGCAGAGTAGCACCATAATGGGTATTTCCTAAATCCGTGAGTAAGCACCTTAGCCAAAGAAGTGAAGAAGTAGTTAAAGCAATGGCTCGGTATTCTGCTTATGTACTTGATCGGGACACTATGGTTTGTTTCTTACTGCGCCAAGAGATAGGTGAGTCACCTAAAAAAAAAAGTAAGCAATTGTAGAGCGATGATCAGTGGGATCTCAAGCCCAGTCTGCATCGGAATTGACCTCTGAATTGATTTACCTAGTAGCGACACGAACAGTCCTTTCCAACTCGAGAGAAGTAGGATTAAAGGTGTAGTGTCTTTTACATAAGAATAGTCCGAGTTGTTTCAAGGTAGTGAGTGGTCAATTTAGAGCAAAGAAAACTAGCCAGCAAGCTAGCGAAGCTCACTAGCAAGGAAAAAAACAATGCCTTGGCGCGCTAGAAGCATCCGTTGATTGCCTTGCCAAAGATAGCAGTTTAGTTAGCGTGTCCAGGTCCGGTATCGACACATCGGATCTCACTTTATTCCCTGCGTTACTAGTGTGATTACCGAGCACAGGATAAGATCAAGGAATCAATCGGCTAACAACAATAAAAAGAAAGACATGATGATTCCTAAACTTGAACAACAGTTCTTGACGGCAAGGTCAAAGATCAATTCCATCTTCAACATTTCAATTCTTTTTGTGTTCAGTCATAAGCCCAGCCCTTTTCTTTTGAAGCTTGTTTCCTCCTCCCTTTGTTCGTAACGTTGGGATTCAATAATCACATAGACGGGAAGCTGTGTTTGATGCTCGCTCTTCTTTATCATTTGCCTTACCTTGCTTGAATGCTTTCGAATCAAAGAAAGAGAAAAAAAATAGCGTAGTCTAAGATCTTAGTCTAGATCCTTTCATGATTGCTTTTCAAAGTAAGATACGACTGGAAGTCTACTCCTATCAGTGAGTACCGGTTTTATACATCCCCTTTTTTTTATTATCTATGTTTGTTAGCCATAGTCACAAGTTGGGCTATACGATGGCTTCACTTCTTAATCTGAATCGCCCGGACGTCTGGACATGGGAGACTAATCAAGTTGTAGGATTGGGTACCCGTGCAATGGCAATGCTTTGGTCTGAAGGTCTCTCACTGGAAGGATCGAAAGGCATACGAAAAAATGGTGGGGCAGATAGATCAAGCTTTCTATGGGGCACTCATCTCCTCTAAAAGAGATGTTGATGACTCCGAGATGGACGACCGGATCGGCAGCGGGGTCCGTGGGCTGGCAACACGGCCAGTTTAGAGAGGATCTCAAGCAACACGAGCGCTGCGCGCTCATGTGAAGCAAGGCAACATTGCATGCTACGGCATGGTGCTCACTGAACCTCCGTAATATCTAACAAGTCGAGTCTTATGTCGGTCATATAGAACACCAACACATAGAAAAAGGGCTGAAGAAACCAGTCCATGACTTAACATCGGTGGAATGCTACCTCCAATTCCCTGTATGTTCGATAGAGCCAAAGATTCCCCCCACTGATCGGAGTACGCCGATTACCCCCCGAACCGTACAAGATAGTTACCACCTATCATACGGCTTTCTAACTTCACTTCTTTTTCTGGTCGTTCCGCTCTGTCGATCGATGGTAGTAAAAGAGATCTGTAACCCCACGAAATTTTTGACATAATGGTTCCTGCTTCCTACCCATAGTTAGCATCTATCTCCCCGGGTCATACTTTAGTATCACATCGTAGACCCCGCCCCAACTCTATCTTCCAACTCAGTGAACCGGAACATAGTGCATAGGTACTCTCTTAGGAGGCGAGCGAAGCCGCCGATCCCAAGGCCGCTCTTCCTGCATCAGGAAGAGGGTAAGGCCTTGACCGCTCAATGCAGCGGGGACGAGACGACGTGACATACTACGATCACGTACAGAAGTGCTGCCCCGGCTCGGCAATATGGAACCTCTCAACTGCTCCCGTTCCTTTATGAGGTCCTATCGGGATCGGTAGGCCCAAGCCTTTCCCCTCTCCCTGACCGAGCAGTAATTCCCCACGGCTGACAAATAGGAGTTGAGGCCGTAAAAGAAAGGCACCGGCCCCCATCCCCCCACTGGGATTTTGCTTTCCTTATCTACGTGCGCACTGCGTCAGCACTGGCGAAAAAAAAGGGTCGGCTTTACTGAAGAAGAAGGGGGGCCGGGTGCTTGTGGGCCCCCTCTGCAGCAAGAGCTTGTTTGACCCCCACTCCCCTTTCCCGAGAGGGGGCCGCGCTGTCTTTCCACAGCGGCCGGCCAGTGGCGGCAGAAAACGAACTCGGGTGGGATCCGTGCGGTTCGCGTTTTCTTGTGTTGAGAGCCTTTCATTCTCTTATAGAAGCCCGCGTCCACGCCGGGGACGGGTAAAGCCCAGCGAAGCAGCAGGGAGCACTGAGCAATGGGGGAGATGAGGGCGACTCCGCCCATGGGTTGGACCACACCACAGGCTGAAGTCCTTCCACGGCAGGAGAAGGGCAGGGCAGCGTCCTCGTTGTCGGACCGGAACAAGAAAGGGAAGCTAGTCGTTGGAGAGAAGACAAGGCTCGTGGACTACGACTCCACAGAAGAGCCTTACTCTATAGAGGCGCTAGCGCGCTACAACTAGCACTTTGAAGCCAGCTGAAGGATGCGCGCTAGTAGCGCGCAACGGCTTTCAAGCTTGACTAATAGGGCTTTCTAGAGAGAAGTGAGTAAGGGGCTCGCTTCGCTTTTGTTGCGGAGCTCGCTGCCTTCCCACCTCTGCTTAGCGTTCCACTTGTGATCCTGGATGCAGTAGAGGATTTTTATAAATGCGCCCGAATGTTCCCCTCGAGAAAGAGAAAGAAGAGAATCAAGGATTGATTCTCTTCTTTCATGTGAACGGCTCTATCTTGTATCGAAAGGTTTTTCGTGCTATACACCACGTTGAGAAAGACCAACCTCTTATGTACCGTACAATTTTTTGACCTCGAAAGGGAGGTCCTCCTTATGATGCTACGGACGGCTGTCCGAAATGCAAGGGCTAAACTCGGATAGGATAGGATTGTGCGTGCCGAACATCAAGATAAGAAGCGAGAGGGGACTAGCTTTTGTTCCTTTTGTTTTTGCCTTTTATAGAACCAACCAGCGGACAAATAAGGATATCAAGATCTTGTATGTACGATCAAGTTCTTAATAAATCCCCTTTTTTTTACCCCTAATAGATAGAACAGAACAACTAGAAAGAAGGCATTCCCTCAAATAGTTGACTGGAGACCTTACCCCCCAGCAAGCAAAAGAGCTTAGAGTCTAGTAAGAAATTCTTTTGTGGTAACCCCTAATTGATGCGGATTTCCCAATGGATCTGTTGATTAGGAATCTTCCTCCAACAAGCAGCTTTACACCTGACAGCTTCAATGACCTCATGAACTAAAACTTATTTTATTTCTCTATAAGCGGATGCTGAAAGCATCTCTGATTTCTCTCCTGCCTTATAAAATATACAGAAGCGGATAGTGCAAGCTTGATGATCCAAACATAGAAGTTGTCAGCCGTAATAGTCTAACAGAGCCAATACTATTCCTGTCTCCAAGAGTAAGTAACTTCCCCTATATATCTTGCACAGAGCTAAAATTGGATGCCAGACATAGCCGGAAAATGGACACAAAAACAGAAGTCCATAGTGTCCTCCTCAATAGCATAAAGAGAGCAATCTGAGACTTGAAACACCCCCAATTTCTTCAGTCTTTCAAGGCTAGCAAATTTGGCAAACAAGAAGGCAGGAGTGGTTTGGCAACAAGATTGAGGGAACATTTGAGGGGATAGTGTCGACAGGGGGAAGAAATAGGTAGAGATGGAAATGATTGCTTATAAACTCAAAAAGTCTACTCACTGAAAAAGAGATCCCAGGTCTGGTCACAGTAAAGTCATTCAGTGTCCCACCAAGGCTCCTATACGGTTCGGGAACTTTCAAAGGAGCTAAAAAGTTCCGTTTTCATTTCGTCTTCCCCTTTGGAAAAATCCTTCATTTTTTAAGGAAGACTAAGAGTAAGGTAAGATGGAATTCTTCGCATAAAAAAAAGAAATCAGTCTAAGCCGGAAGGCAGGAAAGGAGCGAAGGTAATCTGTGCGTGCAATCTTTCCTCGTGCTTTTCTTTTTTTGAATTACCCCTCTTTTCAGGGGAGAAGCATTAATTTTAGAATATAAGAAAGATGCAATTAAATCAGCAGTTCCCGTATCTGGTGTTAATGGCATACCCGTTCTTGGTGCTTTGGCATTTGCAATAGGAAGTTGATTAGGGGCATGCCTTAAGGAAACGAGTCACTCTCGCGGGTATCTCAGATAGAGATGTTGCCTCTGTCACTGCATAAACATAAAGAAGAGTTAGATTCATAGTCAATCCACCTGCTCCGGGTCACGCACGAAGGGTAGAACAAAGGAAGCTAAAGGCTTTCCTGTCACTACTCTTTACACGGTAAAGTAAGCATCTTCTTACCAAATTGAATAGACTTGCCTTGTGAGATGGGAAAGCTAAATAGAGGGGCCAGGCCAAGAAAAGAAGTTATATTCAAATGCCACATTGCTTTTCACACTTTCTTCGATTATCTTTCCTCGGGCAAGCTCGGAGGAAGTTTAATCTAGCTCTACGGAGGTCTTTGCTTTTCACGACTGTTGCTGATTTTTTTCGTTTAAAAAGAATAGCGATTGTTTAGTTTAATCAGCGAGGAGATTGATTCTTACTCTTTCTCGATGCGAAAGAGGTTGTGGCTAGGCAAGGTGCGTAGCCTTCTGAGATGGGATGCCGAGAATAAGCTCTTTTAGGAAACCTTAACTTAAGCCCAAGGAATAAGTGGTCTTATCTGCTGTTGCCGATCTTCTCTTTCTTTAGTCCTGCTCGTCTTATGGCATTAGCCTTTGCGGATTAAGGAATTCGCGGGACAGCTGTCTCGGCACACGTCAATCCTTATGTCCACAGCGAGCAGGTTAAGGCACTCTATCTTGCTGCTTGCCTTTATCTTCCAGTCTGCCAAGCAAGTTTGTTTATTCTATGTTATTGAAAAAGAAATCGGTATTTCCCCCAAAGCGCTAGCTTTCATACGCCTAAGAACTTCTAACGTTGTTCTGTCTCCAAACGGAGAGCTCGACCCCTTGCAGGTGAATTTCCCGATTCCTAGCTTCCGCACCAGATGATTGCCACTACCACGTTCTCAGCAAATTCCTTTCAATGCGAATCTAGATCTCGACGTTCGGAGTGGAATTGGTTTAGTCTCCCTAAGGTATACTGTTCCTATACCAGCAGGTTCTTGTGCCGATTTGACCTGCGTCCCGCGGTCCTGTTAAGTCTCGACCAGTTTATACCGAATCGGCGCTTCTGCCCCTTGAAAAATTATCCACTACACTCTAAAGCGTTCAACGATTATATTCGTTAAGTAAGTCATTTTGAAATGGATGTTTTTTTAGTTAAATTTATTTATCTGTAGAACAAGGTACACATTTACGAAAGTAGCTCTCCGAAAGTACTTTCCTTTGAGTTCGAGTTTTACTTTCGAATTCGAACAAGGGTAACATAGAGCTTTAGCTCATCAAAAATCGTTCTTTGCATTGCAGAATTCTTGACTCTGAGATCTATTCCAACATTTGAAGAAATCACGGAAATAAGCTCTGTAGTATCCAAAGAGCTTTTCTTTTGATTAGAGAAGATGTAAACAAAACAATCCTGAAGTCCATGGAATAAGGTGGCTCTTCTCTTGTTCTAGTTCTTCCTTTATCATCCGAGGGAACAAGAAGAAGATGCCCAATCCCCTAATGGACTCCTGGCATTCATCTTCTGTGATTTCAGGAACGGGAAAGAAAGAAGGAGAATCCGCTCTAAAACTAGGGATCTAAGGATGGTTCTTTGGCAAGGGCAAGGGATTAAATGAAAAAGAAGATCGCCTAGTGCCCGAGGGGATAAGGTTGGCCTTTCTATGAGTAAGACGTACCAGTTATATATATAAAGTACGACCCTCCTGTAGAAAAAAGGGAATAACAAAATCAAGATCATGCCGAATGCAATGAAGGGACATAAAATGCTAATAAGGAGATTTAGTTCCTATGATGAGAAGACAGGCCATAGAGGATTGATTTTGACCTTTCCAAATTGGAAGATTGGAACAAGCGACCGAATCAAAGACATTGTTAAAACATAAACTAACGTACAGCCAAGTGAGACTAATAAAAAGAAAAGAAAGCAGTAAACGAGTTGATTCGATCACCGGCTTCTCCAATAATAAATATATCAAAAAGACTTTCCAAGATACAAATCAAGTTAACCTTTTCTCTTTAAAGATCTTTAGCAATTGTGGATGGGTGTTCCTTAGTCTAATTTCCGGGAGTGAATGTAGGAAGTGCAGACGATGGATCAGGTGTGAACATTCAACCAAAGGCGTCTTGGGGATCGGCAATAGCTAAGCATTGTGGCCATCACAATTCAAGCTACGTATGGCTAGCGTACAACCTACGGGCTTCTTAGCTAAAAGAAAAGGAACAAAAAAGGATGCCTGCTTTGGTACCTTTAGTCCAATCTTAGACAAAGAGCAAGGAGGATTTAAAGACACTCTTCCCTTTCCCTTTTTTTTTTTTTTTCCTTCTTTTATAGCTATAGTGCTTATCATCCCTGAAGGTATCTTAGCATGGTAGCTAGTTCCCTTTTCTCTTTCTTAGTCTAAGACTCAAAGTCTCCTCAATTGGCTTTATAGAAGGAGAGTCGCATATCCGCTGTTGATCTAATCTATATCTAATTCGCGGATCAGTTGTTAAAAGTCTTCTATTCAAGTAAAGATTCAATTAGATTGAAATATAGATAGAGATCGCATATCGGTTTTGACTAACTCTCTTCTATGGGATGTTGCATATCGACTATATGCTTTCCTCATTACCAGCATACCGGTCCCCTCTTTCAGTTAAGTTTTTCTTTAAAAACGAGCTCCCTTCTTTAACAGCTTTTTCTACCCGATTTCAGAAGCTTCTATATCCACTAAGAACGAAATCACTTGGAGTAAGAGAAGAGGGGGCACAGCAAGGCAGAGGATAGAGAAGTAGGAGGAAGGAAGACAAAGCGGCAGAGGAGCGGAAACCTCTTAGGCGAAGATCAATTCCTAGCGGGGCATGACACCAGATAGGTGGGGGAGGAACTATGAAATGAAGGACTTTTCCTTTCCCCTTTCAAGCACTTTTCTTTCACTCTGTCATCGAGCTTAGTTTAAAGGTTAGGGGAGAAGCTACTTGCCCCAATAGGGGAACTCATCCCGGAAAGCCTTTGATTCATAGTACATGGGACTGCCCTTTTTCCACTCCTCTCGCTACCACGAAATCCTAGCCCGGGAACACAACACCTAGCCACTCTATTTCCAGCTTCGCGAGACAGTGCCATCCCAAGTCAAGCGCTAGAAGAAAGGAAATGAGAGAATCGTCAGCAGTTCGCGTTGACGGCGTTAACAGAATCGGAGAAGAAGAGCTTAACGCAGCTCGACCCTCGGGCTCAGGAAGTACGGTCAGATTCATAGGACCGAGACTATCTCAGCTCATATCGGCCGTTTTAAGCCAACTAATAGGCCAAGAGCGAACACTTTTCCTAAGCCTAAGATCCGTTCATAGCCACATTTCTTCTTTGATTTCTCATCGAAGTTACTTTCCCCGGGAAGGCAAAGAATGAATGGGAGAAGGAAGGGGGGTCCCGTATTTCATAGAAATGGCTGCTTTTAGGCGTGATCTATCTCTCTGCTTTTCATAGTCAAGATAAGATGTGCCCGTGGGAAAAGACTGTCTCTTTATGGAGAGACTCTCCTTCTCAGATTCAAACGCGGGATCTCCTCTTGATCCGGTAGTAGGGGGTCTTAGTTTTTGCTGTTACAGAATCCCGTGCTATGAATGAATCTAGTCACCATCTGATTTAGCTCTTTTTAGTATGGAAATGGCTTAAGGAAGCGAATAACTCGAGTTCAATTAGTTTGTCTAAGCCGACAAGAGAGATGGAGTCACTAAGCCCTAAGGTTAGATCCATTATCTCACAGAGTGAACGAGATTCGGATCAATCATAAAAAAGTCAAGTAGGACAGAACCATTCGCTGCGAACAAGTCTTCTTTCATAAGCAGTTCTCTTATCCGCTCTTGTTAGCTAGGGATTCTGTGTTGAAGCTCATCAAGCAAAGCGTGTTCTTGAACAACTGAATCGCCTTCCTTCAAAGGAACATCAGAATGCTTTACTCACAAGACTGTTCGAAGCTTCCCATAGCATTTCGGTGGAAAGCTGAAAGCTTGGACATTGGACAACATTGTAGGGAACATCATGGCTAGTAGCTCCATTGCGTTCACTGATTTAAAAATTCCCCCATAAGAACGAGGCCTGGTCTCTCGATCCTCCACATTCCAGTAAAATGAAAAGAGGATATAGCCTTGCAATCTTGCTTTTCAATTCAAGTAATGGACATAGCTCCATCTTACAGTTTTTTTCTGGGACGTCCTTGGATTGGATCCACATCGCTGGTGCTCTTCCATCTACCTTGCACAAAAAGATTCAGTTCATCTTCGACGACCAATTGATATGCATATATGCTATGCTGATTGAGGAAGACCTATTAGTAACCAAACCACTCTATGCACCTTAGATAGAAGCCGCAGAAGCAGAAGAAGTAGATTCATGCTTCTACTTTCAAATTGGCAAAACGCCTTACTTAGCAGAGAAGCGATAAAAGCATTTAGCTCGGCCTAAAGGAAAGGCTTACCCCAAAACCAGAACTCAAATTTGATGTGCCTGAAACAGAACTCACACTGCCTGCAAGTAGCGATATAGTGAAGCTAGCAGCGAACTCACCTGGCCCTGCCGGCTGTAAAGGGACAAATTGAAGAGCCAGGAACTTCTACAAAGGGGAATGGCACGAGTGGGACTTTTCAAAAGACTGTCACTCCACCTTCCACTACAACTCCAACTTCCACTTTCTTGGCTGGCCGATAGAAGGAAATTAAATACATGTAAGGAAACTCTTTCTATCATAAGATAAGTCATAAGACAAAAGAGGTGGGAGGGACTTACTCTACACTAGACTATAAACTTTCAACTCCTTTCGATCAAATCTTACCTTTCAGTCGAGTCACTTTACATTGACTACTGTGACGTGACTTCCTTGGAAGAGTTCGAACTTCCCACTATTGGGATAGGGTTGACCCCAACAATAGAGCCTAAAAAATGCTTCTCTAATGTAGAAAGTTTTGTTATAGTTAGAGAAGAGACTTTTGTTCTAGAGCTAGAGGAAGTTAAGTCGAACGAGTGTAGTATCCTTCACTAAGAAAAGAGTATCTTCTAATAAATAAAAAGTGAAAGAACGACTCTATCTATCCTATCCGTAAAAGGAATAGGAAAGCTTACTCCCGAGTTCTATCTTAACGATTATTCAGAAAGGGAAGTAAGCTTTGGCATCATCAGCCACTTGCTCAACCACCAATGTCTTACACTGCATTGCCAGCGGCTTTAGCCTCTTGTACTTAAAAGGACTACAGCTCGTACGACTGCCCTACTTACTTACTCACTTGCATGTCGTCTCCGGCTCTTGACATTGCAGATCTATCTTCAACTCACTCTCGAGCGAGACCTGACTAGACATGAAATGAACCATCCATTCGTAATTCTTGTCTTAGCTCTTGTATTCAACGACGAGCCCTCCCCTTTGCACGGCCTTCCTTTGCTAGGAAGATAGCATTTCCATTCACTTACTTGTACGACGCCCTATCAACTCCTCTCTTTGAGTGGAACGCTTCTGCCGCCTGAATCTTGATCTCTATCTCTATATAAATGCCAACCCTTTAAGCTGCAAGTGTCTTTTTGAGAGGTTTCAGTTCAACTAAAGTCAATCAAAAGGCTAAACTCAATCTATCTTTCTGGCTTTCGCTCCTCCGATATCTCCCAACGTGTGGCACTCTGGCGCCTTCCAGAGTCAGCCTCCCTGCAACTCCCCACGTGCACTATTGGCCAATGAGGGATCACCACCCCAAAAGACCATCAAATGCATAGCGACGGTCTTGAGGTATTGGCCGACAAAGAGAGGATCAGACGAGCGATAAAGTTGACGTATCGCCTTACAAAACAAGAAAAAAAAAAGAATAAGACTAGTTCAATAGCCAGTTCATTCGAGTCTATAAGAAGCAGAAGACATAGGCCTGCACGAAGCCAAGCCCTAGCCACTGACTGACTGATGGACTGACTGACTTGGGCTACCTTTAACCCGGAGATCCACTCTCCTCTGACCTACAGCTAGCTTGCTTTCTTGCCTTGTGAAAAGTGCTCTTGCTCTGTCTCTCATTCGTCTTCTTCCTTGCTCCATAAGTTTTTGATAAAAAAACAAGATGGATGGATGTTCTTCTATCAGCTGGGAATGGAGTGGCCTAAGGGATTCTATCTACTAGCCGATAAAATGGAGGCGTCAAGACATCTATATGACAAAGAAGGCCATCTCACGAATTGGATTCGAACCAATATCAAGCTACTTTCCTTCTTAGTAGATCGTGAGTGGGTCTGTCGTCCTCCTCATTATAGTCCTCCTAAAATCAATAGCATTTCGTCGGAATACATCCTGTCTTTTCACCTTAGTAGTCCTATGCATAGTCAGTACTATAGCCCCAATCATGGCTACTAATAAAATAAGACTCGGAACCAAAAACCAAACGGAATAGTAGGTATAAAGTAAATTGCCCAATGTTTCCAAATTAGTCCAACTTCTTACCTTTCCGGCATAAACCGTATATCTCAGAGAGGTCGTATTTCTTTGGGTTGGTAGTAATGGAATGCTTTCATTATCTAAAATGAAGAACATTTCCCACCAAAAGATCAGTCCAATAAGACCACTCACTGGTAAATAGCGCAATACTTCTTCGTGAATCTCCGCTATTTGAATATGGAACATCATAACAACGAATACGAATGAAACGGCTATAGCTCCTATATGAACTACTCGGGAAGATCATAGCGGAGAAGTCGAGACCTAACAAAAGAAGTAACCCCGAAGTGTTGCGAAAGACGGGATGGGAAACAAAACGGAATGTATCGGATTTTTAGCATGTGCAACCATCAAACCGAGACCAAAGCAGGGCTCGACAAAACAGAAAGTATCATGGTACGTCGTCCTTTCCGAAATGGAACTTTCATGCTTGAGCAAGAACTAGCATGAAAGTCGATCTATTATGACCAGCGCGATTGTTCCAATTTCATTTTCTTCTTCCAAGCCCTTCTTAGCTTAGAAAGCACTCACCGAGTTACTTACGGAATCTCAAATCTCTTCTCTCGACGCCAAGAATTTTTTTTTTATTTGACATAGCGGGCCCCGGCGGGAGGCTCGCACGACGGGCTATTAGCTCAGTGGTAGAGCGCGCCCCTGATAATTGCGTCGTTGTGCCTGGGCTGTGAGGGCTCTCAGCCACATGGATAGTTCAATGTGCTCATCAGCGCCTGACCCTGAGATGTGGATCATCCAAGGCACATTAGCATGGCGTACTTCTCCTATTCGAACCGGGTTTGAAACCAAACCTCTCCTCAGGAGGATAGAAGGGAAAAGAATCTCTACCACAATTTTTATACGACATTGATTTCGATGCTAAAACCTTTCAAAACTCATTTAAGAATGATAATTTAAGTGACTTTAGTGACTTAAATTTATGGAAAAATCAGATGCAACTTACCAAATTCACTTAAATGAACGTTTTAATAAAAGTTTTGGCACTGAAGTAATCGTCCATAAAGTTTTGATGGTATATTGATTCTTTTATCAGATTGTTGCTCTGAAATTTTTAAAATCAAAACTTGAAAAAACGACATCATAAGCCAAACGCAAAATTACACAGCAAAAATTCTAAATTTGCCACTATTTTCCTTTGTCTTGTTACAGTTTTAGAAAGAAAAGGCAGTAAAATCATGGAATAAACATTCTCTCGAAACACTTTCATATAAAATTACAAAGATCTATTTATTTTTCTTAAAAAGAAAAGAGGGAAGGAAGTAAAATTCTCACGAAGAACAAGATGGCATGACTTGTAGATCATCACTTTGTGTTGTCATCATATAACATGTCAAGGAATATGGACAAGACGAAAGTGAGACGAAATACCAATTTTTGACTTTATATCAGTAGAGTTACTAGAGCATAAGGTGCAACGCTGTTAAAATCAATAGAGAGATACGGTGAAACACGAAGGAATTGAAGGCCTAATTGTCAAAGAAATAAATATTAATCGGAGAATATACACTTTCAATTACGTGGCATTGTTTTTTTCATGTTAATTGCGATTGAATCTCTTCTAGAAGATAAATTAGGAATCTTTAAAATGACCGTTGAGTTTTTGCTGATCTATATACTATTCTCTACTATTATGTAAAGCAAAAAGGATCTAGTAAAGGGATCACAATCTTTTTTTTTCCTTCCCCAAAAACAATCCTCAATCGATTATTTTGTAAATATTTTACGGACGAGCAAATGCGTGAATTAACAATCCTAGTTTATCTCTAACTTTTTTTTTATTTCATTATTATTTTTAACATTCGGACATTTTCTATCTTATAAACACTATGAAAAATTGAAAAATCAAATCTCGAGACATTTTGCATTTTCCACACATGTATATATGCGTGTGTACGATTCTTGCATACTGTGTCAAGAACTTCTTTTCATTAATTAATAATTCGCGTGGTTTATGATAAGACGATTTCACAGTCTTTTGAATGTCAATTTTTGTACGCAAGCAATGCATGTGTATTTTTGCTATTATACAATTAGATAACACACTAGCAAGAGAAGCCAACTTACAGTGTGTCCGGAGCTCTAGATTAATTAAAGACCTCGATTGAAATTGTCAGAAAAATATATTGATTAAGTTCTTTGCAAGAATTAAATCTGTACTTTCATAGTCGTGTTTTCTTTTGCCTTTTCTTATTTTTGGTTCTCTATTTTTATGAGTTTTTAAAACTATGCAAAGTTAATTATTCAGAAAGCTAAAAGCAATAATTAGTAATATCCCCTCTTCTATCTTTACTTAAGCAGCCCCTAATTAGATTAGGATTGATGATGTGTTTGTTGCACTCAAAAAAGGCAAAAGTCCAAATAAAAACTCGAAGTGGATCCATTTTTTCCAATAAATGACCAAAAGTGGATTTTGTTTCGAAGAATGACCCGAAGTGGATTTATGGTCTCAAATAAAAACCCGAAGTGGCTCAATCAATTTATAATAAGGACCTAAGCTTGTCATATAGCCAGATATTCACTGACCTGTGAGCGTGTGATATTTATGACAGCCAAAGTTTGGGCAATTTTTGTCCCCAAAAAATCTGATTCAAAATTAACAAATCCTAAAACCAAAACAAAAGACCCTAGTTTTTCTACGCTCTTCCCTGTTCCCTGTACTCATTCTGAACGAATTCAAAGACCCAACTTCTCTATTTGTCGAAGCAAGAATTGAAAAGCCACAATAAAACCAGACGCTTCTACCTTTGTTTGCCAAGACCCAAATTCTCTATTCGGTTTTTATCTGTTCGTGAATGACAAAGCTTGAGCAGCCCACCTCCCCTTCAATCAAGGTTAGTTTTCCCATCTTCTTAGGATTCACTCGTGTTGAACAGCTAAAATGTAGACGAAGCTCATGTACAAAGATCAACGAGCAGAATGCGACTAAAATTCGGCCACCGTTACTTGCCCGCCGACCATTGCTACTGACGGAAGCGCCTCCTAGAGAGACAACCCCTTGCCGCCATGGTCACCCAAGCGATGCACTCGAACAACAAACTTTGAAGCTTGTGGACAACGAAACCCTAGAAAGAAGAGATGATGGTGAACAATAGACTGATGCTCACTAGTGAGGAGCAACAAGAATCGAGCGAGGAGCAACGATGACCGAGCAGCGATTACGTTGACGAGCCGCAAGGGAGAAGATAGTAGAAAACGTAAACATCTAAATGAATAAGCTAAACTTAATTCATTTGGAATTTTTCTCTCTTTTTTTTTTTTTTGGCCAATCGCAAATTTTGGACAAAATTACCCCATTTTAATCACCGGAAAGTGTCCGCCAGCGAGCTGAGGTCCTTAATTGAGATTAACTTGGCTATTTTAAATTCTTATTGGAAATAAAGTTCACTTTGAGTTATTATTTGATATAGTTGGTCCACTTCATATCTTTATTTGATTTTGGGTCCTTATTTGGAATTTTCCCCTCAAAAAATTAATTGTCTTCGTAAACAAGAAATGTATACTTATTGTCTAGATTCTCATGGAACCCGTGATTACTATGAGGACCATGTTCTTTTTTTTTTTTTTTTTTTTTTTTTTTTTTTTGGTTGGGGGGGGTGGAGGGGTTGTCGAAATTAAAAGGATTATGTTATCAAGTGCTTTAAGCCAACTTGTCGAGCATCTTTAATAAAAATATTTTAATTCTAAAAGGCACTGATTATAACATATTAAAGGAATACACCATCAATCCTAAACCTATTGTATAAATGTCAATTTAGTTCTAAATTTTATAATTTTGTCAATTTAGTCATAAACCTTTGCAAAATTTTAATATAATCCTTTTGATCAATATTTGCCAAAAATTACTAATGCGACAGCTAGTCATCGTCAGTCATCTAATATAGCAATATTTAGTAAAAATTGACTAAAATGACTCTATTGGAATTTTGTGTAAATGTTTAAAACTAAATTGACAAAATTATAAAATTTAAAACTGACTTGACATCTGTATAATAGATTTATAAATGATGGGATAAATTATCCTTTTAGTGTTTAACAAGATTTCTAAAGCACTTGTTGACAAAATTCATATTGTAAAGTTTTACATTAAGATGAATCATGCGAATGAAAACAATATTAACACTTCATGGTTTGGATACGAAATAAAAACTCCCCGAAAAATCCACGATAAGAAAGACTTTCCCCTCATGTTAGAAAAGTCCACACAATCACCAATTTATTTGTTTATCCTTTGTCGCTCAATACTTTAATCATAATCTCACTGCACAAAATATTAATTAGCGCATAATCTGTTGAAATTAAGAATAGATGTATTTTTTGACAAATTTGAATTCTCTTTTTCTCGGAAAGAAATCTGAACTCTTTCTGCCTCGAAGTCTTTGATCGATTTGTACCGTCTTCCTTTTTTTCATTGGCTAAAAGACATCTTGCCTCGATCAAGTTGGGATAAGCGTGCACGTCTTTCATCGAGGGTCCATTTACATTCACATACTCTTGGAAAGTTATAAACATACCAGCTAATAATTGTTTATAAAAATCACAGCGCAGAATTATTTGTGATTTGTCCTAATTGCTATGTAATTGAATGATCCATAAAAATAAAAATAAAAAGACCTTTTTATTTTTAAGTAGTTTGTTCTATTTCACCAACTAGCAATTCATTTGTTCCCAAACCGATCCATTGACTGTCGATGATCTGATTGTTACGTTTTTAAAATATTTATTCTAAGTAGTGATATAGGGCCCGTTTGGTTTAGCTTTTGGGGAATGCATTTGCAAAAATGCAAATACCTTTCGGTAAATGGGGTTTTCCGAAATACAAATGTCGTTTGGTAAAATTTGCATTGAGAAACAACTTTGGCCAAAATGCCGTTTGGTAAAATTTACATTTGTAATTAACTTTTATTAAATTAAAAAAGCAAAAATATGTTTACATTTTTTATATAAACATATTTTTATATAAAAATATAAACATATAATATATTAAACATAGAAAATATAAAAAATAGATATGTTTATATAAATATATATTTATATAAAAGAAATCGGAGAAAAAAATAGATATGTTTATATTTATAAATATAAATATTTATTTATTTATTTATTAAACATAAAATATATTTATATAAAAAAATGGATATGTTTATATCTATATAAATATATAAAAAATATATAAATATATATTTTATATAAATATATATTATATTTTTTTATAACTATATATTTATTAAACATAAAATATATGTTTATATATTTATACCGGACCGCCGAATTCGCGCGTAAACTGCCTGAATAAAAAATATGTTTATGTTTTTTATATAAACATATTTTTATATAAGAAATATAAAAAATATAAACATAAAATATATTTATTAAAAATAATATATATATGTTTATATAAATATATATTTATATAAAAAATAGGAGAAAAAAATAGATATTTTTATATTTATAAATATATATTATTTATTTATTAAACATAAAATATATTTATATAAAAAATGGATATATTTATATCTATATAAAATATATATAAACATAAAATAAATAAAAAATTGATATGTTTATATATTTATATAAAATATAAAATATATATTTTTATATAAAAATATAAACATATTTATTTTTATATTTATTTTTATTCGGCGATCGATTGGCTTCTCCACCTGGGAGAGATGAATAATATCGGAAGTTGCATTCAAGATGCAACTTGCCAAAGGACCTCAAGAGCCGCATTACGCTAAAGGCCCTTAGAGCCACTTGGAGATGCAATTGCATCTCGCCAAAGTCGTGCAAAAAAGCGAACCAAAAAACTTTGCATTTGGCCAAGGGACTTTAGAGCCCAAATGAGCATTCCAAATTTGAACCAAACGGGGCCATAACCCATGCAACCCATAGGATTTTTCCTTAAGCATTACGTTTAGATTAATTATCAACTACCTTCAAACTTTTACTTAATTAATTAGGTTATAAATACATGCATCATCAATTATATTTCTCATTATCTCTTACTCGGCATGAAAAATCAAATAACGAAATTGCATGTCCCCAAAAAGTTACCCCCAGCTCTTCAAAGAATTTTCTCCATTGCAATGTAAATACATACATAACAACTAAATATGAATAGTTACGATACATATGGCAAAAAGAAAAGAATAGATAAGATTATTCATTGCATAAACAAGGAAGAATAGTTCAAGACTCATTAATTAAAGTTCTTAATATGTAGGCCTCATCAATTACCAAAGTCAAGCACTTCTTGAAGGCATTCTAAAGACTCGTTTCATCATAAATGCCATAATTAGGGCACGAGTTTACCACAATCAAATCATATGCTACATTGAAATGAAGAAAATTCAAAAAAACAAAAATCAAAAAAAAGGCCCAAGCAACCTAGCGATTATTTCCAATATCAAGAATATCTAAAAAAGTCAAGATCCGTTATTACCTTATCAAGATATGTAATAACTTGGTATCCTGTGAGATCCAAGATGATACCAATAAACAATTAAATCTTTAATTTCCTAAAAAAGTGTGGACTGGGTATTTCTTCACCCCTCTCTCTACTCTATAAAAGTTAATTGGGATTTAGAGAAATTCTGGAAATAACTCTCAAGAACGTTGACGAAGCCATTGAAAAAGAAGGTAAGTTCCTTCTTCGGTGAATTTTATAGCGACAGCAGCAGTTGTTTCTTTATTGCTTCCTTTGCTTCTTAATCTGTTTATGGCACTTAATTAATTGATTGTGTGTCTTGGTTAGGATTTGTAAACGGTAATTATACTCTTCTTAATCATTCCCTTTTTCCCTCTTTCTCTTCTCCATAAAAGAGAGGTCGACTGTCCATTAATGTGCCGCTGAGTTTCCTTCTCACCATCGTTGTCTGTTTTTCATTGATAAATTTGACATGATGATTAGTTGTGAATATCAACTTCTTTTTTCTCCCTATGATAGCAAGAACTCTTGCCCCAAATATAATAGTTTCTTGCGTCTTTAGTTGTGGGCATGCACACTTTTTTTTTTCCAATTTTGGTTAATGCTGTTTGTTTCTATTTTGTTGTAAAATTTACACACGGAAAGAAGGTAGAATTCAAGAAAAATCGAAGATTCTCCGACATGGGTCGTGGCAAATTGGCTTTAGAGCTGATCCCCAAAGAGAAAGCGCGAAGGATCACCTACGAGAAGAGAAAGAAGGGCTTGATGAAGAAGGCCCAAGAGTTCACCACCTTGTGCGGCGTCGACACGTGCATGGTCATCTACGGCCCGGCGGGGTCCACCGCCACCACCGAGCCTGAGGTATGGCCTGCGAGTCCGGAGAAGGTCAAGCTTGTCATTGAGCGGTACAGGAGTGAAGGCGCCGACCGCCGTGCCAAGAGGACGATTGGGCTGCCTGAGTTCTTTGCTAACCGGAAGAGGAAGGTCGATGCCGAGCTCGCCAAGGCACGGCTAGCGAACTGGGAGGCTAAGTACCCAGTCTCGGAGGCGCTGATCGAGGGCTTCTCCGAGGAGGACCTGAGGAGGCTCTTGGGCTCTCTAGGGCACAAGCTGGAGGTGGCCAAGGCGAGGCTGGCCGTGATGAAGGAGGACGCAATGAGGAGATCATCCAGCCATGTGTACGATCATCACATACATGCGAACGATCATGTCTATCATCATCATCACATGCAGGGCATGTTTCAGGACCATATCATGCCTGTCCTAATGAAGCAGCCACCAACTGATGTAAAACCACATCTTGACTTGCCATATCATATGCAGCAGCAGCAGCAACAACCCCTGTTCGAACCGGACTGTCTCAATTCTTCAATCCCGATGCCGAGTGAGTGGTGGGCGCAGAAGAACCAATATCTGAACCACATCCCGCCCGTGCCGAGCGGCTGCGGCGGCACTGCACTCGTCAACAACTTCCACCACTCAGTCGGCTTTCCCACAATGCAGAACTACCAGTTTGCCACCCTGGAAGGGATGATGCTCTCCGAGGTGTCGGCATACGGCCCCATCACAGGGAACATGTCGCTGGGAGGCACTGCCTCGAGCTCTCCGGCGTGCTACAACGGCACGCAGTTGGTCCAGCAAGCCCCGCCACCCGTGCCCCTCTCGGTGATGCAGGGCGATCCAATCCCGACCCAGATGAAGCAGGCTTCTACGCAGTTTCATGAATATCGCTGATCCTTTAAGGAAGAAGAGCGTAGGGAGTCAGTTTTTTTAAGCATTATTGCGTGATTTTAACTTTCTTCTACTGGACGGTTGGATTTCTTTGCGTTGATGTGTCGATCGCTAAGGTTGTTACTATTAGTGGTCAGATTTTTTTTAGCGGAGGCCAGAATAACTTAACAGTGACTAGTGGTGCACAGTTACTCTAATAGTTCTTTCAAAGATTAAATTTGATCAGATGGGCAAGTAGTGCTGTCATTTCTTTTAGGATCGGTCATACTTCCAAAAAGATGGGAAAAGAAACAAAAAAAGAAAATCAAATTTCCCTATTTGCCGTTTGACCACAAGAATCCGCGCCAGGATTTGAGGAAGTTGTGCTTTATTGAAAAATCACTAAACCTTTTTTTTTATTTATTCATTTTTAAGAAACAGCATTCAATGTCTTCCTTGTTGCACTAGAATTCTTCATGCGTCCAAAATACTCGAGCGGTAACAACGGAATGGATGCGGTAAACTTAGTCGTTCTGTGTCGTACTTCAAGCGAATAATTATTTGGCAACCATTTAGGGGAAAGAAGAATAGCCACTAGAGTCTATTACAAATATTGAGTTAAAATCAAGTACCCCGGTAATCTTTGTGTTTCTTTCTCTTTCGTTTCTTAAATCCTGTTTCCGCACCAAATACCAAAAATCTTCCACAAGTACAAGCACAGAATTGAGGAATTGGCAACAGGAAACCTGTCAGATGACTTGCTTCAGAACCCCAAATTCAGAAACATATAGGTAGATATGTAAGGCTTTCAAGGGATATTAGAAAGCCACCATCATGAGTTTTTACATCTGGTATTTTGTCTTACAACAGAACAAAGATAAGCATAACACGCTCTCACGGAGTAGTCTTCAAGCGACGGAGGTTCCTTATTAGGTTGGCGCACGCGCCATTACCTAGTACTCGACACCATCCATACACTCGCACTTTCCAAGCTTACGCTCTTTTGGAAAATTTGGTCAAAAGCCCACACACGCTCGCACACACCCACACACAGCTTTCACGCACCATAGAAACGCCCACGCTTCCATTTTTTTTTCCCTTTTTGTTCACCATGCTCATGATGCAGATCCCGCTTGTTCGCACAGGTCTAGTAAGTTGAGAGTCTGCAGAAAAAACCATCCAATGATGATAAATTATCAGTTTGCTTGCATACAGAACCATAGCCAAGAACTAGCTAATTAATGACTACTAGTATGTGCAAAAGGACATTCGAGATCACAGAAATAATGCATACCTCCGGAACTGAGAGCTCGAGACGAAACTTGGGACCATCATAGTGATGCAGGACTGGCCTAAATGAATCTTCCTCCAATGCTTTGCAGAGTTTCCTAATGCGAATCCTCACCTGTTGAATTCGAGCAGCAAGAAAAGAGAGAATGAGATGCTGCAGCAAAAGCAGCTATCTTCCTAAGATGAGAAGCAAATGAGTATGCAAATGGGTAGTGTAAGTCCGACCTGAGCAGGAAACCTTGATTCACCTTTACATTTCTTATCCTCCCATGCAGTGGGGTCAATATTAGAACCTCCAAAGCTTGATGCCTGTCAATTAGAAGGGAACAAGCATTAAAAATGCAACGGTGAGGATGGTCTATATTATCAACCTTTACCCCACCAAAGACTGCAATTTTGGAGAATAAGACTTTCTCATTAATATTAGAGACAACGGTAATGCCCACAAAACCAGCAAGTGTCCCATGTACAACAGAAAAATAAACATCCCAGGCACTGCAAAACCAGTGACATTCACCTCCAACACTAATATTTATCTTCTACTATTTTAACTGGAAAGGTGCAGCTTGACAAAACAACCAAGATCATTCAGGATTCAAATTATTGGCCATCCAAGAAAGCAGAGACAGTGACATTCATAAAACAAGAATAAATTTGCACAGAAGGCCATCCCACGAACCTCGAAAATACCATGCAACTGATGAGTAGTATAATTATAGAGAAACAGAGGTAGGCCTGGCGTAATTGCCCGCACAGAATCTCTGTATCTTGGTGGTAAACCTGCAAGATGAAAACATAACCGGCAGTTAAACTTGTTTTCTCAAGTAAAAGGTCAATTGGTGTAACAGATAATCTAGTTCAAACTTCATGCACGTAATTATAATGTCCATAAGAAATTGTAATTTTCAGAAGACACATCGAGCCTTCAAAGAGCCTAGAGTCCAAGACACCCAAATGCCAATCCTAACTGATTCAGAAACTGCAGTGTGCAACTAGTACCTGTCAGCTAGGGCTTCCAAGTCACATGAGGACATTTGACTACAATTCCCCAAAATAAACATTGTTACTTGCAATAGTAAGGTCTGGTGAGTCCCATATTGCCAGGCATTTCTCAATTCAAGATCTTTAGGGTCTAGACAAGCACTAAATTCACCACCCAACTAGCCAGCCTCCAAACTTAATTTCCTCTCCTTCCTACTTTACTTCACACAAACTGCCCCCAAAATAGAGTTACTTGTTCAAAAAAATAAGTCATTTGAATTGCTGTATTACGCTCGGTACAAAACTAACAATTGAAAGCAAGAGAAAAAAGGCTTTCCACCACCTCAGCTAATGCAAATTCCATGCTTTAGAGAATAATCAGGAGAGAAGAAAAATTTGTACCAAAAAGCTGACGCTTGAGGTCCTCCTGCATAGTGTCATTGTTACACACAAAGATGTATCCTCCAAGCACTTCATTTCGAGGGAGAGTTTCTGATGCAGGAAGAGTCTTGAACCTTTTGTCTACTGCATTGTTTGCACTGCAATTCTCACTGTTGGCAGCAGAGGCAGAAGCGTCCTTGTTAAAGTGATTACTGCTATACTTGTTTGAAGCCATGCTTCCAATACTGTTCAGATTGCTTTTCTGGCACACTGCATTTGTCTCATAAATACTGTTCCTGAAGCAACTTTTGCTCACATTTTCCGTCATCTTTGACTCCATGTTCAACATATTAAAGTTGAAGCTCTCAAATTTGTTGTCTTCCTGGTAACTGATCTTATCCCTCGGCCTAATTTCTGCTGGACCCTTCAAAATGTCGGCGTTATTCATGCGTTCACTCTTACACATTGTCTGCTCAGCCAATTTGGAAGCAACCATTAGCCACTTGTGATCTTCTGAGACTCTTGATTGTCCACGTAGCTCATCACCCAACTGCCAAAAGCTATGCATGTTTTCCATCTTGCAAACGTAAAGAGATAACATGCGTTACACTTTAGATTAATGCAGTATCAGGAAGATAAGGAAAAGATATGCTACTTTATTTAGACGGTTAAAGTAAAGGGATGAAGGGGTGACTCCTACTTGGTAAAAGCATGGTGTGGATAGCAAAACAAAATCATTATGCTACAACAACCAAGCATTAAGGAGAATCACACAAATAACCATGAAGACCAAATGTCAAATTTTAACATGCAAAAACAGAAAATCAAGCAAGGTTATTTATCAAACAAAAGAACTTGTAGGACTGGAGATTTATAAATATTTAAGACAACGGATAATTAGTTCCTTTCTAATTTTAATCGCAGATTGTATGAGGACAAGTTTAATAATTCCGAAAAGGCTTTCGTACTTTAAGGAATCACATTCTGCAAAACAATGCTGGCCAATCACATCACTCAGCTTTCCCTTAAAGAACTGGAAGCAACAAGCGAGTTTAAGGGCAAAGTACATTTTATAAGACTAAGATTTTGAATCATATCCAAAGCCCATCGACCATGAAAAGTTATTCTTCGACAAATAAGCTGACTTGTTGAACAGTTAATACTTCTATATTCAACAATGAGCAGAACTTGAGAATCATCACGCTAATTTAAAGAAAGAACCTGCTTACATCTTCGTCAATGAATTTTCAGTTATCACGTTTCCAATTGAATTCCCAATTTAGGAAAAGCAAAAAATTCGCAAAAGCAATTATATCCTTCATAGCTTGCCTAAACGTTGCTTTATTACGAGGCTTGGTACAACAAACAGACTTGCTATAGCAATAATATCCTTCAGACCTTGCCTAAACATTGCTTTATTACTTGGCTCGGGATAACGAATAGACTTGCTATCAAGGAGAAATTGGTGAAATGGATGCCACCCTCTACTGTTTGTCTATTCTGAGCTAATCCAAATAATATCTTCTTTGAGTGCCCTTTTGCTGTTGAGGTTCTGAAAGTAGGTCCTTGATTGTGCGTGATTGACAGGGTTGTTGAAGATTGGCGTTTCTACTTATCTAGGGAATTCAGCATCGTAATGGCAAAACTCTTCCTTCTTTTACATATATGTTAGCCTAGAATGCACTTTTACATCATGTTTGGAAAACAAGGAACTCCAAGCTTCATGATACTGATTTTATTCCTAGCTTTGTGGCATCGTACACATGGTACGTCTACTGTTGGTATCAGACTTAATACTAAAAATGATATGCCCAGACAAATTTTGATATGCCGAGGACCTTATGTCAAAATTTCAATTGTCCTGCTTACTAACTCTAATATGTCTTTGGGCATGTTAAAGGGCGTTGTACCATCCACCTACTTAGGTTATTTACAATCAAATTCTTTAAAGATAAAAGTTAATACATCAACAAATAATGGCAACATCATCATCGTCATTCTTAAAGAAAGTACCGCTTCAGTTGACATAGCACTTGACACATCAGTAACTCATTGCAAAACAAATTCGATTTGTGCTTTGACATCCTTGCTCAGAAGCAAAGTCAAGAGAAGGAAGAGCTTAAGCGAGGGTACAGTCAGATGAAGGCCGACAAACACCAAAAATGCAAGCAATTTTAGTATATATCCAATCCAGTGCGTCTCACTAAATATGAGGGGGTACATGGAGATGAAACCCAATAGAAAAGGATGTAAGGTAAAACTGCACTAGTGCCATGTGCTACCGCACGATAATATTTAATCTAAGAGGAGGGCTCCATAAAGCTGCAAAGCCGACTCTGCTCTTGACCTTATGCAACCAACATAAAAGGCCTTCAGTACCAAGATGCGCACAAAATAAGTGTAATAGAAATGAGAATCATTGGAGGAATTAATAAGCAGTAAATAATGGCACGATTGCTCTAGCCTGCGCTGTCTGTTGATCTTTAAAAATTGTTGCAACTCACAATACATATTCCCACAAAAAGAAAATGAACATGTCTGAGGAAAATATTCTGTAAAAACATTAATGATGAGATAAAAGAAACTCATGTAAGGTGGTTTAGAGACATGAAATACAATCTTCCATGCTCAAATGAGAGGAGATGGCATTATTTGAGGCACACATCTCAGTAGCAGGGGAGAGCTTACAAAGGCACCGACACAAATTTTCATAGAAGGGTCTTGAGTATCACGATGAAGCTAAAGATGCTTCATAGCACAATGGTGCAAGAGCTCCACATTGTGACCCATATTACAAGAAAAGGGTTTTCATTTCTTTCATCAGTGGGACGATGTTTTGTAACTGCCACGCTGATTCTTTGAAAACTTTCTCCGTGTTTAAAGTTCTCTGAGCATCTTTTAAAACTTCCCCCCAGATCTCAAAGGAAGTCTTTATAACTATACAAAACTATCTGAATTGGAACAACTTCAGAAAATGCCTAGATATCTTTTTTTTTTTTGCCTGGTAAGATGTAATAAAAACAGCTATTTTTCCCTCTAGCTACTTACACATAAGCACTCCCTAAACCTATATGCTTTAGTAAATCGACTGTACGCTCGAAAACCAATGCTTAAGGGTTCGGGAAAGCCCGAAATAAAAGCCGAATTTTTCCCAGGTCGTCATCGACACAGCAGCAACAATCGACAATATAACCAGTGGTAGCACTTAGAATCAGCAGGAACAAGCAATTTGCACAACACATCAAGAATGCAAAAGTCAGAGAATACAGCAACGCTCTCGAAATCGCATCGGTACCGAAACCGCCTACCACATTCCCGTCGACCCCAAAAAAAAAGTTTCGACATTCCACATTCCCCAAAACCATTGTCCAATTCAGTCGCAACCAAACACAAAAAAAATCCCCATTTCTCGCGGCGCAAGCCTCACAATCGAACAGCATTTCCCACAGATCTACACCCCCAAATTGCTCGAAACGGAGACCCCCCCCAAAACGAACAACCGAGGCGACCGCGAATCCCTCGAGCAGCGAAATGCGCGACCCCCACTCCCTCGACGCGGACCTCACCGAGATTTCCAAACGGACGGAAAACAAAAGGGAGGGGCCGGGGAAGGGGGAATTGAAGTGGCTGGGCGCGAGTACCTGAGCTCGAGCTGCCCCCACTCAAGCTCTGGCGGAGCTTGAGGAGTGAGAAGAGAACCCTAGATTTTGGTGATCTCAGCGAGAGAGGGAGAGAGAGAGAGAGGGAGGGAGAGAGAGAGACCTTTGAAATCTGCTTTTGGCTGGGCGTGCCTTGCGAGCCCCGAAAGACACGACAGGGAGAAGAGAAGAGTGGCGGAGTGAAGGTGGGTTGGGTTTCTTCTCTCTCTCTCTCTCTCTCTCCCCCAGTGTGTGTTGTTATTTATGGCTCCGTATTCCCCAAAATGCCACTGTTGTTATTTTACTATTAATTTGAATTCATTTTTTTTTCTTTTCTGCTCTTTTTTGTTTCGTTTTGTTTGGCGTTCACCTATCCTCTTTTTTTCTTCAATTTTTAAGCTTTGCTGGTGGTGATGATAATAATAATAATTGGAGCACAACTACTTCCGGTTATTCAAATTCAAACATGCACAAATTTCATCAATAGAAGCATAGATCGAGTGCTAGTCTCACGTCAAAGCAAATTATGACATATCTAGTGATTAGTGGTGATTTTTGGCCACTAACTTTTAGTTACAGCAAAAAGTAAATTTTTGACAATGAAAAATTGATTTAGTTAAAAGATGCATAATTATTTTTTTCAAAAATTATCAAGCACATCTAATCAAATTCAAACGCAAGGTATCCATTAATTGGGACTCGGGGAGGTCTTTGTTGTGGCAATACAAGAAAAACCATTCTTTAACTTGATGATAATTAACCTTTGATTCTTCTCTTCTCGGTGAAGTTGATAATTTGTCAAAACTTATCTTTACATTGACAATGCCCATATGCACCGATTTTCCAACCATTAGTAAAAATGTGAATAGAACGAGATATATAATTTGTTTGGAATATGATATATTTTTTCTAAAATATATATTTATTTACCAATTTACCCCATTAATCATTTTCACGTGGTGTCTGCCTCACAGCCGGCATTCACCTTCTGCTCCAGTCCCACGTTGGATCAGGTGTTTCTCGATCTAGTCAAACAGGCTCCTTTTTTTTTTGTCGTTTCGAAATATTTGAACGGGTGATAATTATTATTTCCCGAGTTGGTTGGCAAAAAGTCGGTTCATTCCCGTTGAGTCTTTCTAAGGGCAAGCGAAACGACGACGTCGACATGTCGTTTTGGTCCCCAGTCCCCAGACCGCACCTCCACCGACAACTTTAACTACAGTCACCCCCGACTGGTAGATTCCTGGGGAAGATTCCTCACCTGAAAAATAAAGAGGCATGAAATACGAAATTTCAAAAATTGCTTATTTCGCAAAAAAAAGTAATGATTTGAAAAATACTTTCTCAATATAATTATTTATACTACTCGAATATCTAGTCAATGAAAACATTATTTGTTTCATTTATTTTTATAAATTATACAAGCAATCACTTTTAGAAAAATATTTTTTAAATAATTTATTTTTTCGCAAAACAAAGGCAAGTATCCACTTTCTTTCTAAGTTTTAATGGTGAATATAAGCAATTTTTTCCTCAGGATCATTATAGTCCGACTACATATATTTACATAAAATTCATCACATTAATCATGAACTAATGGCCGCAATAAGAGTGGAAGAAATTTTTATCAATAAACCACAAGAGAGATCCACCAATTCCTATTGCTCAAACTATTAATCAATAAAAATATTTTTATTATCGACATCAATTTATTTTTAATTATTTTCCCAAACAATGGAAATATCTTATGGTTATTTATTTTTATAAAAGATACAAGTAATTACTTATAGAAAAACATTTTTCAAATCGTTTATTTTTTTTAGAAACAAAAGGAAGTATCCACTTTCTTTTTAGGTTTTAACGGTGAAAATATGCAATTATTTCCTCTGGGTCATCATGGTCCAACCACATATATTCAACATAAAATTCATGACATTAATCATGAACTAATGGCCGCATTAGGGCAAATTAAAAAGGATGATGATCGAAGAGGTAGAAGAATTTTTCATCAATAGAATGCCAGAGAGATCCACCAACTCCTCCCATCGAACTTTTACGAAAGATGGTTGTGCATTCAATTGGGTGTATCCCTCTAATCTAATCAATTTAATTCCATGGAAGAAAATTCTTTATTACGATTGAATGGAAAAGTGCCGCGTGCCCCTTTACGTCCTAATTTTTTTCTTCCCTCTTTTTGCTATTTTTTTTTTTTTTTGACAAACTCTTTTTGCTGATTTAGAAAACTCTAAAAACTAACCCGAGGACTTCAAGAGTCGCCAGCTTTCTGATGGTTTTGATGGAGGGTTTTAGACTTTGGATGCATTTGGTTAGAGGAAAGCTTATGAAAAAATGCAAAAAAAACTTTAAGTTAAAGAAATTTTTTAAAATGTAAATTGTGTTTGATAAATTATAATTTAAAAGTCTATTGAAAAGTACCTTTGAACAAAATAGTGTTTAGAAAATTTTATATTTAAAAAAAATTATGATTAAAAAAATAAAAAAATAGTTGGCTAGCAAAGAGTAGGTGACCGTTGTTGCTCAAAATCTATGGCCAGCAGCCAACATATCAAGTTGCAAGATCTTAGGCAGTTGCCAGGGACAACATCTTCTCCTCCATTTTCTTCTCCACCATCTCAATTTCTCTTCTCGAGGACCATGAAGAAGCAGAAGCTCGGCAATCCCGACGCCGGAGGGCTTCGTCCTCTTCTACCTCCTATCCGAGAAACCTCCTATCCGAGAAGATCGTGCTTTTGATCCTCGACTTCCTCGATCGGGACTTGCTCGACTGCAAGTCCTCCCTCGTCTGCCACTTCTTCCACATCGACGAGTCCCGCCATTGCAAGTTCCTCCACCCTCTCCGCATCAAGCACCTCCCCACTGCCCTTGCTTGCTACCCTAGTGCTGCCACCCTCAACGTCTCCCTCTACCCCTACGTCACTGATCTCCCTCGCCGTCGTCGTTGCTTGAGGATGCCCTCCGCTCCCTTACCCTCCGCATCACCAATTCTTCACTACTACCAGATTGATCTAAGTCACGACAAACCTAAATCTGGTCGTTGTGAACCCAAATTTGGGTTACCTAAGTCGCCACGACCCAGATCTGAGTCGCTGTGACCTAGATTTGGGACCCCGTGAGTTGCAGGTGGTCGGCGGCCCCTCACCGTGGTGGCACGATGACTCAAATCTGAGTCACTGCAACTCACGGAGGTCACTTGATGCTCTGGCAACAATCGCCTAGGTTGTCACGACCATGCCAACGTCTCTCTAGCCGTTGCCAGCCCCTTGTAATCAAGTACAAACAAGCCGGCCACCCTCAACTGAGAAGATGAACCACATGACAAGGGTAAAAAAAAGAAAAACAAAAAGTTCATGAGGACAATTTTTGGAAAAAAAAAAAAAAGATTACACAATACCAGCATGGATTTTTTTGAGAAAGTTGATAGTTCAAGGTAGCCTAGGACCTCCTTGGTCTTTCAACCTTATAAATGACCACTTTTCTCCAATTTTGCCAAATTTTTGCCAAACATCCAATATTTGGCCCAAAGGATTTTGGTGTCTAAAGTCCTTTCCAAATGCTACTCCCAAACACACCCAAAGTATCTTCTAGATTGTCGTGGGATACATCCCATGCATAGATGAAGGAAGAATCACATGAAATATTGTCACATAAATTTTCTTATTAAAGAATATTGTTAAAGATATTATTAGATACTATGAATAATATTTTAAATTTTGTTATTCTCTGAGATAACTAATTGTATTTTTTATGCATATTTTTCGAGTATAAATATCATCTTTTAATAATTATAAAGTTAAGTCAATTGTGTAAAGATGTAGTTTTTATCCATATTCTCTCATGAAGATTTTATAATATTTACCCACTGCATGGAGAGAATTTTGCATTGAGAGTTTTGTGTCAAAAGAGCCATACCTATGACAAATATAAATTTGTTCCTCTCACGTTGAATATATTTTTCCATTAATAATATGTTTAAGGGATTAATACAACGAAAAATTCTAATGATAATTTTACTCAAAATTAATTTTTTTATCAATAAAAACCCCAAACTAGTAGACTTATAATAAATTTATCCTAAATTAATAAACCTTAAACCGATCATTTGTAACAAATCCACCCTTCATTAGTTTCTGTTAAATTAAATTAATACAAAGGCTAAAATCCTAAATTAATATACACATGTTATCAGAATTAGTAATTTGATGGAAACTAATGGATGACAAATTTATCATAAATATATTAGTTTAAAATTTTTAATTTGAAGTAAATTTGTTAGAAATGTATCAATTTGAGGTTTTTTTTTTATGATATTAATATTTTTTAAGTGAAGTCTATGTTATCAACAGAAACTTCTGGTATCAGACACGAGCCAGGACTTCCCAGAAACATCCCCGCCGAGGAACGGAGACAACATCGACTCCCAAAACGACATCGCTCTCGTCACTCAACGGCCTGCTGCAAGTGCAAAGCGACAATTTTTCATCTCCCTCGCGCCTAGAGAGAGAGAGAGAGAGAGAATGGCAGTCCAACTGCCGGTGAAGAATTTCCACGGCGAGCGATGCGGAGCTCTGTCTTTCCTCAGCTCGCGCTCGGCGCCGGAACACGTCGGCGCTCCTCATCGGAGCCGCTTCTGCTCCGTCGTCTCTCTCGCGCCGGCGAGACGCTTCAGAGTCGTGTCTCTCGCAGCGAAGAGAAGCCCCAAGCGCCTCAAGTACGCCACCCCTCGCTTCGCCAAGGTGATACCGTACAGACGCCTCTACTCTGAATTTGTCTTATCGATTGACGTGGGTCTCAGCTCTTTTTGTTTTCTTTCCTGGGTATTACTTGAGAATGAAAGGCTGGTTTAGAATGGATTCTACTCAGAATGTCTTATGGCATTGCGTTTGCACCGCATGGTTTTATCGTACGGGTGTAATTTTTGCAGGAGGGCGGGCTGCTGTATGTTGAAGTTGATCCCTTGGGGGGAGACAGTTGGAAATTGGATCCTGTGGTTGATCTTCTGAGAGAAGGAGCTGTTGGGGTGATTCCTACAGATACAACGTATGTTCGCCCTCTCTCTACTTTTAATCCACTCGATGTTGTGTTCTTCCTTTTCGCAATTTTCTGGTAGGAACTTGGTTTCTTTTTGGTGCTGGTAAAGACTGTTGTTTTTCTTTTAGTCATTGATACTGCTAAATGTGTTGTATCCTCTAATCCTGCTCTTCGTATCTCGCATTAATCAAGCGAATTTTTGTTGGATAATGTTCGACACTTTCATTGCATAGAATCATAAAGGGAGAACCCTCTTTGTGAATTGACTTTCTCAGCAGAATTCAACTATGGTGGACGGTTACCCAATTATCCTTTTGGTTTCGTGCTCAAACTTATGTCCTCATTTTATTTCACTGTCCTTGTCTTTCATCTCTGTAAAGAATTGGAATGCTAAATCTTATTGAGTAGTCTCTTAATGATGCTGCTATTTGGGAAATGACTCTTAGTTACCCTCAGTCGAGCTGTTCTCTCGATTTTAGAATCAGGGCTGTATATCTTCTTTACTATTCTGATATCCAATTAAATTCTCTAGTGTGGTCCTCCAAATTATGATGATTTCTGTTTACTAGCGTAGGTCCCAAAGGATTCCTGTTGATAATATGTAGACAGACATGCTATTTCCTTCTGCATGAGGCTCTTTCAGTATTATGTTGTTATTCTAGATTTAAACTAAAAAAAATTCTTCTTTTTTCGCATTTGAATATTCTTTGCCACCTTGAAGCGGTTCCTCGACTTGTTCTATGACAATGCAACTGGCTGAGTCCTCTTGTTCTTTTAGAACTTTTGTTGGTTAGACGTTGTTTTCCGCAATCTTCATAATGGAAAAGCCTATAAATTGGAGTTCTTGTATTGCCTCTGCAATTAAGATGAATTTCAACCCATCCTTAATAACTGAACTTTCAAGTTGTGATTACTTGTCCATTTACCATTTGCATGAGCATGAGGATCCTGTATGCATGAGATAATTAACTATGAAAAGCTTTCTGAATATTTCTCGTATTACTAGGTATGCCATAGTTTGCGACTTGAAGAGCCATTCAGCAATTGAAAGACTTAGGAGGTATTGGCATATTCTTGTAAATTAGTTGAAGATCGTTTTAATGTAATTCAGTTTCTAGTCATTATAAAATTAATGATCATTATGATTGCAGAATCAAAGACATAGCTCCTTCCAAGGTACGGAATATTTCTGGTTCTGTTTTGTCAGTTCAGTATTGCTGAATAATACCGTAGGCCTGAGAATATCATGTCACACCCTTGAAGTAGAAAAGTTATAATCTAAGAAAGTCATGCAGATCAGAATCAATCTTCCATCTAGAACACCTCTGCAGCAAGATCGTTTGATCATGTCATCTTTTGTGTGAATAATGCTCCTTTCTATCACGTGTGATTGTGCAGCCTCTTAGTATATTGTGTCACTCCTTCCATGACATAGATACATACACAATGGGATTCCCACGTGGTGATGGTCAAGGACATATGAATATATTTCGAGCTGTGAAACATTGCTTACCTGGTCCTGTAAGTTTCTCACTTTATAATGTCGTTTCTCTTTGAGGAAGCCAAGGTTCATGCTGTTGGCATGTTAAATCAATGTATTTGACACGATGCAGAAAAGACAGAGGAACCTGAAAACTTGATTATACATTATCATTTACTTTGCTTTGGCCTGTGGATCTCCTCCTTATTTGAAAGAGGAAGTAGCATTGTTTTATTCAGCTTTTTAACCCTTGGTAATAAGTTAAACAGCAAAAATGAATTGACTACTGATCATCAAGTTTCTTTGTTTTGTACATGGTACGGGAATATCACTATGAAATGTAACATTTCTTTTGTATTCTGGATGGTTGCTTGTTGCTGTGGCCTTCGAGATATATGTGACATGAGGATGGTTTTTGATTAACTGCATTGCAAGTCTTAAGGATGCCCCTGGGGACAACAGATCTGTCAGACGTTGTAATGTGAAGTTTTTGGTGCCCAACTCTGTTAAGAAATTTCTCATTTTGCAGTATACTTTCATTTTAACTGCAAGCAAAGAGTTGCCAAAGCAATGCACTAGGTATGGGACTACAGCTGCCAAATATGCTCACAGGAAAAGTGTTGGCGTCCGAATTCCTGATGATGCCATATGTCAAGCTATATTAGAGAGGATGGATTCACCCTTAATTTCCACCAGGTTGAATTTTTTGTGTCTGTTCATGTCGTGTATCATGCTATGGATGCCAAGCATATCTATACAAATTAAGAAGTATCCCTTACTGGTTATCCTGCTTTCTAGTGTCAAAGGGCCAAAAGATGACGAGTGGATGATAGATCCAGTTGTCATAGCTGATAGTTATGGACCAGAGGTATGTCTTTGTTCTAGTAAGTTGGATTCGCTGACTAGTTGAGATTCATTTTTCTTGTTCATCACAAAACTGTGGCACTCTGAACTGAACTTTAGCCATGCCTGTGCATTAAACAAATGTATGAATTTCTGCTAGAGATACTGTTCCAATATTGACTGTTTTCAGAACAATTACTTGGATGAGCTTCTTCTTCTTATCTTTGAACCCTTGTCCAGCTTGTGGGTTATGAACTAAAGGATTTGAACAGATTAGCAGAAAATCAATAGGTCTGAATTAATTTTTCATGCATCCCTCTTTTACATGATTGTCCTAAAATCCAGCTAATTAACTCCTTTTACACGGAAATCCTTGAAAATCTGCATTTGGATGCATTATTTTGGTTGTATTTGCTCAGATTGTAGAGAAAGGGATTAATCTTAAATTCTGGAACATGCGTTAGTCATCTATCTGTGGGATCAATAGAGACAAAAATGATGTTTTGTGTGTTCTTTTTCTTTTGTTCCTTATGGCATGCGTAATCAGGGCCTTGACTTTGTGGTTGATGGAGGCATCAGGGTGGCTGACCCATCTACTGTGGTTGATATGACGGGACGTTACCCGAAAATCCTACGGCAAGGGAAGGTAGGCTGCTATCAGCATCATTTTGCATCTGTATGTGCATAAATAGCAGCATCATATAAGAGTTTGGAAGGAACGATCTCTTAAGCGGTTGCTTGTGTAATATGTTATGATTTACCGCCCGAGACATCAGGTGACTTACTTTCTCTTTAACTGTATGCTGTAAGTTAAATGTTCTGCACAGATGACTTATTAAAAATGGGTAAATAGTAAGCGTGTTCCTGTTCATAGTGACATCACAATTGAAAACAAAGCTTTAATCGAGCTAGCTAAGAAGAAAGTGACTGTCAGCTGTCGCCGCTTTCTGGGTATAAATCAATTCTCTGATGACTGGGTGTTGTGAAATAATTTTAGGGACCTAAATTGCCCTGGATGGTGGCTGAAGATGATGACGAAGCTGCGAGCAGCGAGAAGGATCTCATTGCTGGCGCTACTTGATCTGTGCATCTTGACCGACGGTCTGTATAGGTCCTAATGCACACCGGGGCCATCAGGAGTCCTGATCATGTATAGAGAGGAGGCCTCTATTGTATAGGGAGACCGAAGCAACAAATCTATGATTGCTGGTGTAAGCGAGAAGAACGACAGCGATTGTAAATATTGTTTAACCACAAACAGCTGTCCTCAAAAGGGTATTTCGATCCTTTGACTTTTTGTCCAAAGCATGCATCTTCGCCGGTGTTCCGGCCATTCATGGAAAGCGAGAAGGAGACAGAGAATCATGCGCGAACAAAGAAGAAATTTCTAGGATTATATTTTATTTCCTTCTTCTCTCTCTCTCTCTCTCCCCTGCCGACCACCGCGGGTTCTTTTCACTCGCGTCATCCCTTCAGTCAGCAGTGGTTATATTCGTTCGCCATTGAAGACTCCCCCTCACACTTCTCTTCTCTACCTAATCCACAAAACAATGAGTGAAGGAGCTGAGCTGGTTAAGCTTACGTGCACAAATGAAAGAAGCTCGAGGCATGGGCACGCGGCTTCAACCATGACGAGCCGAGTACTTCGGTGGATAATATAACCCTTCGATAACACAGTCAGCAATCGATTCTCCACGAGCCTGCTTCATTGGCTGAATGTCACGTCAAGGTAAACCCTTGCCCTAACTAACTACTTGAAAAATCATTCGAAAATTAATTTATTGGATCAAAGGGCAGGTGAGCTCTCCCCATCACGATGTTCCGCATATTGTTTGGCGAAATTGGGGAGTGGGACGGTTTGCGTGGTTGACTTAGCTGTGAAGTTTCATGAAAATTTAACCAGAAAAAAAAAAAAAAAAAAAGGAGATGTCTTGCAATAATAACTTAATTTGATGCTGGGGATGATCGCATTAGGGATCAAATTTAAAATGAATGGAATTAATAAGATTGGCTCATGAGGGGGGAGAAAAACGATGTTTATAAAATTGTCTTGCTAAGTCTATGGAGTGCTCGAACGTGCTTGATTCGTTCTAACCCGCGTGTCGCGAAATTTGTCGGACCAGTTCCAGAGTCTCCCTGCCGTTGCTCTTTATTCAAAAGCTTCATAAATGAGGATGGCGCAAGAATATTCTTAGGAGCGCCGTTACCACGATGCTTCCTGGCTGGACTTGAGGATCAGTGGAGACCAAGTGCTCGGTTCAAAAGAAGACGGCCATGTTAGGTTGATTTTCGAGGTCATTTGTTGAAGTTCCAAGTTGCTTTTTAGTATTTTAAGTTTTAATTGTACTAGATAGAAAAGAGCTACTTGGGCGGCGTTAATAGATGAGAAAAATTTAGGTGGCTAGAACTTTCTATGGGAATTCATAATTCATATTTATTTTTTGAAAGCTCAAAAAAAAAAAATTATTCTGACTTCAATTATACCGTCCATCAAACGTTCCATGAGTTAAAAGCCTGGAAAATTTAACCAAAATTTGCCATCTCATCACTGCTGAAAGCTAAAATTACACCTTATAACGTGGATACCCTAGCATTCGCGAGTTATGTTCGCATCTATTAGGTAGGTCTATCTCAAAACACTTTAGATGAGCGAGCGAAGCGAAACAATGATTGTAAACCAAGAATGCCTCTAATAATACTTATTTAGTCTTTGTAAAATTTTGATTAGTTGACCTCGACTAGGTGCACATGATGGCAAACCGGCCATGATGCCCTTAGCTGCCCATAGGCCATAACAATATAAAACCTTCTATAGCTTTCATTTCCATCTCTATTCCGATGACCGAATCACCATATAAAACCGACGAGATAGAGGCTGATGCCATTTGCATATAAATTAAACATCAGAAACGAATTCTTCTAATTCGAATGAGTGGGAAAAAAAAAAAAAAAAACAATACTTAGACTAAATCCGAGTAAACAAGAAGCCCGGAAAGAAGACAAGTGCTTGAAGCAAGGGGCTGCGGAAGGCACTTGACTATTCAAACAACATGCCAAGTAATTAAATAAGTATAATTAAATGGCTAAGTGGAGCTTTTTATATGTCTCTTTCGGATGCTTAGACCAAGTACCAAGAGGGCAACTTGTCCATGCATGCACATACAGACACGCCACATCCTTAGACTCGTTATAAATGTGTGCGAAGAAGTCGTGTTGTTGAGTCGAGAAGAAAACGTTGTAGGGAAAGAAGACAGGAGCTTCTTGCTTCTCTGGGTGGTTGGTGAGGGAAGAATTTTGCAAACTAGAGGGGAAGGACATGGAGAGGCCAATGGCGAGGAAATTAGGACTTTGGTTGGTGGTGGTTTTTGCGGCGGCCGCAGCGGAGGTGGGAAGAGCGCAACTGAAAGAGGGTTTCTATGGCCAGACCTGCCCAAACGTCGAGAGCATCGTGAAGCAGGCGGTCACGACCAAGTTCGGCCAGACCTTCGTCACCATCCCCGGCACGCTCCGCCTCTTCTTCCACGATTGCTTCATCCAGGTGAATCCCTTTTCCTCCATGCATGCATTTCCGATCATGCTGCCTGCTCCTCCTTTTTCAGTTTCATCTGATTAATCACACATACGTAACCCTGGCAAGTAATAGCCTTCCGATCGCAATTCCAAAAGCCCTGAATCAATCGCTAATCCACTCGATGAACTCTCATTTCCACAATCTTTCGGATATTCGTCCAGTCTTACACCGTAATATTTTCTTTTTCGGTATATCTTCATGAATATTTTTCTTTAAGTAAAAAGGGAATTAGAATGTACATGGATTATCGTTACTTCTTCCACAATGTTACCCAAGTTTTTTAGACGGTCAAAATTGCCGCTCGTTCTTTGCTTGAGCTGAGCCGGAGTTTGAACATCTGGCGAGGTTCTATCCTAACATCGTACAAATTATGCCAATTAAATAGAGGAATCATAAGGAACAAGAAGTTGACTTTGGAACACATGTTATACGTTTTCAATCATTTCATGGACAAAATGAGACGTTTTCATCTACCCCAATATTTTCCCGACCAAAAAAAAAAAAAAAACTGCCCCAATATTTTAACGAGCTTTCTCACAAAGCCCCAACCACGCCTTTTGAATTAATTAATCGCAATTTGTCGAAATTAATTGTGACAACAATTTAATTAAGGGAATCAGAAGCATTCCAAGTGAAATTGCCAAACAGAGATATTTTTTCCAGGGGGCAGGTAAGTGCATAACTAGTCGCACAAGACAATACAAGAACAATTGAAAGAAAATGAAATTGAATCACATGGATCAACAATCGCGTTCACATTCACTCGTTATTAAGTCTTGGCGTATGAACAAAACTCTCATATATTCGAGTTAGCACTGACCCTTAAACGGGCATCTTCGTGTTGATTTTCCTTATCTTGGACTTAATTGTGTGATGATTCGTCGGGCTTGGTCACGCATTAAACGAGGAGATATGTAAAAAGATTAGAAACCTTAAATCTATTCAGCAAACTCGCTTTTCAGGGTCCGATCTTGTTCATAAAATATGTCCCGGGAGGTATGAATTAGTTCAGGATTACTTTAGATAAGAAACGCCTGATATGAATTTTCATTCAATCACGGTTTCGGCTAGTTAATTTCGATGTTGTTTTTCAGGGATGCGACGCTTCGATTTTGATCTCGTCGCCTAACGGGGATGCTGAGAAAGACGCGCCGGATAATGAGTCTCTAGCCGGAGACGGGTTCGACACTGTTATCAAAGCGAAGCAAGCTGTTGAAGCGAGTTGCCAGGGCGTCGTGTCATGCGCGGACATCTTAGCCATAGCTGCTCGAGACGTAGTTGTCCTGGTAAGCAAGAACCTCCTGTGGACAGTTCACCCTCGCAGCTCAATGTCGAGTCAAATGACTGTCATGCTCCAAGTCTTAACGTTTTCTCACTCGTTCAACGTGCATGAAAAATCTCAGGCCGGAGGTCCATCCTTCAACGTCGAGCTCGGCCGTCGTGACGGTCTCATCTCCAAAAAATCTCAAGTAGCCGGGAAGTTACCGGAACCGAACTTCGATCTTGACCAGCTCAACGCGATTTTCTCCCAACACAACCTCACGCAATCCGACATGATCGCCCTCTCGGGCGCTCACACCCTCGGCTTCTCCCACTGCGACCGCTTCGCCAACCGTCTCTACTCGTTCTCCTCATCATCTCCGGTGGACCCGACTCTCAACTCGACCTACGCGGTGCAGCTGATGCAAGAATGCCCCCAGAATGTGGACCCGCAAATAGCAATCAACATGGACCCCGTGACTCCGCGGACATTCGACAACGTGTACTACAAGAATCTGGTCCAAGGCAAGGGCCTGTTCACTTCGGACGAGACGCTCTTCACCGATTCAGCGTCCAAGCCGACCGTGCAGAACTTTGCTAACAGCCCAGGCAGCTTCAACCGGGCCTTCGCCACCGCGATGAGGAAGCTCGGGAGGGTGGGCATCAAGACCGGAAGCCAAGGAGAGATACGAAGAGATTGTACAGCTTTCAATTCATGAATTACAGTCATTGCTTGAAGATTTATACATGGAATCAATAAGCAGTGTGCACTGTGCAGTTCTGAATTATGAAATAAAAAGTACCACCCCATTTGTTTTGCACTGGACTGTTCGAGCAAACCAACTCTCAGAAATTTTTTCGATGTAATAATCGTCATTTTACAAACAATAGAAGCCATCAGGGAACTGATACTTAAAACCTTTCATGGAAGCAGATGAAGAAGTAAAAAGGTCATATGCACCACGATGACAACACACAGAACCATTTCTAAATCCATGCTGAACAGATGACAAAGTAAAGAGCAGGGATATAGCACACTTCTCGCAACTTGCAACCCGAGAATCATACGTATACATCAACCTTCTACGGCACATGTCACTACCAAAACGTCTTTCTAATTAGGCTCACGACACAAGAGCGAGGGAGAGTTCACCCACATTTCTCATAATGCAGCAGCACTTCAAGAAAAGCACGGTCTGATGGCATTACTATCTGAAAAATTCAGTCTCTTAACATCGCTTCTTAAGGGATGGACACAGCTCTGACCCCATCATATAATTTCAAGTGCGAGATTTTCCATAGAGATGGGCATAAACAATTTTAGTCCGGTAGACAAGGATCATGCTCAAGATCACCGCGATGATGCAGAGTCCTGACATAATCATTGATGTCAGGAAAAAGCATATAGAACCTTCGCATTTCAGCGGTTCATCCACAGCAAGCACGGCTGAAAATATCGACCCCCAGCTTCGCGGATGATGATGGTGAATGCGATGATGCGCTTGCTTCTCTGCTTCATAATCATATATACTACTTGCAATTACACCAGAGAGGACTAGCGAACCCGCAGGGTTAGCCAAAGTAAGGAAGTTGTATAAAGCACCAAATTTCTTCAACCCAAACAACTCTGAGGCCACAGCAGGCATAATCGCCCAGTGAGCCCCATAACCAAGCCCGATCAAGAGGGTACCAATGTGCATTGCCCCGGGCCATCCCATGGCTAAGAAAACATGCCCGATAGCCATAATGAATTGTGCCACAGCCATTGCTGCTGGCCTTGGATAAGCATGATTCCTGTTGGGGCAAAAGAAAACATTGTGGTCAATAGTGATGCTAAAACAGAGGTTCTTGGGTAAGAAAATCACCATTGCGGAGGAAAGCAAATAAACTCCTTACTTTACAATGATTTCAGAAAAGTAGCCTCCACCAACACGGCCCAGGAAATTCCAAATGCTGATCATGGACACAAATATATGCGTGTTATCGTACCCCAGAGATTGGCTCAGCTGGCCCAGATTATCGATAACTGTCAGTCCAGAACCAGAACCCAGTAGAAGTGAGAAAAAGATAAGCCAAAAGTCTGCCTTAATTAAAGCCTGTGTCAGAGTGAAGTCCTCTCCTCTATGTGGGCCCTTCCTCCTCTTTACTCTCACCGCACCTTCGGCGGCGGCTTGGAACAGTTTCGCCTGCAACTGTGCTATTCGCTTATGCCTCTCTTGTGCTGGAAGCAGGTCCACCTCCTTTGGCTTTTCATCTTCGACTTCACTGAATATGACCTCATGTCCATCCTGCTCAGATTTGCTTGTTTCTTGTTTCTGTGGCTCAGACAGAAGAGGTTCTTGAATCGGTGCCCTTGAGTCTAAGAAGAAAGTCAATGAAACCGGTACCACTATTGGTAGCAGAAGCAGCACGAATAGAATTGACGTAAGAATCGTGATCACTGTCCGATTCAAATCAACTAGATCTTCCACGACCATGACCCCCATCAAGTATGCTGCCAATAGAAGGCATATGCTATAGATAAATGTAAAACTGAGTCCATCAGATGGCCGTACTTGCCTATGACCTCCAACTGGTCGGATGATGAACATCAGGGCAATTATGACCATTGCTGGACCAACAGCAATCATGAATATGAGATTCGCATGATCAGGGGAATGGATCATCGCATAAATTTGTGTCAAAATAGCACCACCAAGCCCGGCAAAGCCTTTCAGGATGCCCACGACAGGACCCCGGCTTTTTGGGAAATTTTGCACGCAGGAAACCAGAGCTACCGTATTGAAGTAGGTCTCACCATTGGTTCCAATGAAGATAAGAAGGCACATCTACATAAACCGAAAGGAAAGGAGCTCTGTCAATAAGCACACTTGACTTTGTCTTGCAAGCATGCTGAGATGCAGGGATACAGGAAATATAGGGTAATAAGTGCAAAGGGATCAGCAGAATACTAAATGGTCTTGAGAGCTGAACTCCAAACAAGCAACTCCTAGAACCCCAACCTTATAATGATGCATAAGAAAGAACTTAAGAGCTCTCTTAGTTTGGGGAATCTAAATTGTTTGTTCCCTCGCAGGAATGAATGCACATCTAAAATAATGGCGAAGGAATACTAGCCAAATGTCTTGTTTCTTCTCATGATCACAAAATGAAGGGAGAACAGAACTAAAAGAACAAACGCAAATGATCATGAAGGATTGGTACAAAAAATCTTTTTATGCAGTCAAACACAGTTAATCTGCTTAATGGACAATTAATGGGTACTATCATCAAAAAACAACCAGCAACTGCGAGAGGACTAAATTAATTTGACGAGATGCATATGCTGAAATATTCTAACTTGTCACAGATAAAAACAGAGAAATTTGAGATCTGGAGCTCCAAATACTGCCACACAAGCCATGGACTCAGACTGCCAAATTTCAGCGGAAAATCATCGCTCTCATCAGGTTATGATGCAGCCCCACCATCATCCTGACTAAATCCATCTCCTCAGAAAATTAAGTCATTATCACAGAAATAGTTAAGAGAAGTTCTGGTCTACATTTCCTAAATCCTACATGAACTTCTACTTCCCCGATTAACATCCCAAATGTCGATCAGCATAATAAATAACAGGGATGCGAAAGAACAGATTTCGCCAAGTCCTAAACATATGCATCACCAAACACACACACATAACATAAATCTTATAGCTTCTGTTGCATCGACGATACTCACGGCCCACAAAGGAAGAACTGGAGCTTGGCCGGTGACGATGAGCCAAACCCAACCATACCCAACAAAGTTCTGCAGAGCACCAACAAGCAGAGCACCCCACATGGGCAAGACCTCACACAAGCTCCCAGCCAAGAACCCAACACTGTCCCCAAGATCCTTGGCCACGCCAAGCCTCGCGATTTGCCGCTGATTGTAGCTCAGCGAGCTCTTGATCACCGGCGATATGCTCCCGAACAGGTACCCAATCCCCGCGCACGACTGTATCCACATTGCGGCCACGAACACCAGCCATCTGTTGTTGACCAGCGCCCCGAACTTCTCCCCCAATCGACCCATCACCAACCGCCGCTGCAAGCCTCGAGGACGACCCTCGATGTCAATTCCGATTGTCGAGATGGGTTCGCGAGATCTTCTGCGGGAGAGGAGAAAAGCCTCGCCTTTTCACCGGGCGAGCTCGTGGGTGAGTTGGTGCGGGGGGGTCATTTTATTATGCGGGAAAGCGGAGCCAGGGGGAACGGACAAGGATAATGATGACGACGACGACAAGGGGGGCATTGTTGGCTTTTCAATTACCTTTTTTGTTCTCTTGCTGGAGGCTAAATTTAGATTCCCTTTGTCCCTCCCGCTCCGGCGTGGCGATCTTGGATCGCCGATCTCAAAGCTGAACTTGCTGTCGTCCTGTCGCGCGGGGATCCACCCCACGTATAAAAAAATTCGCGCGTTTCGCTGTCGCGCACGGACGACGACGACGACGCCGACGAGGAGCAGTGATCATCATGCGATAAGACCCGAAGCGCTCTTCTTCGCGCGGATGTCGACGAGCGAGCGGGGCAGGCGATCGACGTGGAAGCGATATCCCGGCCTCCGTCGCCATCCGAGCGACAGAGTGGTGCTTTGCTTCTCGTTAGCGGTTATGCTTGCTTGAAACGAAAATTTTTCCCTTTTTAATCCTTTTCTTTTTCCCTTTTTGGGACGATATGTGCAAAAAATTTCTTTGAATTTGAAATTCGTCAACGGAAAGCTAGCCCCTGTGAGGGAGATAGATCACGATTTCCATCAAATTCACAGTAACTTTAATCACAACATAGAATACGATTAATACCCTTAAAAAAACCTTCAATTTTAGCTTTTATCCCGATTTTATCTTTTATCTCGTAGAAAAATTTCCAACTTTAGGTCTAGTCCCAATCGTACAATAAACTTTTTTTTTCTCATATAAAACTCTCGACTTTAGGGCATATTACAATTCTACCATAAGCTTTTTTGACCTATTAAAAAACCCCCCAACTTTAAGTGTTGTCTTAATTCTATTGTCCAATTTCAATTTTATCCTAAAATTTTTACTTGACTAATAAATCTACCCACGTTAATCCTCCATCCAAAATTTTTCATTGACAACTAAGAGATGAAAAAATCCTAAGCATGAGCCATTTGAGCATCCTAACTGTGAGAGATGGAACATTCTCAAGCATAAGAGATTGATGAGTGCAAGGATACTAAAGGCGATTTTGATGAAGGGTTAATAGAGAGCAAATTTGAGACTCTAGTAAAAGGTTGTGATATATTATGAAACAAAAAAAGAAGATAAAATTGGTATTAGATTTAAAATTGATGGTTTTTTTATGAGACAAAAGGTAGAATTGGGAAAAGAACTAAAATTGAAGGTTTTTTACGGTATTAACCCCCTAAAATAGCTTGTGAATGAAATCAATTTCACTCAAAGTGCCAAAAAGAGTCGAACATACGATCTGATTACAATCCACACCAAAATCTCGAAGCTTGCTCTTTGAAGACTATTTTCATTAACTTGACTAATATTAGAAATGGAAATTCCTTTAAAATTTCAAGGATGCGTCTCGTATTATAGTCAATAGATGGAGACGAAAAGCAAAAAAAAATCGAAAGCCGTCATCACCTCTACAAAAAAACAAATTTAATAAATTGCAATTTTGAATGCGCAATTTTTTTCCACATTAAATATAATTAATATTTCGAAATCGAGATATTTCGGGGTCACCAGCCGACACCATTGCTATCCTCTTATTGTCTTTTTGCCCATATTTTTCAAAAAAAAAAAAATTGGGGCCCGACGATCAAATTTCTATGTGAGATTTTTTTTAGTAGGCTTGTGGCTCAAATGTACCAATCAGTTTTGGTTAAAGACTCAAATGTCCTCTCGTAAAATATGTGTGTATACACACGCATATACGTGCATATCAAGCATTGGATTTTATTTATGGCATGTTTTCCTCGTGGATGCTACGGGGGACCGATGCCCTAAAAGTGATGGCTATGTATATATTCTTGGATCTTCGCCAAATCCAAGAGGAAAAGGCCTCGTCTCCTTTTAGCAAAATCCAAATCCAATTATAATTTTACTGGATGGAAATTCCATATTCGGCACCGCCCCATCATTTTCAAGCGCAATTGGGGAGTAGAAAATCAATTTCCAGCTCCAATAATTTCAGTGATGGGGACGTCAAATTCATTTGCTATCACGCCAGGAGTGGAATAACCATTAACCACGCATGCAGTACGACGGAAAAGGACGTTGAGAAATGATTAACAAAAAATAAAGGGAGAGAGTGAACTAGAAAATGACAAGTTCTTTTTTTCTTAAGTAACTACTTCTCGTCCTCACGAGGTAAAAAAAAAAAAAAAAAAAAGGCCAAGAAGGGCGACCAATCATGAGAGTTTTTATGCCTAATATTAAATGTCTTATTAAAAATCATACGAGAGCTATACTGTATATTTTCTTGATAGTTAATTATTGAGGTTTGCCCAAGTAGTCATCCTTTCAATTTGAAAATGGGAGGTAAATGGTTCGAATCCCCACCTTCTTAAAGGTTGAGATATGACGATTTAGTTTTAAGTGTGAGTTTTTATTCCTACGTATTATAAAGAGGCATGACAAAAGTCTGAAAATGATAAAAAAATCTTCTTAATAATTTAATGGTTGTGATGATTCTTATTTTATATCGCGAACCAACACATATCTGGACTTGCCCTCCCGATATTTCTGTTGTTACTTAATATTTACTGAAGGACCACGATAAATGAGAGGATTAATTTCGGAGCGTGAGTATATTGGCATTCCGCTTATCGTATGTACTCAGGCATGAGAGACTCCGTATAATGGAAAGAAAAGGTTGGACGGAACAAATACGCACGTGATGGATTGACGTGATTGCTTCGTTTTGCGAGCACAGCCACTCCTTTTTGCCTTTTTCCTTTTATTCCACGTTTACGGCTTTTGCTCATGCATGCAAGGCAAAAATAAAGTATTATTTATTGAATTGACAGCTGTCACACGACAACTTTTCTTGTCTATATCAACTAAATAAGATATATGTCAATATATCTTAAAGATCGTATTTGACATTTCGATGCCGTGTCATACCTTTCTTCTTAAAGATCTTAATTGAATCGAGCATGCGGTCGTGTCGCGATTGATTCTTGGAGAAAACAAATGGTTGGATGCCGAGCTCGCACGCGACATATACTTGGGCTAAATGTTGAGTCATGGGGCTCGCTGAAGCATGGTTCTTTTTTTCTTTAATCTCCTAGGTTTTTTCCCCTATTGGTGGATGTCAAGTTGACCTATCAAACGGAAATCAATTTTGGGCCTGATTGAAAATAGTTCGACTCAATCAATATCCAACATATACCCGACTCGATCTATATTACTTTATGCCCAAGCTGATGAGAGAATGCAAAATGAGCGAGCATAAGATTAATTTAGGATAGATAAAGTAAAGAGAGAGTTATAGAGGTAGGTTGTATCTAAATAAATTGTGAATCTATTTAATACTCATTTTATTCTTGATTTTACCATTCTAAATCTATTTATGTCATATCTATAGGATATAATCCAACCTATGAAATATGAGTTAAGAAATGAGTTTTTGGCTTATTTTAACAAGTCTAATCTCAACTTATAGAACAATCACTGATTGGTCAGTGCACGTGGGGTTAAGATGGTTGTTATTATGTTAATATGTCTAATCTCAAAGGAGAAGTTACTGTGAGGTGAAATCAACCATAGATCAAGATTTTCATTGAAATTTCTATGTAGAGGCAATTTTTCGATAAGTTTGCGGTATAGAAAATTATTGCCCGTGAACTAAAATTTCCCAATTTGGGAGACATCCGATCATTTCTTTCATCGATCGATGCAGGCATGACTTGTTCACTTCTTGTAAATTTTTTACAAGTGATGGACCCCAAAATTGAAAGCTCTCAACGAGTCATGAGTAACCTTTTTGAATACATTCCATCCCCAAAATCTCGAAGCTCGCCCATGATCTTGGATCAACATCTACTGCTCCATTTATTTCGTAAAAAACAAATGATTTAAAAAAATATTATCCTAAAATTAATTACTTATATCTCTTATCAAAAAATGAATGAAAAATATCATCATCATCTATAGACATAAATTATTAACAATAATGAAAATATAAATTATTAGCTAATTATTTTAAATAATACAAATGATTATTTTCTAGAAAAATATTTTCAAATCATTCATTTTTTACAAAACAAATGAAGCCTACATATTACTATGTTTGGTTGAAGATCTTCTTTTCCTAACACAATTCTTCAGATTTTGAATGGACCACGGATATTGCCTTCACGATCTTGGCTAAATCGGAAATGGAAATTCCTCTGAAAATTGAAGGAATCAAATAAAAAATAATTACAATTGTTGATGCACTATTTTTTTTTTTTTGTGTCAAATAAAAGGAATATTCGGAAAATTGAGATATTTTAGGGACGCTGGCCGACACCATTGATATCCTCTTATTATCTTTATGCACGTGTTTTTCAAATTTATTCATGTTTTTTGGGGCCCGACAATCAATTTTCAATGGGCCAATTAACTTTCGTTAAAGACTCAAATGTCCTCTCACAACAATCAATTTCTATGTGCCAATTAATTTTGGTTAAAAGACTCAAATGTCTTATATATATAAAGAATTGGATCTTATAGATCGCATTTATTTTGGGGGATCGATAGTGGAAAAGTGAGGCAATGTATACTTTCTTGGAGCTTCCCCAAATTCCAAAGGGGACATATACGTTCTAGGAGCTCCCCCAAATCCCAAAGGGAACAAGTTTTCATCTCCTTTAAGCAAATCAAAATCAAATTTAATTTTACTAAATAGAAATGTCATAATCAGCTTCTTCCCATCATTTTCTTAAGCTCAATTGGAAAAAGAAAAATTATTTTTTAGCTCCAATAATTTTAGTGACGGGGGACGTCATAATCAGCCTTTATATAATGAAATAATATCCCAAACGATAATTAATTGTTATTACACTGGGAGTGGTATAGTGACTCATGCAACAGAAAAGGACGTTTAGGAAAAAAAAAAAGATGAAGAAGGGGAGAATTAAAAAAGGACAAATTCATTTACTCAATTTTTTTCATCTCGAGGAAAAAAAAAGGACAAAATTTTCCCCGCCCATTATTAGAAAATCTTATCAGAATTATATGGTATTGCCTACTTTTAGCTTGATCGATATGGCGATCCCGATTTTGTCAATACCAATCACTTTTAATGCTCATGAGCTCGAGCCTATGGACTTGCCCCCTAATTATTCTGGTTTTCATTTATGCTTGATAAAGAATTGCAATAAATGAAGGTGTATTGAATTTGAAGTGCAAATATATTAACATTTTCACTTGATGCACAGTGAAACATGCAAGATTCTAAAAAGGAAATGGAAAATCTAAGACAAAACAGATATACACATAATGAATTGATGCAGCATATGATATACATGCTCATCCCTTTTGCTTCTTCTCTTTTTTTTTTTTTTGGGTTCTTGACTTTTTGCTCTTGCTTGCAAAGCATAGCAAAGCAAAGTACGACTTATGGACTCAACAACTGTTGTTGCGACACAAATTAGATTCAATGTAACATCACACTCCATGAAGATTTTCTCCATTGATATATAAATTAAATAAGATATATATAACATTTTCAAATGCCGTGTTGTAGCTCTCTTTTGTCCTGTCAATATCAATTGAATTCAATGGAATCATATTGCAAATGTGGCTCTTGGAGAAGTGAATGGTCGCCAGCCAAGCTAGAACACGTGACATAATACTTGGGCCAAAGGTTGAGTCACGTGGGGGTGTTTTCTAATTTATTTATCCGTCTTGATGAAAGTCAAGTTATAGGATGACCACTAATTTGTCGGTGCACGTGGGTTTAAAGATGTAAATCGATGGAGATCTAAAATGGGCACGCTTTCCATTTAAACGGGACCGCTGGTTAGTCTTTGTACATCATTAATTCCCAAAAGTTGTGCATTGGTGTTTTTCTCATGAACACTTGGACACCTCATTTTCTTTTTAATCACGTTTCAAATCCATATGAGGAACAATTGAGGGTCCCGGACTTCGATTAAGAGTTCATTTATACAGCGAAATTGGAGACGATTGTTGTTATTGGGCTAATGTTTCGGCCCAAAGAATCTCGAAGGAATTGTTATCATGAGATTATATGAACTGTAGATCAAAGTTCGTCGACATTTGAAAAGATTTCTTTGGAAAATCACCATCCACTAGTAGAAGTTCTCATTTGAGAGATGCTCGATCTCTTTGGTATCGATCAATGGAAGCATGACTCGTTCACTTTGTGGAAATCTTCCACAAGCGATGGGACCAAAAATAAAAGCCCTCAACGAGTCATGAATAACCTTTTTGAATACTTTTGGTACCTTTTCTACCGTCTTAATTGCTTTTTGCCTACCCACGAGAACGCAGGAGACGATGTCTCCAATCGTGGGGCTAAATCGTGCTTCCTCTTTATATCCGGTTCAAAAAGGGTGATTGGGGAAAAAAAAAAAGCACTCTTTGTAAATTTATTCTTGTCTGTCACGGCACTCTTGATCAAGGGGACAAACCAATCACTTTTGTTTTAGAAGTTTCTTAATGCTTTTCTTTTGAGATATTCGCAAAAATGATTTTTGAACTTTAATCAAATGTGTAATGCGATTATTAAATTTTAGCTTAAATGTGTAATGTTGTCTCTAACACTTGTATTATTTAGCCTTTCTTTTTTTGGATAAAGGAGTACTCGAGACTCTTTATAAGCGCTTCATTTGAATTCAAAACCGGTCGTTTTGTCCACGGGTACACATTACAGCATGTACAGGGCAGGTATGTGGTCCGCCGGGCAGCCCTGAGAAGCAGATAAATGCGACGATCAGGCTTGGGCGGGAGAGAATGGAAGAACCTTTTTGTTATTTTATTTATATTTTTATAGGTCGATCGGTAGCATGAATAGTCGATATGTCCGAGTGGTTAAGGAGACAGACTTGAAATCTGTTGGGCTTCGCCCGCGCAGGTTCGAACCCTGCTGTCGACGCTTTTTCCTCCTCCTCCCTTCATTCATCTGCGCTTTTTTTTTATTCAATTTTTGCCTCGTTTTCTCTCAAATTATTATGCTAAACTTTCGCTTGACAAATTTCGAATTCTTTTTCGAGAAAGCAAATACTAAAGGCACCTTTTGGTATTCTTTCAATAGCATAAGAAACATATATTAAAAAATTTAAAAGTAAATTGAGAAGTAGAAATCAGTCGTCATACTATAACAAAAATTAAGTAATTTCACCGAGTGCATTTTTTAGGGGATGTGGCTAGTTTGCTTCTTGCCTTTTACCATTCTATTTTTTTCTTTGACCGATTTTGGTTTTGTACAACAAGAAATTTAAGCGTAAGAGACAATGTTCTGGCTTAAATATATGGACATCATTTCCCCTTTTCCTGTGACATCATTGCTTTAGTGCTATTTATTTCAAGTATTATTTTTTTTTATACATTGTAAACAATTCTTTCTTGTTATCATAGTTTATGAACATAACAAAGGAAATTATTGCATTATTTCTTTTCTACCGAGATGAAGATATAAGGTACATGAAATCTCATATTTCATAAGGCATTTGATGCATTAACTATAGGATGTGACGATGATACATGATGCACCAGGAAGTGTGCCAACCAACTATAGAGATGAGTGGTTCTCGAGGAGTCAAACAAAAAAGCAATGAGAAGTTATTGCATGGTTTATATATAATGCAAGTTACTATCATTCGAATCATTAATTAAGTAGATTATACACTGAATTTCATATGATTAGCAGTTTGCTAATATGATTAGCCGTTTGAGTGCCGTTGGTCTGCATGATTTAAGGGTCGGGTGATATTTTGTTCGTGATCGATATTCATATCAGGCCGGCAGTATAATTAACCCGGATGATTTCCCAATGGTTTTGGGCCTTACATGGAATTTTTAATTTGCTTGGGTAGGCCGAAAGCACTACTCGAGCGAACTTGGATTTAGTCCGCCCATTGGGCTCAGGGTCATTGCGGTCCTTTTTGCTTCCCCAGGGGTGAGATAGAATTTCTATTTTATTTTCCCTATTCGAATTTAATCGATCGGAGACGAGCTTTGCAAAGACAGAATATAATCTAAAAGTCTAGAAGTCAACACTCCTACTCCCCCATCTTCTTCCGACGAAATGCCCAGCGTGATGATTGCTCCAAGTTAGGGGCGACAATATTATGTCCACGGATTGCATTCATATGTACAACTAATTTATGAAAAAAAAAAAAAAAACAACCGCTGCTACAGAAAAAAAAAGAAACTTCAATATTTAAATAGTCTAGCCAACTGCACCATCAATAAACAATCCAACACCGTCACGTTTTCAACCTAGACTTAATATCACGGAAAATCCCAAATTAATATATTAGTGACAAATTTATCTTAAACTTATATTTTAATTATAGAAAATCTCAAATCGATACATACAAATTTATTTTAAACTAATTATTTAGCTATCAAAAATCCTAATGAGTACATTTGTGATATGTTTACTTTTCATTAGTTTCAGTTAAATCGAATTAATACTACGGAAAATTATAAATTTATGCTTAAGATAAACAGAGAGTAAAACCCTAATTTTTATATATGATCAAACTCAATAATTTGTTCCTAAAATTTAATCAGAATTAACAAATGTAAATTTATCATAAATATATCAAATTATGATTTTTGACTGATTTTTGGTAGCATCAACCCTCAAAGTTGAGCCCACTGGCCCTGCTTTCAACGTTTTATTTTTAACACCTGCCTACTCTTAAAAAAAAAAAAATAGAAATCAAAGAAGAGCGTACGGTCTGCGCAAGAAGGGGCGCAAAGTCAAAAAGTCTACGGAGACCTCCGACTACAAAGTACAAACCTTCCATGAACGCAGCAGAGCCAAGCTTCGATCCGAAGAAGAAAGAAGAAGATCAGTCTCGCCCAAGCTCACTCCACAAAACCCCAACGAGACTCCATCGTCCTCAGCGTCCCCATCAAGAATCGCCCAACACAGCAAATCCAATCTCTCCATCCCTCGCATAAACTGAAGGAAAGATGGCCGCGACCCCTGCCCCGCCCGACTTCAAGAACGCCGTCGCGGCGGCCAGGGCGGTTATGTCCGCCGCGGCCTCCGTGACGGCCGCCGCGGTGGTGGTGCAGTCGGCGGTCCACACGATCGTCCCCCGCAGGTTCCGGCGCTTCCTTCTCTCCGGGATCCGGGGCTTCCTGGGTCGCTTCTCCGACGAGATGACCATGGTCATCGGGGAGTACGACGGGTTCGTCCAGAACGAGCTCTTCGAGGCGGCCCAGGTCTTCTTGGCCGCCAAGCAATCCCCCTCGACGCGGCGCATCCGGGTCACCAAGCCCAAGAAGGAGACCCACTTCACCCTGGCTATCGACCGGAATCAAGCGGTGGTGGATACATTCCGGGGGGTCGAGCTCAAGTGGGTGTTTGCGTCGAGGCAGGTCGACTCGGGCCACCGGGTTCATCATGGCCGGAGCTCGACCGCTCAACACGAAGTTCAGTACTTCGAGCTCACCTTTTGCAAGAAGCACAAGGAGATGGTGCTCGAATCCTATCTGCCCTTGGTCATCGGCGAGGCCAAATCCATTAAGCAGGGGAAGAAGACGCTGAAGCTACACACGCCGAGCTTCGGCCGCGTCTACGGCGGTAATTATCCTCGAATATTCAGTTGGAATCGACTGCATAATCTGTAAAGATATTTGCTTCTGCAATTTGATGTGTGGAAAGGAGTAAAAATACTAAAATTCACAAAACTTTTCAATTCAATCACATTTGAGGTAAAAAAATCCACCGGAACCAGTCCCACACCTTCTTGTCTACTTACGACTCTGCTCTCGATTTCTTCAGCAGGAAACGGAATTTTGTATCTGCATCACAGATTTTTTCCTCTACAGGTCCTCTCTCGGATGCGTGGGCCTCGGTGAACCTCGACCACCCAGCGACGTTCGAGACGCTGGCGATGGACCTAGAGCTCAAGAAGACGATAGTAGACGATCTCGAGAGGTTCGTGAGGAGGAAGGAGTACTACAGGAGAGTCGGCAAGGCGTGGAAAAGAGGGTACTTGCTGTACGGACCCCCTGGCACGGGGAAATCCAGCCTGGTCGCGGCGATGGCCAATTACCTGAACTTCGACATATACGACTTAGAGCTGAGCGGGCTCCGGAGCGACTCGGAGCTCAGGAGGCTGCTGGTTGCCACCGGGAATCAGTCCATATTGGTGGTCGAGGACATCGATTGCACCATTAAGCTGCAAGATAGGACGTCCCAAATCCGAGCGGCGAGCGTGAATACTATGCCAATCGGTTATCCGCAAGAAGATCGAGTACCATTTTTTTTTTTACTTTTGGCTCTCTTTTTTAGTATAAGGTTTTACTTCAATTGTTGCATTCTATGCTCTCTTTTTTCACTGCAGAATTAATCTTTTCTCATGGAACAGGGAACATTGTCTGGATTCCTCAATTTCACTGACGGACTTTGGTCGAGCTGCGGCGATGAACGGATCATAGTCTTCACTACGAATCACAAGGAGAAATTAGACCCAGCCTTGCTACGCCCAGGGCGCATGGATGTGCACATTCACATGTCCTATTGCACCCCGTGTGGGTTCAGGCTTCTTGCTTCTAATTATCTCAGGATCGATAGTCATGAGCTCTTTGATCAGATCGAGAGTTCGATCACGACAGCTAGAGTCACTCCGGCCGAAGTAGCCGAGCAGTTAATGAAGAGCGACGAACCAGAGGTCGTTCTCCGGGACATGGTTTCCTTCCTCGTTAATCACAAGAGGAAAGAAAATGAAGAAGTCGTTGAGGAGGATGCCAATTGATTAGAGAAAACGGAGGGAGTGAAAAGGAGAACTGAAATTGCGAACTAATTGAAAAATAAATAATCTGTTGGTATTTTCCGGTTGATTTTATTCAGACTATATACTAAGAAAGACGATATGCGCTGACACTGCAAATATTTCAATTTGATTTACTTGCCTTACTATGTTTCTTCTGATTTTTATCAGGTTTAGCCAGTTCCACCTGGTTGAAAGGTCGCAACATGTTTTGAAGATCCAACGGATCTTACACCTAAGGCAATATTTAAGAGAATTATCGAGTTTTGACGTGCTAGAGCTTGAATTCCGACATGAAAGATTTACGATGAGATGTGTCAACGTTTCTCAGAAACAGTAACTCAGTAATTCAGTATCAACCATTCCATTGAATGAAGATGTTTTCATAAATAGCAGGGGACCTCTTTCGTTTTCTTCCTCTGGTATGCAACAATCGTTTCCGTTCCCTTTGGATCCTAGCAGCATCTGAGGGAGACAGCCCAGGAGAACTCACATGCCTTAATCTGTCATTGTCAAGATTATGTCCTCTGGTTCCAGGATTTCCTTTGCTAGAACCATGATATTGTTTTGCCTTCTATAAGGACGAATCTTCCATGCAAGTAATAATTTTCGGATCCATTCAGCCAGTCCACAGCAGCAGTTTCGGGAGTTAATCTCCTATCGTCGTTGACCTCGCTGCCGGCACGGTCTCTAATTCTTTCCCAGTTCTTCAGATGGAATTTACTGCTGCTCTGTCATTTCCTAGGGATAAACAAACTTCTTTTTCTTATCATGGGCAGTGATGCTTGGCATCATGTTCAATCTTTTAAGCTCAGCTTCCGAAGCCAAGATGCGCTCCCGCCCACTGCTTCCTAAGTTATAATCCGTAGCGCTCAATCCGCTCTGGCGATCGAGGTAAATCATCATCGCTTGGTGCTGTCGCAGCATGTAGAAACATAAGGTAAACTCTTGCCTTAATTCTGATGCCATCATAAATCCACAGTACAGAAATCAGCGAAAACATACATGGAAGATTCAAGATACCCGTTGACTTGTATCTGATGAGGTGATTGCATAAAGTAGTTTTCTATGAGAAAAGCCAATGATAGAATCAATTTTCCATCATGATTTCTCCGGCCTTTGCATGTGCCTTCTATTCGCATGCATCGTCCGTTAGTTCATCCAGAGGACAATCTAGGCCCACCATCTATATATATGAATTCCCCTGGCGCATGCCTAATTTCATGCGCAAAGTTACGCATAGCGCATCCCCATCAGAAGGCCCATCACAATCAGTATTAGAACAGAGGGACCTGTAGCACCTCTAGAATGTCAAACAAAACGAGAAGTCCACTGTAACCGTATGACATAATCAGAAAAGGATGGCTACGGAAGGAGAAGGAGAAGGCGAAGACACAGATGACTATCAGCTGCACTCGACGCGCTGAACTGATCACTCTGTTCCAGAGGGGAAGGAACAAGAGGCACAGAAGAGTGATAGGATTAGGAACCATCATCATCAGTGGAGAATGTAATCTCTGCTTCCTTCTGCAGATTCTTAACTGACAGAATCTACGACAGATTCGCAGCCATTTGTACCTAGGGACACCTCTTTCGAGAGACTACTTCCCCTGGACAACGAACTAATCCTACCCTTTTCGTCCGGGTGAATCTTGACATACAAAATAGGTTGAGCCATAATCTTGAAGTTCCTTTTGCTATTCTTTCAATAACACACGCACAAAACAAATTCACAAATTAAGGAAGAAGATGAAATCGGTTGTTGTACTGTAGAGATAATTAAGGAATTGCGTGCATTTTTTATTAGTGGAGAGAGGGCAGTTAAGTTCTTGCTATTTAGAATTTTATCTTTTTTTCTTTAGCCAATTTCACAATTTTTTCCCCTCTCTTTAACACTTAATTGCATTATAGTATTAAAAAAAGGCGAAGGTTATGGCAAAATGAGAAACTTGCGGTAAGATAAAATGGTGTTTTAGCCTGTACTTAATAGATTTTCTTACCCCTGTTCTCATAACATTATCGTTATGCTGTCACTTATTTTTGAGAATGTTTTGGACAATCTAAACCGATTGTTTTTCGTTACCCTGTTTTCTGAACATAACAAAGGGAATTACCGCATTATTTCTTTTGCACTTATCTTGCACATGGAATCTCATTTCGTGCATTAATTTTACGACTTGACCATGATGCATGGGGAAGTGAGCCAACTATCTAGATAGTGATTATTGAAGATTCCAGCACAAAAATGATCGATGAGAAGTTCTCATATGATCTGCCAGTTATGCGAGGTTGTATCATCCGAATCATTAGGTCATGTGATGAATTTTATATGAATTCAGCCTACCTAATCTATGTACTCTTTTGATAAATGCCACTCGAATCATTAACTACTTCACATGATCAACAATTTAAATGAACTCGGTCTGCATAATCTATGTCCCTGTTGGACGTATACCGATTAATTACTCGAGACACGCGGCGCTCTGGGGATGGCCTCAAGAAAGCGAGCACAGCTGGCGGTTCTAATTGAATTGACTAGCGATGAGGACAGATGAGGTTATTAATTGCTTAACTTTTCTAGGGTTTTTTCAAAGAGCACGGACGAGCTTTGCGAAAGCGAAACAAGCTAAAGAAAAGGTTCCCAGCTTGGCAAAAGGACCTTTTCCCTAATAAATAGAGCGAGCTTGGATCAAAGTCTGGAAGTCAAACACTCCTTCTCCATCTTCTACCACGAAATCCATACAATCAACGATTCCATCTCGCGGTTTTCTCCGGCTCATTACCGTCTACCACCAAACTGCTTAGATGACGACCCCGGCTCTGCCAGACTTTAAGAACGCCGTCGCCGTGGCCAAGGTGGTACTCTCTGCTGCAGCCTCCGTGACGGCCACGGCCATGGTGGTGCAGTCCATGGTTCACACGATCGTCCCCCGTGAACTCCAGTACTTCCTCTTCTCCAGGATCCACAGCTTCTTCTCACGCTTCTCCAATGAAATGACCATGGTCGTCGACGAGTACGATGGGTTTGTCCAAAATGAGCTCTTTGAGGCGGCCCAGGTTTTCTTGGCTGCCAAGCAATCCCCTTTGACGACGCGCATCCGAGTGTCCAAGCCCGCCAAGGAGAACCACTTCACTCTGGCTATGGACCGAATGTTGGAAATTTCCTATAGTATGGGCTTACATTAATTAATTGATTTTCTATTTTAAATAATCGGGTTAATGGATATTCCAATATTTGTTGAACCCTAAAGTGATCTGATTGAATTGGGTATTGGCATCTATTGATAACGGGCCTAGTTGAGCGTGAAAGTGTAGGCAATTGTGTTGGGTGAAGCCCCGTAATGGGAAGGGCCCAGGTTGACACGCTGTTGATTAGGGTTTCTTGGTCCCCTCTCTAGCCTATAAAAGGGTAGGTTATACCTATCGTTGCTTTAATCCCATTGAAAGGCTGCTATATCGAAATAGGTCATAGAGAGGAAGATCTGGCATTCCGATGGATCACGATTATCGAGTGATCTATTTTTCAGCAAGTAAAGCAATGGCTCAAACGGGTATGCTTTAATTCCATTGTATTGATTGATCGGTGTTTTACAATCATATATGGATCCGTTATTTCCTTGATTGATTAATTGTATATGTGAATAAATTTTTACAAGTGGTATCGAGCCGACTTCCGATCCGCGTGTGGGACCACGGCTCGAATCTTTGTTCGACGCCCGTGGGGGCCATAGCGAATAACGCTATTCTGTTACTGTTAAGAAGGTGGAGAGTGTGACAACCTCTTCTCTTGTCTCATATCGCCTAGGGAGGGAGGTCTTGGCTAGCTTATAAGGCTTAGGTCCTCTCTCTTCTCTTGTCCCACATCGCCTAGGGAGGGAGGTCTTGGTTAGCTTATAAGGCTTGGGTCCTCTAACATGTTTAACGCCTTTTAAAGTCGTGAGGGAAGAGGCGAGTAGGTTGGGATGGTGGTTCGTCCGCGAGGCGGGTGACCCAAAATGATAATATTACGGTGGGGCCCGAGATGTTACAAGTGGTATCAGAGCTTGTCATATATGATTGTAGAACCCAAATTTTATTTTTTTATCGACAAATTCGAAATTTTCCTCTTTGAGCCAAATATGGGCATTATCTTTCGTGTGGATTTTTTTGCTTGATTGATCTGAAACCATAGGGCTTTTGTTCTACATCTCGAGATCTTTCCAACCATATATAATTTGTATAATTTCGTTGAGAATTGAGAGAGAATTTTAAATTTTAAATTCTAGGGTTTATACATGAAAAAGTTCTAGAATTTTAAGTTACATTCTAGCGTTACCTTCGTTTTTCTTCTCCACTCGATGCTTTTCTTTGCGTTGCGCCGTGTCGTTTGAATTATGAACTGTTGGTCAACACACGCGCTCTTTCACTCGTCGTTCTCTGATTTCGGAATCGACTTGCTCCTCTCGGTGGTTTTGTTCAGTTGCCGTGGCGAGTTCACCCACGGTCGCTAGTCAATGCCGAATTCATTTGCGACGAGAAGGATGGAGGGTTTGTGAAGATTTGTACTTTTGTGGTGGTAGGCGGCTGTGAAATTCGTTCTCCACGATTGTGTTGCAGCGATGGGTCGGCGAAGGATCTGTTCGTGTGGGCATTGCTATGTTAGATGATGGCTAATAGTTTTTTCTTAAGAAAATATTTAGAAAAGTGGCCAATTTTAAATATATATCGGTGAATTGCCGGTCTTTCTCTCCTTTGGTAATTGGGTTTTCATCTGCTGTTTGCATTGGATGTTTTTCTTTGCGATCCTTCTCGTCGTCCGTGTGTCGGATCATACCGATCATCGAATTCTTTGCCTTTCTTTTTGGGTCGTCGGCGGGAGTTCTTGATTTGGGTTTTCTGGGTATGTTCTAAATTCCGCGCCTTTTTTGGTTGTGGGCTCTTGTTTCGATTTCGGGTGATCTGGGTGCTCGATTAATTGTTTGTTTGCTTTTCCACGATGCTGTCTGGCTTTTGGTGTTTGCGTTGGTGAATTCCGGGTTTGTGTGAAATTTGATTTGTCTTGTTATTGTTACTGTACATCGTTGGGAAAAAGCTGGATGGTGTAGACTTTTGTTCTGAAAGACAAGGCAACGAGGTTAAAAAAAAAAAAAAAAAAAAAAAAAAAAAAAAAAAAAAGGACCAATTTTGGGAGAGCCCCTTTGTAGATTCTTGTCAAAGGAAGCCTCTTTAGAGGCGCAGAATTAATTGAAGATAAATACCGTTCTTTTCAGATAGCCCAGTCAAGTTAGGAGACAATAGAACCAATTATTTTCTGGGCTTTTGGAAGTTGACGCTAGATAATGCCTTTCAGATGTACCAAACATGTCAAGGATAGATTTGTGATGTGATTTATGCCTCCTTTGCTCACAGG